>JAODKN010000035.1:4565035-4604255 GCA_026774425.1 Petrocephalus zakoni | reverse complement strand
CCCCCCCCCCCCCCCCCCCCCCCCCCCCCCCCCCCCCCCCCCCCCCCCCCCCCCCCCCCCCCCCCCCCCCCGACCAGTCCTCCTCAGCAAACAGCCACAGTAAGCTAAAGCCGCCTGGCACGATGATGAATATGTGAGCGGTGGAGATAGAAGCAAGAGCCACCGGCCACCTAAGGCCAGACATTTGTTAGAGATAATTTGATTACAGGGCAGAATGAAAAATGAAACTAACCAACAATAATGCCCTGGATAGCCTCTATTTTTACACACTTACTCATCGCCTTCATGCTATTGGACGTAGAACAGACATCTATCTAAATAAACAACTTCATATTAAAAATAGTGTGTTTAAGGAAGTCATTCAGCTATTAAGTCAAAAAACGCATCCAAGAAGCTTTATGCTGGATGCTCCAAAGATGCACCATATAAAGGCAGAAATATAGGATTAAAATCCCAGAAAATGTTGATGTTTTTTTTGTAAAAACCGAGGTAACATACATTATACACAGTTTAAACATATAAAATGAAATTTAAATGTTTTTGATGCAACATAATGAAACAATGAACGAATGTTCTGTTTAATAAGGCTTATGGGTGACATTATTCATAATCTGTTATAACGATCAGACAGTAACTGCATGTCAAACTGATAGAAAATGCATCAGATTTAGATTAAGAAGCAGGCATAAGCAGTCCTGCAAGACGCTGAAGAAGCTTAAGAGAGTGACATTGTTAAACCGCGTTTCAGGTCTCCTGTGACTGGTTCTGATACCCTACCCACTCTCCCCCCAAATCAGAGGTTGTGATCACAATCAAAGCTTGCATTTGCACATCAGATTATAATGCGACTTCAAAGGGCCCCAATGTTCAAAGAATGTGCTTCAACGAGAACGAATTACACGCGCATTTGGTCATCACTGTCGGCCGCAGCACACCGTGTACAAAAAATAGATTCGAGAAACTATATGAAATACAGCATAGAGCAAGCATGTGCCTTATAATCGTTGACCTGTGTTTTGATGGGTTAAATGTAAACCCTCTTGAAAACCGAGCTTTGTAAGCTAACGTAACTGGAAAGTTCCTTTGATCCTATGACAAGAGAACAGACATCGTCAAGCTGGGCAGATCTAAGGAGGACCAGGTCAACACACAGCTCCTACTCCTTGCTTCCTGTCCTGTCCTGGAGTATCAATATACCTAGAGCCCCGAGAGGAGCTTCACCAGAGGAATCTCTCTCTCCCCCAACAGCAGGTCCCTCTTCAAGCTGGTGCCTCTGTTGACCACCTTGATCTTGATGGCCAGGTTCTTCACCTGCACAGAAGGCACAGAGTCGAAGAAGAAGTCCTCGTTGAATATGGGATTGCGGCTGTTCTTGATGATAGTGCTCCTCTGTTTCTGCAGCTTGCCAGGGTTCAGGTAAACGGCCACGCAGCAGTTGATGCTCTTCGTGTCGAACAGTTTGTCGTACAGGTCTTGGGCCGCCAGCACGCGGATCCGCAGACGGGCGGCACCAGGATCGTAGTCGGTGCAGATTCGCAGGCTGCCGCCCTTGTGCAGGTTTATCGTGTGCTCCCGGTGCTGGCGGTCCGAACCCGGAAGATGGTCCCCGCTGAGAGTGGTGGGACCGCGGGCCCGGCGCTGGACACAGGGACTGGGCTCGGCCGAGCTGCACTCGTCCGTGGATAGCGAGCTGTGACGGGCGAAGGTCCTCTTGGCTTTCACCACCTTAGCTTGCGTCTCGTGGGTGAGGATCTTGAGCAGCGAGGCGGAGCGGGACAGCAGCGGAGAGCTGAAAGGCGAAGACTCGGCCGAGGAGCAGGTGTCGCTCTCGCCGCCGCTGAAGTAGCGGTATGGGTTCATGTGAGCGGTGCTGAAGTCCGCCGGGTTCAGGTGGGAGCCTTCAGCAGCGCCCTTGCCTGGCGATTTGCGGTGGGAGTTGGGTGAAGTGGCCGGGCTGGTGTGGTCGCTGTGGAAGAGCGACTCCTTCCGGCGAGTATGGGGGCTCTCCATCAGGGTGGCAAAGCCGTAGGACGTCTGTGTCTTTGGAACGTAGGGCAGGGACATGGCTGTCTGGGACTGAGGATCCGCGTTGGTGTCCCCAGCCACGGCTTCATCCGCCGTCTCGATCTGGATGATGTGGCGATTGGCCGCCTTCAAGAGGTTCTTGGTATCTCCTGCCAGCTTACTGACCAGCCGGGGGCTGCGTGGGCTACCCTGAGGCTTCTTGCCACTGATGGTCTGCTCTGAGGTGGAGGGGTGTAGAACATCCTTAGGCTTGGCGTCCAGTGTCTCCAGTTCTGGAGGGCAGCTCACCAGCTTGGGAGGGATGAAGAAATCGGGGATTTTGTCCGGCGTCAGGACGTTGCTGTAGACGGGGGCCTTGCCCTGCCTGTCCCCGGCGTCACCCTGCCGAAGCACGTTACTCTCCACTGATCCACGGATCTTGTCCAGCACCCACATGTTTTCACGGGACTTGACTGGATTTAAAAGATTGTCTCACTCTGCAAACAGGGGCAGAAAGAACCATTACAGACAAATACAAGCATATTTTTGCCACTCCGCAAGTCCCCATGTGTCACTTTGGCCTGGAATAAGAATAATAAGACTTAAAATGTTAAGATGTTCACAGCGCATGACGCACCCACAAGTGACTATACACAAAGCAACACGTCAAATACATAATGAGCCGCAAAACATATAAAAATTCGCATTGAATAACCGTCGACCAACAAATAATGGAAATTTAATGAGTTAAAAGTCAAGCTTTAGAAATTGAAATTGAAAATTGAAATTATTAATAATTATCTTGATGACAAGTTTTCAGAGAAAGACACTTACTGCCAGCCTGGCAAGAATACCGAGAAATGCCAGGCTGTTTTGTTTGTTATCAAGTTAAATTAACTCAAAACCGGCTTAACCGGCTCCAGAACAAAGACAACTGTCCTTCAGAAGATAATGTGCTAACGACGGGTAAATACCGTCATCGCTCCAAGGTGCCTTTATTTCTGGCGTCTGCTCCTGCCGCTCACAAAGGCTAACATATCACTCCCAAACAGCAGCCTTTCTCCTTCCACATAATGCCTCCTTCTCTCACCCTCTGCTTATTCCACCCATATCATTTCAGTTCAAATTAACGTTCTCTGTCATTTCACAAAACCTGTATATTTAAAAAAAAAATTATAATCAAATTACATCACACTTTACTTCTCAAATTTAACTTTCATCGATTCATCCCTCTTCTAACCAGGACTAACCAGGACTATGGTGTTATAAATGTATAAATGAATTATTACATTATTATCATTGTAATGTCTATTACAGTGTCCTGTTGGGGGGGGGCAGTGTAGTACGCCTTGTGACGGACTGGCATTTCATCCAGGCCATGTCTGCCGGCCGTGCACCCTGTGCTGGCTGTGAAAGGGTAAATGGGGTATTTTCTGCCACCCTAGTGTGTCACTGTGATGAAAACCACCTTGTAAATCAATAAATTTAAAGGTAGTGCAAATTCCACATACAGACAAAGAGCAGGGATGCAATCTCAAGCCCCAACACTTCCAATGTCGAGCAACAGAGTCGATTTATTGTCCAAACATATAAATTTAGTAATAAACTATAACTCACTACGGATTTGTGGAAAGGGTATGTCAACATTCTTTGGGCCCCTATAAAGAATTATTTTGGTATTTTTGACCTAAAAAAATTCTCTGCAGTACAGAAAATGTGCGTCTTATGGTTAAGACTCGAGAGCACAAATTTGATTGCTGACACGAGAGAGGTCATGAGGAAACCTTCAAAAGCCCGGCTTCACTGACCTGTAAGTGTACGAATGAATGTCAGAAGCCAAAGCGCGAGCCACAGAGAATAGTCCCGCGTGAATCACACTAGCCTGAGGGCCAATATTACCACCACAGTCACGTAGTTCCAGTGAAGGTGATGTCAGATAGTGGCAGTTGTTGGTGCTTTTGTAGGTACGGTACCAGCTGGCTTAGACAGCCATGTAACAGAAATTACAGGTTTGAACCCACAGCCCTCATTTGTTTGCTGCTGACCTGGCTCATAGCCAGATTCAACCCTTCTGAAAATACTACTTATATTAGACAAGTTTAGGCACTCGCAATAAACAAACTATTGCTCAAAGACATGCACATGATGGATTCTCCAGTAAATCCCAGTAGGCTTGTATAATTATATTCACATTAACACCAATAAGCGTCATAGTGGTATTATAAAACCTTACTTTGTGACCATCCTTTTTGTTTAATGTGTCAATCATACAAAAATATGTATATTAAGTGTTAGCCAATGTGATTTAGAAAGGGCGCATCTAATTACGATTTGCATTATAAGGAAAGAGCAGAACGCGCAATAAAACCACATCAAGCACGGGTACATACATGTACAAGTTCACTCTTCTCGAGGTGGACGGTGCTGGTAACATTTCCTCGAATCTATCATATGCGAATCATCAGCAGTTGTTTTCATACACATACAAACTCTCCATCAGTCCGATTGTCTCAAATTCTGCCTTATCTTTTTATGCAATTACGATTTTCTC
Source organism: Petrocephalus zakoni (assembly GCA_026774425.1). Taxonomy (NCBI): domain Eukaryota; kingdom Metazoa; phylum Chordata; class Actinopteri; order Osteoglossiformes; family Mormyridae; genus Petrocephalus; species Petrocephalus zakoni. The sequence continues at coordinate 4,599,700 of JAODKN010000035.1, read as the reverse complement.
TTAAATAGCATTTCTATCATGGCTTAGATAATTCCATATGCAGTGTAATTATGTGTAATTCGGTTTCCATAAATGGTAAGAAAATTACTCCCAATCAGTTTGACTTTTAAACAGCGGCGCAGATTTCAGTAAGTACGTCAGAATTTTCCGTCTGGTGTTAGAGTGCAGCACACGGACAGTTGGGGGGGCGAAATGCGTGGAACAATAAACATTTGCCCGAGAACAGAACTGTAATTTTAATTATTTTTAATTACGCACATTTGCTTTGATTATGCGTTGCAGTACAGCGTAGGTACGAGCGTCTAAATAGTGAGAGTTAAGTTGCTGTAATTCCCTTGTTATTGTCACTGTGCTTTCAGCACTCATTATGTGTTATTTCCCATGCACTCACTTTATTCTGCAGTGAAATATTCAACCTAAATGTTCGGGTTTACAGCGCATTAAACGTAACAATACAATGGTTAAATCCAACCAAATATAATCAATATTTGAGACAACTGGGTTTTATGTTAATCGTACAAGACAAATATAAATGGAACGAAAGTAATTGTCGTTTTAAAAAATATTCTGTTCTTAAAGCGTCGGTTTAACTTCCTTCGTCGATGATGCCGGGGACGGCCAGCGCGCACATGTGAATGTGTAGCAATCACTGGCATCAAAAGTGAACAAAATCCACAGGTCTCAGTTAGAACTTAAACTTCGCCGTTCGATCTTCCATCTCATGTTAACATAATCGATTTGACAGTAAGACTATAACATCACACGAGAACCTTTGCTATGCGTTTTATAGCTTGTGCCAAAAGCGCTGCGCATCTTTCGTTCAGCGCATCAGTGTGGCACCTGTGCGATCCGCCGGGAAGCACTTACTGCGCGCTGGGGCCGGCGGGGGTCTGCGGGGGTCTGCGGCGCTGCTGCCCGGCGTCTGCGCTCCGCGGCTCCCTCACTGGCGCTCCATACCTCCCGTCACCTTGTCGCTCCCGGCGCCTCCGCCGCCCGTTATATGCGCGCCGCGCCTTTGCCGGCTTTGCGGCAGCCAATCGGATTAGCGCAGCCCTATTCCTCAGGTAGCCGTCAGCATCCAGGGGCCTTTCCTATGTTTCTCAGACGAAATACGCATCCAACTTTACATTTTTAAAAATCTTGTGTACCTCAGTCGGTTTTGGTTAGGGGGACAGTCTCAAAGAAAAACAAACAATCCTGATCGAATATGTACAGTCAAGGCTGCCAACTTTGGGCAGCTGGGTGCACAGGGGGGCGGGGGGGTTTAATTTGAGACAATTCTGCATGTGCATTTACATGCATGTAAGTTTTGTTACCTTGTAAACAGTCTGTAGGGTTGGTACACTTGTAACACTAATTTTAGGTTTATAATGGAATAATACAGATTTGCCGTGAGATTTCCTGGCCGAACGTGAGAGTCGCGAACACGCTTGCAAGTATCGCTAAACGTTAATCTCCTTTATTGCTGGAATAAATCACTTACGGTTTTTTCGTTTGCTTTTTTTACGTTTCCCACATACAGGGTTGTAAATATTAAACATTTTCTCTTAGACACAGTAATAAGGATGCCATGTATGCCTATTTAGAACGGAGAGTGATTTAATCACAAATTAATTAATGGGATTAATTGCTAATCAAAACAAAATGCATCCATTGTACAACCGCTTATCCAGTGCAAGATTACGGTCCCGCTCTTACACACATGCTAGGAAGCACAATGCTGGGACCCACCCTTGACCGGATGCCAGTATCGAATCAAATTATTGAACATAAGACAAAGGACAGGTGGCCACAGACCTTGGTGTAAGGGAGCCTTTCATGATGAGAATGCCTTATTTTTCCCTGTGGGGAAACTCTTTTCCCCTCTCATCAGGCTCTCGGTGGCACGTGGACAGGTAAGGGCTGGCTGGGCAGTGAAGGGCAGCCACCTGTAGCAGCACCCATGGAGCTGGGGGTTAAGAGACATGACTCTCCTACTGAGGCCGGGCTCAAACCAGGAGCCCACTGAGCTACACACCGTCCCGGCCTTTACTTTGTCCAAGCCCAAGACATTTACATTTTTTTTTACATTTCTAATCAATCCATCTAATGCCTTTATCCAAGGTGAGTTACAGTAGAGGGAAAGACTACAATTTGCATGTGCTACTTGGGATTTGAACCCATGACCTAATTGTTGAGGTACAGGAGCCTTAGTAAGAATTTGGTGTTGAGGCATAGCTTAGTGGTTCGCTGAGGCCCTGTTTACACACTTTGCTTAAACATGGAGTCTTGGGTGATTGGATCACCAGCAGACAGCGCCACAATACAAGTGTGAATGACCGCCAAGGCCTGCTGTGATCCGATGACTCAAAAATCACTGGATGACGTGGTCTGGGATGCCTTAGGCCATATATCTTCTGTAGTGTAAATGCTAATGCATTCCCAGCAAGGATGTCATCGATAACTGTACGTGGGGTCTTTTGACCTTCTAGCAGAAGTGACATAGCCAATAACGAAACCTGAACACGAGCGGTGAGCTGGACACCTTGGACACACAATGTAGATACAGGTGTGAACAACGTGTCTCGGCTGTCCACTCATGATCCGATCACCGAGATGCATTTTAAAACCAAGTGGCAACAGGGCCCGAGTGTTGCGATCCTTTTTATACAACAGCTGCAGAGCCATTTGATTGTCCATTTTGACAACACAAAGCACCCCGTATTTTGGGGAAAAAAAACAATTAACCTTTCTATCAAAACTGATAAGTTTGGGTGGCTGCACTCAGAATGAATAGATACAGCAGCACACAACAGCCTGTGTTTCAGCAGATAACGTGCATAGTGGATGATTGAGTCAGAGAAGCTACACAACATGGAAACTTAAAAAAAAAAAACAATTCAAGAGACACCCAATGTACCATTTCTCCACCAGCTCCCATCTATTTACAGTTTGTTGCTATTGGCAACAGAAGCTCCCATTTCCAATAAGTAGCCATTCTTCCCCTGCACCTCATCACTCTGAGTGAGGCCTTTGCGTTGGCGAAGGGTGGCGTCCACCCCGAAGCCCATGCTAAAACAAAGGGCAGCATTCCGAGCATCCCTCGCCTTCTCAAGAGAACACGAAATACGGCAGAACGGACCGAACGTCCCACTGGCTGCAGCTCTTCTGGGTCACATAGGAGCTCAACATGAGGCCAGGGGAGGAGATAAAGGCCAGCGGCTATTCCACAAATCAGCAGACAAGCAATTTGCACTCAAATGAACTCTGGCAGCATAGTGTACTTACGTACACTGATTGTACCTAGGTAACAAAAAAAGAAAAAAACAGCTGTCCTGCCTCCTGCTATCAGAGGCTCTGAATCTTATCACTGGCCTTTCACACTTCTGATGAATTATTAACATATCGATATTGAACATCAATGCTTCTAACGGACAGCCAAGGACTTGGGCTTTCAACGCTGCAAAACATGCAACGCAGAAAGAAAACTCCGTGGATGAGGCTTAACTAGTCCGGGGGAGAGCTGACATGCATCCATTTCTAAAGGACTACCATCACCGCTTGGCTGCATTTCAAACGGCCCTTTTATTTGAGATCGTGCATCCGTGAGAAAATGGGTCCTACCGCTAACTGCCACAGCGTGTGTCCTTAGACACACACCTGCAGCAACATCCACCGTTCTGCCTCAACTCGGCCCACGCGCCAAGAAGGCAGTGCCCAAGAAGCAGCAATCAGATCCGGCGCAGAGCCCCTTACACTTTCCCTGATGCTATAGTGAGCCATGGGGGGCTCCTTCAGGAATGAGGGACCAGGAGAACCTCCGCACTCTGAACGTCAACAAGATGAAGCCCGTCGTTGTCGACATGGGAAACAGAAACGGTTACATCCCACTCAACATCAACAGTTCACTTGTAGAGATTGCCTTTCCAGGTCTCAGACTCTCAAGGGCCCATTACTGTGGACCCCAGCCTCCCCATTCATGCCTTCTTCAGACCACTACTATCCGCAAAATGCTACAGGTACATCTCCACCCACTTCAGACAGCTTCTTCCCAACAAGCTATTAGGACTAAACACCCTGTGATACCAAACCTTGAAAATATTGTAAATGCAGACTTCTAGAGTTAAATATTCAAATTGTTTCTCCAGTACTATTCAGTTTAGTGTGCCATTGCAGTGTTTCGATGTCACACTGATCCAGTCATGTGATGAACACCCCCCCCCCAAAAAAAAGCTATACAATAAAACCATGAAATGTCAATATTGTTCGGAAGAAAAAAAAAGCTGCATCTAAATACAACCCAATAGGAAAAGTACAGGAGAGCAATCAGCAGTGTGCCTGGGTCCCTATAGGTGGCATGGTAAAATAGTTTATATAAAAAGGAAAAAAAAGGAAAAGGGTTAGTTTTGGCCATGAAGCTCTTTTAGGTGAACACTGGGTCTTGTAAATAAACAACAGTTTCAGCTTAAAACAATCCATTTAATAAAGCAAATGTTTTTCCACTGCATTGCGCTCAAGGCCATGTACCCAGTAATCCAACCTTATTGCTGGGAAAGCAGACCTCAAGAGCCAATCCTTAAGGTAGCTCCTGACACCAAAGAACCAGTGATGAGCCTTTTACCGCCCTCTACAGGCTACAGAAGGTAGCTCACGTCAGGGTGAAAGCCAGGCCGGCCTGCTGCTGATCAGGCAACACTACTCTGCTCAACAATGCAGCTTAAAAGAACAGCAAACATCAAAAGTAGTGGTGGTGGCTGACAGATTTAACGAATCATGTATCCTAAATGATCTTTATTTACATTTTGAAACAGCAGTTTGATCCCCAAGTCAGAGATCTTCAGCATACTACACCACACCCAGAACAATGTCTAAAAACCTTTTAAAAGGACAAGGATACTTCTAATAAAGATCTTTATTTATTTCAGTTTTAAATAGATTTACAAACCATATGAAAAAAAGAAATGTTCACATGTGCATATCAATATTAAAGGTAGATATTGTAAACAGTCAAAGCGGAGGTGAGGTCATGAAACAGTGAGAAATGGCAGAATTGGTTTTTTTAGATCATCCTGAGCTTTTAGTTTTGCAAAGTTGTAGCTTAAGATCCCTTACAGATACAGAGACCAAAACTCTATATATAAAAAAAGCGAATAAAAGGTAAAAATTATAACCCTGCACCTTCACAAATTCACACCCAGCAAAAAATAAACACTTGGAACAAACAAAGGCTTTAGGCTGGCAGATTCCTAAGAAATCTCCTGTGATAACTATGCTTGTTCAAATCCGGAATTAGAGGTGAAAAGGGGTTTGACGGAACAGGAAATCTGCAAGTATAGATGCTTGAGAGGATTCCCAACATTCCTTAAAAAGAGCTTGAAGCAGGTTACGACTCCACATGTTTAAAGTGATGCACAAGTCATGTTTCAATAACACTTAAACTCGGGCAAAAGGATAATTAGCCATCACTGCCCTCCAAACCAGAGCACAGCTCCACACCTACAATACAAATCCCAATCAATTGTTCAGACTTCTTGCAAATGATGTTTTGCAACAGGAGTTTGATAAAAGAAAAGCAAAAAAGTATCCATGTCGATGTTCACACCTAGAAGCCCGGCAATTACATGGCTACAGGTCACCGTAACCTGCCACACATCCCCTGACCTTCTCCTGACAGATAACCTGATCATATTAAAAAGCCACACAGCAGAAGGAAATACTGGAAGACAGTGATTTTTAAATCTCCATTGGGCATATAGAGTGTTCGGTGTTAAGTGTGCCTCCCTTGAAGATAAACAAAGCTAAAAGGCTTGCAAACTTGCACCTGTAAATGCTTTTTCCTGACGCTCGTCACTGATCACTCCAAATACACACTTGTGCAGCAATCCAGCGTTGCTCAACCAATGAGGTGCCCGCAAGGCCGAGCCTGGAGCCTGCTGGCGCGTGCCGCGGTGCGATGGCGTGCCACAGGCGTGACCGCTGACCATTTCAAACTCTCAGTGCTCGTGTGCGTCTTCCACATCATGCAAAAGAAAAGATGTCATCGTTATTCATTCCAGGCTGCTGCTTTTCGAAGAGTGAGAAACTGTTTGAGAGTTTGGTAGAAGCCCTTAGGCCATGCAGCCCCTTCACAACCCTCCTTCCAGGCACGATCAGTAGTTAACGCCACAGAGCCGGCAGAACAATCCCTCCACACGCACACGTTCTCACAGACATAAGGGTTTCCCTCTCCTGCAAAGTAGGACCTCGGACAAGCTAGAATAACAAGGACCAAAAGTCCACAATGTGCAAAATGGTACCGGCTGAAGGAGCCGCTTGGTACACAGGCTGGGACACGGACTGAAACGGAGTGAATTTGGGCCTCGGCAGAAAATCAATGCTTAAGCAACACAGAAAATTGTTAAAAACGCAGTCGCTTTTCATTGGATCCGACTGTTAAAAGCACATATGGATATGGCAGTCCAAAAAAGCTCAGTTTTTGATCAGGAAAATTACTGTGGGGGGGGGCTCCTCCAAGAAGGCCGTCAGGAGTCCTCCGTCCCTGAGTCATCATCATCATAACAGCAGTCCTCCTCATCCTCGTCTTCGTCGTCCAGGTCCCTGTCGTCATAGTAGTCGTCATAGAAGAGGGTGGAGCCCTCGTCTGGCGGAGGGGCACGGGTGCGAACGCAGTACTCTGCCAAAGTGGTGGGAACCTTCACACCGTCGCGGTCCGCATCCGCCTTGGTGGCCAGGACCTGTTTCCTGTGGTGTGGGAGAGACCCGGGGAGAGCTTAGCCAGAGGAGATGCTCACAGAGCGGGTCCCCGACACCAGCGCGCAGAAAGCGGACCTGACACAGTGCCGCAAGACTGCAATAAATGGAAACTGCTCCACCAGAAATTAGAACAGACAATGTAAAAACTAAATTTGTTAAGAGAAGCAGACAACAGAATCACTTTTGTAGGAAAACGTTATTTTCTGCTGGAATCACTTTTTTTTGAAGATAAGTCATCAAAAGACAAAGGAGGCAAGTCGGTCGGACCAGCACGTCTCTCCTGGGTAAGACAGGAGCACGTCTCTCCTGGGTAAGACAGGAGCACGTCTCTCCTGAAAGTGATCGTTGTGCAGGTTTCAAACAGGCATGTTCAAAACGCTCAGGGAGATGCGGGGAATCTCCCCTAAGGCAGAAAGGGCGAATGCTGAAGTCAATTTATAAACATCACAATAATCATTCAGCTCAGTGGGCCAAGTCTCTGTGCCGGGGATCAGAAGTTCGAGTCCTGGCCTCGGCAGAACAGTCACGTGTCTGTGGGCCATTGAGCAAGGCCCTTAACCCCGCACAGAGGTGCAAAGCCCCCCTGCCGCCCCAGCCCTTACCTGATGATGTCTGCGTACTCCTTGTCCTTCCCTTTGCTGTCTCGCCACTTACGGTACATGACAGACGCGTCCACATTGGCTGGGGAGAAGGTGTTGGGCTCATTCAGCAGAGAGATCACGCTGAGCAGGATGGTTCTGGGGGCACAGCAGAATGGGGGGAGTCACTACAGAGAGCATGACGACATAACGACAAGCCAGCAACATAGAATAAGGCCCAGCACAATAATGGGATTTCACACAATGGTTCGCGCAGGATAAAGCAGAACTGCGTGTGAGCAGAGCTGGGCACTCACCCTTACGGTACGGGACCGCAGGTGCCGATATCGATGAAGAGTCACCATTGAGACCATTTCTAATACCTAAAACCTGGCTGTAGGAGTACCCTTCCACCCTCTGAAGATATTCATCCCTAAATACGAGTAGGAAACATCCCTCATCATCAGGTAAATGAGGATCTGTATCAAACCAGATAATTACAGCAAAGCTTGTTTTCTAACCCCAGGAAGTCTCCACCCCTTGCACCCATTTCATCAAACCACCATCTTATAGCTAATGACAACTTTCTCCCAGGCTTCGTTAAATCTCATTCGGCTCTGGTCAGACCACAAGCTGAAATTCCTCCTGTGCGTGACCGTTAACCTGCTCATGCACAAGCAATTTCACACCCATATGACATAATGCTCAAAAATCGGGAGGGCATTTATCTGCAGTTCCATACTTAGAAGGGCATGGAGGCCCCCCACCATAGCTTGACAAAGACGGGTTGAGTGAGCGGTGTCGTTAAGCTCGGGGACTGAGGCCCGCTGACGGCCTCGTGCTGGGGTAACGAAAGGGCTGCCCTGGAAGGAGATTGCTATGCACACTACCAATCACGGGTGCCATGCTTCTCTGGGCCGAGACACGTGAGGCTATTTTTATTAGCCGTTGTTGCTAAGCCAACAGAAACACCCAGCATGCAGCCTGTTATGCCAGAGATCGGGGCGGAAGGCAAGCGGGGTACAGCTGAGGCGAGGAAATGTGTGTGAAGGCGGGGGGGGGGGGGGAATTTGCCGTAGTGCCAGGATTCCTTAATTATATCCGTCTTCAATGATGAATAAATTCGGGGATCTGTTTACATCAGGGATCCACAACTATTTTTTCCCTGTAGGCCAAATTCCAGCAGCAACCAAAGTTTTGTGGCCCACTGAGGCCAGAAAAATAAATTTAAAAATTCTGCCTGTATGTAAACCGGAGTTTTCCAATTGGAAGCCACAGGTTTACATAAGGAAAAGGTTGATATTTATTAAGGATTAAAGATTTTGCAGAACAGCATTATTTCAATTAACAAAAACGGGGCTCTGACAAACCTAACCTGAGATTTAGACTGAGAAAGCAGACAGGAAAGACCAGCGCAGGAAGACGGGCAGGGGGAAGACACCGGGACACTATTCGATGGATGTAACAGAGCTGGACACAAGGTGGGGAAGCAGTGGGGAGGAGGGTACCTGACGTTTTGCGTGGGGTTCCATCGTTCTGATGGCAGCTCTCCACTTTGGGGGTCATCCACTGGCGGGTGCAGGATGGAAATGCACACGTCGCCGTTCTGCGGAGACAGAGGGGCGCCTTCAGCCACTACAGCAGAACGTGAGCTCGGCCGGACAGAACGATGCCGCGCCTTACCTCATAAATGTTAGGGTGCCACATCTTGGTGAGGAACCGGAAGGTAGGCGGAGAGTAGGGATAGTCGACAGGGAATTTGATACGGGCCTGGAAGAGCAAGAAAAGCAGTTGGTGACGGAGGCCGGGCACTGGCGGACCAAACATGGACGTGCTCTTCATGTGCACAGCTACAGCAACTCAGCACCTACCACAGGAGGACCGGCGAAACGCGCTGGTGCATAAAATCACCCATTAAGTTCTGCCCTCCATTAGGAAAAGGGTGATGACACAAAACCATTAACACCACGCAGGGAGCAGCGTGACCCCCAGAGACATAATTTTAAAGTCACTGCCAAGGCACATTGCAGAAAATTATTAAATATACCTATTAAAAAAAAAAAAAAAATACTGAACCTGTAATTTGACACACATTGGGTAATTTTAGAAGAGTGAAAAATTGAGAGGTGGCACGACCCCCCCCAGTGCCAACAACTGACAGTTCAAGAGGTACTGTGGGGGAGTAAAACGACCCCCAAATGTCACAGAGACAGGAACACTCCTTCGACCTTCTCTCTAAAGGGGGGGGGGTACTTAGCCACATCGTAAGACCGACGACAGGTGTGTAAGAAAGAGGTAGGAGGCGGTGGGGGGGGCTTTCTAAACACCAAAAGGACAAAAAAAAATATTATATCCCCTTTTCAAGCAAAGAAGGACAGAACAATGCACACTAATACAGCTGCAGACAACACGCACGCATGGATGCACACCATGACTCTCAAAAGTAGGTACAACCAGAGTAGAACTCAAAAGCTCAAACGTGAATTACTTCATGGTAAAGTGGCATTAAGCATATATAATAAAGGCTGCCCTAAGTGTATTGCAGTGTAAGGTCACAGCGTTAGCAGGAATCCTGTACTGCTTTATGTAAATATCAGCCGCAGAGCAGAATCAGTGTGCAGGGGTCTCGTATTAACACCCCGAAGATTAATCTCCGGGAGCAAGAGTCCAGGCCAAACGAAATAAGGCGGCCTGACAGATAGCTAATGTCACGGCATTACGATAGGCATTTTACACAGGCGAAAACGTGTGCCACTGCCTAATCGGGGGCACAGCATCCGAAACACTGCGCAGTTTACTGAAACCTGCACTGGCACTTCACAGCCAAGTGGAGCATATACTGCATCGTAGATCTTAAGTACTAGAGCGCAAGTGATAACCCTCAGCTTTTTCCAAACGCATAAAGGACACTGATGACTACTACAATTGGCTGTGCAAGACCTGCAAGAGGAGTTTCAGACAAACCGAAATCAAGCCATTTATGCATCCCAAAGCAGCTGAAATGGGTTAAACGGCCAAATTGATAAGCAACATCTCCAAGTATCTCCCAGTATCTGATAACCAGCAAAAGCACCAACACAAGGTACCACGAGGAAGCACTTTCCATAACACGTGCCAGAGAAAAAAGGCACAGTGTCAGAGTACTGCTCATAGCCTAAGGCCTAAGCTCAAACTTACCAAGGCTTCAAGTCGTAAGAAACAACACCTCGATTGTGCAAAGCTATGCTATGAATTCAGAAGAAATAAACTGTGACTATCAAAGCTGCTTTGCATGCTTGCTTTAATGCACCAGTGCTGAAAATGAAACGTGGGAGAGGACATCTACACCAAATGGGTTACAGTCAGAGGGGACAAGGACCTAGAACAAGGTTTCTCAGTTCCAGTCTTGGAGGGCCAGTCTGTGACACACCTACCTCACTCACTCACCCTCGCTCGCTCGGGTGGTGAGCCAAATAAAGTGTGTTTGAGAAGGGAAATTGCCAAAGTGTGTTGCAGACTAGCCCTCCAGGACCGGAATTAAAGAATCCTGGCCTAGAACATGGTAAAGCTGAGCATCTGGGATGCACTAGGGGCCTTTTAGACATGCAAGTAAAGACAAATGTACCTGTGCCCTCTTTGCCGACCTGGAAACCAGACTGAGAGAATGAGGAACGAGGCCACAACAGGTGCCAAGGTCCAATGAAGCATAACCATCCAAAGCACATTTGTCTGTACAACAAGCATACTGACCCACATTCCTCAGCCAGCAAGTGATACCTGATGCACAGATAAAGCATTTGTTCCAACTCTGGATTCAGAAGCCCATGCCTCTGATATGCCAAGACAAGAAACCACCACAAAAACAAAGAAAAAAAAAAATCCTGTTAAGTACATGTTGATATCTAAATCAGTTTAGCTACATATTTGATGCTAGCAGCCAAATACCAAATTACTGTGATCAGCTAAACATTTATCCTGTCTTATTTGGGCATTCCAATATCTGTGCAGAGCACCACTGAGCCACCCCGCAAGACCACAGCCGAGGTACGTTTGTGACTCTGTTGCCAGCTGGGGCTCAGGCCCATATCTGAACGCACACATGCTAATAATCGCCACGGCGGTAATTCCCTTATCAGCGGTGACACGGTGCGGTTTTGATGGTACTGAAAGGCTACCTCAGCGCTCAGTTATTTCATGAGCAAAACACACAAAAACAGCTTACATCCCCGTGCCAGAAACACCCCCCTCCCCCTCCTGCCCGCGAGCTGCTCTTCTCCAGTCAGACACAGCAGCGCTGAATGGGGGAACGCTTGGGCACACTCTCCCTGGTGCCACCACACAAGCTGGGGTTTGTTCTTACTGAATTAGAACATGAAGTGGGTTTCATGTGGCTGCAGTCTGCTTCATTTGATTGACAGGATTGTAGGGAGTATTTCTTAGTATTTAGGCAGAAGCATTTCTTATTTTAAGTTCATTTTATTATGGCCTGCAGATTTCCCTGCTCACCTTACTGAGCTCACCAGCCAATTACCAGGTTTGGTAGGTGTATTTCAGCAGGGAAACTTGTAAACTGTTGCAGACTGGCTGCGAAACCTTGCCATAGGGGGTGGCTGGGTGTTTCTGCACAGATGACATTGCACCTTTTTTTTTTTAACCCCCCAACACTTCTGCGCACACCGCGACCACGATACGCAGTGTCAGTGCTACTGGAGATAAAGACTAATCCGAATATAAAAAGCATTCCCTTGTTGGTTATTCCTAGCAGCAACAGCAATGAACTATGAACAGAGGAGTACAAAACCAGCAAGTGCCATATACCTGGAAATATCTATACATGACTGTACTTTTAAAGCATAAATACAAACCGGTCATTTAACACACATTCCTGGGTAGCACAGAGATAGATCTGATAATATTGTGACACCCATGGACCTTAGAGTTCAAAACTGGCTCAAGTCCCATTTCAAATACATTTTGTAAGTATGGCAGCGGCCTTTATTTCCATCATGTTTAAATCTGTAAACGCAGTATCTAAAATTGCCTCTTAAACACCACCAAAGTGGAACCTGATGCAGAATAGTGGCTGGGAGCATTTCAGCATAATGCATTATAAGCAAAACACTCTCCTTACATTTTGCTCGTTAATGGCTGACAACCTGGGATGGCATTAGATCAGGGGTGTCCAATCTTATCCGCAAAGGGCCGGTGTGTATGCAGGTTTTCGGGATAACTCTTTTACATCAGCTGGTCAAACCCAGGTGTGATGACTCTTCAGCCAAATCGGTCCTCTAATTAGTAATCTAATTAGGGAATTGCAGCAAAAACCTGCATACACAACGGCCTTTTGTGGATAAGATTGGACACCCCTGCATTAGATGTTCACATGCTACAGCAGGGCTGCCCAACCCTGATCCTAGAGATCTACCACCCAGCAGAGCTTAGGTGCGGCCCTAATTTGTAGCATGTTGACAGAGCTGGCTTGAATACTGAGATGCTACAAAAAGATCTGATTATCTGTATCAGGTGTGTTAAATTAGCACTGCACCTAAGCTCTGCTGGGCGATAGATCTCCAGGAGCAGGGTTGGACAGCCCTGTGCTACAGCCAGCGTGCTGACTGAACAGCCCAGGGCTTGCATGAAGGCAGCTACAGTGCATCTATGCAGAGATTCCATGAATGAGCCAAGCCTTTGTGCATTGACCCATAAGCAGAGGTGGGTAATTCAGGTCCAAAGAATAAAAATCCAGACCAGGATTTTGTTTTAACCAGCCAGTTGAGTATTAAGTCTCAGTCACAGAGTGCTCAACTAGTTGGTTGAAATAATGGATTGTTACACTTTGGACCTGGATTACCCACCTCTGCCCATAAGATGGTATATAGTGCCTCAGTGGTGGATACAGATCAAATGCAAATACAACCATAAAAAGTTTCAGTTTTAAAGTCTTACCTTGGCAGGTCCAGACAGGAATTAAAAGTGAAATTATTCCCCCCACCCCCTCTCCCCCCCACCAGGGCCAAACACTGACACTGAAGTGGTACATAGCTGTAACCTACATGTCTATAGGCAACTATAGAAATTATCCAGCACTGTGCCACAGCAAGAACATTTAGTTTAGCGAATAATTCCATTTTGCTGACTTTTTCTAAAGTTTCTCTCCTTTGGCACTGTTAACCATACTTTAAAAGCTACAGTATAACAAAAATCCTGCAGCAACTAAATATACCAAGTAGACCAATGGTGTGAGTCTCAAATACACAAAAGGCACCAGATTCCCAAATTCAATTTAAGCTCATTCATTTTTGTAAGGTATTTTAGGCAGGAAAATCTGCCTAAGGAAAATTTTAAATCCTTTAAAATTAGGATTAAAATTTCCTCTTCAGCTATCACTTTCAGATACAAAGCTTAGTGTCACCATCAGATACAATAAGCCTGCTAATTGCCGTGGCATGGCTGTAGGTGCATCTCTAGTTGGCTGAACTGTTCCAAGGGTTCATTTCCTAAGCAAAACAAGTCAACAGCTTCACCTGCCAGCAATTGAGAGCGCCTCCCCCACTGGGCAACGTTAACACTAAAATCTGTGTTCTGCAGGTAGTTGACCAATAGATAATGGAACCAGGAGTACTTTAGTCCAAGATACACTACACTCTGTTGCCGGGCAAAACACGCGCACACACACACACACCCCACATGCAAATGATACCACACAAAGCTCTGACAGCCGAGATAAGACAACGCAGGGCAGCCACATGGCACGGTTACGCTGGCTGGTTTACCTTCCTGCTGAAAACATGGCAAAGGGACCCCAGCCAATCAGCCAGCCAGACCACCACAGCCAACCAATCAGCCAGCCAGACCACCACAGCCAACCAATCAGCCAGCCAGACCACCACAGCCAAGGCCGCTTAACCTGCACGTAGGGTGCAGTCGCTGAGTCAAACTCCCACACACCAAGTTCACGTTACATTTCCTAGCGGCTGAGCTGCACGTATGCGGGGCGCTTTTCCCATTCGCGGTGTAATCGAATGTCATCAGTACATATAGAAGGGCGAGCAATTCATTATTCCGGCTATACATTTAGTACAAGCAAGTCCAGCCGCGGCGATAGCGGCACCTCGGGAAGTGTGCGGCTCCATGCAGCCGGAGTGCGATACCGGGACGGGATCCGGGCTTCCGGGCGATCCGAGAAGCTGCCCCCCCCGTCCCAGGCTGAGTTTATTAGTTTGGCACAAGGGCGTCTAACTTTGCCGCGATGGCGGAACTTGGAGGGGGGAGCGAAGGGGGTACAGTGAAGGCCGCAGTACCGACACCATGTTTGTGGGGACGGCATGGAGGGGGGACACGGGGCCCCGGGCGGCCCGGACCCTGGCGGGACAAGCGGGGGAAGCGGCGTCGGGGGGGGGGGTATTATGTAACCTGTCCGTCACCGGCCGCTACGAGGCAAACTTACCCGGGCGCGTCCGGGTAACCGGCCGACACTCACCTTAAAATACCCCCCCTCGTAGTGGGTGTTGGGGGGCCCGAATATCGCCACCTCCCAGTTGTACAGGTCCGACTCGTCCACCAGAGTGATCTTGAAGCCCTCGACCGGCTCCTCCTGGAGACTTTTCAGCTCCAGCATGAGCGCCTTCTGGGAGCTGGCTACGTGGTGTCCGGGCTGAGCCATGGCTCGCTGGTGCAGCCGCGTTCCGGGGGGGGGGACACGGCCTCGCTGGGCAGCCGACACCCCGCGCCTTTGTTCCCGTCGGCTGTCGGCCTGACGGGGCCGCTTTTCCTTCCGAGGTGGAGCCCCGCGAGCGAGCCCAGCGCCGGGAGCCCTCTCCGCAATCCGCCCTTTCCCCGGAGGTACAGCGCCCACGGCGGCGCCCTCCTCCCACTACGGCCTTAACTGGAGCCCGGCATGTACGACTACACGGCTCACAGCGACCCGCGGAAGAAAGGAAGTGTGCGGGAATCCGACAAACGGGCGAACATCTGCTCAAACTCGAGCTTCTCTTTCAGTTCGCTGGCACTTCACGCGTCCCCCCTCCAGTCACTGCGCTGCGCCGTGCATGCTGGGAAATGGAGTTCCGGCAGTCTATCCGCGGTCCGTTCGGATGGGTAATGTTTGATTGCAGCACCCAATGTGCGCCTAATCGATCTTTTAGTGCCGCAGGTGATTGGATTGGATGGAAATTAAGGGGAGTATGTTCGTTAAAAAATATAAATACCAATCGTTCTTGGCTAGGTTTTTAATAAAGTCAGAGCAGGTGAAGCTGGTTAGATTTGCAGGAAAGGCACTCCGGTCATTAACGGTAACAGGTAAAAAAGTATCAAATTTGGCTGGATTTAAAATGGAATACCAAACCGGTGCGTATTATTTAGCCTAGCTAAAACAATTGCTATAAAAACACTCTGGTGGTGTGATGACTAAGCATGTACAGGGGTTGGACAATAAAACCGAAACACCTGGTTTTAGACGGCAATAAGTCCATCTAGAACAAGTAGTGGGCCTACAGAATGCCATGATATTGCAGCCCAAACCATCACTGATCCACCCCCATACTGCACTCTGGGTACACTCCGGGTGGTAACCCTCTGGGCATGGGAAAGACAGTGAAGGTGGACTCAACAGAGAGCAATGCATGCTTCACATTGTCCACAGCCCAAGACCGGCACCATTGACGCCGAGGTTTGGCATTGGCACGAGCCACCAAAGGTTTGGCTAAAGGCTTCACCAAACCAGTGCAGCTCCCAATAAACAGCTTTAGTAGAGTTGGGGTGCGCAATTAATTCTGTGGTGAGTTGGGCAGCTGTGGTTTTATGTTTTTTTTTGGATACAACCCTGGTAAGTACCCAGATCTCTGTCAGACAGCTTCCTCTTGCGTCTAAGGTTACTTCATGGCGGTATGCCGACACTACCCTGGATACTGTGGCTCTCGATAAACCACAAAGACTTGCAGTCCTGGTCACAGATGCACCAGCAAGATACAAACCAACAATTTGTCTTCTTTTGAACTCTGATAGGTTTCCCATTACATTGTGTGGATTGCAGTATTTTATGTACAGCTGTGCTATTACTCTGCTAATTCAATTTTAACACTTTGCCCTTACTGATGGAATGTGCCATTAGTGAAGACTGGCCACCAGGCCAGGCATATGTAGATATGTAACCTCAAACACTATTGGCCAGGTGTTTGTTTCATTGTGTTCATGATAAAACACAGAACCATCAAAAGTTATACGTAACTCAATTCATTGTAGTCATTACAGCAGCATTTGATCCAGTATGTACCCCTTATCGATGGCTGGATGGACGTGTAATATAGCTTAGCTACATTCTCATCTTTTACTGCTTTAAGAACTTGGGAACTGAATTATATATAAAGAGCATCCTATTAAAAGCAAGCAATGTTCCACAAAACCGTCCATTTGAATGAAATTTGGCTTTGAAAATCTTGGCTTTTAATTTATAAGACTGAAATGTATTTCCAGCCGCACATTTGTCGCTGTTGCTTATTGTGCGAGATGTAAGACAGTATAGTATGCCATCCTGTGCAGTGCCCAGTAGGCTGCAGGACCAAGCTCAGGGTAGCTGGGCAGCACATGGACCTCCTCTTACTTACCAAAGCTCTGGTGGGTCAGGCTGTGAAGGACACAGCACTTAGACACACAATATGTACATTTTCTTATAAAAAATGTGGTTCAGCTGTTGTCACCTAATTAGCTATATTTGAAAGGAAACAAGTGTGTGGTATGGGTTATACATAGGGGTGAGACTTAAAAAAGATCAATACTAATCGGATGAAATTCTAGCACGACAACCAAAATGCATTCTGCTATGGCTCCTAGCTCCAGGGTGGGAGCAAGTCAGGTCAAACTGCTGCTCCAGAGAGGTCACTCCCACTGAGCCTTTTATACAGCTGCACAGGAACGCTTACTGAGCAAACACAAAACAAGCACACAGCAAGCATTTAAAGAAATCGAATAGATAGGACGCGTTTCTATCAGATTTTATTGACTCACCTAAACACAAAAGGACTACAGCAGCGTAACTTCATTGTGTATATACTCTTCTCTTTAAAAGGAATGCTGGTCCTTTAAACGCCTTTATGTCCTTCAAAAACATCAGCACAACCTACTGCTGGAGAAGAAACGGAAGGGATTACAGGTTACCTATTTTCAAAGATACAGTGGTTCGATTAGACGCTACAGACATACAAACCGAACCCAGCAATAAGGAAACTTGCTACGATTTACCCGAATAAAGACCGTCTTTGCAGGAGACGTCTGCTTCGATTGCATGGAACAGCGTGTATTCATTGATACATCCTTTCAACTGAACTTTTTTTACAAAGTCAAGTACACCAAAAATAACCCCTTTCCCCAGTTTAAAATAAAGCATTAAAAAAATCAGTTTAAAAGCAACATTCCCAGCAATTTTTTCAAATCATTTGCATGAGATTAATAATCTTATTGGACATATCTGCTGTTCACTTTATATATATAAAAAAATGTATAAAACAAAATAACCAGGGAAATGTGTATGTGCGTATGTCCACTAGCTTTGACTCATGCAAGAGAACCAACTTCTGAATAAATATTTTGCACTGAGAATCTTTTCAATTATTTGAAAACAATTAGTTACTCTTTACTCACTCTGCACCAGTTATGTGTACATGAGCTAAAGCACATCCTATAAGCATGGATATTTATTCTTAATGACCCTGGAAGAAGTGAACAGAAATGGACAGTGCAGGTCCAGAAAGTGCAAAACCAGACCAAGATTTTGCTTCAACCAACCAGTTGCGTACTCTGTGACTGTGACTCTTTATATTGAATTGGTTGGTTGAAACAAAATCTTGGTCTGGATTTGTACTTTCCGGACCTGAACTTTCCTCCTCTGGAAGTAAACACGCTACGGTCAAATCATACAGATAATGGGGCTGTGTGCGGGGATGGATGGGATTTGGCCTGAATGCACTATTAAGTTGTAATCTGTCAGCTGGAAGTTTGGTCTGTAAGCGTCCAGTTACAGCTAGATTCTCTCCTAGTGGCCACAATCAAGAAGGAGGAGTGCTAATGCTATATACAGCGAACACGGAGAACGGGCGAAGGCAGTGCTGAGAGGAGCGACACTGGAATGTCTGTAATGCATGGCGCGTCAGACCGGCATGAAGGTAGCTGGGCTCCTGCTGTGGGCTATCGCCGGCAGAGGGAGGAGGACCAAGAGGCTCACCAGGCCTGTGCTAGAGGGACTTAAACCTTAAAGGCAGAGAAATTACTTATCACTGTAATCAAGGCTAAAATATCTAGTGGAGGAATTAACATAACACTGGTAATGGAAGTGTGTGTGGGGGGGGCGTTTTTATCTTGGCTTCATATCTTCAACTTCCAGAGAACAAAGACCTTGAAAACTGGATGATGGATTGGAGTATCCACCAGTCACCCCCAAAGTCAGCTACACAAAGGAAATTGGTATAGTTGGTATAGTTGGAGATGCCAACAAGACGCAGGTAACCTGATAAGGAGCCATCTACTAAAATAAGCAATTAAAACATGCTGGCCTCAGGAGTGCTGAACAGGATCAGTTACCCTGGACAATGAAGTATTCAAAAGTAACGTGGAGAAGCAGTGATCCAGGCCACCTGAGAGGTACATCTCCATCCTTACAAACCTAAAGACCTCAAGCACACTGGAATCGGAAGCTGAGCTCGGATCAGGACGGATCACTCGTATTCCAGGAAACTGCAGCCTTCCACTGAGAAAAAATTTATTACGTAAAAATGAAATCAAGTCCGTAATGCTGGCCGGGACAAAAGCCTGTATCCTCTTGATCAAGTAAAGCTTTTGCATCAAACTATATTACAAATGTGCCGGATAATAACCTCTCTTCCCCTTTTGAGGAGTTGTTGGCTACTGAGAATACTTCTGGGTTGGGGAGGGGAGAGAAAATAACAGAGAAAAGTGGCTGGTAGTGAAACCCAGAGCACTGGAGATTCAGTCTGAAATAACAGAAGGCAGAGTGCAACGGGGAAACCAAACCCAGTTGTGTCAGTTTTCAGGGGTGCAGCTATTGACAACAGAGCACAACAGAACAGAACAAAGTGTTACAGGAAAGGGGAAAAAGTCCGGTTTTCACCTGGAGACCTAACAAGAACTCCCCGTAGATGAGAGGGTAGGGAGCAATTGCGGTAAACAAAGAGGTGGAGGGAGACCACATCGCAAGAAGCTGACCAAGGGCATGTGACAGGAAGTACTTAGAATCGAGAAAAAAAAGCAACGATGTAGTGGTTTAATTACAGTAAATGGGCCGCAAGATTCTGAGTAAATAGGTCTGAGGGTAAGTAGGCTGAGCAATAGGTAGAGGTGGAGCTTCTCATCAAGAGAGAAAAAAAGTATGAGTATGACGGGGATGTGGGTGTTCCCAACTGAGTGCTGTTACGAGGTTTGTGCCTGTGTGCGTGTGTCTGAATATGTGAGTGTTCCTGGGGTATCTGAGGGGACAAATGGACAATCAGCACTTGGCGAAAGTCTGCTTGATCTCCTCCAGGACGTTCCCCAGCAGCGATGGCTCGTCGCATTTGGCGTCGATTGACACAGTCTGGTCAACCTGAGAAGAGACGGGAACAGGAAATCAAAATCAAATCAGTAGAAGTAATTTTTACAACTGAACATCATACTGAGTAAGAGAGGAGAGATGCAATGTATTTTTTAGTAAAAATAAAAACAAAAACACATTGCTTCTTTAACATTTTCAATAAGAGTTTATGAAGGAAGGAGCAGAGAGGCCTGCAGGGATGGGAGCAGCGTGTACACTCACGGTTTTGACGAGCAAACAGACATGGTGACCCTGGATTGACCTGCTGTACATAGAAGCACAGGAATCGATCCTCTCCACAACTGGGGGAGGGAGGGGGGCAGGAGGCAGAGAGAAATGGATCAGAAATGGACATTCCCTGCTTTTCTGAAGATCTTCAAATTCCATATTCAAGGTCTTCCAAAAATCTCCACGTTTAATATCCATAGTGATGCAACCTCCCTGCCTCATTTTTCCAGTTCTCATCTTTTATTTAAAAGACGGAGGGCAGTTTCTGACAGCAATCTGCTTTCCTCACTCGCACAGGGCATCTCCCCCCCCCCCCCGCCTGTTCGCACCCAAGAAAGCATACCAGAGAAGTGGTGGTGAAAGCAGATCCTGGCGAGGAGGTGGTGGAAAGGCATGCTGACGCCCTCGAGCCGCACGGAACTCCCCTTCAGGTCCCCGGGTTCCAGCAGCTTGGCATATGCATCGCTGGCAAAATGGCGGCACTTTACTGGGCCTGGCATTTCGGCAACAACCGGAGCACGCGCGCGGAGAACCGAGAGGAAGGCCAACGTGGGCACCACGGCGACTCGCCAAACCGCGTCACTACAGCGACACTACAAACGGCGCAAGTGCAGAGCGGTGCGACGCAGCCCAGCAGAGTCACTTAGGGCGTACACACACCAGCCACACTGGTCACTCATACTAGGTAAATCTAAGTATCCAACATGACTCCAAATGAGACACAATAAGGACATTAATCATGAATTCCATTCTGCTTTCCTTCCTATATTTTCAACATCATAAAAAGACGTTGCACGGTGATGACAAAAGCATGCTTGGGCCAAGATCGTAAGTGCAATGTGAACACAGACCAGCAAAGGAGTGGGGGGGGCACCCATCCTTGGGTGAGTAGTGAGTACGTGTGAGTACACCCTTAGGAGGGTCAGCAAGCCGACTGGGGGGCATGCCCGCATACCTGTAACACGGAGTGGTGATCAGGTAGGAGGTGCAGGTAAAGTGCAGTTTGAAGTCCAGTTTCTCATGAGTGGAGGAATCCTCAGACTGAGCAAGAGGGAGAAATAAAACACACACACACTTAAGTGCATCCTAAACATTCACTTGCCATTCACATGTCCTTCTCTGTTAAGAAAGGCTAAGGGATGGAGGACACTCATCCCACCTTGACGATGAAGGCGAGGGTCCCCTTCAGCTTCTGCGGCATGACGATGCTCTGCACGGAGAAGACAAAGCGTGCCTCGTTCGAGACTCCTGCCAAACGAGAAGAGGTCAAGTATGAGGAGACGGAGTGGGGCGGGGTTAACAGGCAAAGAACTAAGATAAAATATGGGGAACCCAAAGGATGCAAACATGTTTAATATGAAAGTCCAGTTAACATAAGGACACTGCACTAAATCCCTCCCATGTCTTTTCCCACATTGCAGTTCCTTCTTTCCTCACCAGGGGGCAGTTGGAATGGGATGCTGAGGCCGTCGTGTGGGCTGGCGCCTTCTGGCCTCTGCAGCTTAGAATTGAGGGAGTCCAGCACATTGAACTCCATGGACTTGAGGAAGTTGCTGCTTTTGTTCTCAAATATTACGGAAACCACCACTTGACTGCCGTCCTGCAAGTTGCCCTGGATATCGTACGCCTGAATGAGGAATGAGGTGGCCAGGTACAGTCAGGGGCAGGACAGAGGTGCCACAGGTACAACCAACAGCAGGACAGACACACTTTGGGCATAGCCAAACCCACAATAGGGGCACTTGAGGTATAGCTAATAGCAGAAGAGAGGCACCTCTGGTATAGCCAATGACAGGTCAGAAGCACCTCGGTAATACATGATAGCCAATGGGAGAACAGGGGAACCTTGGGTAAAATCAATGGCTGGACAGAGGCACCTTGGGTATAGCCATTGGCAAAACAGAGGTACCTCGGTTACAGCCAGTGGCATTCATGCAAAAAGTCCACCACATCAATATGCAGAGTAATTACTGAACCAGGCCTGGAAAAATGCTGCACTATGCAGCTAATCAGTAAAACTTTACCACGTCATAAAAAAAATCTCACCTCCTGACACATCAGTGATTTGAACACAGATAAGCAGCTATTATAAAGCTGCAGTTAAGTGGGAGTGAATTGGACAAACTGACCCAGTCCTTCTCACTAAAAGGGTATGCACCCTGGAACACGCTCCAGGTGAAGATCACCTCACGGCAAATCTCAAAAGGGTCACCCAAAAACTCAAGCCAAATCACCCTATTGATTAAACTCATACCTGCAACAACATCCTCCATTATCTTTATAGAGAGAATACGAAGAAATTAGTCTTTACGTTGAAATGCACACATCTAGAATGACAAGCAAACACTTGCAGGAACCCAGAAATAAAGGAGAGTAGTGGCTGCTTACAATAGATCGGTGTTTCTCTACCTGGTCCTTGGGGACCCCCAGGCAGGCCACGTTTTTGTTCCCTCACAGCTCCCGGTGGGGAGCAAAAACGTGGACGCGGTAGGGGTCCCCGAGGACCGGGTTGGGGAACACTGCAATAGATTATAAAATGGCTGCATGTTCCGAACATATGGAATACTGTACATGCAAGCTGGTGTGGAGGGAATATGATTTCACATAGCTACTGCTCAGCAATGAGGTAGGTGCACCACGGAAACACGATCCATCTGGGGAGAGGCTACAGAAAACGCTTACTCACCATTTTGATGTAGCTGTTCTCAGCAAGGAGGCAGTAGTTGGACATCGGCTGGAGACGAAAAGAACAATAATTAAAAAAAATAATAATAAAACACACACACCCACCCTGGGTTAGGTAACCTAAGGCACAATATATCCAAGCGAAATGAAGCCTTATGGTGCCCTGAGAAAATAAATTACAAAATGCACATCTAATACTGTGTGAGGGTGAAGCGGGAGTGCATAACTGTAGGGCTGGGCCATATATCGACAAATTATCGTATTGTGATTATGCACATTCGTATCAACATCAATTTGAAAATCATGAGTATCAAGGCATGGCCAAAACACTCATAATCAAGAATTATAATACAACTTAAATGTGTCATTACACCTGTCCAAAACTATAAGTAAAACAATTTGTTCATCAGAGAGAGGTGGTCCCCTACAAATACCAGAGAAGTCTGCCTGAAGTCCTCTACCGAGAAAATGGGTAATTGAAGTCTCATGTTTTAGGTGGTATTATTATTATTAGCAGCAGTAGTATTGTATATATATTTTTAAAATGTATTTTTTTGTGCTTATGCAAATTTTAATTCCTTTCTTTAAAATGTATGTAAAGCACTCCGTAAACCCTGTGGTTAAATATAACCAAACATTTCTTGACGGATAATCAGGAAAAACTCAAAATCACCTGTGGTATTTTACAGTTCTACATATGAATGTTCGAATATCGTGATAAATATCGATATTATGAAAACAGAGATATAATTGTTAGGGAATGTCGCCCAGCCCTACATTACTGTGGTTTAGATACTGACTGGCAGTGGCTCCTCCTCCTCCTCCACGGCGCCGTTCTGTGCCGACTCGCCACCTCCCCCGTCGCTATGGTGACGATGGTGCCGTTTCTTCTTCTTCTTCTCCTTATCCTCCTTCTCTTTTTTCTGTTTCTTCTTCTTGTGTTTGGAGGATTTCTGAAGTCAGATGGAGACAGCTCAGGTAAGAGGTCCAGATAGCCCGTGCCTGGCCACGCTAACCAGAGACCGACTGTGTGCATGTGACAGGAAGGGGGCACCGCTGAACAAATGCACGGGTCGAGATAGAATTCACCGCTTGTTTCTGCCCCACCACGAGAGCACTTTTAGTACATGAATTCATTACAGTCTGATTCACACGTTCTTGACAAGGTATACTTAGAAGAAGCTCTCCTGAAGAGAGCAGGCACTTGGCTGAGACCCATTACCCAGAAGCCTCTCCTTCATTAAGGAAAGCAGGAAGCTAAGACGTCATCATTGTTTAGTCATCGGCGGTGACTCACAGGCTCCTCGGGCTCAGTGTCTTTGGGCTCGTCCGGCTCAGAAACTAGGGCTGCGTCGGGGGCGGCTTCCGGAACCAGAACTGTTGCCTCTGCCTCCTGCGGAGGCAAAAACTGCCCTATAAAGACACGCAGACGGGAGCGCCTCACACACGCAGACACGGCGTGACACGCACAGCTAATTCAGCTCATGGAAAGTGGGTCAGTATTCACACATGACCTATGGGGGCTGGGACCAGATGAGGCCTTTACCTCTGGCTGAAAGTGAAATATAAAAGCACTCTGTGAAATGAACAGGGGTCACAAATACGAGTCAAACATCACTTTAGGCAGACAGCTGTCTTTTGAGGTGGCTGCTGCTCATTAAGGCAACACCAGTAGTGATGACCCTTTAAGTCAATGTCTCACAATCCAGTCCGTGAGGACCCGAAGACAGTCCACGTTTTTGCTCCCTCTGGTGGGAAGCAGGGAGGGAGCAAAAATGTGCACCATCTGTTTGTCCCCCAAGGATCGGATTGGGAAACACTGCTTTAAGTGATGGGGGACCAATGCCACTATTAGGAAAGGTTTTTTGACACAGATTCCACAAATGTCTTAAAATGTGCTCTGATATTCCTGAAGGCAGATTCACCAAATGCGTTTTGTTAAAAGTCGTGCTTATATAGAAGGCTCAGCTGGAAGGGCGTTCCCGCAGAGAGCAGAACACAAGCAGTCTGAGATGATAGAGGGGGAGAGAGCGAGGGAGGATAATGAAATAAAGGGGGTGATGCAGTCAGGCCCTAGCTGAGGCGAGGCAGTCTGCCGTCCAGCAGCTCAGCTGGTCTGACTGAAGGTGGGATCATCCGGAAAATGGGATCTGCCCTCAGGATTCCCGAGCGCTATGCCGGCGTAGCGCCGAGTGAAATGTGTCGGGGGGGACCACACAGACAAGACTAACGGGTTAGACAGAAGTGACAAAAACATGTTCCGTATTGACACAAAGGCACAGCAGACGAGGACTAGCAAACGAGAGGATGAAAACTGCAGAAGATCATGTATATATATATGACAGCAGAAGGATACAGGAGACAGAACTCCATTAAGAGAGACAAAGGAGCCAAAAAAAAAAATGAGAGAGAAACTCAACCTTTTTATTAGAGGGTGCCGGAGCACTAGAGAGCCAAAAATCCAGATCAGATACCTAGAATTAGAAGGGGTGGGAGGGGTTAGGGCAGACATATTGAAATGAATGAAGGTAAACTATGATAGTCAATCTTTAATACTTCACTCAGGAGGTATTCCTGACAGCTCCCTGCTCTCATTTCAGAAATTAACCAGAAACAGAACAGTGTCCTGAGTCTGGGTGTATTTAGAGCTCCCCCTACTGGCTGGCCATTGTTTGCGCAATTCCAGCTAGGTCCCGCAGTTCCCGTCGCTAGCGGTTACGGCGCCATACCTCCGCCGGCGTCGCGGCAGGTGGAGCCGCCACCTCTGCGGTCCCCGCGGATGACGCAGGCTCCTCCGCTGGCCCCGCCTCCTGCTCGTCTCCCCCCTCCTGCCTGTGTTTCTTCCTCTTTTCCTCTTTACTTTTCTGCAGGGCAGAACACAGTGGGATGGGTGAGGACAGGCCGAGCGCCACACATGGTGAGTGTTACAGAAGCGTACAACAGCAGTGAGACACTTTCCAGGAAAAGCGGAAACCAGGAACAAACTCAGAATGACACAAAAAGAGGCAAACCCAAAGCGCACTCGCCTTCCGCTCTTTGCCCTTCCTCTTTTCCTTCTCTTTCTTCTCCTTCTTGCTCTTCTTCTTCGGCTCCTGAGTGGTACCCTCCCCCTCGCCCTCCTCCACCGGACTTTTCAGGGCATCCGAGGGCCGGTGAGTCCTCACGGGCAGCTTCTCACTGTCCGCCAGCGGCCTGGGGGGGGACAGGGGTGACCGATGACGAAGAGAGAGCCGAAGGCCGCCGAGTCACAGGCAGGAGGTATGGCGACAGCACACAGCAAACAAGCACCGTCCGGCCTTGCACACTCTGCCAGCCCGTTTCTGTGTATAAAGCGCGTTGTCGTACACAGCATAACCCCGGCAGAGCCAGTCAGAGTCCACCTCAGAGAATTCGCTGCCTATTTTTAATTATGGGGACCAAGCCACTTAAAATGAATGCTGGCGGTTCTGACTGTCATTTAACTTAAATAAGGCATTTATCATTCAAACTAGCAATGGAATTTACTGAAGAGACCCAGAACACTGGCCATACCCAGCATGCACTGCTGCACTCCTCTGTTGGATTTCAGAGTACATGTGCAAGCCAGGCAAAGCTTAGGCTAATTCTGGGTTCCACAGGCACAGTAGCTATATTAGCATGAAGGCTCAATTCTCAGGATGCTCCTCTCTGCCAAGGCCGCCTGGTGGGTTACGTGAGGCAGAAGCACCACACTGGTTCGCTGCCCATGGCGGGCTAACTCACCTGCGGGCGGCTCCCGTCACCAGACTGCCGGAGTGGCAGAGAGGTGCGTGCGTATGACAGAGGGAGAGAGAATCACAGGACACGGTATCACGACAGAGTGCGAAGGTCCACGGAGGGCCGCACTTAGTGACTAAGAACTACAGCTGTGGTGGACACACTTCACACTGTTGCTGCTGACCGGGGGGGCATAGGTACATTATGTTCATCACCCCAGTCATTTTGCAGTTTTGTTCATCCATAAATGTGTATTCCTGAATCTTATGTATAAATACATATGACAATATACCGTAAAGCGGCTAGAGAGCAATGGGGTTTAGCACACAAACTATGTGGAGAATGAAATAGCAATAATGACCAAAAGTGCGCTGGTACTAACTTATCGAGGTCTATGTCGAGAGCTTTGTGGGGGTCATTGGGGTCCTTGTCGTCTTCATCACTGGGCAAAGCATTCTGGGACAGAGAGAGAAAGTCACACACCTTCAGGGCAGCATCCCTCAGCGTGAACGATAACCAAACCAAGCTCTTCAGATCCCGGGTGGTGTTCAACAGGCTCAGAACCACCTGGGGATCTTTCAGCTCCATGGTGTTTCATAGTATAATTGTCTGGATTGTGACATTTTGGTACTTGGTACCCGTGAGTGAGCGAGGTGCCAGCCGCCCCCACCCGCACCTCTGGCATCTCCTCGGTGACGATGTCCACCGTGTGTGCCGGCGTGATGTCCTCCTCGCTCTCGCCGCCCGACTCCGCCCGCCGGCCGCGCCCACATTTATCCCTCTTCTTCTTCTTCTCCTTCTTTTTCTTCCTCTCCGCCTTCTCCCTCTGCCGTCGCTCCTCCTCCAGCTTCACGTACTGGTCAGACATAGGCATACCTAAGAAAGCACACCAGGAGAAGGGGGGGGGTGCAGTGATAGCCAGGGAACAATGTCAGTAAAAAAAAAAAAAGAAAAAAAAAATTCAATTAACTGCATTTCTGGGCTACCTGAGAACGACAGAGTGACACGCCTGGCGCGACCCGGCAAAGTGGGTCAGATGAAACCCAGGGGGGACAGTTACAGAGAGACGGCACTTTCACTTCAAATTGCATCGATTCACATAGGTGGATAGTGAATTGAAATTCTTTTCCTGGGGTCATGAGGTTATATTCAACGAAAGTGACAATGCACTGTGCGAAATCGCGGTATCTTAATACCAGTAGGGGGTAACACACTATTTGGTACATTACACAGCACTACAATATGCACAAGAGAGGATACTACAGTATAATACGCTTGTGCAAAAGCGCATTGAACAAAATGGCGCAAAAGCACTAAACAACAAGACGGCACGGTGTCAAAATGGGTCGCTGCCTTCGATTACTTCACATCCCTCACGTAATTACAAAGCCCTGAGCTGTCAGGCGATGAAGCCTGAGAGGGCTTCCTCTCAGCCAGCTGAGCCCAAAAATCCCTAATATGAAAGATGAACACAGGTGAGGACAGAGGAGGAGGAGGCTAGACTGAGAGCGGCATCAGCCCACAGAGAAGTGAGGTAGATCGGGCGCAAGCCATTCAGAATGCAGTACAGAAAGGCAATGCTCCCAGACTTACCCGGGACTTTCAGAGGCACGCTGAGGTCGATCTGCACCACTGGAATGTGCTCGACCCCTGGGGTGTCTGCATACACCTGGAGGCATGGGCAGAAACAAGGCCCAAGGTCATTGCAGGCATTCCATCAGCACCTGCAGCTCAGAAATCAGTCCGCACGTTGAAACATCACTAGAAAGTGTTCGCAATGGCTGACCAGCAAAGGTGAATTTCACAAGTACCGATCTTCATCAAAACAACCTGAAACATGGCTCCGCTTATATTAACTGCACCTAGCCGGGCAGACAGAATGGAAAAGCATCTGCTTTGTTAAATACTGCCCATTCCTTAGCAGTTCTGTGGGTGTCTGGGCTACCAGCACAGAACGAGGTTTGCTCACAGCACTTTGCACCTAACAAGCTGTCTTCACCTTTCCAAAAGTGATGTGAGACCTAGAGCACACACTGCAGCTGATTTCAAAGCGTGCGGTTACCTTCTGGGAGGATGGCGAGGCCTTGATATAGAATGGGTTGTTAGCCTGCTCCTGCTTCCTGGCTTCTCTCCGCTAGACAGAAGCATATTAAGACGATTAGCAGCGCATACAGATCATGGAAGCACACGCTAGGCACGCTGCCATGGCGACAGATGTTTAGCGCACATAAGTAAGTATACAGAGAGTAAAGTCATCACCGTCGCATTAGGGCTGACGACTGACAGTGCTACAAGTCATCACCGTCGCATTAGGGCTGACGACTGACAGTGCTACAAGTCATCACCGTTGCCATAGGGCTGACGACTGACAGTGCTACAAGTCATCACCGTTGCAATAGGGCTGACGACTGACAGTGCTACAAGTCATCACCTTCGCAATAGGGCTGACGACTGACAGTGCTACAAGTCATCACCGTCGCATTAGGGCTGATGACTGACAGTGCTACAAGTCATCACCGTCGCAATAGGGCTGCGACTGAGTGCTACAGGTCATCACCGTCGCAATAGGGCTGACAACTGACACGGCTACATCGCCGTCAGTATATGCGATCACAGCACAGACTTTAGAATGGCTTCAGAGGGATGGCAGCTCCGAATGGCACTTACATCTGAGCATTTTTGGCTGGGGTAGACCATCATACAGAATGTTAATGCTGATTCACTAAAAGCATTCTGAGTATACAGCTGCCAGAATTTCACAGGTAAAAGACAATCCTATCAGCAAACAGTAAACATTTCTGATGTAAATCTAGGACAGCAGCTACTGGGAGACATTTTCTTATTTTTCACATTAACAGTTAGCCTTGGCTGTCGCAGTGGTCACCCAGGCCTGTGCCGGCGAGCTCCGTACCCTGGCCAGCTCCTTCTCGTCCACCTCGGTGTGACGGGGTCGAACATGCCGCGGCTCCTCCTGGGCGAACACGGCCTTGGGCTCGTCCTCAGACTCGCTCTCCGATGGCGGCTCATTGATCCAGGCGTCGAGGTCCAAGCTGGAGACGACATGGCAGTTTTGGATCGAACTGGGCAGGACCATGCTTGGCATTAAGGAAAGCGTCAGTGTCCGGCACGCTAGATGGGAAGCGTGGGCCAGCGGTGGGTACTGACCCCTCGGGGACTGGCACTTTCTTCTGCGCCTTCGGGGCCACAGGGTTGAGTTCCCCGGCGAACAGGGCCGTGACCTCCTCAGACACTTCCACCTCCTTCTGATGTAGCTTCTGGACGTATTTCACCAGCTGCAATATACAGGAGGCCTGGGGACGAAGGGGGACGTACGCGGTAAGAAAGGACCAAGTGTCAGATTGGTCAGTAGGGCCCATGCCCCTGAAGGGTGATTGGTGTAGACCTGACACTCACCCTCTCCTGCACCTCCAGGTTGGCGCTCTGGACGAACAGTGGTAGCCTCTCGATGAGCAGCTGACTAGTCTCTTGTGCCACTTGCTTGTCGGGGACACCCTCCTGGCCACGTAGGACGGTGGCAAACAGCTTGGCGACATTCTGCACGTAGACGGCCTGGATGTGTCCAGGCAGGGTGGCCACTTTGGGCCGCAGCATCGCCTCCAGGGTCTGCAGTGGGTCCTTCAGATGCCTGTGAGGTGAGTCACATTTCTAACGTCACCCACGTTCGTGTTCCCAACAAAACATCTGGCAGCCTCATCATTCTGACAGTCTATTACGGTGTTTCCCATCCCGGTCCTCGGGGACCCACAGACAGTCTATGTTTCGGCTCCCTCCCAGCTCCCTGGGAGCAATGTGGACTGTCTGGCAGGGAGCTGAAAAACGTGGACCATCTGTGGGTCCCTGAGGACCAGGTTGGGAAACACCGGTCAACAGAGTTACACTGCATTAGTCTTTGGACACAACCGTCTGTTCATTACTCCTGCAGGATATTATAAAATGCCGCCATGCTGGGTTAATTACAGGAAAAGCACATGAGCTACCAAGATGTCAGCAAGGACACTTGGAGAACAGCTGCCCATGTTTCAGCTCCCACCACGATTCAAGGCTCCTTTTCTCATTCTACATCAGGCCCCACGTAACGCTCACAGGTGCCCCCTCACACATTACAACGCCATACATCACCGCTGACCGAAAATTTGGCAACCAGGCCGCAATACAGTCTAGGCTGGGTAAAAGTACACCTGTGCCTCATTCAGAGCCTGAACTCAGCGCTATCAGCCATCACATCCAAACCAAACCACTCAGCTACAGTTGTGTCTGATCAAGGCTTCCCCCCCAATTTTTTCATCGTACATATTGCATTTAACCCATGACCCCATGACACTTGCTCATTTTATTTGTTTGGCCTCTGATCAATGCTAATGTGAATGAGATATCGGAGCCCTCTTCAGTGGCAGCTTAGAATAGGCCAGAGACATAAGGCAGCAGCCGGCCAGAGTACGTACTCTGAGAACTCGCCGCAGATCCACGCCGCCGCGTACAGCACCTCACAGATGCCGTTGCGCTGCGTGTTCCCGGTGAGCATGTGGGCGTTGTCCAGCAACATAGCCATCTGAGCCACAGCAAAGCCCCGGATGGCCTTCACACGGATGGCCACGTCCAGCATCTGGGAGGCGATGAGGTGCCCGTGGCGGGTGCCCTCCAGCCGCGTCAGCTCTACCAGGATGCTGATGTACCTGGGAGATTGGGGGGCGAAGGCAACAGGGCACTGTCATTCAGGCCAAATTGTGAGACGATTTCCACAGAAGGTTAATACAATTTGAAAATGTGGGGAAAAAAATCCATTGTAATCATATAGTAATAAACCTCTGCCACTGTTATTTTGTGCATTGTGGACTGGAAGGATTGGGAAGCCGTGGTCGTCTACCCTGCATGTGTTAATTAAACAATAAGAATAAATAAAAATGGTGATGAAACTGGTTCGAATGGGCACACAGGAAACGCTATCCCACCCATCGCCTCCTTTGTCCGTGGAAATGAATACACGTTTAGAGTTTTACAGTCTGAAAATGAATCTGTTCACATAGTGCTTTCGTGTTGCAAAGGTCACAATGCAGATTTAAAAAGATGTTTGTTTTACACCCAGCTATTTGTTCTGTGAATTTACATTGCCTGGTGTACAGACTGGCTCCCTTAAAACAAACACACGTAGGAAGGGATGGCATTAGGCGTCTGGCCGAGTCAACCCTGTGTTTCTGCAGATGTCAAGGCCGTTTCTGAATCAAGCGACAAGGCATTTCAAACAGACCCTGTGACCCTGAGCTCAGATTAAGCTCCAAAAACAGTTCCCTGAGCCAAACCTGGAACACAGGGTACCAGTTGGTACTGACCACTCAAAGTTGGTGATGTACTGGTAGTTGCTCTGGCTGCAGATGTCGATGATCTTGGTGAGCAGCTCATCGCGGTAGGTGGTTCCCTCCGCCTTGTCCATGTGCAGCATCAGCTTCTTCACGATCTCCATCAGGTTCTTCTTGGACACCTTCACACACAGGCACACACACGCAGAAGTTCAAAAGCTGGCGATACAGGCCTCCCCTGCACCTTCAGGTTTATACTTTGGATGAACAAGAAGCTGGCTGGATTTTTGTGGGATTAATAGATGCTAAATGCATACTATCATATATCCACTTATATCCATACTTCATATAGTCTACTGCAGGACTGATATAGTGCCCGTCATAACACTAGGTTTCAGAAGAGGCACCTCCATCACTGAATGATACAGCATCAGCCCCGGCCTGAAAATCACTTATTGTGAACCTTGATTTAGAGAGTTTAACTAAACTGACAAAAAATGAAAAAGCAGAACACTACCATGCCATAGAGAAGGTCCAAAGCCCGAAGACGAATGGACTCATCTTTGTCATCCAGACACTGCAGAATGAGGTCCTTATGGGACTGCACCGACTTGGGATGGGTCTTCAGTATCTTTGACATGGCCAGGAGACCCAGGTACTTCACTAAAACACATGCAAGACATTCAGTGGGCAAGGTGCTGGACAAAAAGCATCTGAGTCACCGACACGCCACCCAGTAGAACACTGTACACCTATGGACTGCTCTGCACATTACAAACACTGAATGTACAGAACAAGCAATATTGGTCATATAAACAATATTATAGAGCAAGTGCTACCCTACAAAGTCAGTGAAAAGTCCAAAATAATGTCACAAATGGGAACAGTTACCACAAACGGTGCCACACTCAAAGACAGCTTGCAGTTCAGTCTCCTGCCTGAGTTTTATTATCATGGTTATTCCCCACTGAATGATAATCGACTGTCCTTATTAAAAATAAACAAAATTCTGGAAATGGTTGGTAAATGTTGAACCAGATGAGTAATAGCCGAGGCTATAAAAATACAGTTTGTGTGGTGAGTCAGTGGCTCACAACACATGAATATAAATGAAGCTATTTTTCCTAACATTGATACAGGAGTATTTTAGGAAAAACATGGTTGCAGGGAGAAATTTAAAAGCAAAACAAAACCTGCAAGTTTAAATAAGCAAACCCAGTCTACACAAAACACAGTGTAACCCAGATACATTTTGGAAAAAAAATTTATCCAAATATTTTGCTAATATTTTGAAACAAAAAACAGCCTCTTCTAAAAATGTTGACAGTAAATTAGGGTGCTTTGACCAAAAATACATTTTGCTTTGGGATTTGGAGAGGTATTTAAAGTAGAATGTGACAATACTTAAAATACACTATTTTGCCAGTAAAAAGTCTCTATAGACCATCACCAAGATGTCTGTCTTGAGACAAATCACAATTCTGGCTGTCCAGTCGACCAACTATAATCAATAGTAATTTAACTTATCTTCTTTTAACAGGAAAATCAACCGCCAACATCTAATCCACAAAGTCTGATCCTCAGAAAAAAATGAAAAACTGATGTTCAATGATGGTTTAAGCATGTTAGTATTATAACAGCAGTGAATAAGTCATTCACCATGGTGTCATGTATTTTAGCTGTTTGACAGCCGGTGCAGAGAAACTGCACGCTGCTTAAGATGCAAACCCTGGTAGAGGTGCCCCTCAGGTCTGTCACCACCACAAAACCACCAGGGTTTGATAGACGTCACCCAGGGGCAGTGATGAATGTCCAATTTCCAGGACCATGGGTCTAAATGCCCAAAAGCACACGGACAATGTGGAAACGACACACTGCAAGCACTGGCGGCAGGCTCACAATTCTGGTCCGAGTCCTCGATCAAGATGCGCAGTTTCTGCACGCAGAGCTGGAGGCGAAAGGGAGAGGAAAGCGCTGTTGGAGACACTGCCGCTTTGTTCATGGAAAGATCACAGTTAGCTGTACTAAGGCCTACTCAAACAAGTTCAACAAGCATGTGGTATTCAGTGAGTCTTACTGAACTTGACCAAATAAATTATTTAATGTGAAAAAAAAAACAGCCAAAGCACAGAAACTGGAAAAATACCTGAATACTGGCGCTATGATTGGGCATTCCGGAGGAGAGGGAGATCAGCACTGAAAAGACAGACAGCTGGTTATGAAGTCTTATGTACAGGCCGGGAACTCAGTCAGCACAATGCCTACATCAGAGTGTGTAGGGACACATGCTGACCGGCACGCAGACAGGCACACAGTCCCAATCCAAAGATCTTCCTAAATATTTCTGATAACTCCTGATAGCATATTTTAATTTACTTCAGAACACAATCAGCAGTAGCCGTTATCTATGGCTGGGCGATCTGGGATCGCGATTTCCTCGTGATCTTATGGCGCATGCGCAGTAATCACGAGGGCGAAACATTTGGGAGGATGCCAGCTTTGCGCAGCACGCCACGTACTACTATTTTGGTAATCCATGTGTTCTTTGTGTTACGGCGCTACTTTTTGCAGTTTAAATTCCCACACATTTATTAAAATAAGGATAGGCCAAATTTATACAGATTACCAGGGGAGTTTCTAGCTATCGAACAGATTTTTTTTTAGGAAGATACTCTGGATTAGAGCCCCTGGTCGCGCCCATGCAGATTAATAGTATGTCTAAAATATTACTAATCTGTTTACCAAATTGTGGGCACAACCAAAAGTCCGTATTGTACCGAAAAGCTGGCGTCCTCCCAAATGTTTCGCCCGTCATCTGAAGCCCTGGTGATTACTG
>JAODKN010000035.1:4554442-4564935 GCA_026774425.1 Petrocephalus zakoni | reverse complement strand
CCGAAAAGCTGGCGTCCTCCCAAATGTTTCGCCCGTCATCTGAAGCCCTGGTGATTACTGCGCATGCGCCATAAGATTGTGAGGAGATCGCGATCCGAGATCGCACAGCCCTACTGTTATCATTAAAAAAAGACAAAGATTACTTCATCTAGCCCAGTGTTTCTTAACCCAGTCCTCAGGGAACCCCAGACAGTCCATGTTTTTGCCCCCTCTCAGCTCCCAGCCAATCAGGAACACCGAATACCTGGGACAGGTGCGCTGGGAGCTGAGAGGAAGAAAACGTGGACTGTCTGGGGTTCCCTGAGGACTGGGATGAGAAACACTGATCTAGCCGAATGAAATCAAAGCTCCTTCTATAAATATCTAATCACTAAACAAACCAGGACGAAGTTTATGATCTGAATTTTTTTTAACAAAGCTGCAAGATTGCAGACATGTAATTTTTTTTTTTTACAGCTTTAGTGACAAGTGACCCAGATTTTTACAGCACAAATGTGACCCTGACCTTTTATGTCATTGTTGTCAAACAAAGCAAAAATGCAGATAAAACAGTACTGACCTGCAATGACTGTGTTGACACACTCATACAGCAAAGACATGGCGGAGGTGCTGAGGAAGGAGGTGAACAGGGGGGTCAAACTGAGACCTTACAAATGGGCGGAGGCCGATGGCGAAGTGAAGCCTACCAAACATTCTAACTAATGACAATCATCTCGGGCCTTGAGGCAGAATTCCACAGGAACTGTACTAAACCGATTTTAACCAACAGAAGATTGGAATATTGGAAATGTGACTGAAGCACAGTCGTCATCTCAGTGTATCGGTCACAAAGCTAGCAGCAAGGCTGTCATTTGGGTGGCGCTGATGCTTGTACCCAGTGCTGCCTACACCTGCTCACCACCCTACCTGTGAATGAGGTTTGTCAGTGGCTCGATTAACTTCTTCCCCAAGCGAGGCTCCAGGGGAGTAAGGGCCCCAAACTGAAAAGAGAAGTCAGGAATTAATGGCAATGCACTTCAGGCGGGCAGAAGAGGAGACGGCACTTCACACCAGCTCGCCGTTTTCTTTATTCTTGGCGACTTCCCACATCCACAGCACTGCTCCTCCAGTCGTTAAAATAAAGATCTGACGGCATTCCGCTGACACCATCTCGGCGTACAGAAGCAGCGACACGGGACACGCGCGTGCGCTGTGCCACTCACCAGCTTGATGATCTTGATGAGGACCCAGTTGTTAGTCGACGAGGTCATGAGCTTGAAGAAGAGTGGGGCCAAGGACAGGTAGTTTTTTGGGTTCCTTCTAGCCAGTTCACAGATGACGTTCACAGCAGCTGACTGCACCCCTGGGACACACAGTGACAACAATTAAGTAACATTTTCCAAAAAGGTATCGGAAGAAGACCTCTGGTAAACATTTTGAGGAGCCTGTACAACATTTGTACAGCTGTTTTAGACTACAAAATGTAATTTATCCAAGGTGTGTCCCAGTTTTCAGTAACAGCCGAGCCGATCGGCATCATGATAAGTCATCATTGGCAATGCCTACATATGTGCAAGATCGAATAATGGAACATTAGTCCTTTTCACTGCAGTTCTCTGCTTCAGAATCCCTGTGCCTCTTTTTTCCATGAATTAAGTTTACACCACTTGCTATCTCACCCTCCTAACCCATTTCTGCTTCCCTCACCAGGGTCAGGGTCCTCCAGCTTCTCCTTAAGGCGGGGAAAGGCCGGGCGTAAGGACTCTGGGTATTTCAGGAACACTTTGTACATGATTAACACGGCCTTCTTTCGGATGAATGGTTTAGTGTGGGACATCTGAGACAGAGCAGGAGTAAGTAGGAATTAAGTAAGGAATATGAAATGATACATGCCCAGAAAAGCAGAAGGACAGAAGTGCTTACCAAGGTCATGATGTCATTGGCCAAATCCCGAGCGAGGTCAGGGGTCACGAAACATGACAGGCCGGTCAGAGCGACACCTGTGTCATACTGGTTAGGACTGCTGAGATCCTAAGAGGAAGACAAACGGAGGGAGGGATGCATGGTTACAACCAGTCCCCTACAATGACAATCAGAATTTCCGGGGGGGTTCACTGACCTTACGGATCTGATTGGTAGTCAGCATGATGACATCGGTGCCTTCGTGGAAGCACTGGGAAGCTGCCAGGTAGCCAATCCTCTGTGAGGAAGATGGTGTGTTAGCAAGACTGCATAGCTTAAGTAGGGTACTGGGGTTTCAGCTGAAATGCTCCACATTTTTTTGTGTCCCTCAGGAGGCCACCCCTCACCTTGTATGTAAATTTGGAGGAAGACATAACCTCCACGATGTTGAAGGCAGCCCAGCTGACATCATAGCCCAGCATCTGCAACTGTAAGGAGGGTGCAGGGCAGGGGTTATATTATGCAAACAGCACTGGGCACTGTCCACATCCAGGCTGCAAACGTCACACCGAGGTGTGATTCGGCACGATGGGATTTCAGTCCTGCAGTAGTGAGCAACCTCACAACCGGCTGCTAATGATGGCAGACAGGCCTCTATATCCCTTCTGGTGTTCGGGAGAAACAATTTGCTATTAGCATCTAAGAGCACTTCATTAGTGTAACTAGACTTATTACTCACAATAAGGGATCTAGAATCAGCGTCCTGCAACAGTAAAATGGAGGGGGCCACTCATATAGCCCAGACTGTTCCCACTAGCCTGTGCAGGAAACATTCATAAACCATGTACAAAGAGGCCAGTGAAGAGTCTGACTTACATATGTGAGCTTGCACACGGCATTGGCCTTGACTGCAATGTTATCCTGCTTCAGTTCCTGTTTGATCTCATCTATACAGGTGGAGATGTACTTCGCCTGTATTGGGTATTGGGGGGGGGGGTAAAAACAGGGTCCAACATGGTTTAATACTCATATTTTAAGTTTATAAAAATGTTTATCATTGCCCTAAATTTCCACTTATCCATCATCCAACAACTCAAGCTGCTTGTTAGGGTTAGAGGACACATACACACAATGATCTCCTATGGACAATACAGAAGACAAATGAGCCTGACATGTCTATGAACTGCAGGAGGGAACTAGGGTAGAAAACTGCATAACATGGAGAAGATACAAACTCCACAGATATAGTGTAAAGTTTAAAACCTACTAAACCATAATGCCGCCCAAAAATGTTAAATAAATTTGCAGCCTGGTATCATAGTGATGAATTTTCTTATGAATGTTCTAACAAATATTATTGGCTTGCTAGCGAGAGACTCAAGTTCAATGGTAAAACAACTGTAACAGGTAATTTAATCATTTTTTAAAAGTTAAATGAATTTTTATATGCTACATTCCGGTTTAAGACTTTGATTAAGAGTTTGGTGCTTTTAAACAAAGAACAAGCAAACTAAGAGCAAAGGGAACTGCGCTACGCTAATGTGCACGTCATGTGTCCAGTCACGAGAGAGAAAAAGACGATGACTAAGAAAACTAGATTTCCAGATGAGCAGGTCAGCTCCGTGCAGACGCAAGCAATCTGAGGCCGCGCCACACACACACACCAGGAAACACAGAACAAAAAACCAAAGTGAGGCCTGCTAACCCTGACGCAGCCCCTCCCCTCCGAGCACCCATATCTTCCAACATTCTAGTTAGATATCTGTTCCTTTAGATCTCTACAATCCCCTTCACGACAATCAACAGCCATTTTCATGTATTATCCTTACACCGTCAAACAAAACAGCACCTTCTTAATCATATGATTTATCCGTTTCACTTCACTATTTAGGCATGGCTACATGTTATACACTGGGACTTTAGATCTCAAATGCAACACACACACTGAGGAATGACTCTCCGGCACAAAGCCAGGAGTGAAAAACTGCAAAGGGGTTGACTTTCCATGGCTGAGCACACAGACACACAGACATATGCAGAGCAAACAAGGAAACACGGAAGACACAAGGAGGCTCCACGCACTCACACCGAGAGCGCGTTAACATTTCAGGGTGTGGACCACCCAGTCTGAAAGCATGCAGCCAGGGTACCCCATAACCTTCAGAGATTCACTCCTTCTACTGCACATCCATGTTAGTAATCTAATGGTAACTTCCAAACTTCATACATAATTATGGCCATAATCATTGTTTGTTTTTTTCTGGGTTATAAAAAAAAAACAATTGACCACAAACAGAAGTCGTAAAATAAATATTATATGGCCAGAGATCATTTTAAAGTTCAAAGTACAAAGATGCATGTCAATGTGTTGAAATGGTAATCAATGGAGCCAATTCCTAACAAACAGGCTGACAAAATATGGCACATTCATGCATCAACATTTTATATCAAATTATATTCAAATTATATTCTGCATAGAATTTGTAATTGTACCCACACAGGCTGGCATTTTCTGTCCCACCTTTGTTTGGTTCTGGTAAAATAAACTGCCATTATTACGTGTACTGACCTTCTGCCCTTGATTCCTATCAGGTGGGGAAAAACAAACCGATGTGAAAGACCCTCTTGAGGAATTAATAGTCACCCTCTAGGACAACCTCATGCTTAAATACATAAAGTGCGCGGCGCCCCCATTCATCAACATCTACGCTTAGCAGCAGAAATAGGTCACTTGCTTTGTGTAGATTTTAACTACAGGCTCATGAGTCAGAGGGGCTGGTGTGCTTTGTTTCCTGAGCACTGTCGCAATTCCTATTTTAAAAAGTTATTCTATTAACTGCAATGGCTTTCCCACTTTTCCCAAACATTTCTTTCTCCACTCTGCTCATACAAATAATGGTACACAAATATGTTCCAGTGGAGTGGGTTTACTATAACACCCTTATAACACCGTTTTCCTTTTGTACATCTCTTTTCCCACTGTTATCGCGCTTCACTCATTAGAAGCTCAGCCGCTATTGCACTAAAGTTTGCTTATTATTTGCCACACCTGTAGGTTCCTTGAGATGAAAACATCTGCCAAATGAATAAATGTAAATCGGGCCAGGGAACCTTAATGCTTTAATGCACAGAGTTCATTGTAATATCATAACACAATATTATTTCTTTGATTCCGTTAATGAATGGGGAACTTTGATACCCAAATAGGAGAAGAGAGACCTTCAGTATTCCTTCCCAGTCATAAACAATGTGAGAGTTTGGCTGTGGTGTTGCACAGCTAAATTTAAAATATTACTTTAACATCTCATGGGGTGGAGAGGAAAGATTAGGAAATATGGTAACTGGATTCATTTCATTTTGTAAAAAATTACCAGATGCAGGATTACCAAACAGGATAAAAATATTGTACTTATTGTATTTATTTAATTGAAGGTTACTGATTGGGTTCTCTAAATTCCATCACTGACACAAAGCCAAGGCTTACTGGCCCAGATAAAAATTGCTATGCGGGGGGGGGGGGGGGATAGAATATACCATGGAATATTAATTTTACTTAAAAATATTACAGTAATAGCGCCAAAGCCAATCCCTCTTCTCACCTCTCCAAAAATATCGTTATTAAAAGCCCAAAGCAGGATATATATTTCACCAAGGGGAAGGACAGGGTTGGTTGCTAACAATGAAATTTGCCAAGTGGGGGGAGGGGGGATCAATCTGCCAACCCAGATTATATTATGTCCCTGGTATATGTGATTTAAGGTGTGATTAAAAAAATAATCTTTTAGTAGAGATCTATATATAATACAATGCCATCAGTTCCTGTAGCCTTATTGAAAGCATTGAAATTCAGCTTTTCTTTTTTTGCTGGGAATGAATAATCTGAACATCACAATTTTACATTAAACCAATAAAAAAACTGAAATATACTTGTGTTATTATTATAATTAGGGGAATTATTATTATATAATTATACATTAATTTTGGGGTTTAATATGCAAATGTTTATGTTTATATGGTTTAATGTCAGGTGCAATTAATCAAGTTCTTTTTATAATCAATTCACAGAGCTAAAAACACAAATAACATTCTAATACTCCAAGGCTGAAAAATGCTGATCAGAATAAAGCAGTGGGCGGCAACCTTGACAGGTCGCTCTTAAAGACATAATCGATCGTGACAGACAGACTGAATCAGTGGATTGTCAAAATACCCACTTAATTTCAGATTTATGAGCCATGGTCTATTATAGCATCAGATTTTAGAAGCATAAGCAAACTGACATGCATCTTAAAAATGTCCAACAAAATTCAAGATTTTTTTCTTGCAATGAGATTAAGTTGGTGGTACAAACCAAATAGCAAGACAGCACCTATATAATTTCATGTCAAAATGTTTAGATCAGCTTAAAATTATCCTTTATAAACCATCCTTAAAATTCACCTTTTGAAAAATTAGGCATTTACATACATTTTCAATTTCTCTGACAATCTGAGAATATATAGAACATGAAAGTACTTGTAAATCACATTCAAAGCCAAGAAATCTGCACCAGCAAGACAATATGAATAACATAACTAAAAAAATGTAATATCAATGGCCATAAGAAACACTTTAAGCAATGTGCACAAATATGCATACGGAATTAAAATGGTTAATGCAAGATGTAATACATTGCCATGTACAGAGATCTCAAGAAAAATCACAATGTATAAAAATGCACTGCACAGAAATAATAGTTATAACAACAGCGCATAGTACCAGTCAGAGAGAATCAAACTCATGATTTGGACAATGTGGGTCTGCAAAATGTTTAGAGAACTTTCATACAAAGACACTCACTGTAATGAATGAATGAATGAATGAATCAGTTAAATCGCAGCAATGAATGACACCACGCTGCTTGGAACAGTGCAGTTTAGTCGCATTAGCAGCTAAGCGATGTCTCCACCCCTGTGCGTCCCTGTTGCACCGGGGCCCCAGAATCTCTTAGCGAACCCGCCCTGACCCCCAGCAATCGGTCATCATGATGCTGACTGGTGGCTGTCACGGAGGAGCAGCTCGAGCGACACCAGACACAACATCCTAAGCGTATGATGTGTGTATATCGCATGTATACTGTGAGCATCATGTATGCATGATGTGTGTTCACTGTATGTATGATGTGTGCATGATGTGTGTAATCTCTGTGTATGATGTGTGAATGCTCCGTTTATGATGTGTGTATACTGTGTGCATGCTCTAAGTTTTCTCTGTTTTTGATGTGTGCATGCTCTGTGTATAACCGGTGTATGATGTGTGCATGTTCTGTGCATACTGTGTGTATGCTCTGTTTATGATGCGTGTATACTGTGTGTATGCTCTGTGTATGCTGTGTGTAATCTGTGTACGATGTGTGTATGCTCTGTGTATACTGTGTGTATGATGTGTGTATATTGTGTGTATACTGTGTGTATGCTCTGTGCATACTGTGTGTATGATGTGTGTATGCTCTGTGTATCCTGTGTGTATGCTCTGTGCATACTGCGTGTATGCTCTGTGCATACTGGGTGTATGATGTGTGTATGCTCTGTGTATCCTGTGTGTATGCTCTGTGCATACTGCGTGTATGCTCTGTGCATACTGGGTGTATGATGTGTGTATGCTCTGTGTATCCTGTGTTTATGCTCTGTGCATACTGCGTGTATGATGTGTGTATGCTCTGTTTATCCTTTGTGTATGCTCTGTGCATACTGCGTGTATGATGTGTTTATGCTCTGTGTATCCTGTCAGGGCTGCTCGGATAAGCGTCCGACCGGGAGACGAGCGCCCGCCTGACATATACGTGAATCTGTACGATGATCGGGAACATTAACGCCGCCGGTGATACATTAGCTACCGGCCCGCCCGGCCCACGCCACGGGGCGGCAGGAGGAGCTCGGTTAGCGGGACAGTTACCTGGTTAGCGGGGTAGCTACCTGTTTAGCGGTGACCACCTGCCCCCTGTCTGACTCCTCACCCCCTACGCCAGCTGTTGGACGCGCGCGCACAGACACACACGCGCACACCCCGGCAATAGTGCGTAACCCCCCGCGAAGGGGCGCCGGGCCCCCGCCGGGCTCACCTCGTCCTCCTTGTGGTTCCGTATGCCGCGCACCAGGTCCTGCAGGTTCTTGTCGAACATCCTGTCGATGCTGCCTTTGACTATCTTCAGAGCCATGGCTGCGGCGGCGTCCCTGGCGCGCCTCGGGCCCGGCAGGAGGGCTCCCTGGGAGCGGGCTGAGCCGGCGCCTTCACGCCTCCGGACTTCTCACCGCGGCCACCGCGGGGCCTTCGCTTTTGGTTATTTAGTTACTGGCGCCGCCGAAGACGGGGCAAAGCAAATCACAGACGCGGCAGCCAGTAACGGTGCAGGACCAGCTAGGAAATGGCTGACAAGATGGCGGCCGGTCAGCTGACCGCGCGCGTCACTGCTGGAGGAAGCCGGGCGGCCGCCGGGGAAGCCTAAAGAGCGCGCGCCGCTCACCGGGCACGGGGACGCACGCGGTGCATTTCAGCGACAGGAAGATAATAAACACACAGGGATAAAAGAAACTGCCATTTAGCATTTGCTAATTGCAGTGGCCATTGGGCCACATAATACAGACAACTGACTTCTAATTATAGCTCGTGGCTATCATAATATTCATCTTGCTGTTCGATGTAATTTATTCTGTCACTGCATCCCTATGAAGGTTATCTGGATTATAGGGTTAAATGTGACGCCATATATTAAAGGATTCAATCACTTTCGTCACATGCAAGTTATACAGTTAGAATATAACCATCAGCGAACTGAGAGGTGATCAACTCTGTCTTAATACAAAATAGCAATATCAATGAAACAATAAAACTGAAAAAAAATAAATGTGTATAATAAATATGTAAATAAAGAACAGAAACATGTGCAACATGGTTCAAATGAAGTGCATGGTGTATATGTAACAAGCCAGTATTAAATTATGACTGTCCTAGGGGTATGTAGTAATCTGATGGCCTGAGGTTAGAAGTCCCTCAATGAGAGACAGCAGAAATGCTGTACTAACCTCAGCATGGTGAAAAGATAGTACTTTGGGTGGGTGTGTCCCTGCTGATTTTGGCATCTCTGTTTCTGTGCCATCTG
Organism: Petrocephalus zakoni; assembly: GCA_026774425.1. Taxonomy (NCBI): domain Eukaryota; kingdom Metazoa; phylum Chordata; class Actinopteri; order Osteoglossiformes; family Mormyridae; genus Petrocephalus; species Petrocephalus zakoni. The sequence goes on along the minus strand of JAODKN010000035.1, from coordinate 4,555,916 downwards.
AAGGTACATGTCCTGCAAGGAGGGCAGATCAGCTTTGCTGATGCCTTCAGACAAACATGCCCCAAACCAGGCGGTGATCCCCGCAGTGAGGATCTTTTCTAACACTCAGAAGTAGAAGGGTCTGAGAATGGTACCTGAGATGGTACAGCACAGGCCTGGCGTGAGGTATCTGAGTCTGTACAAGGCTGGGCCAGGTCATCAGAGATGCAGACTTTGAGATATCTGTTCACCCTTTCAGAGGGATGTACTGACTGGAATGCTTACGTGCAAAGGCTGCCGCCATCCCTTTGGTGATATTGGCGTTGAGTGAAAGGTACTTAGCCTGATACCATTGTGTCAGACTCTCTGCGTCATCCACGTAGGCCTCTTCATTGTCATTGGACATCAGGCCAGTTGCAACTTTGTCATCTGCAAATTTATTTGTTCTTGGCCACATAATCACACAAAGAGTACAGCAGTGGGTTCAGACCACAGACGTGGGAGGTGTCAGTATTGAGGGTGATGGAAGCCAAAGTGAGGGATCCCACCTTCACCTCCTGGGGTCTGCCAGCACAAAAGTCTAGGAACCAATCACAGAAGGGTCCATTCAAAACCAGGTTCCTGAGATTGGAGAACAATGTAAAGGTCTGTTCGTACTTCTTCAGAGGTGTACATGCAGATGTGTCCACTCGAGTGATGTAAATGCAGCTCTCTGTTATCAATTTCTTGCAGCATGAATACTTTGTGTCCATGCAGCTACTGAACCCTTTTGTCTTCACTCGTTGTACATTTATACGCTCAGAAAACATACAAACAACAGGGATGTTTGAAGGACACCTATGTAAAAACATTTGGTGTTATACACTTCTGTATGACACTTCATGCTTGAATTATAAAGACTTAAAAACTTGAAATATACCAAGTAATTTATAAAGTGGAACAGGAAATGTTCCTGTCCAGATATGCTGTCTGGGCCGGTTGCTTTGCTGCTGCTCGCTCACTGCAGGGAAATACAGGCCTAGTCCTCGGTGACCGGGACCACCTGGACCAGATCGTGGAAAGGCTCGCTCTGGGCATCACCGGCTCAGCCATCTCATTGCCACCGGCCCCTTTCGCATCGAAGCAAACAAGAAAGCTGTGCTAGCTGTCTGCCAGCGAGGAGTCGGTGTGATTCACAGAAAGGGGTTTACCTCTGTAACCGATGATAATGCCAAGTCCTCCCACGGGTGTGGGGTGCCAGCCGAGTGGAAGTGGGACTCGACCTTCACATTGAGCTACGTCATCGGCTCCGTCACGCCTTTCCAACGACTACAGGAAGCCCCTTAATATTCACTCCTATACAGTGACTTATTGTGGCTATGCATTGTATATTTTATCTTTCAAATGGGCTTTAAAATACCTCAGAATAAATTGAAATAATATCTTTGCAAGGTGCTGTTTAGCCCTGTAGTAAAAAAGCACTTTAGTAGAGAAATCGTTCATCTGTGGTGATGCT
>JAODKN010000035.1:4531082-4547486 GCA_026774425.1 Petrocephalus zakoni | reverse complement strand
CCTCTGCCAAACTTTACACTTGTCACAATGCAGTCAGGCAAGTACTGTTCTCCTGGCAACCGCCAAACCCAGACTTGCCCATTGGATTGCCAGACAGGGAAGTGTGATTCGTCACTCCAGAGGACACGTCTCCACTGCTCTAGAGCCCAGTGGCAGTGTGCTTTACACCACTGCATCTGACACTTTGCATTGCACTTGATGTAAGGCTTGGATGCAGCTGCTCGGCCATGGAAACCCATTCCATGAAGCTCTTCATGCACTGTTCTTGAGCTAATCTGAAGGCCACAAATTCCGAGGTCTGTAGCTGTTGACTCTGCAGAAAGTTGGTGACTCCTGCACACTGTGTGCCTCAGCATGCACTGGCCCCGCTCTGTGATTTTATGTGGCCCACCACTTCCTGGCTGAGCTGCTGTTATTCCCAATTGCTTCCACTTCGTTATAATTCGTGGAATATTTAGTAGCGAGGAAATTTCACCAATGGGCTTATTGCACAGGTGGCATCCTATCACAGTATCACACTTGAATTCACTGAGCTCCTGAGAACGACCTATTCTTTCACAAATGCTTGCTGAAGTACTGCGTCCCAGTACTTTTGGCAATATAGTTTATCTGAAGCTCCAAAGGCTCACTAAGAACTGTACTAATGAGATCATTCAGGTATAGTAAGGGTGGGGCCAGTGTTTGATTGCAGTGAGCGGAATACGGAGAACGACCTCTAACACCCTTCCTTCTTCAGGTCCCAGCAGCTCTGCTGACGTTTTCCTGGGATGCCGCTGTCCAAGCAGATATCGCTGCGGCCGGAGCACAGTGCACCTCTCTCCTTAAACCCACACTACTCGAGAACATCAAGGACCTGGAGTAAAAGACACCCCTCCACTCACCAACCTCCCCACAACCCAGGGACCTAGTTTACTTCCTGCCCAATTTTAAAGTCACAATTTCAGCACAGATTTATCGGTCCGGTGAATAAAGGGAAAGATATGTCCAGCCTGTTTTTGGTCACACCTGAATGTAGGATAACTAGGTGGGATTACAGTCAACAGTATCGTAATGAACGCAAGCCAGGTTAGTGGTCCAGGCCCAGATGTGTGGGATTCTAGACGACGATAACGTGATAGAGCAGGGGTGCCCACACTTTTTCGGCTTGCAAGCTACTTTTGAAATGACAAGGTCAAAATGATCTACCTACATTAAAAATGCTAAATATATATTATATATATACCAAGTATACTTTAGATATACAGCATATATTTACGAACCTTGCTGCACTGCATTAAGCCCTACAGCACAATACAATTCAATACATTATGCTTTCTTACTTGGTCTGGCTCCCCCAATCATTTTTATCAGATATAAATTGGAATAACTGGGTCACTTTGCACACTGGAGTTTTGCATTAGCTCACAATGCGTTCACATTTGCAAGAGAAGGGATCCAAGTAGTTATAGTAACCTAACATAACAGTTTTAATGTCACGCGATCTACTGGTCGATCGCAATAGACGTATTGGGAACCCCTGTGATAGATCAGTGTTCAGCGGTCTCCCGATGTAGTATTGCATGGAAACATGGTCGCTCTAATCCTGGAATGAAGGTGATGGATACAGGCCATGCGGACTATCAAGCCTCAGTGTATGTGCATGTGCTGTCCCACCACTCTAGTTACGCAGTCTTAGCTACACAGTCTGACACCACAGGATACATTCCTTTAAAGTGTCAGCCAACTCAAATCTGACAAATAGGGTGTGCCAATTGCTATTCCTTCCAGGATTGGCCATTTTCTTAGTACGGTTATTTAGGCTCTGCCCTTCACCATTTAGCACTTAAGCAGTGCTGCTGTGCAAAACTCAACAGACCCATCATAAAAGCGATTTTAATGCCTACTGATTTCTGAACACTAGCCAGGCAAACAACAGCATGACAAAGGTGAACTTACTGGTTAATCTGTTTTGGTTAATTAAAGATCTGCATTGCTCTAACTAAACATCACAGCAACTGAAACACAAAGGGCATTTTTCAGAAGTGATTATTTTTGTTCTCCAGTAGAATCTGATGATCAATTGGATCTTGCAGGGTCAGGTCCACGTAAAAATGAAGCGGTTCCAAGTTCTCATTAAAGCGTGTCAGTATTCTAATGCTTAGACTGAGTGGTCACCCAACTGAATGCACCTAAAATTAAAAGGATCTAATCCTCAGATTATACGTAAGCAATGGGATTTAGCAGCTACTAGTGGTAATAAGCTATAATCACTCTAGGTTTTTCGTGTTCACGCCGTTTTGCTCCTGGCCCCATCATAAACATTTAAAACACTACATTTTGTTCTGGTTTGTTTATGCTTCAGTTATATAACCTTTTAACACAATACAAAATCTTCTGTGCTAACCCAGTATGCACTTTACCTCTCTGATAACTTATAAATGTGCTCATTTGCATTTATTGTGTGGCCACTGGTTTGAAAACAATGTATATAATTTGACATGTCTGAGGTTTGTATGGTGGTTTTAAACTGTTATGGTAACCTTTATAACAGATTTGAGTGTTTATGAGCTTATCTGAATAAATAAAAAAAACAACTTTGTACTGTATGAATTAAGGTCAATATTAAAGGACAATATTTACTGTAAAATCCACTCTATACAGTCACATTCAAACTGGTTCATTTAAAACAATTTTAATTAAGCATATCGCCTGTTACCTGTGCAGAATCTTGAAATGCTGTACATCAGGATTATTTTTTAAATAATGCTTTATTTCAGATTTTTCTCTAAGACATTTTAAGTCACAACCGCAATCTAGTCTAAGTATCTCTGCCACTAAAGATTAAAGTCACTCAAGAAAGGAATGGGCTCCTAATGTCACCCCCAAACCATTATGGAAGAGCAGAAAATGAATGCTTGGAATAGTACAACCAAGTACGGCATAGCACCTTGGAAGGCAAATGCCATCTAGCGTTTTACAAACCCAGTAAATCAAAACAGCTTCATTGATTTCAACAGTTAGAATGACAAAACAAGAGAGGCATGTAAAAGTGCGATACATTTACTCAATCTTTTTTTTTAATGACGTAAACCAGTTCAAGTATTTTGGAAACATCTGTGTACAAAATGACATAAAACAAAATTCTTTTATATATATATATTTATATTAAAAAAGCTGGACCAGCACATCTGCCAGCAGCTGATCCTCCAGGCAAGGTGGCCCAGATGCCAAGACTCCCTTCAGGGACGCCTCCCCCAGTCAATCCTGCTGAAAGTGAGCAGTTCTCATGCCACCTCACCGAAGCACGAGCACTGGCTGGTGGTGGTCAGGGGCAGCTGTACTCATTAACATTTCTCACACCAGAAGTACCAGCACGTTACACGATGTCTTCTGGGTAGAAATGTGGCAATTTGGGTGTGGGCAGTTTATTATTTTTTATTATTCAGTTGAGCAATACTGAGTGGATGGCATGTGTGCCACCTTGACTGCAGCCCCAAGTCTGACCCAAACATTTCTGGGATAAGACCCTCATGCTGTGGCAGGTGTGGGAGCATGACAGGACAGAGCGCTAGCAGCGGGTTCAGAGGTCACTACCTCCATGAGTTCTGGGTTGTCATTTTGAATGATATTTGTGGAGGGGGATCTTTCCTCTTTTGTAGATCCTGAAAGGGAGACAAGTATTACTCAGCCGAGACCAGAGGTGGGTCACTCAGGTCCAGAGAATAAAAGTCCATCGCTAGATTGTGTTTCAACCAACCAATCAGCTCAGTTCAGCATTCTAGCCTATGTTTCTGATGCAGTTTAAAAGAAAAAAGACAATTGTATTATTATATATTATGCAAAAATATCAGTGTATGTAAACATTTTTAATGGTCTGTGAATTGCTCTAAATAATTAAATCCGGTCCACCGACTGATGATTTTCCAGAGACTTTAAACCAGGGTTCTACAATTCCAGTGCTGGAGGGCCAGTCTGCACCAGTCTGTAGATTTTACTGCTCAAATACACCTTATTCAGCCCACCAGCTAACTGCCAGGTTTAGTAGGTTTGTTTGAGAAGGGAAATCTGCAAATTGTGATGCAGACCGGCCCACCAGGACTGGAATTGTTTTTTTTTGGCTGAAAAGAACTTAAGTGTCCTACTTGGTGTTGAATATGTGGGGATGAGAGTGTTGGACGACTAAATATCGTTTAACCCAATATTTTTAAATATTGTTCTTTTTTGAGATATTGCCCAGCCCTAGTATGTGCACTTAAAACACCTCCTTAATCCTAAAAAAAGTGCTTAACCTACCAGGATCCACACCAATGATGATGCAGTCTGTCTCGTCCTCATCATCCTCAGTGTCTGCCTGGAATCCGTCATTCTCTATTGCTTCCCCCTAACAGAATGAGCAAATTGCCATGTAGGTCAGGATAAGAAAGAAATCCCACTGGCAGAAAACACCCACATGTACATTTCATGGCAGTTTCTAAACGGCAGCCACAGTCAAGGATGAAATTTTAAAATTGTATTAGACTACTACTGTAAACCGGCTTATTCCGAACAGGTAATTAAAAAAAAAGCGCCTTTGCCACAGTAACATCTTTAATTTCACAATATGTTCAATTTATTATATGAACATAATACAGATTGAATAATGGAAGGTGCAGTACATGCATAGACAATTTGGATAGCGTATGAGAGACATAGTATTTGACCAATCACTGCATGTACTGTGCTGTTCTGCCAATAAATTGTTAAAATGCAGATTTTTAGGACACATTAAAATCAAACCCACCTACCATTAAATAAGCTATAAAACAAGTGAGGGCTAACCCTTGTGTAAATACCTCGGGTCTTTAGTGACCTGGCCTCAGCCTACATATTTAAAAAAACAAAAAAAACAAGCCTCAAGTACCTGTAACCATGCAAACTTTGAAGACCTCAGTCCTGTACAAATTTATAAACAAACTAAATCATATGACAATGAACATAGAGATTTGGTGTAAATTTGGTGTGCTCCCACATACTCTTATTCCACAAAAATTTACTATAAGTCTCAGGCAAAGTATCTTAAAATAGTTTTTTGGTCATTTACCAAAAAATGTTCCGGGTCACTAGCAACCTGAACACGTGCATTTTAAGTACCACGTTTGCAAACAACGTTCGCTTTCATGCATAAAACATTTACAAAAGCTATGACTACGTTAAGTTAAATAAAGTAATAAAAGTAAAAATTCCAGAAAGACAAAACAACATGGATTCTGCAGCCAACGCTGTTTGGACCCCTAATAACAGAACCTCTGATCATGAAATAGGCAGGTAATTCACTTCCAGGCCAGCAGAGAAATCAATATTTTTTGGTTTATTCATTATTCATTCGTTATATGTTGCCAAGACAAAAAATGTGCATTGTTATATATTGTTTTGGTACATCCCTAATATTTTCTAAAGTTTTAGTCAAGCATTTGCTTAGGCTCTGAGTGGATATTCCCAACCCCATTTGTCCTATAAGCCCTGTTATTTTCAATTATATAGTTTTGCAAAGCGAGAGGTTTCACAGTAATAATTCCATAATATCAGAGAAACGTGCAGTAATCACTACATTAGTGTCTCTACAGTGTCCCCCCCCCCGCTTTGGTTCTCTCTAACCTGCTCTTACACCAGCTGGGTTTAAAGCTAGCTCAATCCACTGGAAGACTTCTCTCTGCAGTGTCAGTGGTACTTTACTATTTTAAAGCTCTCGCCTCCGCCTTCATGCATCTGCCAGTAGCACAACTAAGCCTGTCAACTACCAGATTTCCAATCGCCATTACCCCATTACACCAGCCTCTGCCCCAGTTGGCATCTATAGATCGTCTTGCCAACTTACAGTGCTCTCTCCCCTAACTGCAAAGCCTAGCCACTGGTGATCGGGAATGAACAGACAATTCCCAATCTCAGCATCATTGATATTCCTCAGTGTTGAATGACCTGTCCCCACTGCTCAGCAAACAATGATTAATTTCTTCAAGTCAAGTACAAAGAATTAAGCCATACTGTTCTCATGCTAGCACTTCCATGGGGCACTTGTACTTTTTCTACTTTAGATTATAGCATCTACCCTCCTGGGAAAAATAAAATGGGTCAAAGATTAAGACTGCTCAATTTGGGTTTGGCCCATTCATTTTTTTTTTTGCCCTGGACTGTATCACTAATTTTACAAGGTCGTTGTTTTAATGCATTAAAACACAGAAATGCTGTGATTGTACTCAGTGTAACATTCACATCAGTGGACTCGTAAGTCAATTTGGACATACGGCATAATGCAGTCGTTTGCTGCCTACCTGTTCCGGATTGGCACACTTCTTCATGAACTTGGTGATGGACATGCTGCCCGCACTCTTTCTTTTGTTGGAAGAAGGGGTGTTGGAGGCAGATTGCGGGGTGGTTGGAGAGGTGCTCGGGGCACCACTGCCCCCAGAACCCTCATCTCGAGCACTGTGAGCCCCTGGGGTAACGTAGCTCCACTGGCAGGGAACGGGCAAGGCCTCTTGGTCAAAGCGGGCAAGCACCTCAGCGTGCACGTACCAGCAGCAACGGCGGTAGCTGGACCGCTTCTCATAAACAGCGTTCTCCTTGATGAGCCTCTTCAAACGAATCCTTCAGGATAAGAAGGGGATAGTGGGGGGTTAATGTAATCCTATCAACTTTCAGATGTACCCGACGTGATAGAACCCTTAAAGTTGATTGGACTGTTCATCTAGATGTTTCAAGAAGGCATCATGCCAAAACATGTGTGTGTATTGTGTGCAGACACTTAATAAAGTTGGATTGAAGCCAAGTGCGACCTCTTTTTGCCTTACATTCATTTGATTTTTTTCTATTGTTGGGGTCCCACACTCTTACAATATCATCAGGAGTGAAGCCCGTACTTTTGCACCATATCAAGTACCAAAGACCTTTGCAGGTGCATTACAAGCACAACTGTGTGAATAACAATGGTAAATACATTGAAATGTTTCATCAAAAACCTCAAACACCAAGCATTTATAAGGAAAATTATTAAATGCATCACTAAATAAAGAGCAAAAACACATTTTAACAATCTAATGCAAAGCATAAAGCCCAAGGTGCGCCTACATTTTGAGTGTGTCCAAACCCACTGTCATTTTGATGGCGGAAAAGCAGACTTCAAACCAGGAAAAAAGGTTGTCCCCAACTCTCTTAATTATTCGGGTGTTTTTTGGGCGTAACATTCAAAAAACCTGTCAACGGCACCTCACCACACCTTTAAAGGGTAGGGGCGCATGAGCCATGGCGGACTGCCGTTATAAAGGCATGTTTACCTGGCAAACCGGCCGAGGAAACAGAGACCTGCTTGTTCGCCAAGTGAGAATGCACAGCATGTAAGTGAACAGGAAGCACTTCTAGCGATCACTGTTATAGTGATCAACCACTTGCATGGGACAGAATCATTCCTGTAAACATAGTAATCAAGTAGTCCACTTTTTTTTTTAAACACCTGACAAGTGGCTAGCTACCTGAGGCTAATGCTGCTGTGACAGACTCAAATCTTACGATAAGCTGCCAGAAGAGAGACAGCAACGAAACTACAATAAGCTATGCTACATGTACAACGCTGGACTGTTATAGCATATCAGAATTATACACAGTTGACGAGTCTGAAACTGGATACACAAAATAATTTAAAAATTACTGAAAACCACTGGTGCAGCATTGCTTATTATTTCGACAATATGCACACGTGGGGTGAAAATGTACAATGCGATGGTATGAACTTAGCAAAACCGCTCTGTCTCGTGCTTTCTGTCTGTGCTCCATGAGTTTATCCAAAGCAAAAAAACCTGCAGTTCCCCAAAACCTGCAGTTCCTTTAAAAACCTGAATACCGAGGCATGAAAAGTGAAACAGAAATACAGATTTTAAACCACACAGGAATTACCTTGTAGGGACATTATCGCTTTGAGGACTGTTGGACGGTGAAGGGAGCTGTTGACGGCAAAACTCCTGGAACTCTGTGATGATAACCTTACCGCTGTTCACGTTGCCATGCAGCAGCGGCAGGAGGTGGCTCAGCACTGAAATTTCACAAGCAATGAGTTCCACACCTTTGCATCAACAGAGATGAGCTCTTGGGGAAAATATTGTAGAAGAGAAAGAAGAGCCAAACGAAGACTCAAAGAGAGAACTTCAGAGAACAAATATTGAGCACAGAAGATAAGCACGGTGATGCACTCACGCTGCTCATCCAGAACTTCCCGCGAAGGCCCCTCTGGCGTGCTGGGCTCCTCCCTGGGCAGCGGCTCCACCAGGCAGACGGCATACGGGAGAAGGAGCTCAGCCTCCAAGCCCTCGCTCTCCCAGCAGCAGCCCGTCACCAACGCCTCCAGCACTTTGAACTTATTTTTGGACATCAGTTCGTCCCACTCTCGAGCTTTCAGTTTCTGCCGCACTTTCTGCTTCTCTAGATCACCACCCTCCTGGACAGGCAGACATTAAAACAAGGCATTTAATGAGATCGTCATTCTATCGTGATGATTCTGGGAATAACTAAAAAGGGGGCAAGTGACGGTCGTAAGATGGTACGTAACACTGCCACAGAATGGTTTGAAGCATTTAATACAGATCTCATGACAATCCATATTTAATCCAAGCTCAACCTTAGCTGCAGGAAAACAATTGCCAATATCCAAATTGCCACTTCAGTTTGTGAGGCTACCTAGTCATAGGTTTTCATTATTTCACCATAAAGCTGCTAATGATTTCAAACAGTAGAAGGTGGGAAAGATTCTATTGTCACTATAAATCGATTATTACAATGGGCAGAGACAATTCTATAAACTAGACAGTACACAAACTAAACCATCAATTTTCAATCTAAAATGTAGAAATACAAGTGAAATTGTGATCCAGAATAATATCATGTACCTCTTCTTCCAGTGCTCCCTCGCCATCCGACAAGTAACCATGTGGTACAAAAAATCCATCGTCGTCGTCGTCATCTTCACCACCCTCCTCCTCCTCGTCCTGTTGGAATACAAAGATCTGTTAGCAAGACTACCCATCAAATGTGGAAATTCTATACTCTTGAATTAACATCACCAATTCCTCAAATTCAACTAATGCTAGGTTTAATCACTCTTACTAGCTTTCAGATTGCTGCACTGTTCTCACTACACAACTTGTCATCTTGCCAAACAAATACAGTTTTGTCTATAATCTGGGGTTTTGTCAGGAATGTTCAGAGGTAAAAAGTTGCAATTGATAAAATAGAAATAACTGAACTGAGTGTCAACAGATGCATGCAGATTTTTACACATTACGCTTGTCAATGAGACCGTCTTTAGCACTGTACTTATATTATAATATTATACACACAGAATTATTAAATTAATACTAGGGAAAGGGGTTAAAATGTCTCAATGTAAGGCCAAGCGCCAACTCACCCCTTCACTGTGAGAAAGGGATTCCCCTGGCTCCTCCTCCTCCCATTCTTCATCGCTGTCAACCTCATAGTCCAGCAGTTCCTAAGAACACAGGGAGAGTTCACAATGAACAACAATGAAAAGTACTGACTACAAAGATGGCTTCTCTCTATGGCGGCCCGGGGTCTCACCTTGTCCCGTTGTAGTGGGCAGCGAGGCGAGATGACGGCGCTCCTCTTACTCCATGTGCCCCAGTAGGCTGGCCGATAATTCTCATGGAACTGCAGGAGTTTCATTCGGCCATAGCGCTGCCGATCCGGTACACCATCTGGCTTTGGGCCTTCCACCAAAACAACGCTGTCCCAGGAAACAGCAAAGCACACCGTTACTTTAGCTGGGTGGACAAAGCACTTAGCACAAATTGATTAACCATCTGTTGCAGAAGTCAGTGGAAGTAAATGCATCGTAATAAGAACTACTTTGGCAAACACCACAAACACTAGGATTTATAAAAAAAAAGCCAATTCTCTGTAGGAACAGTTAAACCTTAGGCACTTGCAGGCTATGACTATTGCTATGTGCTTTTAAGTTGTGCATTTTCCCATGAAAATGTAATTATTATAAAATGGCTCAGCACCACACACTGCAAATGTCATGAATTGTGTTTGAATAAGCTGCTTACCAAAATATACAAGTTTAGGCATTTGTTATATTTCATCCAAGACAAAAACAAAATAAACTGATTAATCAATATTTTCCAGCAAACCCGGAATCAATCCATTACTCTCATGTTTTTACCAGAACAAAAAAAAATATACAGCATTGTCTGCATGCCAAAAAAAGAATGACAAAAGGTCCAAGACACAAAAATACATTGTTTTAGGAAAGGAACTGGGAATAACAGTAAAGAGACCGTGCAACTTAATTTTAAGTCACAACAAAATGACAAAACATTCTCATAAATTGAAAATCATACGTACCAAATATAGAGTATTATAGATACATACACTAAGAGCTCTTACTTGACCCTCACCTGAAAGGCTCCGAGCACCACGGATTCGTTCGGCCTGAGCTGCGAGGTTTATGCCTCAGCAGATCTCTCAGGCCATCCAGGGCGGCATCTGGCTGAGCCAGGTATCGGTCCAAAGAGCCCAGTACCTCCTCCTCACACACCACGCGGTTCAGTGGCGCCAGACACATGTGCTGCTTGATCTCGAAGGGAGCGAACTTCCCACAGGCAGCCGCCAGTGTCTACAGGGGACACAGAACATTATGCTGGATATGGGGCAGATGAAGCCACCAGAGAACAATGCACGGGTATAATTATCAAGGACGCACTGATCGATTGGCTAGTGACTGATCAGTACTGATAAAATTGGCCATATTTTGATTGGCCGATTGGCATAAGTCAATAATACTTAATACCTAATATTTCAAGTGTCGCATTTGCAAACGGCGCACATTTTTCCCCCCCATAGTATACTGAATGTTTCCAGAAAGTCAAGGGTCACACAAGGGTCAAATTAGCAGAGAACAAATGATGCGTAAACCAACCCTCACAAAAGCTGTGGCTGTGTTAAGTTAAATAAAGTAATAAAAATAAAATGATTCCAGTAAGAAAATTGTAGCCATGCAGCTAATGCTGTTTGGGCCCCTAATAACAGGACCTTTCTGTAAACAATCTCTGACGATGGAACAGGTAGGTAATTCACTTACAGCTCAGCGGAACCAGTATTTTACTGAACTGTGAAAGTAAGGTTTCCTTGGGTTTCACGTGTTTGGGGGCATATACACAGTCACTTTGGGACACTTCTGACTGGGCACCCCTGGTCTAACCAATCTGATCCGCAAAGGGCCAGTGTGTATGCGGGTTTTCGCCGCAACTCCCTAATTAGATCATTAATTAGAGGACTGACTGGCAGGAGAGTCCTCACACCTGGGTTCAAACAGCTGATATAAAGGTTATCCCGAAAACATACACACCGGCCCTTTGCAGGTAAGATTGGGCACCCATGGGTTAGACTGACTGGCACACAAGGAGGATGGCATGAATTTGTAAAACTATTCTCATGAGTTTTAAACCCTGGGGTCAGACGTGCTGTATAATGCATAACCTAAATCACAGCCTTTGCGATTTGCCAATTGCATCATCTCAAAATCGCAATTTCAATTTGAAAATCGATGAATCGTTCAGCCCTACCCCCCACCCCACAATAATACCAGAGATTCCTTACAGTGTGGGATGAAGATGTTAATTTTGCAATGTGCAAAAAGTCGTCCATGGAGGAACTACTCCAAAAACATTCAGAAGGACCAATTTAATTTGACACTTGCCAAGTCATTTTTATTTAAAAATGTTATTTTAAATAATTTTGCCTGCAGAAACCAAAGTTCATTAGAGTGTCAAAATTTTTTTAGTCTGAATCATAAAAAAATTATTCAGAATTCAGCACCAGTATCGGTAGATCAGGCTTAATAATAAATGCAAGTGGTGCATCACCAATGACTGAGTACAGAAGAGCAGGGACCACATGAAGCTCACCTTTGGTGCCTGCTGAGTTTTGGCCTTCTGCAGAAACCGGGTGATCTCTGCCTTCTCTGCTTTTATTCGCTGGGGGAAAGAAATGTATGCAGGTTTTTTTTATTATTTATGCAAGCTTCCTAATATTTTTATTAATAGTACATTATAAAGCTCTTGTTTTTGCTTTTATTGTTTGTTGCTTTAATTGCTCATTGTATTTGGTATGTGTATTGAGCATCACAATACCAAGAGGAAATCTGTGTGGGGTCATTCTACCCCCACAATATATCAGACTGATTGCAATAAATAGTTCACTTTCATGTATGTAGTAACCTTAAGGTGTAGCTGAACCAACACAAAATTAAAAACCAAGTTTATTATTCCTTCGCCTTGGCAACAACACGAAGTGTCAAATATACACGTCCCCCCCATATTAATTGCTTTGTGAAATGACAGTAATTAAAAAAATCCAAGAACACAAAAAGGCACAAAGACATAAATAAGCAAAGATGCAAATCTGACTCACATCTTTCTCTTCTTTCAACCGTTTCTCCTCTTCTTTTTTCCTCTTTTCTTCAAGTTTCGCTCTTAGAAATTTATAAGAGACACAATCAGAATCCCATTACATTTAGCAAATGCAAAGTTACAGTATTCAGTACAGTATTCCGTCAGGCAGAAAGCCGAGAAGCACAGGCACTCACTCCTGCTTTACTTTGCGCTGTTCCTCTTTTGCTCGCTGTTTCTCAGCCTTTTCCTTCTCCTCCCTCTCCTTTTTCTCTCGCTTTTCCTTCTCGTCTCTCTCCTTTTTCTCCTTTCTCTCTTTCACGCGCTCCTCCTTCAGCCTGCGTGCCTCCTCCCTCTTTTTCTCTCGGGCTGCCTGGGCCTCCAGGCGCAATCGATTCCGCTCCGTGCGCTGTTGCTGGCGTTGCTCCGTGGAGCCCTAAGCAAAGGCCACGGGTGACGACGACGGCCAAAACTTTGCACATGTGACACGTTTACTACACATACAGTGAAACCACCAATAAATAAAATTTTCTACTCATGAATGAGCGGGGGGATATCGACCACCTTAAAACTACTTCACAGCTTTAAAAGTGTTACCTTTAAAGAATGTCTTTTCACTTTTCCATCCTCTGCATCCAGGGTGGTCTTTGGTCCCTGTGGAAATTTAATTTATTAAAACCAAGATTTCAGTTCATGAGTCATATGTGAAATGCCCACCAGTCTTCATGTATAAATTACCACTATGCAAATACCGCCTACCAAACTGATAAGGGGTCAAATCAGATCGATGCAATTAAAGCACTGTTGCAGAATATTGACTCACTGCTGAAGGCGGAGTGCATGAGGTTTTGGCAGTCTCAGGTGAACTCTCCACCACTGACGTTGAGCTGATGGATAATGGCGACTGTAAAGACTCATTTCCATGGCTGGACACTTCAGCCTCACCATCCTCCTCAGTTTCAGAGGCAAGCAAGTGGTCCTCCTGTTTGGAGTTTGGCGGGGGATTAGACACTACATCTGCGACATTCGCCAAGCTCTGATTGGCACTGGAGTCCTGTACAGGCTCCGGGTCTTTTTCTGGCTGATCTTGCGTGGACGGCTCTGATGTAGAGGGGAGCACTGCTGCTGACCGCAATGCACCATCCACAGAGTTGGAGTCCTCAGTAAGGTCAATGGTGCTGCCCAGGGAGCAGTTTCTGCGACCCATAAAAACGTCCAGGGGCCCCCGGCCATTAACCAGGGATTTTCCACGAGGTAGCGGCAGAGGGGAACACTCCATCTCATTCTCTCCATCTGAAGCCTCAGGTTTGAAGTCAGGGGGTTCCATAGTGCTCCGAGACTTTTTAGGTTCTCCATTGTCCTTGGGGACTGGATTTAGACGCTTGAATGGAAGGCGAGCTGTGGAGAAATCCCTAATACTTACTTTTTTTTTTACTTCCTCAGCATAAAAACTTAAAAATGAGCAAATACCATGCATAGATAAGCATTTTCATAAACAATACAAAGTCCTGAATTTGGCTGCACTAACTGCATACCTTTAACTTATGACTGACAATTATATCTCCTTTATACAATTAATTTTGTATATTGAGGCCAACTTCTGACCAGACAAAATGACAGACTGGTGAAAAGAAGTAGCCCAGGTGTCAGTGAGGAGGAAACATACCCTGAACGAGCTTCTTGACAGCAGTGCTGGACTTATCCTTGCAATCCATACCTGCAAGAGACAGTGAAACCCAGTCAATGAGCTGCAAACCCCGCAGAACCTCCTTAGTGTCAGCGTGAGATCGGGGGCCATTTTGAAGACAACTTTCCTTTTACAAGCTCTCCTATTAACGTACTGCAACACCTAGACAAAGCCAACCCCTAAAAGCATAATCATTATTACACAACAGCAATCAAAATGCAGTTGTTAACGCGATAACAGAACAGGCAGCCAACTAGTCGTGGAAACTCCGAAACGCCAACAAATTCGCATTACACTTAAATATTAAAATACATCATTGTGTAAAAGCAAAGAGCCAGTCCCGGGCACCCGACGAAGCGAACCGAGACGCAAACCGGACCGCGCAACAACAAAAAGAGGGAGAATTATTTGCTTTGCTCTCCCGCCATAAGTAGGTAGATGAATGAAGTGTCGAGGCGCAGGCCCAGACTCTGCCACCCCCGGACCGCCGCAGCGCACTAAGCCTGCAAAGGCGTCCAGGAGCGGGGAGGCTGGGGAGGCTGGGCGGCCACCCCCCACCGATTGCGGGATCGAAAAACTGCCGATTTTTATTCAGCTCCGCGCGAAGCGGCAGTACGCCTGGAAATGCTCCCGATGGGGGGCAAAGCGACCGCTTCCGTCACCCCGGCGGACTGCTCCAACTAGCCGGCCAGGCGCGCAGCACGCTCCCAGCAAAACACGGGATCCATCGCTCGCTTCCCGCTCTCGAGAATCTCCTACACGACCCGGCGAATCTTACCCCCCAGCAACAAGAAAAAAGGAGCAAATCAGCCCGTTTCCGTCGGCGACCACTTCGCGACGCATTACACCAACCAGCGGGAGAAGCGCACGGCCGGCGAGGTACCCCTGCGGCCCCGGCCAGGAGAGAAGGCCATCTTTAAGGCAAACAGCTCGGGGCCTCGCCGGTAGGAAGCCAGGAAAGTGATGGAGATCGTCCCCAAGAAAAAATTAGCCTACTTTGGCTAGTGTTTTGGCGAGACGAGCGGCTAAATAAAGTTTAAAACAATAAGCCGAGTGAACAGCGCTATTTGTCAGCTGTAAAGGCTCTCCCGCCGCTTACCTCTGCCCCTCGGGACGGTCGGCGAAGGCCCTTCCGAGGACGGCTCTTCCGCTCTTAGCATCACTACCATCGGAAACTTCCTTCACACTAGGAGCAACTCGAGCGCAGAGAGACGGCTTTGTGGACGTTCCGGCGGCGCTATTTCATTTGTCTCGTCCTCTAACAGCAATATACTTCGCGCCAAAGTGTAACCGGGCGACAGCAATATTGTGACTTTTCGCGACACGGATCCGTCTCGCGCGCTCCCGAGCGCGTCCCTCCAGGTCCGGGCAGGCTTGCCTCGCGCTCGTCGCCCTGAATTGGCGGGAGCTTTTCGGCAGCCCCGCTCCCGCCACCTGATTGGCGGATGCGCGACCCACGTCATCGCGTCCAGGAGCGAGTCAGACGTTTTCTCTTGCGGTTTCGGAGAACAGGAGCAAGAATGCCATGTGACCCCCCCCCCCTTATAAACAAGGAGGGTATGTTGGTTTTTGTTACAACGTACCCTCTTATTAATTAATTCGAACTGTTAAATATATGCGGCATATAGTAAATAGTATATTTCGGAAAATATTGACATCAATATTGTCAAATAGGGCAGCTGGATTAAGTATCAAGTTTTTGTTTGAAAAACCAAAAATTAGGAAAAATAGACTTTATGAGTACAATTTAAAAGTAAAACAAACATGGAAATAGCTGTCACGCGGCTCCTCTGTGTTTTGCATATCCATCCTTACCACATTAACTAGTGATGGTGAGATGAAGCTTTGTTGAAGCACCGAAGCATTCCAGCCAATTGTGTCAAAAAAAGGGTTCATGCTCGAAGCTTCAAATGAACACTGAGGACATCTATTGGTTGAAAAATGTATGACATGAAGCGCTCACAATCAATCAAAGGATTAAGAGCAGTGAGCTCCAGTGTAACGTACGGAAGCCCGTTTCTGCCACATAAAAAATAATTCAGATACTAATTTATAATTACGATGATTAATCATCATTGTTGACGCGCCACAACAAAATTAGTCCTTAGTAGTACTTGTGGGTCGGGGACTCGAACCAATAATTCTTCGATTATACGGTCGCAGTCCCTAACCACTACACCACCTGCCTGTCTGAGATGCTTTCAACTGCTTATACTATACTAGTATTTCATAACATAACTTAGTTTCTCATAATTTCGATTCAGTAACTTATAATTATGACTTAGTCTCTCGTAATCATGGCTA
>JAODKN010000035.1:4491351-4503762 GCA_026774425.1 Petrocephalus zakoni | reverse complement strand
CATATATAACACATTATATACAGTATAACACATATATAACACATTGTTGTCGTATCCATCTTCCCAACATCTCAGGGGACACCATGATCGACGCAGGCCAACACTACTGGGAGGTCCGGTTCGACAAGGAGAGCAAGGCCTTCGGCGCCGGGGTGGCCCTTCGGTCCCTGGGCCGCTTCGACCAGCTGGGGAAGAGCAGCGCCTCCTGGTGTCTGCACCTCAATAACTGGCTGCAGCAGAGCTTCACGGCCAAACACAACAACAAGGCGCGCGGCCTGGACTGCTCCATCCCCGACCGCATCGGCGTCTTCTGCGGCTTCGAGGAAGGTGCATGAGGCAGATTAAGCCGTGCTACGCCTGACGGCAAGGCCTCACCCTCCATTCATCTGCCCATCATCCATGCTGCGTATTGAGTAGAGGTCTGTGGTGGCCCAGGCAGCACAGGGCACAGGGCAGGGCACAGCCTGGACAGGGCGCTGGTCCATTACACGGCACAGACACACACATACATACATGATATGGAAACTTGCCAACCTGCCTAGCTGAGTGTTGTGTAAAACACGATCTCGGGAAGCACATAGACATCCAACAGACTCACAGACCCATTTGGCCACAGTGTTCCTGAAATATACACAGATTAAGTGTTACAAAAAAGTGTTTACTCAGCTGACTTGAGAGGGAAGTAGAGTTTGATGTCCTAGAGCACAGGTGTCAAACTCCAGTCCTGGAGTTTCTAGTTCTTTCCCTGTTCCACCACAAATGATTGAGCTGAAGAGCTGTGTAGTAATTAGCTGCAAAGAGTTGAATCAGGTCTGTTAAATGAGGGTAAAACCAAAAATGTGCTGGGCTCCGACCATCCAGGAGTTTGACACCCCTGTCCTAGAGAGACTAACTCAGTCCTGTTATCTTCCAGGGGTACTATCCTTCTACAACGCCAGAACCAAGCAGCTGCTGCACACATTCAGAACCAAGTTTCAGCAGCCCGTCATACCGGCCTTCATGGTAAGGGGCTCACGCCTCTGCGTTCCTGCCCGCCCCCCGCCCAGGGCTCGGCAGCTTCAGTGCCAGCCTTACCTCTGTCGCCCCCTGCAGGTGTGGAACGGCAGCTTCTCGGTGCAGACGGGGCTGCAGGTGCCCAGCGTGGTGCAGAGCGGCCTAAGGAGAAGCAGTGGTACCAGCAGCTCAAACGCCAGCATCAGCTAAGTTGAGGCCCCCGGCCACCGTTGCCTTGGAACCCCCCCACCCCCGCGCAGGCCCACTGCAGTTCTGACTGAATGTGATTCACCCAGAACTTTTAACCAGCTCCTGCTAGCAATCCCATCCACTAAGCCTTCCAAAGAGCGAAAGGGGGGGCTGCATTCTCTGGTGCCTTGCAAATGCCATGAGAAGGCAGCACAAATGTGCGTTAGTAGTCACTAAATAAATAGCAGTGATGGACAAAATGAGGCTTTGTGAACCATTGGCTGTATTTTTTTACCTCACTAGGTGGCGCTCTCTGTTCAAAAAGGACATAAAGCATGCCCCAAAGTAATTGACAAGCACCGTCGAGTGGGGTCAGAAATGACGGCAAATGGTTCATGAAGCGCCATTTTATCCATCACTAATAAATAGCCCGAGGCTTCTATTAGATGGTATTAATTTCATTGACAGTGTGAAGCCTGGAGGTAAATGGGGGAGGGGGGGTAGTCTATAATAACAGCACAACTTTGGAGGTGGTGTGAGGCTCCATGGATTAGGACGTTGTGCCTGTGATCAGAAGGCCCTAAAGCCCTAATTGTTCCAGGAATTGTCTGACTGTTCATCGCTTTGGGTAAAAACATCTGCTAAATGTAAGAATATAACTCTGTACCTATCTCTTGTATTAAAGCTGGGTGTGTGGGTGCCTGAATTTTAGTGTGGGAGGTGTGCATTGTAGTACACCTGCTTTGTGTTCATGCACTTGTACTGGAAACATCAACAGCCAGGAGAGATCCTGCAGATGGCTGGTGGATAGACTTCAGCCACTATTGGATTTCACTGGGAAATTTAGATGCAAGGGTGTTTTTACTGGAACTGATTTTTTGAGTGTACTCCGCAATGCATTAAAGCTTCCAAATTACAATACAAAACTTAACTTCCTGAAGATGAAATCTTGTAAATGCTTTGATCTTATACTGTTTGTCTTGCTGGGCAAATAAAGCCACAGTGAGACGGTCTGTGCTGTTGTAATGTGTTTTGATCCAAATTAACTGGGACAGTGTTCACCTCACTGCAGATCAGAAGACCATGGCCTGTCACTTTCACGCAACATTTCTTATTACATAAGTCTTTATCAGAGATGCGAAGCTTTTTTCAAAGGCCAAGTAGGTTCGCTCAATAAATGAAAGATTTTGATGATTGCCTTTGACTTACTGTAGCAGAACACTACTTTCAGTGATAATATGCATGGCTCTTTTGTATTATAGAGTATTCAAGATACAAAATGACAATAATTACATGCTAATTCCATGTTTTTACTGGGAATGAAATAGGTACAAGGAAGTGTGTTTTTCTGCACTGAATTTAATATGTGACTCTTGTGACTTATATGATTTCTTATGTGATTTCAGGTCCATCATTCTGGATTTAAGGTATTATTACAGAGTGATAATTCTAAGGGGATCTTTGCAGTTATATAAAAACGTACTAATTAATTTTTCATCTATGTGCCTTATACATCCTCAGGTTTACAGATAATAAATAAAAAACAAATTTGTTCCAAATATAATGACAAATATAATGACCTGCAAAAATTGTTCAGTCTGTACAATAAATTCACGTTCTTAATTCTGTGCATAACTGCCAAGAGCAAGTAAGGAACAGAAGAAAAGGGGCGGGGTCATTCTGTGGGTGGCACGAGAAAAGGGGTGGGGCCAATCGGCAGGCGGCAGTACACAAAGATATATACAATATTTCAATTAACAAATGATCGTGGCATTGATGTGACATTTACACTGATCTACCACCACTTACGGCACCCTGCAGATCAGCTTCCTGCAAGAATCGATTTCCCTCGTCAATCTTCACTGCTCCTTGCAGCACAGTACAGGAGAGCTTAGCAAAATGGGCACTTCTCCCTCCGCTGGATCGCTCCTGCGCCTCATTAGAGTGAGAGTTATGGATCCTTGTGCATCAGAATGTCTGTGTCGGTGCACGATGCGCATCTGTCCACCAATCAAGTCAGGCAGTGTCGGCTGGGTGTACAGTGTATAGTCCTCCAGCCGTTTCTGTGGGAATCTTGTGGAAGACCGGAGGGTTCTTTACGGAGAGGCAGGGTGGGTCACTACAGGCTTCCCCGTCTTCCTTCCACCTTCTTTTTAAGCTCCTCTGACAAAGCTATTTGAAATAACAGAGATTTAAAAATTACAGTCCTCATGCAGATTTCTCTTCCTCTGTTGATAACTTTCCCGGAAACCAGAACCCTCACAGTAGATAGTGAGAAGCGGTCCGACCAAAACTACCAACCTCAAAATGTAAACGTGCAGGTCTTTAAGCTTTAGCGTACAGATTGTAATGGTGCTGGCTAGAGGCGCAGGTTTAGGTGTGTGTCTAAAGTCACCTCCTTTAGATTCATCACCAAACAAGATCCCAGCACTTGACTCATATAACTGAGATCATCAACTGGATAAGAAATTAGCATCACCTGATTTTTGCATGAACACGTAAGTTTACTGACCAGTCAGTAAAATCAATGCATGCGTCTTGTAGTCAGCTTGCAACTTACCGAGGGCCAGGTTTGCAGTGGACTTGCCCATGGCACCAGGTGGTTTGGGAATGGCTTGTTTGTTGTTAGGGACAAGAATGGGGCACGTGGGGGGCGTCGCCACAGGTGGCCGCTCACTTCCTAAGGATCAGGAGATGATCCAGGTTGAAGGTGAACAAAGGACACAAAGTGCGGTACAGCAAAGTCCGTTTACTGGGAGCAAGAGCAAGGGTGTGGGACATCCCTGAATCTCTTCATCAGAGGGAACAGGTGCGGCTCACTCACCACTGGACTGGTCCTCACTGCTGGGATTACGGGGAAGTGTGTTCGGACCCGGTGACCCAATTTTCTTTGCTGAAAAGTCAAGAAAAACTGGTCATTATGGTCCCGATAAGACCGATGTTGCTAAAAAAGAGTACACATTAAGTAAATGACAAATGACAAAATGTCAAAATATTCACCACAGACTGTCTATACAGGACATAAACAAAACCTAACTGCCCCAGCATACGCTGAGAGTACCTTGACCTACTGCATGATGGTATGATACACCAATGGGTACACCAATTAGTACACCAATTGGTAGACCAGTTGTTACACTAGTTAATGCACCAATCAGTAGTTGGTACACCAGTTGGTAGACCAGTCAATACACCAGTTATTACACCAACCAGTATACTAGTTAGTACACCAGTTGGGACAGCGATTGTAAATTCAGGGGGAACACCAGTCAGTTCACCAGATAGTACACCAGTGAGCACAGTGGTTTGAATATCTAGTAAGTGCACCAGTTAGTATACCAAATGCTCTGTTGCTGATAAGAAAGCCCAGTGGTGAGTTAAGTCAGCTGAACAGGTTACTCGTCTATCACTGCCAGACATCTTGAGAATCTACACGGATCTGTCTACCAGCACCTGCTGAAAGATAAGACCACGTGTCGCTCAACCGGAATAGCCGCGAAACAGCTATTTTCCCAGAACGGTAGATGATTTGATTAGCAGTCCTACCCAAAGGACATACAACTTAGGTCAACACAGGGTGGCTGGTACCTACCAAGCTTTGCAATAGGCAACGGAAGGCGTGTGCCAGAGCCAGCCTGAGTGGATTCCGGTTCCTTGGCTTTCACTGCAGCATAAACAGAGTCAGATCAGCGTGGTGTCAGCTGGTGTTTGGTCAGTCAAGAGGAGGCTTTGCAGCACTGTGATGGCAGGACTTCGAGACGCTTTTAACTCGGTGAGTTATGGTAAGTAGCTGTCACTTACCAAAGGGCAAGTTTCCAGTTGAACTGCCCATGGCAATAGGTGGGTTTGGAATGGCTTGTCTGTTGTAAGGGACATGATTGGGGCACATGGAGGGTACCATCACAGGTGGCCGATCACTTCCTAAGGATCAGGAGATGATGCAGGTTGAAGGTGAACAAAGGACACAAAGTGCGGTACAGCAAAGTCCGTTTACTGGGAGCAAGAGCAAGGGTGTGGGACATCCCTGAATCTCTTCATCAGAGGGAACAGGTGCGGCTCACTCACCACTGGACTGGTCCTCACTGCTGGGATTACGGGGAAGTGTGCTTGGACCTGGTGACCCAAATTTCTTCACTGAAAAGTCAAGAAAAACTGGTCATTATGGCCCTGATAAGGCCGATGTCTCTAAGGAGAAGAGTACACATTAAGTAAATGACAAAAATCATTTTCAAAATATATACCACAGACTGTCTATACACCATATTAAGACTGTCTATACAGTGAATAAAGAGATCCCACCTACCCCAGCATCTGCTGAGAGTACCTTGATATACTACATGGTGGTATGATACACCAATGGGTACACCAGTCAGTATACCAATCAATGGACCACTTAGTATACCAGTTTGTAGACCAGATGGTACATCAGTGGGTACAACAGTTGGCATAAGAGTTGTATATCCAGTGGGTACATCAGTCAGTTTACCAGATAGTACACCAGGTGGTATACCAGTTAGTGCAACAGTTGCTCTGTTGCTGATAAGAAAGCCCAGTGGTGAGTTAAGTTAGCTGAACAGGTTGCTCGTCTGCCACTTCCAGACATTGTGAGGATCTACACAGATCTGTCTGCTGGAGCCTGCTGAAAGATACTGATGTGTATCTCGACCAGAATAGCCTTCAAGCAGCTATTTCCCCAGAGTAGTTCATCATTTGATTAGCAGTTCCACCTAAAGGACACTCGTTTCCTGAAGTCAACGCAGAGTGGCTGGTACCTACCAAACTTTGGAAGGGGCATGGGAGGGCGTGCGCCAGACCTGATTTGGGTGGATTCTGGTTCCTTGGCATTCACTGCAGCACAAACACAGTCAGATGAGCACACAGTGTCAACCGGTGTCTGGTCAGTCAAGAGCAGGCTTTGCAGCACTGTGCTGGTCAGGACATCCAGCCGCTCTTCAATTCATGATATATTGTTAGTAGGCAGGAAAGAAAACTAATAACATGGGTAGTTCAGGTCCAGAAAGTAAAAGTCCAGACCAGGATTTTGTTTCAACCAACCAATTGTGCACAAAGAGTCACAGTTACAGATTACTCAGCTGGTAGACTGAAACAAAACCTTGGTCTGGATTTGTACTTTCGTGACCTGAACTATTCACCTCTGGAAAGCACTTGTTAACTTGCTGTATTTCCATGTGCTTTCTAAGGCACATTAATGCCATTTTACATTCACAGTTTGGCTTTGGTCATCCCTGTTGTGCTGAGGCACATTAACACCCCCAGAGGTCCCTGGATTATGTCCTACAATGTTGTAGTTACTGACTGCAGACGGGGGCTGGCAATGATGCAAGGTGTCGAACAGGTGTTGTCGTCGGGGTTGTGGGGGTGATACGTGTTGTCAACCAGTGGGGGGGTTAGTCGTGCCCCCCGTTTAGCAGAGCTCCCTAGGCTTCAAGCCCACACCAGCCCTCGCAATGGGGCAGACCTCTTATCCCCTGATATGAGTGCTGGGTGACTGGAACCTACCCGGCTTAGGAGTGCAAGCTGGGGCAAAAGCACCAGAACTAAGAAGACAGGATTCCAGCTCCTCGTCGCTGTCTGCATAACAAAACAAACTAAAATCAGCACTTGGTGGCAGCAGTTAAAGGACAGCCGCACCACACCGTGCCGCCAACTGGCGCAGATAAAGTCAGTGCACCTAAATCCCCGTATACATAACGCTGGGTAAAAGCAGTCCGACCAAAAGCAGACAGAATGAAAAGAGCTGACATGGGGAGGGTGGATATTCACCATCATTGAGGTAGGTTTTGTCGGACGCTGCATCTGGGCTCGCTGTTCGTTTTTGGTTGCCTGCAAGAGGCACAAGACACACAGGACACCCCACTCAACACTCCTTCTCAAAATATCTCACAAATATATGCACCCGGATGTGTATGTAGGTTTTTCCCCCTTCTGACCACCTAGCCAACATGTGTATGCACCATAAAAGAAAGCGGCATCATGGGAATGGAATGCCAGAGATAATTGCTAAGGAAACGATAATGCGGGAAACTCATCCGTACTTTTGTGGTTCGGCCATCTGTTTGGTACTTAATACGGAAATAGACAGTCCTGTTTCAGGAGGTGACTGGCTGTCTAGGAGCACTTACCTGGTGGAAGGGATTTCTGACTGGCAGTGCCTGTGACAAACTTCAGATGCTTCTCTCCGTTTTCATCATTTTGCTGAACAAAAGCTAAAGGGTGACGGGGGAGACAAGGAATGAACGAGATGGGCTTGCAGACAGCCGCCATGTGAGCCATGCACTTTGCATTAAAAGCCACGAATTCGCATAGAAAGACAGTAAACATTAAACACCCACATGGATAAATTGGACAGGCTTGACTATGTGTTTGCAGGACTATATAGTGGGATATTTATACTGGTTGATAAGGGCATATTATATATATGCATGTATGCTGCACGGCGAGCTGCTCACTGATGTTGTCATTATATATATTTTCAAGGACGAAGGGCTGTAGGGCTCCTGAGGTTTTCTCCATGAGGCAACTGACCACTTGATGGAGATCAGCGCAGGGAATCTAAGACACACAAGGAAACAGGTGGGTCAGATGTGTAGGGTGCAGGAGAGGGCAAATACTGGCACTGTGGCACTAGTTATGGCATGCTGTTCAAATGCAGGATTTTCTAATGTTGGATAGTACTCAATCTGATTACACCGCCCAGTCAAATCTAAAGGAGAGTTATTTCAAAGGGTGGAGATTATGAAAGTCCTGCAGTGAGGAAGCAGCCTAGAGGGTCATGTGATGATGACATGGTGGAAGTAGGGTTGCCACACGTCCCTTAAAATATGGAATCGTCCCGTATTTGACAATCGTGCGTC
This sequence comes from Petrocephalus zakoni, assembly GCA_026774425.1. NCBI lineage: Eukaryota > Metazoa > Chordata > Actinopteri > Osteoglossiformes > Mormyridae > Petrocephalus > Petrocephalus zakoni. Next base: position 4,495,705 of record JAODKN010000035.1, on the reverse strand, counting down.
CCATTTTTAATCAATATGGAATGCGGTTTGTCCCGTATTTCCGAGTTGTGATGAACGCGGCATCATCTCGTCCACATTTAGTATGAAAACACCGTTGGATTGATTAGATTCATTTGTCTTATTTATTATTGATATAAAGTGATTGATTTCTTGTGGCAAAGCTAATTTCATTACCAATTACAGTTTATAACCTAAAAGTTTTTCAATCAGTTTATTTTTATGTCCATTGATAATAGAGTACTTCATATATTAAGCATGAATCGTAATACTTTCTTGAGACCATGGTTTAAGTTTTGATTTACCACCCTTGGTACATCATTTGGCACATAGTGGTTGTGGCCCCACTATGGTAGGCGTCTTATTCTTTAGCATGAAATGTGGCAGCTCTAGGTGGAAGGGCAGGGGCTAGGCCTCTATTCTTTAAGGCAGTGTCTCCCAGCCCGGTCCTCGGGGACCCACAGACAGTCCATGTTTTTGCTCCCCCCCAGCCCCCTGGAAAAACGATCCACGTTTTTGCTCCCCCTCAGCTCCTTGCCAGACAGTCCACATTTTTGCTCCCCCCCAGCTCCTTGCCAAACGGTCAATGTTTTTTCTCCCCCCACAGCGGTCCAGAGGACCGGATTGAGAAACACTGCTTTAAGGCCTTTGCCAAGTGTATGTAAACAAAAAACAACAGATGTTTGAGCGTATTAAATATTTTCAGTGAGGTCAGCTAAATAAGTTAAATAAGTCAATAGCTGGTAGGTGGCCAAATATTTGAAATTAAATGACCTATTCTGAGACTGCTCAGTTTTGTCTTCACAGTGTAACACTTTTAGTGCATTTTAATGAAGCAAAACTGTAGTAGAAACATCTTTCTACCCAGTGCTCATAAATGAACCATGTAATTTTATCACAAACATACTGCCACAAAGTTTACCAAGCGGTTGATAGTCCAGGTGGAAGCCCTTGGTATCTTAATGCTTCCTTCCAACAGTAAATTGCCGTCCCTTTCGGGAACCCTACTGTACTTTGACCCTGTAGCTTTGCCGTTGCCAAATTCCTTTCTGGTAAGACTTGGACAGCTACAAAATGTAGGAAAATAGCCAGCGACTGGGAGAAATATCATTTTCTTCTCAGGAATTGCTCAGTGTGGTTCCCTGAGTGTTACCGTTCCCGTCAAACTTTCTTTTATATATTTACAAATACTGTGTCATTTATACCACTTGGGTAGAAATTACTATGACTGCAGTAACTGGAGGAAGGATTTCATTTCTGCAATAAATGCAAGACGTGAGTCTGTTTGAGAGAGAGCGGAGCATGTCGCTGTACTCACTGGCGTCCCCAGATTAATCAGAAACCCCCCCTCCGGCCTCCGACTCACACGGTAATGATGGAACATTGACCTGATGGGAGATAATCACAAGAGAGACTGCTGCTAACATTGTAAAATCTGATCGTCTTCACCGTCTCAAGACACAGAGCCCCGGAGGGAGAAGGGGGCAAACAGACTGCGCCAGCCCCATGTGTCACCTTAAAGGACATTCTGGAAGGGTCCTCCTTACCCATTCAGGTCTTGCCGGGTGGTGACCGCCATAGAGCCATCTTTGCTTGGTCTTAGCAGCATGTTTCCGCAGTCCGTGTACTTTTCCAGGAGACCCATCGCTTCCCTCCGCGACACTTCATGGAAACACCTGCATTACCCAAACGCCCCCCCCATAGAAAACCGGTCAGACAGCTGGACTCGGAGGAGCTCCCTGGGTACGGGTTGGTGAGAGGCATGCGACACTCACGCAGGCATGTCTGCCAGTAGAGGAAGGTAGAGATCGCTGGACATGTCTGGGACTGCGGCCGCATTCCGTCGCTCCTGTTCCCTCACTACCACCTCCTGCAGAGCGTGCATTTGGCCTGGCAGCAGATTCAGAGAGCTGGGTACTGAAAGCTGAGAGACAGGGAGGGGAAGTAAGTCTTTATGGCCATTCGGACGCTTCCTGATTGTAAATATGATTTAGTAATTGGTGCCGTAAGGACACGCTAATCACTCACTAAAGCAACATTGTGATTTATGACCTGCACACAGACACTGTGACTCGTTTGCATGGCGATGCCCGCCTGCATTACTGACCTGTGAAACTGCATGGATGTAACCCTTCCAGAGTTCACGATTTTCCAGAGTGGGTACCTAGTGACCGAGGAAGTGTGGGGTAGGGGGTCCAGGATGAGTAAAATGTGTAGCTATAGGTGACCAGATAAACCACGTCAGGCAAGACATTTAGAGCTACGTATTAACTGAAAGACTGCTGTGCTTGGCAAGATAGTTCAGTTCTTCTTGTGCTTTGACTCATCCAGCTGTTTAATAGACATTAGTGGCATGTGCATGGTTAAAGGAGAGTGACCAATCAGATCACAGTAAGAACTTGATGCTTATGTAAAATCCAGCTCCTTTTAATTGAAATGGTAGCTTACAAATCCTGTCCTAGCTCAAAGTGTCCTCCCTGATAGGGATTATTTGGTCACTCTACTATAGTGCATAATCATTAAGCCATTCTTAGTGATTATGTCTTAACATAAGTTAAACTACTACCACTATTATCATGTTATATATGACACAGATCCTCATTATAAAACTACAGCTAAGCAATTACAGTGCTCCGCCATCTATACACAACCTCCTCTCCCAAACCAAATTTGTGTTGACGTGCATCGCTTTTGGAAATAGGAGAGTTTTAAGGGGAGGGGGGCGTGCATCTGTTGTCTTTTGGCATCACAGATTTTGGGTCCTGCTGAGCAGGTCACATGGCACCGCTTTCCGGTGGGTGGACTCACGGTGATTTTGAATTCCCCCTCCTTGGTGCGCAGTTTGAGCCGGGCCGCCTCCAGGTTTCGGTCTCTGCTGTTGTCATCCAGCAGGGAGACGAATCCGTCAAGGTCAATCCTGTCCACATACTGCAGGAGGGGACGGGACACATCTGCCATCAGCACGGCGCCGACATTGCCCTGCTAGTGATCCGACTTCATCCCCTCATGGCACCTTACCGTACTCACCTCACTGTCCTTGCTGGTGTTGTAGAAATACAGTGCGTTCCCACACAGGGAAGCCCAGAAGCGCTGGGACACCTGGACAAGGGATCAAAAGACAAACCTTATTTGTGGTGTCTGCCGAGGATTAAAACAAATGATGCACAGAACAAATGATGCACAGAACAAATGATGCACACGGTTTCGCCGAAGAACAATAAATGAATGAGCATCAGTGTCACGTCCAGCCCCGGCCTGCATGTCTGTTCCTTGTGTTTCCCTCAGGCGTGGCTCTTAATTAGCCATACCTGAGTCTTGTTAGTCTTGCCCTTGTGTAATTTACCCCTTGTTAACCAATCACCGTACGCCTAGTGTTTGTTCCTTGATTGGCTCCCTATATAAATTTGTCGTTCATTATAACTGCTTCCCGTTGTGTTCCCTAACCCTATCTGTAGTCCTGGTCTCCCGTCAGCTGTCTTCCCTAGTCCTGTTGGAGCACTTCATCCATCTCTCCTGTTCTCTCCGTCCCTGCCTGCCCTTCCGTTTCCCCTAGTCTGTCTCCTCATGGTCATGTCTCGATTGTTTCACTGGCTTCGGCCTATCTTCGTTGCCTGTCTTCCTTTGGTTCCTGTCCTATTCTGTTGTCATGTCCGAGGTCCTGTGATGTTTCATTTTGTTCTTTCATCTTTGCTTTGTCTCCTCCAGGTCGTCCATTCCTGGAGTCTACCTGTCCTCCCGTGTCCCTCGTGCTTGACCCTGACCTGCGTCTTGGCCCCATGTGCCCTTCCGGTCCCCTCCCCAGCCTGCTTGCTGTGCCTGGAGGGTGCGCCTTTGGGGGGGGTCCTGTCATGTCCAGCCCTGCCCTGTCTATTAATTGGCCACACCTGAGTCTTGTTAGGCTTGCCATTGTGTAATTCACCCCTTGTTAACCAATCACTGTATGGCTAGTGTCTGTTCCTTGATTGGCTCCCTATATAAGCTTGTCTCAGTCTTGTGCTTCCTGTCCGGTCATTGTAACTGCTGCCCGTTGTGGTCAGCCTCGTGGTTCCCCTTCTCCGGGTAATGAACACCTTCGTGAGAGGTTTGTGCCCTGGCAACCTACATCTCTGGTCATTCCTCTCCTCACAACGTGACAATCAGTCTTTGCGACACTGAGGACGAATGTGGAGATGAAGTGGAAACACGCGGGGGGAAAAAGATCACCAAGAAAAACTGGTTAGTTGAGCCCGTTACGCAACTGGAGTAATGTATTGCTCCGTTTACGTCACACAGTTCAGAAGCCCTGAGGGGGGGGGGGGGGGGGGGGGGGGGGGGGGGGGGGGGGGGGGGGGGGGGGGGGGGGGGGGGGGGGGGGGGG
>JAODKN010000035.1:4452920-4471932 GCA_026774425.1 Petrocephalus zakoni | reverse complement strand
ATACATACGACATTTGCTACAATAAATATAAATAAAACACATAAAAATTTGCAACAGCTATGTAACACATGAATGTGGAGATTCTGGTGCGTTGTGCTCCAATGGGAAACCCTACTAACATGTCGTTAGACCACCATGCACCATGCATGGATGTATGGATCTTGAAGCTAAAAAAGCACATTAAGAACCCCACCTCATGGAGAATTCACAACACAAATTAAGCAACATAAACTACATTGTCCTTCAATTTTTTATAGCTACTCATCCATCCAAGGTAAGATGATGGGAAACCTGGAGCTTATCCCAGGAGACAGAAACCAGGGTACCCGTGCCAAACCATCAGGGGGCATGTTCAGAGCAGAACGGTGTGTCTGAGCTACAGAAAACCAGGAACCCCCAGAAGAAGCCTATGAACATGGGGAAAAATGCATAAACTCTAGAGATGCAACCTCTTGAACCACTAGTCCACCCCACTACACTGTGAGTGACACTAAATCACTAAATCAGGCTGCCTTCGACATTCCCGTTTCGCATTTATTTCTATGTTGAAATATCCTGACACGGGTACTGACAGGAATGAAGAATGAATCTGTAGTATTTCTGCAAACAGCAGAGTATCACACAAATAAGTAGTACATGAGAGCTCAGCCAGGGTGCACAAAGGAAAAAAAATAATAATAATAAGGCTAAGTGGCCAAACCGATGGGGCCGTGTCATGAGCAAAGCCAAGGCAAAAAGAAATTAAAAGCTTCTGTTCCACCTCTCTTGAATACCTGACACGGAAGTCAATGAAACAATGAGCAGCATAGCAACAAATAAGAACAGGACTATGGGTGACACACGTCAGACGAGGGACACTCCTAATGACGTGTCAATGAAAAGCACCGTGAACAGGTGACACGGAACAACACACAGCATACAGAGTGGGGACGTACTCTCCAGCATTTAAAACCGGACAATGCTGCAAACTATGGGGCGACTCGACCACCTTCCACTAAACCTAACCAACAGCGGGAACCTCGCTCACTAAATGAGAAAACAGGTCCATTTAAAAAAGGAAAGAAAGAAAGTAGTAATGTAGAAAGGTCAACACTCGAAATATCACAGTTAAATTTACATGTACACCAGTTTGACTCTCACAAACAAAGATGCTCAATATAAACTGCTGAAATGCAATTTGACAGCCTTGTGGACCACATGCTCAGATGGAACAAAACCCAGCCTGAAAAGCACAACTTCACACATATTTGAGAGGGGAAAAACTGGAATATATATATATAAAAAAAAATAATAAAAAAAAAGTTAAAGCAGGAAAGTGTTTTTATACCCGCCGAGAGGCAGCAAGGCTGAATCTTGGAAAAAATGAAAAGCAATGGAAGATACTCAGCATAGTGAAATAAAGATTGTTGTCAGAAGCCATGCAGAGGAACCACGGCTTCCTACGACAGTCTGTCCAGAAGGATTTACGATTATCTGCCTTGTGCCAGGGGCAATAGCTCTGGGAGCCCGACACCGTCCAAGGGACCGCAGGGGGGCGGGACAGCCACGCTCATCCCAGGACAAACCAGCGGCCCGGAGCGCCACATGTTAATCCAATCTAGCGGTTCTGCCACGAGGAGTCACTCGACCCACACCCACCCCCCGCTGCCCGTGTTCAGAGCACTGGGTCCTCTCTGCCCTTCATGCTTCCCAGCCTGTAAGGAGAGGTGTTGAGGCGACTCGATTCCATGGACACAGAATCGATTTGTTCAAAGGGGGAGAAAAATAAATCGCCAGGGGGCGGGGGAGGGGGGGAATCTATATTCCATTAAAATACACATATTGTTCAAATAAACTTGTGCACTCCCTGTCCCTCGCAGCTGTCTCTAAGCCCAGTGGAAAATGGGAAGTTTGAAACTGCACACGTATGAAGTTGCCTCACCCCCCCCCAGAGTGCAGAGCAGAGCATTACTGAACCACTCCACTCCCTTCCTGACTCGTCAGCAGAGTGCTTAAACCAGACAGCAACTCAAAATTCACCACTGCTCACAGCTCCTACATATGACCACAGTGTCAGATCACTATTGAAATGGCCGGCCATAACACTCCAACAAATGTTTCAAAGGATTCCACAGAAAAATAAAACAAACTTCAAATCTAACTGGGAGCACAGAAAAAAAAAAAAACTATTAACATTAGTAACAACAGGGGGGGTGGAAAGAGGATACCTAAAACAAACTAATTCAGAAACATTATACTGTCCAATGCACTGCAGTGTGACGTATATTCACTTTAGAAGGTGAATCAGGAAGTGGAACAGCAGTTGTATAACATATAGATGGATTGACACACACACCCAAACGTATTTATTTAAACCAGGTGGCCGCAATCTTGAAAACGTCATGGCAAACTAACAGTGCTAGGGTTTGGTGAGATAAAGTTATTTCCACAAGAGGCCAATGTCCCATGCCAAAAGAACTTATCTTTCTCAGCAGATCGGGAATTCTACAAGACGCCTGTCACCAATGTTACCAATGTTAAACTTGCTAAATATGCATACTGTTATTCAAGGCTTGGTGACTTTCTAACTGAAAATGTCATGTGGCATGACATTTTAAATTTGGGCTGCTGTGTCTCCATTTGCAGTCAGTCACTGTGATAAGCAAATTAATAAAAGTTACTACAAGAAAATGGATGCTCCTACTGATCTTTAAACTGCAGCCATAACATTAAAACGACCTGCCTAATGTTGGGTAGGGTCCTCCTCGTGCCACCAAAACAGCCGAGCTGTCAAGGCACGGACTCCACAAGACCACTAAAGGTGTCTTGTGGTATCTGGCACCAAGACATTTGCAGCAGATCCTTTTAAGTCCTGTAAGTTGCAAGGTGGGGCCTCCATGGATCGGACTTGTTTGTCCATTGCATCCCACAGATGTTTAATCAGATTGAGATCTGGGGAATTTGTAGACCAAGTCAACACCTTGAACTCTTTTTCTTGTTCCCCAAACCATTCCTGAACAAGTTTTGCAGTGTGGCAGAGCGCATTACCCTGCTGAAAGAGACCACTGCAATTAGGGAATACAGTTGAAGTACTTTTGACACTTTTCCACTGCCAACAAGAACCGAGCTGTATTCTACCTGTACCGCAATCTAGCGCTTTCCCATTGCAAAGGCCGAAAGCGTGACCACACTGAGCTGGTTGCATCACTACCATCTGATTGGTCGAAATGCACAGATAATCCATGCGCCGAACATTGGTGTATCTGAAGAAAAAAAATGTATTCTCTATATATTATTCATTATTAGTAGTACCACACATCGCAAGGCATTCCCAAAAACTAGCAACTTGAAAATTTCCAACCTCTTACTTAAAGTACTATAGAACAGCTGAACGGAAATGATTCATAATACAAATTTACGCAAGCAAATGCTAATGCTGCTAGTGACTGATATTTGCATAACATGCAGTTTCTCACAGACGTGCTAGCAGAAATTAGCACACAGGAAAGAAATTATAATAATTGTATATATAGTAAATCATAATGACCACAGTGTGAGCAGTAAATAAGCATCTCTTTAGATGTCACTGGCACTGCACTCTCCAAACTCTGCAAGGCAAAGCTGAACGGACCATTCTGAAGAGGAAAACCAAAGCGAGCTGGAACTGTGCTTTAGTAACAGCACGGCTCAGGTGTGAATCTGTTCCTCTACGACACTGGAAAAGCGCAATTTGTCTGCAACAATGTTAAGGTAGGTGGTATGTGTCAAAGTAACAACCACATGAATGCCAGCATCCCAAATTTCCCAGAAGAACATTGCCCAGAGCATCATACTGACATACCGTCTTGCCTTCTTCCCCCAGTGTATCTTGTTGCCATCCCTTTCCCAGGTAAACGATACACACATACTCGGCCACCCACATGATGTAACTGAAAACGTGACTCATCAGCCCGGGCCGCCCTCTTCCATGGCTCCATGGTCTAGCTCTGACGCTCACATGCCCATTGTAGGCACTTTCGGCAGTGTACAGGAGTCAGCAGCACTCTGCACTTTCTGCAGCTACGCATCCCCATACATAGCAAGCTGCGATGAACTGTATTCTGACACCTTTCTATCATAGCCAGAATTAACTTTCTCAGCAATCTGAGCTGCAGTAGCTCTACTGTGGGACCGGATCAGATGGGCAAGCCTTGGCGCCCCATAAGCACCTAGGAGCCTTGGGCAGTCCATCACCCTATTGTTGGTTTACAAACACTGTTGGTAGGTACAGACCATTGCATAATGGGAACATCCCCACAAGACCTGACATTTTCAAGATTCTCTGACCCAGTTGTCTGGGGCGACTTATTATTGGGCCCTTAAGCAAGGTTCGTAAACGTATTTGCCCCTTGTCAAAGTCACCCAGACCCTTATGCTTGTCCATATTTCAGGCTCCTAACACATCAACTTCAAGAACTGACTTTTCTCTTGCCCAATATATAATGGCATCCTTGACAAGTGCCCTTGTAAGAAAGTAAGCAATGTTCTTCACTTCACCTCCCAGTGGTTTTAATGTTGCGGTTGATCGGGGTACGGCGGGTGGGGGCTCCCCAGCTGCAGGACATATAAAGAACGTACTTCGCCCTGAACACAAACATTTATGTACATGACATTTGCAAAGATTTACATAAACACCGTCTTAGTCAACGTACACGAAAGTGGGAGATTTGCACGAACACGTGAAACACTCATTTTGACATATTAAGTTGCTGCATTTTTCTTAGAGTATATACATTTAAACAAAACTTTGCAACCGTAATAGCTCTTTAAAATGTATATCTTTTAAATCAACAAAAATCTGGTTATCACGTAAAATCAGATGTATATTTTAAAAATTCAGTCTGAAAACATTCTTCTGTCTAAAGCATCTGTATTGTGTAATTTTTAGAATATTCCGCACATGTTATGCATTTCTGGGACCCCCCGAGGGACACATACATGGACCCCCTCTCAACTGTGTCAGCCTAAGATGGAGTAAACACAGCAGTGTCTGTGTACTCAAATGTTTATCTCACCAACTCTCCCCATTTCCTAAATACCCTTTAATATCCTGACACACTGTCCTATCAGTGAATACCAAAAAAACTACAAAGCTAGCATGAAGGCCGTCTTGTTGTACAGCAGGCTAAGCTTCTTTGCCTGTGATCAGGTCGCCGGTTTGAGCATGGCTTTGCTTAACCCCCAGCTCCGTGGATGCTGCTGCGGGTGGCTGCCCTTCGCTTCTAAGCTCGTCTCACCTACGTACATCTGTGTGTCATCAGTGTAAGATGGGGAGGCAAAAAAAAAAAACACCTTTCCCTACAGGGATTAATAAAGTGTCATTAATATTATTAACATCCCTGAACACTGATATGCCACAACAAACTGCCAGTAAAGTGACCTTAGGTGGTAGCTTTAAAACAATGTTAGCTTTGCTCATTTGGCCTTTGAGGATTAGGTCTATAGTGTTGGATGAGTAAGGGGTGACCATTCTATACACCTGGAAGGTGCGCTTTGTATGTTTTTTTTTTCCAGAACAGTTTACACAGCTCAACAGTAAGACATTTACATTGACATTTACAGTATTTAACAGACACCCTTAACCAGAACGACTCACATAAGTGCTTAGAAGTCTCCATCAGTGAACACACACAGACACTGTTTCAGTTGAACCTTGGCTAAGAATACCATCCGTTTAAAAACACTGTTGGCATATACAGTTCTTTTTATATGAAAGTATTTAAACAAGACAACTAAGATACCCAAAATAATTTCATGACAGATGCTTCATGCTCATTTGAACAGTGGCATCCTTTACCGGATAGGATCCCACTCTAGAGCAGAGCAATAGCCCATGACCCAAACCACCATACTTACCGGGGTCAAGTCAGGACAATAAAATGTGAGAGGACATCCTTAACACGCTTATAGTATATTCTGAAAAGACAGAGTAAACACCTTCAATGGGGACAAGCATCACTAGTTATTGCAAACCGTCAGCTATGAGCCTGATGATGTAAAAAGTCTCTGCATTCTTGGTAAGAGAAACTGCATGCTAGATCACACTGTTACACAAAAGCTAAGATGATGATGGCATTCAGGCCTATTATATATATGAATGCAAAGCAACAAATCATAGAATCAGAATTCAGAAGTGATAAATCAATCGTAAAAAATACAAGAAAGAAGATAAAAAATGAGACAAAGGATATGGAGATGTCCATCCATCTTCCATCACCACCAAGCTCTGGACATGGGACAGGTGCAAACCACTACACGGCACATGCTACAGGAAATTTCCACTTTTAACCACACTGTACGCCTTTGGATTGTGACAAGAAAATCACAGGAAAATACATGGAACAATATACAAAACCAGAACCAGGGGTGGGAATTGAACCCACAAGCCTGGAGGCGTGAGGGAACAGTAATACCCACTGAGCCACTATGCCACCCTACAGTGCACATTCCCTGCACAAAGTACAAAGGAATTCAAGGGCTGTGCACAAATTATAATAATTCCAAATTTGTTATTTTCACTAAAATTGCATGCCACGCTGTCCGTAATTATAGACAACCAGACCTGATTTTCACACATATAAAAACCAGCCCATTTTGCATGCAGCTCTAAGTATGCTGGGATGTTGCCTGCTCAATTACCTCCTAATCTGTGCTGGGATAAATTCCCCAGCTTTCAATATATTTCACACCCCTCATTTATTCTGATAGATACATATATTTCGCACCATTGACATAGCAGGGGTGGCCTTGGATAACACTAAGCAGGCATTGTGTCAACCTCAAGGTCTCACGTGGGAGACCGGGCTACGATTCTGCAGAGAGTTGGCTCCCTACAGATATGAGTACAGTCACTTAATTAGTTATGCCAAGTGGTCCATAGTTTTAAGGACACCATCCAGCTCTCTAGGGCAACAGGCAGTGATGCAATTAAGGACATGTAGTTGTAGCCCAAAGGACAGCGTTTCAATTCCCAGGGTGGACCAGAGCAATACCGTAGTGTGAAGTATTTCACCCAAATTACTCCAGCTCAAAACCCAGCTGTAGAAATGGTTGAAAGAATCATTTGTTGAGTTGACAGTTTTACTCAAATGTATGTAATTATATTCATGCACTTCTCCTCGCCTGACTAACAAGGGGACACTAAGAAATAAGAAGCTGTGTATGCACACAGTACAGATACTCAATTGTCAGAATATATTTTTTAATAAAATCATTACCGAATCATTATATTTGGCTTTACATCCATGCTTGATTACTAGCATAATTAGTGTGGCATCTTTATAGCCCAGAGAGAGAATAAGTGAAGTGCGCTTGGTTAAGGCCAGGGATGAAAGATTTATCGATTTCAAATCAAAATCGCGATTTGAAACAATGCAATTAGCAAATTGCATTATGCATTATACAGCACATCTGACCCGGGGTTTAAAACTGTCGTAAGAATAGTTGTGCAAATTCATTCCATCCTCCTTCTGTGACAGTCAGTCTAAACAATCAGAAGTGCCGTGTTCCTATCACCAATCGGAAGTGTCCTAAAGTGACTACATATACGCCCACAAACAGAGTCACATGAAACCCAAGGAAGACATTTTTTTGCTCTGCGAATATAACATTAGTTCTGCTGCTGAGCCGTAAGTGAATTACCTAGCTATTTCATGGCAAGAGATAGTTTACTGAAAGGTCCTATTATTAGGGGTCCAACCAGTGTTAGCCACGAGACTCCTATTGTTTTCTTACTGGAATCATTTTATTTTTGTTAAATCATTTAAATTTAACAGTCACAGCTTTTGTGATAGTTGCTTTATGCGTCATTGTTCTCTGCCAATTTCACCCTTGTATACATCGGACTTTTCGGAAACACTTACTTTACTATGGGTAAAAAAAAAGCGGTCGAGCACCGTTTGCAGACACGACACTTAAAATGTGCCTGTAAAAGTACGATCACTGTACCATGTTATCTTGTGACCAGGAACATTTTTGGCAAATAAATGACTATAAAACAAGTTTAGCCTGCTTTGCCTTAAAAGAACTGAAAAGAACATGGCATAATCTGGTAACAGCAATCACACCAATATGATTGGTAAAAAGTTAAAGATTGCTTAGAAACTGTTCTTTGTGTACATGTCATATAGTGAATACTGAACCGAGTTTAAAAACAGCAAGTCAAATCGCAATCGCAATATCTGTCAGATAAATCGCAATTCGATATTTTCTTTAAATCATTCAGCCCTAGTTAAGGCACGGTCCCTTTTGTCACACCCGACCATACTGCATACAGAAACTTGTTTATTAGGCTCAAAAGATACACTTCCCGTGGGGGCTTCCTGCAAAGGTGAAAAAGGCACAGCAACACAGAGAATTTACTGGAAGAACAATACAATTTAAGGGATCCTTTTTGCTTTGAAAAGTGTCAGAATAATGGCAGGATTAAAATGTATGTAGTGCGAAGCGGTGTGCTGTCTACTCCTACGTCGCCAAGAGGAAATGTGCCATGAGGTGGGTATCACAGCAGCATTCTAGAAGAGAAGGGGTCCCGGGGTGCCTTAAAGCAGCATAAGCACAAGGCAAAAACAACAGGCAACAATAGCGGCTAATGCTGCTTGGACCGCTAATGACAAAACAAGGCAGAGGCAACAATAAGTGACGCTTCCCAGCACTTTAACGTAAGCCGCAGCACAATGCGAGGAACTTAAACTCTGCCGAAAAGAGCTACCTTTTCAGTCGGCCAATCATACAACTGTAACAGGTGACACGGAGAGGAGAAGGTAGGCCTATAAGTGGGAGTCATCTGGCCCCAAGGTAAAAGCCAAGCAGATCCATCACGCAACGCGAAATTACCAGCACTGATCCACACATGAGCAAAAACAACAGTCAGTTAAATGCAGGATTCCAAGAACCCAGCCTCTGCTCAGACCCGACTGAACACACCAGTGAGCTTGAACCCACAGGCAAGGCACACCGAATTGATGGCGTTTAAACTGTGCATGAAAGAACCTACATCCCTATTTGTCCACTGAATCAACTAACTTCATGTCATATAATGTTCCCTGCAACCAAACCAAGAAACCAACGCTATTTCAAGATGCTCAAGTATCCTCTGTAAAAGGTAGAGAGATAAAAAAGACATCGGACAGGGTGCATGTGTCATAAGGTCGTGTATGCAAGGCGTATTTTTGCTGAGCTGGCTTCTGAACCCTAAAGACAGAGGTGAAGATGACAGGGAGAGAAACAGATGTCAACTAAAAGCAGGTTACGTTCTTCAGGTGACAACCCCCCCGAGCATTTCTGTCAGGACACCGTTACTCTCACGGCTGACATCACACCCACAGTATGCTCCTCCACAGCACAGCAAGTACACCGATGTGCAGCCATCTAAATACGAGGGCCTTATTAGCTACCAGTTAGTCAGGCATCTGTTCTCAGCTCCTCCAACTTCTGCCATTCCACCATTTAGTCTTTCAGCAGCACACCCAGTGTCTTGCTCCTTTAAATGCGATATAAAGCCACCAGTTGAACCCACCCCAACTCCCCAGCCCACTCTTTGCTGTTTTTTTAGTTTCACTTTCTTATTTTATAAAGAACATGCACCAGAAGATGCACTGGAATCATAAACAGCCTTTCCAAGTTACTGCAACCATTTACAGCAAATAGTCATGACTCAGCATAAATTGGGCATTATATTTAATTTGGGGACAAAGCCATTTTACAAATTTAATTTCCTGCTTCCCTTTGCAAAATAAAACTGAGCAACTGAACACCCTGTAACAGTCCTTTGATGTGTACATATATAGTGTATTTATAAATGCATATGTTCTCTTAAGGGCAATACAGACATCGAAAAATAATAAATCTGGCTGCATTTTAATAATATAATACAAAGAATAGTTAAAAACATTAAACAAATGCAGAATTGCTCAGCCAACGTTATCAGTGGATTTAATACTGTTCTAGTTCAATGGACTATATTCAATGTATCATCATGCACACTGTTGTTGTTATTATTATTTATGGTGACCTGATACTCCAGGTAAGTTAATACATCTCCCGTGGCTTAAGTATTAATACTGTACGTCTTTCAGACGAAATAGTTAGTGAGGTTTTAAACTTAATTGTTTTGAAAGGTTAATTTGTCTGCATTTCATTTTCACACAGAAATAAAGGTCAAGTATCACCAAGTATTAGGGATGCGGAATTTTTTTTCTTGCATTTAGGACCAATGCCACTGCACACATGTACATACCAAATTTTCATAATTTTTTATTAATCTGTAGGAATCATAAGCCTCAGATACACTAAGCGATACGCCCACTTAAGCAGAATGCCAACATGACGCAGGGCCGCCCCAATAGGCCAATGTATCTTGTTGATTATAAACTTTTCCACATATAAGACAAACAACAACAGGTTTGATCGGGAAGGCTGACGGGACTTGGCAGCTTCTGACAGCCCGTAAATCTCAGACATCCACACTGCGACTTGCTACGTAGCACTCGGGCAGAAAATGCAACACGCACGAAGCGTGGCATCTGCCAAGCTAGCTGGGCCACTTCTAAGGCTCAGGCCGTTCCCGGGGAGGGAAGTTATCTGCGAGCTCTGAGAATAACAGCAGGATTTATGGGTCTGGCTACCAGCATTCTTAGGTTAGCTGGGTAGGGGGGGGGGACCAGTAGTCGGGTAGAAGTTACTTGGTTAGGTCCTGTGAAATCCCGGCAGATCACCAAGCAGTATTACGCAAACACCACCGCACAAAACTGCTTTAGGACTAGAAACGGAGGCGTACACGGCGGCCGGGACACGTAGCGATAGGAAGGGAGAGGCGAGCCCGCTTCGTAACCAGCGCCGCCACTTATGGAGGTAAGAAAGTTGGTGGCTGACCTGACTCGCTTTGTAAAACTGCTTCTTCAAGCCCGCCACAGACATCTTGGAAGCGGGACTGTCCTCTCAACGCGGTCGTTTACTTTATTTAAAAATAAAAATATAAAAAAAAAAAAGAAAAAAAAAAGTGTGTCTAATTTGCGCGACTTGCCCCCGGTGGACGCGGACCGGCCGCCGGCGCTGCTCTCCCCTGGCCGCTCGGGATATTACACGGCGCGCGCCCGCACTTCCTGTCGCCGGAGCGTGCGCGGGGTGGGAAAGCGCGAGCAGGAAGGGCGCGCGCGCGGCGCGCGGGAGCAGGTAGCCCCGCGCCGCCGCCGCCGCCAGGTGGCGGTATGCGGCCTCGTTCCATTCCCGGCCCCGCTCGTGCGGGAGGGTCGGCACGGATTCTATTAAGGGCTCTCCGCGTGCTTTAAATGGGGATTCATGCTGTCTGGTAACAAATCCCCGCGCCCTAAAAAGTAAGCCGGCGCAGCCTGTGGCGAGTAATCATTATTTCCAGTGATTAACTTAAGTATACCATGTTGAGTTTCACAGTCAATAAGAGTTGACAAAATTTCTGTGGCAGTTCCAATCCCCTTCCGGATCCATTCTGGTCCACTAAAGCTAAATTACATTTAAATGCTCTTTTACTGTTAATAACGTTAAAAAGTCAAGTCTCATTTGGCCTTATGTTGTGTGCAACGGCGGTGCTTGACTTTTTCAAGAAAATGCTATAACGGTGGCAAGCTGATTTTAACGGCAACTAATTTAAAGTTAGTTAAATTAGTAGTCCGTCAATTGTATCACCATGATTTCTATAGATTGTAACACGGACTGCTGCCTATATACAAAGCAAAACAGTGATTTAGCTGAAATCTCTTAGTCTCTAAGTGGCAAAATGCCACAGCCCTCCTAGGAGATCCTATGTGCTGCTGCAATCCATTGGAGTTGCACTATGGTAGCTCCAGTTTTTAAGGCTCCTAGAAACAATGACATCCCTCTGGGTTTTCCTTGTAGCCGTGAAACATCTATTAGTTTAACAGTAGGTTCCCCAAAAGGGTAATTGCTGTACACTGAAATAATTGATTCTTTTCACATTGTATTGTCATTTCTTATTGTTTCTGTAATGTCACTGGAAATTTAATTCCGTTATCCATGCCTGCTTAGGCTACAATTTAGAAATCATAAATCAAAAAAACCTTGAAGTTTTTCATTCTGCATTGGTACTGGCTGATAAATGTGGCATTGTATCTATTTGCAGTCTGACCTATAATTTGAAAATGATATGAACTTATTGTGTTCAATTTGTCTGCCATTAGCTGAGCTCTATTCCAGATCAAATGCATCACTTATGTTTCTCATAAAGAGTCAAGAAATACCAATTGCAGGCAAGACAGATTATACAAATAGACAATTACTGGAAAAATTAGGACTTTGTGCAGGTTACGTTTCAGGCCAGATCTTGCGATCTGTTTCATATGCAAACCAGATCATCCTCGTTGAAGAAAATAATTCAACTAATTCTACTTTAGCAGGCCGACTAGTATAATGTCATTTGAATGAAAGCACATAAGTAGTTCAAGACTGTAGAAATGGTGTAGTAAATTTGCATATTAGTCAGTATACAATATAGAGCTGTATGTCTTAATGTCTTATAGAAAATGTCAAACTGCAGGTTGAAACTGAAAGACCCCCCCCCCCATTGCTTAAACACGAATCTGGGGTTTGCAAGGTCCAAAACATCTCTGGAAAGTTGGGCAAAATGTATGCGATGGAACCCTTGACATGTAGGTGAGCCAGACCTACTACTGAAAGATAAGCATCTTATTATGCAGTAACAATAAGATTCTCTGGACACCCTTCTAAGAAAGGGCTGAATATTTCACAGATTACCTTCAGGAAAGGGCGTGCATGGAGCTCGCAATTTTTTTTATACAACATTAATCCAAAGGGCCGCAAATATTGGCAACGCTCCCAGAGTCTCCTTAGCAACTAGGGGATGAGAGTCTCAATAAATTGATTCAGCAGTAATGGTGAGGAGAGGCCAAGGAAGGAATCTGAGGCAGAATGTTACTGTGGGAACAGCTACAAGAATCCAATAGGCCTGAACTTCCATTTACCCCAGATTAAATCTGGGCAGTATAATATTGCAGTGCACAATGCTGTCCAGGGTAGGAAGGAGAAGGACTTTTAGATCTACGCTGTCAGAATAAAGTACCAATAAATTACCTTTGAGGGTACATTACCTATGACTGGGGCTGTACCCTCAAGGATCTGCCCTCATTGTAGGTGCGTGTACCTTTTAAGGTACAGAAATGGACTCTGAGGAACATATTTGTTCCATTGGGGATCCATTAATGTTGTTTGTACCTTGGGGTACGAAAACTGTACCAGAGCTGTACCCTTTTTTTACAATGTAAAACCGCATGATGATACTGGAGGTTCCTCAGATTTCAGAGTCTGGCAGCCAAAATACCCGAGATTAAACAATGAGAAGAGACAAATTAATATATCTTGAAATATCTCATAAACACTGCAGTCACCACAACTGAGTAACACAATAAAAATGTAATATAGTAAGATAACAATAGTACCATAATAAGGCAATAAAGCAGCTTATCAGAAGAAATGGATATATGGTGTATGAGACAAATAAGAACTTCAGCTGTTTGGTATAGAAAGAGAGAGAAAGACCATAATATTCAGGAAGGAGCTTTGTGCTGTAAGGGAGCCCCATTTCTGCACTTCTGATTAAGTAGCATCACTGTAGAAAATGCAAGCAAATTGAGATGGGAGCAGGGTAGAAAAAAAGAAAATGCCACTTTAACAGCGTGTTAAAGGGCAGCGGGATGTTTTACTCCAAAGGACAGTGACTCAACAGCGGTTTGTCATTCTAAAACAAGAAGGATCTGGAAAACGGAAGCATAGCAGGCTATACCATTTCCCTTGTGATCTTAATTAAAGATTCTCGTTACAACAGCTGCTGGGGCGGAATAGGAGCATTAAATCACCGGAGGAAGGTTCCATGAAATGCCACAGGAAGGGTTTTAATGAATCGTGAGTGTTTGGAGGAAACATCAAAAGGGAAGCAGGCTAATTGTTTTGGAAGGCTCCTTTCAAATTCAGCAAGCTGCTTTGCTAACGCTGGCCATCTCCATGCTTTACGTGGCTTCTGATAATGTATAGAGTGCATGAAAACGCTGAAGGGAATTGATCGGAAAATCAAACAATCGCCGTTAAATGTGGCTGCGGATATTCCAGTTCTTCAGTTTAATGGGTCTCTGTTACTGTGTAACGTGGATTTCTACAGCTTCTTCCATGCTAGTGAGAATAGCTCGCGAGCGCTGACCGTGGCATTGCCGCTGGTCTCGTGGCGAGCTCGGGACCGAAGCAGGCAGCAGATGTAACTGCGGTCTGAGCAGAAGTTGTGAGACATTGCAAGGGTACCACACACAGGCTGGTTTAACCTATGAGCAAGACACTTGCAGCAACAGGGGTAAGCCGACTTATCAAAGATGGGAGCTATGATCAAAGCAGAAATTAGGATCCTTGAAGAGGGGAAGCAGAGGCCTAAATGAATAGGGCTTGTACCACAAGCATCTCAGACTGAGTGGGAACTCCCTAAACGACTAAGGGAGTGCCCAGGAGGCAGGAGCCCTTTCAATGCTACTTGAGAAAAGCAGTTAAGGAACATTTAGTTAAACATCCCTTTCACTTCATTTCTTGATATACTTTCCGCAAAAATAACTAGATTTGGAGGTAGGGCGATAAAAGCTACTGAGTGGGTTAAGGCCCTGTTCACATCTGGCATGCTAAACATTGTAACGATCATCAAAGGGATTTTTTTCAGTACTGCGTAAATTTTCGCTGGCTGCGCCATTTGCGCATTTAATGAATGCGTACGTACTTCCTCTCACCCGATGACGTCAGCTGAGTAGGCGGTGCTTCAGTGCGGCCCACTCGCAGCCTAGACCATCTCCGAATGTTGTCTGAGCGATCGGATGTCAGTGTGTCCTCAGTGCGTCTTGGGTGCGTTCGCACCTGTAATTAGCGCCGTCCACTTGTGATCAGATCACCCAGGATGCCTGTTAATGCAAAGTGTGAACAGGGCCAGAGATACAATTAAGCCAACAGAATCAGAGGACTTCATGTGTGATTGTCCTGAATGAACAGGGCAGCATTACCAGAACGCCTAGTACTCATGGCTCTACAAAAAAGGTAGATAAACAGCCTATTAGCTGAGGAAGACAGCTGGAATCATGATTCACAATGGAATAGGTGGGAGCTGCCATGCTGGAAACCAGAGGAGACCCTGCTAACAGGTAGGTTTTGCAGGTATGGATCAAACACCTGAGGAAAATCAGATACTAGGCTTCTGGCCTACAGCACAAATCAAACCCAGCACTGCCCAAAAAGGGACCGCCTTGGGATGTATTAAAAGTTTTCAGAAAGACTGAAATGGTTTCACAGTGGAACTCAAACACATTTTGTTTATAGAGAAAAGATCCTTGAGGAATGAGGTCTAACCTGTCAAAGGTGTTTTTATTAGTTGGAATTTAATGGCTTTGGGGCTAGATAGTAATTCATTTGTGTGGTTTCTCTGCACAGATGCCATAGAAGCTGTGTGGGAGACATGTAGGTCCTATTAGCAGAATGACACCCAAGGTGTACAATCCCACATAAGGGCTAATGGGCTTTCAAGTTCTGAAATGGCAAGCCTTGGGAAGCGATTTATCCATGCTGATTAAATATTTGGATTATATTTACTGCTGCTTAAAAAAAGATAATAAATTACTTAAAATTTTGCAAAGCACCACCCAATGAGGGCAGGTCTCTTTGCCAAAATCCTGATATGGGTAGAGGGTACAGGCTAAAATGATGCAACTTTTTTTTCTTTTTCTAAAGTGGCAATGGAATTGCCAGTGTTCACAATAACCATATAACATGCATTATTTCATCTATTAGTCAAGACAACAGATGCTTGGGTTAAATCCAGTTCAGTAATGGTTAAACGTGCAAGCTGTTTAGAATACAGGGGGTTGGGTTATAACAATGAGGAATGTTTGCAGTTATGAATAAATTTGAAAATGAGCATATTAAATATTCAGAGGATGTTGGGACTAAGTTTTTAGTTCTGTAAATTCCAGTGACAGCTCCTTTGTTGATACCTGAAGCTTTTAGTCAGTGTCCACTTTACTGCTACCTGGGCTCTTTTATATGTGTATGATTTTGGTTATTTACACGATCAGCCTGTCTGTTTTAAAGTACTTACAGTGAAGTGCTACTGTGCATTTGATATTGTAGCTGAAGCCTTTTTTAGCTAGCAAACCATAGTTCAGTGCCTGTGTTGACAGGTGTGTGGCATGGGAGATTGCCACTGCTAAAACGCCGTGTGTCAAGTCAGCAGTCAGAGTTGGATAATGTCAGTAAAGTGGGGAATGAAATTCAACACAGAAAGAAACTTGAAGAATCCAGCATAATGTTCTCTGAATGTACGTCAAATCCACAGCCAGGAAGGCAGAATGCTGCTGCTGTTTATAAAGGAGACACAGCTTCCAGTGAAGGATCTCTGTGTCACTAGATCAAGTAAAGCACAATTTTGTTGGGCCAAACGTCATCAGGCTTATTAATAAGAGAGTGGGCAGTAATATGAAGTAATGAGAGTAATGTAGGCCTCCATTAAACAATATGGAATAATATTTAAGACAGGCTATATTTTTAAGGACTGGGTTATAATAGTCAAGCTTCTGAAGTATGGTTAACAGCTGGCCTGTTAATTCTTGTGATTTATTGCTGCACGATTAAGATTTTCTAGTTCTTTGAATAACTACTTTTACTCCACAGCTAGCTAGCATGTATTTTAGCATGGATTAATTTCTAATTAATTTTTAATTTCTGCTGGTTGCTTTCAGTTCTGAATTATCTGAGTTCTGAAGATCTGGATTATCCTAAGACGTCCCTGTTGATTTTACACAGTGGCGGATCCTGGCAAGGGCAAGATGGACGATTAAGCAAACTGACTGTATGTTCTGCTGTCATGTCACTGCTCGTCTTTGGCTACAGTACAGAGGTTGTGATGGTCTTGGCCCAGTCCCGCCTGGTCCTGAAAAGATGATCCTTACACCCCCCACAGCTGCTGAGCAATCTTAATAGGGATTTTTTCTTTAGGGCTTATGCTAGTCAGCTCTGGGTCGTGCGTGTTTTCATTTACACTTCTGAGTGCATATATTGCACTGCACAGTTGAGAATGTCCATCGCTGTATTCCTGCGGGATGGTAATTTTGGTTGATTTCCATTTGTGATGTAGTGTTTTCAACAGTTTCCTTTAAAAGCATTTGCTCTTCCAAGAATGTGTGAAAAAAATACATCAACAAGATATATTTTTTTTCCCCAAGATTAACCATGTAATTTGCCCATTGTTGGTCCCATGTGACAGTGGATGTGTAGAGAACATTAGGGGGAGGCACCGTCATGCTGGAGAATATCAAGGCGCCATTAGATTGCACTCAAGGTCCTCTGCTAAGAACAAATAATGTCCAAGGCTCAAAGTGAATGGTGCCCAAATTATGGTACATATTAACCGATTGCCATTTGGCTTAAGGGGGAAAAAAATCCCCTTAACTTTATCCAGCCATTGGCGGACAGCAGCAAGGCCCATTTCTGCCGACATGAAATGGACGATTACCACCATTATTGTGGAAATGTCCATTCATTGTGCCATGGCAGGACATGGACATTAAATGGCCAGGCTCCTGTTTGGAAGGGGGCTCTGCTGTCTGATTATGTGAGAAAGCCTTCGGGGATTCACTAGGGCCCCGTGTCCTTCGTAAAGGCCCAGGAAGCGTGGCGCTTCAGAGAAATGAGTGCAATGGAGGAACCGTTAATACATTTAGCCAACAATAATTCGAAAAAGACTTGTAAGTCTAAATCTGCTGGATAAAGGATTAAAGTATCTCCTTCAGATGCCAGATAATTAAATTAGAACACTCAAATACTATAGTAACTACTTCAGTTCAGGTCTTTTGGCCAATATGTCACTGATATAAGCAGTATCGCCAGAAAAGCAATGTTATAAATGGTATAAATTCTAATTTTAACCAAGACCAGCTTTCTCTTGTTTGGAAGCCCATTATTAATGCTCCTTAAAGTTGTCACTCAACATGAATATGCGGTCTTCCAGCTTCTTACAGGTGTTACTGGTGCAGGCAGTGGACAATTCTTATTTTGCCTAGATATCAACATGCATCAGCGAGATACTGGGCGAGGGTTTATGCGCGGGGACACCTCGAGCCAGGATAACATCCCGGAAGCTTGAAGCACAAGGCAGAGAACACCCTAGGTAGGTTTGCACCCATGTTATTGAAATTACAGTACTGCCTTTTTCATGTCCTAGATGGCAGGTAACAAATGTAGTGATTTAAACACGCTGTTGAAGTTCCATGTTACAGATCTGTTCCCTGTATTCCAGTGACGTAGTTAAGCTTCTGCAGCTAGTGTGCGGGAATAACCTGTTACAAAAGCTGAAGATTGTGTTACGAAGTTAAGTAGCTGGCCTGTGATTTAGTGCAAGGGACAAGGTCAGTGTAGTAATAAATGTAAAGATATAAACTATAAATGTCAAAAGCACACTTACAAATCAAACTTAATACATTTTTAGTTTAACAAAAATTTTTGTATAAATAGGTATGTATAATGCATTGATATAATGTATACATTTATACAAGATAGTATATTACCTTTATGACTGAAATACAAAAACTGCATTATTTTTTGCAAAAAATATAAACAATGTTAATCCCTTCAGTTTAAGATGTGTGTAACTTATGTTTTAATTAGTATTACGAACAAAAATACAAATACATCAACACAGTAGATCCTACCATATGTAAAAATTATTTTATTACATTCTTTAAACCAGATACAGTATCCGTTGTACACTGTCACTAAATGTGTTTAATAACTTTTCAAGCTTATTATACACATGAATGGATAATCTCTCAGCGGTAGTGTATGACTGTGTGTGTGTGTGTGTGTGTGTGTGTGTGTGTGTGTGTGTGTGTGTGTGTGTGTGTGTGTGAGCGCGCGCGCGAGAGCGTATGTGCCCTGTGATGGACTGTCATACTGTGTAAGGTGTCGACCA
>JAODKN010000035.1:4435199-4446424 GCA_026774425.1 Petrocephalus zakoni | reverse complement strand
ACCTGCTAAGGACCAGATGAACGTTTCTTGTGTCCTGATACGTAAAACCTTAAAATCGAAAGAGGGTGTACTTTCTTTTTCACATGACTGTAAATAGTAACTAGTACAAACAGTAGTTAAATAGATGACTTAATAAAAACATCTTCTCATTGGTCTCCTAGATGTCAGACGCTATTGACAGGCAGAGAAAGGGCGTAAGCCATCTATAGTAAAAAGTCACCATCGTCAAGAAGCGGACATACATGGTTTTCATCGGATAGTGACAATACGAAGCACTGACAGCACTGCAGTCTTTCTGCATGATGGCAGTATGGGTTCAGTACCTTGACCTGGTAGCTACGCGTCTCCTCAGGTGTGTACTGGGTCCACATGAGGCTCTTCAGCTCCTCTGTGCTGTACTGACACGTCTCCAGGTGAGACTTCACCACGCTCTGCGTAATGCGCTCTGGAAAAAAAGGACAAGCCACCTCCAGAAAGCCGCCGGGCACGGATTCGCGGGCCGTTATGAAGGGAGCCTTAGCTGAGAGGGACGACCCACCGATCTCGAGCAGGGAGCAGCTGGCGGGGCAGCCGTTGAGGAGGGAGTGTGCGAAGAGGCTGGGCTCGTGGAGCAGCTGGTATTCGTGCTCGACCAGGCTGCTGTCTGCAAAGTCCAGGATGCTCTGCTCCGGCGAGCTCTGCGTGGACGAGCTGCTCCCAGCGCTCCCTCCCAGGAGCTCCAGGGCGCAGTACTCGCCGGCGCCCTCTGGTGTCAGGGGCAGGTCGAACAGCAGTCCGTCGGGCAGCGTGGTGATGTCGTCGAGGTCGCTGAGGGCCGGGCCGGAGCTCCTACTATAGGCCCTCGGGTGCACGCCGTTCTCGCCCCCGTCGTCCAGGGCCCCGCCGCCGCCTTCCTGCGTCTGCTGGTGTTTCTGGACCTCGGCGTAGAGGCTGTCACGCTGCTTTTTGGACATGCGGCCGAATTTAACAGCTACGGCACAAAGAGAGCAAAGGGAGCAGATGAGCATTGGGACAGAGCGTCGGTCCGGACGGGCCGCGTCGGACCCCGCTGTAGCACCTAAGCGGCCCGGCGGCGACCCCGGCCCCCTCCTTACCGTCGCGGCTCATGCCCAGCGCCAGGCACTTCTGCAGCCGGCAGTGCTGGCAGCGGTTGCGGTTGGTGCGGTCGATCAGGCAGTTCCTCTGCCGTGAGCAGGAGTACATGGCATTGTTCTGCTGACTGCGTCGGAAGAAGCCCTGTGTGGACAAGCCCGGCGAGACGCGGTCAATGCGGCTCACGCGGGATGAAGGGCCGGGGAAACGCGCCCAGCGGTGCCATGTGTAAAGAACGCTCACCTTGCATCCTTCACAGGTGATCACGCCGTAGTGGATCCCAGACGATTTGTCCCCACAGATCTTACATGGGATTACTTCTATTTGAGCTGGAGATAAACCAAAGAGGAGTAGG
The DNA here is from genome assembly GCA_026774425.1 of Petrocephalus zakoni. NCBI lineage: Eukaryota > Metazoa > Chordata > Actinopteri > Osteoglossiformes > Mormyridae > Petrocephalus > Petrocephalus zakoni. The sequence goes on along the minus strand of JAODKN010000035.1, from coordinate 4,444,977 downwards.
AGAAAACGCTGGTAACGTGGTCTGGAGCAGAACTTAAAGGTTCTCCACTGAGGATTTTTTTTCATGCAGCCTACAATCAACAGTCTCTTATAACTGCCTCCTAGCATTTATTTATTGGCATAATTTATTAATGTTTGGTACAAGTATGCAGCAGTTATTTATATTGTCATTTAGTTATCCATGCATGTTACATTAAGTAACATACCCTTTAAAATGTAAAACATTTAAAAGTGTGCACATAAAAGATATATGAAAATATAGTACAATATATAATATGAAAAGCAACTTATGTAATTCTGGCCTTTCCGAGCTGATTTGTATTGGAGCCTATTTCTCGGTTTTATTCCTTACAAAAAACCCCTATAAAATTTGCTTACTACTTTTCTACGTTTCTGTAAGTGGATGTGATCAGAGCCGCTATCGCAGTGCCTGAAGTACCGGCTGATATTAAAATGACTTCACAGTAATGGTAATAACAGACGCCTTCAAGTAAATCACGTGACGGTCAAACACAGGGTGCAACTGCAGCAGAATATTATCAGGGAGATATGGCTTTATAAGGCATCCATTCGGACCCCCAGCCCAGGTGGCGTGAGGCTACAGTACACCTGCCTCTATTTATGGCCTTCATTAACAGCACAAAAACCCCCGGGCTTCAAACCAGTTTTTTTTTTTTTCTTTTTTTATTAAACCAACTATGTTACTGGAAATTTATTGGCTCACAAAAGCAAAAAATCTATGTGATTTTGTACACATGTTGTTTTCTTTTCATCCAGCTAGTTACCTAACAGGCAGCAGTACCGCAGGCCAGCTGCACTGGATAGATCATGTTTCCGTGGCTTGGTTTGCGGGATAAGTGGGAGATACAGAGAAAACGGGAGCCTTCTGGGCTGAGGGGACCGCATCGGCCTCCCTTTCTGCGGCCGTGCCTCGTGACGCGAGGAGCTAGCTAGCGTCTCATTTATAGTGCTGCCATTAAGTGCACGGTTTGCCGGCTCTGCGCACGGCAGCACGCCCGGCAGGGCCTGCCGCTCACTTAACGCATCACCTATCGAGAAATGAAGTGTGCTCGGCGTACGCCAAACCCGGACAGGTTAATGAGAGCAATTCGGAATGTACCCTGCGGGCTCGGGCTTCGAGGACACCAGTTATACGGCCTGTGACTTTGCGATGCAAGTGAAACCTACTGACCCGCTAAGCAAAGCAGCCTTTGCGCTCTCTCTCTCTCCTAAGCCGACCAGTCCCCTGTCACCCCCACCTCTTCTGTGTTATATAACTGCCTTCTGGCTACATTCCACCATTCCACAAACATGCTCATTCAAGGGAGGTCACCCTAGCAACGCCGGAATGGGCCCGCCCCCCCTTCCGCTGCGCTTGCTGCTCATTGGCTCCGGCGCACATAGCTCCCTTGCTAACTGGCTGCTCCGAATGTCGATCAGCGCAACACGGTCAGGCTATGTGGCCGAGCTGTTCTACTGACACACTTTCCCATTGAACAGCAAGGGGGGGTGGGGGGGTGGGGGTATGGGGTGGATACAGCGAGGACAACAATCCGATTCCTGTTTAACGTCGTAAGGTAGACCTATCAAAAACGACAGCGAACGCGGCCCACTTTTCACACTCGCAAAAACAGGATTTCAACATGCCATGCCAGTGAACCTTCGATAATCACATTCGAAAGGTCATCATAACACATTCACATTAATAAATATACAACAGAAACCTGCTCACAATGCAGGCACTGTGACGTCAAGGCACTACCTACATGCCGTGGAAAAACAAATTCCGGATCAACGCAGTGACTTACACGGACTCCGAAACGTGCTAACCTATGTAAAGCATGTGGCCGCAGTTTCAGCTGTCTCTGCACTCTCACATAAAACTATTTTTAATCCAGCCCACAGTCACAGAGAGGAAAGCTAAAGGCTCCCATACAAATAAGCCTGGAAAGGCCAGAATTACATAAGCTGCTTTTCATATTATATATTGTACTACACTTCCATATTATATCTTTTATGTGCACACTTCTAAATGTTTCACAACTTAACAATGCAACTTAACTTAATGCGACTTAATCCAAAATACATGGATAACTAAATGACATAATATAAATAACTGCTGCATACTTGTTTCTGAGAGAGAAAAAAAAATCAATAAAACTCAACTAATAAAAGATTAAGAGGTTATTCTACCATTTAATGTGGAAGTGCTTGCAGAGAGGGGAACGTTGTGCCCCCCAGACTGCTGTGATAGTGACAGAGATGATGCCCGGTAATTGTTGTATGTGCAGTCAGGAAGCATTAACACACTCCAGTTTCACACTGTAACGCCAAGCATTTAGCTGCATTTATCAACACTGCAAGAACCCCGTCTTTGCGTTCCTGGAGCGAAAGGCTGTCCTGTAAATGCGCGTGCAGCGAATGCCTTAGGCGAGCACATGGACGGAATGGGAATTATAGCCCCTACTCTCTGGTGCTGCTGGGAAAAAAATTAAGGATTTCTATTCTGGTATTTTTACCTTTTATATCCCTGGACTATGCCGCAAAAAGGAGATACTCAAACGTATTTCAGAGATTTCTTCAGTTTAACACGGCATGCCAGACAGGCAAACGATGAAGAGACACGCACCGAAAGCCAAACGATGGGTGAATCATGCAGATTCATCCACGAGCTATTGCCATGAAAGGTCACACTGCACTTGCATGCCACTGCCCGTGTCTGTACGTTTAGCGCGCCGTATCGGTCAGCCAGTCCATAATTCGCTTGATTGCAGAACGTCGGGCTGAAGTCTTGGCCAACTGCTGAGACTTTGTCCTCTTATCTCCCTTCATTAAGTGATCTGGCTACGTCCAAAGGTTGTGTTTGCCTTGCACTTTGCATCTGCACACCGTGTCCTCTATTTAGCCTATGTCATGCATGCACCATGTGCAGCCAGCACTTTTAGGTGGGCGCTGAAAACCGTACCCCTCAGCTTAAACAAAGGCTACCGGAGACCCGGTTCAGAGGGGCTTTCCGCTCTTAAAAAGAACCTGTCTGGGTGCGTGCGTGTGTGTGTGTGTATTTAATTTCTTTTTTGCAAAGTGGATCTTTGAACAGTGGCATCAGAGCAGGGGCAGGCAGCATACAGGCACAATAACAGTGACAATGATGGTGATGGTGATATCACCACTGAGACGCACGGAACTGCAGTCCTCAAGCCTGCTCCCACAGGGGCACCTGGCTCTGCTGATTTTCAATTCACCTGCCAGTAAATAGGCATGATTGGGCGTCGATTGAATTCTGATTTTCAGTGACGTCATCCTAGGTATTTTATATTCACCGTCAGAGATGTCTGTAGAGGAATATTAGTGGTCCACATATTTTTATGCGGTATAAATTGTAAAGATGAGCAAATATATCTGTCATATAACGAATGACAGTACAGCTCAACAAACAATTAGGTACCTGAATGGTTAATTAACCCCAATTAAGGCTCATACTTTTTTAAACTATTGTTTTAACACTCAAAGCTGTGTGACACGCAGCGCATTATGGCCACACATAAACAGGCTTGTGTTTTTATTGTGTGTTTACCTGTGGCTGGTAATAGATACTATATGTAATTTCTTGGCTGGAGCAGAAAAGTGGCAGGCGGAGTTGCCCCCCCCCCGAAACAGGACGGGGAACAGCTGGCAGAGAGTAATGACGGCAAGTTAACAGCAGCAGTTTTTACTGTAAAAGGGAATTTGTTGAATCACTCATGCCTAGTGGTAAATCTAAAAATATCTAACTGCCCCTATAACTTGCTCCCTGACAACCAACACAGATCGAGGTCCTTAATTTTGTTACTCCGCTCTCTTACATAATTAACGGTGGCCATTAAAAAAAGAAAATGATTAAATGTATATCTGTACAAATTTATCTGCTCTAAGAGACGTGACAAAGCAATTAGCAAGTGTGGAGGGTGAAATATGCACCGCTATCAGTTCATTTTGGCAATAAAAAAACCATCAAAATTAAAAGATACCTGCAGAATGCCATATACATTTTTTTGCCGCAGAGTCCCTTCTCCCAGCACCGAAACACACATCTGCTCGGTGCCCACAGCCACTCCTCAGACACCATGGGGAAGGATCTCAGCTACGGTCTGTGGTCTGACAGCTGCTCCGCATCCAGACACAAACACGCCAATGCTTCAAAGGGAGGATGTTTGCCGTTTCTAGGACCTCCCAGGACAAGAGTCTGTGTTGGCTTCTCTCCTCGCAGTGAGTATGGTGGCCATAAAGCAGGGAATATGCCAGTCACCAAAAATAAACTGCATTATGACCAGGCACAGGCCGGAGTCACCCTGAAGCTGTTTTTGTGCTAATCTGCGCTGACGTTTGGCCCGCATTACCAAGCACACTGTAACTATTCGCTCCTCTCACAGTGTGGTCAGCTTCACCCGACACTCTCTGAGAGATCAGCTGACCGAGCCCCACTGCTAGCTAAGAGCTTGCTGTTCCACAAGCTCCGTGCTGATCCCAGCTCGGGAGTATGAGAAGGGGCCATGTGAACCGCGGCCAGGCTATTCTGTATGACTGACAGCCCCCTCATCTCCCTGCAGTGTCAACAGCAACAGCAGCAGAGCTCCTGAAATGCACTATTTAACTATTTAACTACAAGAACACATACACAAATGGAGGGGACACATTCACAGTTTTAGAGAATAACTAGTGCAAACAGAGCCATACTCTGCATTCGGAGTATCGCTGTAGAGGCTTTAAGAAATCTAAACAACACACTACAGAAAAATGGCCCCTTGTACCCCTAAACAAGTAAATAAGGACTGATCACATCACCATCAACCATCAACAATCACCATCAACAACGCTTTCTCTGGTTTATCAGTCTCCCAGATTTGTTGACTAGTTTCTAGACTAATGTCTTCTTTACTCCAAGAAAGTCCTTACAAGGAAAGTCATTTATTCAGATAAACGGAATCATTCTCCCTGACCTTATACAGCAGCAACAACAACAATAATATTATTATAATGGGGTAAAATGAATCAGCACGCTCTGCAGTAATATGCTGCTGACATTTCATTTGGATAAATGCAGTTTAAGGTTTCTGTACTATAATTGCGGCTGGTTTTGACACACGGCGGCGCGCACAAATGTCCCGGCCGCACTTTCCCCAAAAACTCGAAAGGACTGGAGTCCTCACCCTGCGATTAAGATCAGAGTGCCACGACGGCCCGCACAGGGCCCGCCTCCTCAATGTGCCGCCATCCCATCCCATCCCATCCCATCCTCGCCCCCCTTTAAATGCTGTGTAATCCTCAATGACAGAACTAGGTCAATGGAACAGCCCAGCCTCCCTCTCCGTCGGCGCACATAGCCGGCCATGCTGCGGGGCGGAAAACAACATCACGCACGCCGGCTCCGCTCCACCATGTTAAACTGCAGCAAAACCTCAAAAACTTCACTGTCAGATGCAAAAAAAAAATCACGCAGGACTCGTGTCAAAAACTTAGAAACGACCGCCAATTACAAAGAGCAATGCCACATGCATTACATAAAGCGATATATAAATGCAGCACTCTGCGTGCATGCGCTGCATGTTCTTATTCTGCAGTTTACAAAGTATTATCCGTTTTCATTTACACTGCCGCTCGCATTACACCCCCCCCTCCCCCGCCTTACATAATTGAGACAAGTTGCTGGCTAACAGAGAGCGTAATACACCCCCCTTCGATTCCGAGCCGAAGCGTTTAAGGAGCGGCGCAGCCTCGGTGTATCCGACCTGAATGACACGCACATATTCCCAGGCAGCGCACACTGCACGTACCGCGGGCACCGCGCGCTTCTTCCCCGCACTGTTGCTCTGTAAACTTTGACAAATGTTTACAGCGCCGTCTGCGCCAGAGAAGCGGCGCCTGGGAGATAAACGGCTATCTGCCTTAATCCTAGCCAGTCAATGTTATTTATGCACCACGGTACAAACTTTAATCAATTTCACTTTTAGTTTGCGCAACAATGACAGCGACGGAATTGTCTTCAAAGAGTAATAATAATAATAATAATAATAATAATAATAATAATAATATTTTTCAAAGAGATAATAAATGGTGTTTCGACTCACCTCTCATCTTTGTTATATTATCTTCGAGTCGTGCAACCACAAACCATTAAAATAAAACAGGTAAATGCAATTGCTAAGTATAATTCTTAACGCTCCAGGTCGGAGTCTTGGAAAAAAATGAAAAGAGACGCAAATCCTCATATGTTTCGGTGGTGGTGCCCGCGGCGAAGCCTAATAAGACGGCAGCGAGTGCTGGCGGATGTTTAGCGACGTCCTCCGGAGTGCTGGAGCCGTCCGGTGCCGGTGCTTGTGCCCGCGCTTGTGCGTGCTCCTGCTCCTCCTCCTGCTGCTGCTGCTGCTCCTGCTCCCTCTCTGCCTCCTTCCCTCCCGTCTCTCTAACCTACTTTCGTCGCGTGGACTCTCACATGATCCCGCCTCGCGCCGCGCGTCCCCTCCACGCGCGTAAGGGGGAGCGGCGCGCGTGGGAAAGTGTGGCAGTGTGTCATAACGGCGTCGTGGGAAACGCTGTCGCGTTTTGTTGTTGTTGTTGTTGTTGTTGTTGCTGCTGTGTTAGGCGTGCATTGTGTGTAAAGCATTAGGGGAGCAATGAAATGATGTCGTTCTTATCGTTAAAATATCCTGCCTGGAATTCTCAGAGAATATGGCCTGTCAAAACGAATGCGTGCTGGTTGAATGCATTCAAGTTTTACGGCGACGAGACGTAAGCCAATTCGACCAATCTCGTCTTTGATTTCATTATAAGCAAGTCATAGCTAAATAACAGACGAATATCAATGTATTATGCACGCAATAATCTAATTTATTCCATATTTTTTATTTATCATTATACACCACAACGCATTAAACCATAACAACGTTTCTTTGGCGATAAAGCATTGTTTCAAAGCGGTTACAAAAAGGCCTGTCTAATTAAGATAAAATAAGGCGGAGTGTTTTACTCTGCATTGAAAAGAGCACTGGACAAATAGTGGACTTAAATTAATTTAAGCAACATCAGCACTGCATTCCCACCCTGCTGTGTGTCACATCATATGGGACAAATGGTTAAAAATTGAGTGACATAGCCAGGTTAAAGCACTCAGTTAACATTTGCTTGGAAAGCTACTAGCTGATGGAGATACAATGTAATAATCTTGTTTAGTGGTTCATTTTCCCCCATGAATTGAGCCAGATCAAGTTCCCAAATAGTACACTAAAATAAATTAAAGTCCACTTTATTTATTAGAAGAATAATAAGATTTTAGACACAATGAACTTGGTTGCTATCACTGCAGGACCAGTTCTGTATAATTCAGCTCATCCATAAGCAGAGCGCATGTCTTGGCTCACAAAGGCATTATTTGTGTACTCGGGTTCATGAGCACAGTCCCTGATTAAAGGATGCAGCAATAGGTGCTTTACGATGTTTGGACATAATGCAGTTTGTTTGTGTGTGTCTGTGTGTGCAGGGCTTTGAGGAACAGAATATATGTTCTAAATGTTTTGCTGAATGGAGACTTCGATAAAACAGCGCATTTAATCAAAGTGTGATGTGATGTAACATTCCTGCATTTTCAGAAATGAGAAATGAGAAGGGCTTACTGTAAGTAGGTTACTGGAGCACTGGTGAGTCCCTCCAGCCCCTAGAAATGCCTCCCTCCATCTTGTCTTTACCCGCTTTGCTGTTTACCGTTGGCCCTTGATTTCAGCGATTTCTTGGACTGTTATTTTCCAGTTGCTCCACCTCTATTGTCCTCCACACTCTTCCATTATATTCTACGTTTCAACTCCGTCTCTGTCTCGCTCGTGGCCGTGCAATGTCTGCAGAGAATGCTTAGCAACCACCTACGCCGCATTCACTGACGACAATGCTGGAAATAATAATCTTTATTATATCAGCAATCAGCGTCTTGCACCCCTAGCTTCTGGGATGGGCTCCGGACCCCCACGACCCCAAATAAGACCAGTGGGTAAATGGATGGATGGAATGATTGAATAATCAGCAAACCTGATCTGTAGACAGTCTTTATAAAGACCCCCGACAGTAAAGCAGCGGCAGCATTGATTAATGGCGTTGGCTGTCATTTCACCCCTTTATGCATCCCCATGTTTCTTCTCTCATTTCCCAAATACATTTTTGCTTCCTCTTCCTCATCCCATCTGATTTCACCCCCCCCATTCTGTTTTCCCCTCGTTTCCCTTTAGCTTGTTCTCTCTCTTCTCCTTCCCCTTGCACGGTGTTCAGAGGCAGCATAACTCACCCCCCCAACCCCAAACCTTACATAACCTCCAACTTAGAGGGAGGGGGGAAATAAACACAGTGATGCAAGGAGGGAGCCTCATAACACAGTTTGAATGGCGAAGGATGGGGAGCGAGAGAGTGAAGGAGACGGAGGAATCTGAAATGTCAGACGCGGACAGGCGGGCGAGGATGAGAAATCGGAGTTGGGGGATAAAGCGGCACGCAGTAACTGGCGACCCCCCCCCCCCCACCCCCATCTATTCCACAGTGGATGAAGCCCAGTATGCTGAGGGATTATTTTGGATCTCGCACCCGGTACCATAATCCCCTCCCGACTCGTCTCACTCATCCTGCTAATCCCTCTCTCTTCTCTTCTTTCAAATGCCTGCTAATCCCCTGCTTCTCTGCGGGGCTGTAATCTGCTTTGGCTCCACCCATGGCCCGCCTCCCCCAAGCACAAATCAATAGGTCAGTGTACCGCTGCCCCGTTCCTTTCAGTCGCCTGGCTTTCCCATGCCAAAGGTGGCATAATGCTATTTTCTTACTATTTAAATCGACTCTCTGGAAGTCTCAAATTTGGCGATGCTGTATGGACAGACTTAGTCTCAACTACAATTTTCATACATGTCACTTGTAAGTCATGGGATAAGTCTGTCTTTTGACAATAATAACGAGTGCCCAAATTATACATGATTGTGTTTTCGCTTGTTTTGTTTATCCTTTGTCAGACATTTAGAAAGATATTTCATTATGTGCATTCAATACCCTAAATAATGGCAAAATTGCTGTGTATAATGGTATTTTTTAATAATTTGTTCAGGCTAATTGAATCAGCAAATCCTTGAACAATAGTTGTTTTATATTTGTCTTAAATGTTGCATAACTTGTTTTTCACTCCATAATTGAAAGAGTTGTGAAAACCCAATCAACAAGACAATTTTAATGTAAAAACCCAATTACAGGGAAATCGAAGGCAAACAGTTGGGCCCTGGGTCTGACTTAGAGACATATCGACAATGGCTCATTCATTCATTATGCACATGCATAATACAAAACTGAATATCAATATTGTAATTACCAATGCTAAACTTTGCCCTTCCCCAAATTGTGAAACATTGACGCAAGAATATTTGGGCTATAATTAACCCATTAAAACTGACAATTGCATCTGTGCTCTCCCACAAGCATTCTGCAGATTAGTCTCGCTGACTGGAAATTAGTCACTTTGGATAACTCATACCAACATATACAGTCACCATTTTGCACAGCTCGAATCTTCAGGCGATAAACAGGCCAATTCGATTGCGTTAACCTGTGGCCTCTCCCTTATGTATTTAAGAATTGTGTTTAAGAATAGCTGCGGCTATTGAGCGTTGACATTAACAGCTTGTTTTGCGTGACGTGAGATTCGTCACAGATCTTACAAAGGTACACCCTCGGCTGCCCACAATAACGTGATGACTGACGTCCTTCATCCGCTACCCTTTCTCTTT
>JAODKN010000035.1:4409720-4424490 GCA_026774425.1 Petrocephalus zakoni | reverse complement strand
TGGTTGTCCGGCCCCCAAGGAGACTGTCTGGTAAAACTCTGGCCCTCTGACAAATATAGTTGATGACCCCTGACATAAACAATAGCAGATCTTTTGAGAATTTCCTGTTTGTCAAACTACACAAGCTTAGAAAATATCTCCCGAATCCCAAGGCATGTTTGGCTTAAACAATAAGTATACAGCTCCTGAAAGGTCACATGGTTTATCTGCTTCTCAGCTCTGCTCCGCACACTGATGCTGACGCGTCGACGGTCAGTGTTTAATGTGCACCTCTGTGCCCTTCATTCTGGCTTAACATCAGCTGCCAAAGGAGCCCACACCCCCACACCCCCCCCCAACAAGGAAAGCCAAGTTGCTGCTGGAAGAGGTCTCGGTGTGGCCAACTGTAGCAATGAGACCAGGACCACTATGACCAAGATCGGAAACAGACAAATGTTTGAGTCTACACAGCATGCTATAAAATGTGAGGCATCTTGGAGCAAGGCAGTTTATAAATTGCAGTAATTTGAACCATCAAATTACCATTTTTCTTAAAATTTCAGTATAATTGCTTCTGGACAGGTAAAGCACAGGTATGGGTACTGCATGTCACAAGGGTGTACGCTTGGTCTCAGCGTAAGAACCAACACAAAGCATGCACATCCAAATGATAAACGCTGGGTACTGGACAGAGAAAACAGTCAGTGAAAGAGGATGGCGCCCGCACACCAAATGATGCCCCCGAGTTTTTTAACATCTTGGTACCTTATGTGGTGTTTCAGGCCCAAGCCTTTCATCGGACATTCTAATAAGTTAAAGAAACCAATATAATACTTTCTCAAATATGACGCACCTTATTGGTCGCATTTGAACTTTGAAGCAGGACGTTTTACACCCAGTCACAATACTGTGTTAACAAACAGATGGATATTAAGTTGTTGTGATAAATATGAAGGAGTTTTGATGAGTGGTCTTTACTGGTCTTGAAATAAAGCAGGTCAGCCCATCCTGTGGTGCGTGTGGATCCCAATGATCCCAGTGATGGGGACACGGTGCTGTAAAAAATGGTGCCGTCCTTCGGATGAAATGTAAAACCGAAGACCTGACTCTCTAAGGTCATAAAAGATCCCTGGGCATCCTTTGAAAGAGTAGGGGTGGTGCCCAATGTCCTGGCTAAACTTGTGCACTGTGGCCTTCTAAAATCTGGCCTCCTAATCATCCCCTGTATCTTACTGGTGAATTATCTCCTGCCCCCTCACCACCTGAGCTACTGCAGAATGGATGCTGTTGCATCACCCAGGTGGGGGCTACACAGTGCTGGTGGCTGAAGTGGCTCCTCATTGAACTTTCATTCATTCTCCTACAAGGCACTGGAGAACTTTAACAGTGGGGTTTCATGTGCGTCAGCCTCTCCGATGCACCTGAGCCCCCAGGGATCTGCTTCTTGCCATCGTGCTCACGCTGTGGCACACTGCCATTTAGTCTGCACTGCACGCCGTTTCAGTGATGATGGGTCCCACCCGCAGTTTCAGCACTTTGCCGTGTCTCCATCGATCGCAAGCCTTTTCAAGATTTACTGTGGAGTTGCAATAGAATTCCTGTAGACTGTATGTAAAAGTGTTGCTTTTATAAGTATATCCAAGTTATTCTTTATTCATTCTCTTCTTGCATACCTGTGTTGATCTGAAGTGGTACTTTCAGATGATATCCTCTACAACAAACAAAGCTTATTTCCTTCATGAGTTCAAATAATTTCTTTTTCTCATTTACGTTTATAATCCTTAAGCGGAACCCAAAGCACTTTCTAAACCCTACAAGAAAGCATTGCTCCAAGCAATTTCTTTCCCAGGCTGTCATTATTAAAGGAGTACATACAGTTCACTAGATTGCATTTCAATTGGCTGAAACCTCGTTAGCTTACAATTAGTGAGACGTGGGCCGGCTCTCTGGAATCTGCAGCGACATGTCGGTCTGGGAAGAAACTGGAGTCCTGTGACATATTTCACAGCCGACACAGGGCCATCACATTAACACGCACATACGCGCATGCACACACACACATACGCACACACACATGCGCACACACACACACACACACACACATACACCCACACGCTCACAGCTGGGCTGCCCCTAATCATTCATTCTGTGGTTTGTCTGCTTCAGGAATGAAAAGCAAACTGGTCATGCTACTGATTGGCTGACGTGGTGCCATAATGGGCTTTATCTCACTACAGCTGCTGAACACAACACACACACAATCCATCAATAGATAACTAACTATTATAAATAGCCTGTAAATTACTTACAAGTAATGAGTACCTTCAAGCCGGAATATAATTGATACTGTAGGCTTTAATTGGTAAACTAACCTGGAGTCTACTTGACATATAGTCCCAACAGTCTGGAAATATGAATCATTTTCTGTTGTGGGTGTAACTCCACTTGCCAAATAACCCTGAGACTGCAGGGGAAATTGCCTAATGAGAAATAATTGACTCTAAATTAACATGAATCAATCCTAAAAGCTAATTTAATGAAAAGAAATCTCCCCTTATGCTCATATGCACAAAGTGGACAGAGCTACGGTTTTCAGATGGGAAGCCACAAGAGACGTCTACCTTGCGGGCAGTGTTGGGGAAGTTACTCACAAGAGTAATCCATCGCAGACAAATTCAGGTCAGGAAAGTACAAATCCAGACCAAGGTTTTGTTTCAAGCAACCAGTGGAGTATAAAGAGTCACAATCACAGAGTGCTCACCTGGCTGGTTGAAAAAAAACCTTGGTCTGGATTTGAACTTTCTGAACCTGAACTTGTCTGTAATAGATTACTTTTGTGAGTAACTTCCCCAACACTAACTCACAGAAGGCAGTTCGTCAAGACGTCATGGAAAGTGTGGAAATCTCTGAAAACATCAAGCATGCATCCACCAAATTCTACTCATGCTGATAGAACACTCTTATGCTTTCAATTTGTAATATCATATTTACATTTGCATCCTTTATTAAGTAGTCTAAAACATAGGAATTTACTATGCCAAGATCAATAAATAATAGACTGATGATTGCATCAAAATCAGTCGAGGTGTTGGAGGATGTTTGATTTATACTTTGTCCATCATATAATCCCAGAATTCTGGAAACAGATTGCGAGTTTGAATCTGAGCTCTGATTCACGATGGCAGAATTAAATGCCACTGTGCCTGTATGTCTCAGATGATCTCTGCAGAAATGTGTCTCTGCGGGCTGTTGGACTCGTGAAGCCCGCTGGTTGCCAGCACTGGCGGCCTGCACTCTGTGTTGACTCTACCTCTCCACTACAGCTCTGTGAGAAGAGCAGATTGGCAGTCATCGGACTCAGAGGAGCACGTTTCAGGCACCGTCTGGTCCCAGGCACAAGCGGAGTCTGTAAATGATCAGAATGAGTGAGGATCACTGGGGGGAGGGCATTGTTATAAGCTTCAGGACTCATAGCCAGCGTGTCATAAGCAATCCACCTCTGAAAAAACAGTCCTGGCAGGCAAAAGCAGTCAATTAAAGTATCATTACAAAACAAAAATATACATTCATTAGGCATAGAGGTTTCCTAAAACAGTGTTTCTCAAACCAGTCCTCGGGGACCCCAGACGGTCCACGTTTTTGTTCCCACCACCTGCCAGAGAATTGGGAGAGAATGAAAACGTGGACCACTGACGGTTCCCCGAGGATTGGTTTGAGAAACACCGGTCTAAAACATCTGTAACTCTTCAACTGCAGGTTAAATTTATGCATGAAATGCCCTTTTGCATATTATTTTTTTACTTCCTTCCAGAGAGGTAGCTAGATAATATTAGACAGGCTGCTAACAAGGGTCCAGCGCTTGGTTCCGCTCTTTGGTCACACCGATTTGTGACAGATTTTGCAAACTGCCGAAAACTGCGGAGTAATGATCTTCAAAAGACACAGCTGACCAAGCTCTAGCCCTGAAGCACAGAAATTCTGATTTCACAGACTAGCATCCATGGAGGTTCAAAGTGCAGATAGCAGGGCTGTGAAACGGGGACAGAATGTATAACGACCACTATGCTGTGAGGGAAGTACCCACCCTCCTTCATTCCTAAACGTTCATGGCTAAACTTGCGAGACATATCGATGCCCGTGGTGATTACATCACAATTTAAGCAAATGTGCTGAATAATCACGGTGCTCCTTATGCGCTTGGAATTTGTAATCATGCAGATTTGGGGTTATTACATCGCAATATCTAGGATAAGTAATTGAGATGCACAGTTAATTCACCATGGGAGACTCCCTAGATGTATTATTTGGGTCCCACTGAGATGGAACCAAGGGAGAAGCACATGACCTACTACAGTGATTACATCTGTTTGCAGGTTTGGGAGCGCCTTGGAATCACCCAGGGGATGGAGGAATCCATTGCTGGCTATGTGAGGTGGATAAGCAGAATAGAAAAAGTAGGGGTGGATGGATATCTGGGGGTTCCCTTCGATAGAGTTTGCTGGGGGGGTTTGCCCTTGGCAGATTTGGGCCCCTTTCTGCCAATCAGGCGCCAGACAGCTGATTAGTTTGCCTAAGCCTAGATCTGACCATATCTATAAGATGTTTTGATTATTATACACAATAATTAAATTAGTTTCTGTGATTATTGTGGAGCACATCAGGGTGTACAAAATCCAAGAAATTTCTGGCAGATGGTTAGAGTCCCTCACACCACCCATTGCCTGTCATACTCCTTATGCCATCCGTTGCCTGTCATACTCCCTCACGCCACCTGTTCCCTGTCATACTCCCTTACGCCACCTGTTCCCTGTCATACTCCCTCACGCCACCTGTTCCCTGTCATACTCCCTCACGCCACCTGTTCCCTGTCATAGTCCCTCACGCCACCTGTTCCCTGTCATAGTCCCTCACGCCACCTGTTCCCTAATCATAGTCCTCCTCTTGACATGTTAACCAGTCACAGTTTTCACTTGACATGTTGCCCTTCATATCTAATACTGTTAGACCTGACAGAAGCATGTCTTGATGGTTTGACTGTAATAATCAAACTTGATAAATTCACTTAATTGGACTTTTTTCATTAAGAAATTGCTTTATCTAATTGTATATATTTTCTGTCATGGCCATAACCAAATCATCACAGAGTTTAGCACCTTTCCTACTCTGGGAATGGTTGGGTAATCCCCGGGGCGGAGATACTGAGGGCTGCCAGCCAGGCCCCAGGCTCCTTCTTGTTTAATATTCTCTAGCAAAAATTGAGCTGCAAATGTTCTCTAAGTTTATTGGTCAGATTTTGAGTGTCATTTTCCTATTTTTATCCTACCGGAAGATCTCTCCTAGCTCCTCGTTCCCTGGGGTCTCCTCTCTTGGCTGGTTCCTGTGTCCCGCATCCTAAGTCCCGCCGTTCGGGTTTCTGATCCCCATCATCTGGCTCGTTCCTCTCACCTGGATGGACTCCTGATTCCCAGCTCCAGGCTGGTTCTCGTCTCCTGTGTCTGCCTGTCCTTCACCCTTATTGTACTAGCTGTCCTGTCGCTGTTGGATACTTGAGTAAATGAAACAAGTTACAAGTCCCCTGAGTCCAGCATAATGTTTTCAAATTGCAGTATTTATTTATAGTATATATAAGTGTGTATGTATGTATGTATGTATGAAATATATAAAGGTGATTAATCATCATTGTTGATGCACCACAGCACGCATTAACAAAATGCATCCTCTGCTTTTACCCATGTGACATTGTGGCACAGCAGGGGGCAGCTATGTGAGTGCCCAGGGAGCAGTGCTTGGGGACGGTACCTTGCATGGCTGCGTCCCTAACCACTACGCCACCTGCCTGCCCCCTTTCTTTTTTTTATTATTATTTTTTTTAAATATATATATACACACACATAATATATAAATAAAAAGGTAGATTATCACCAGGAAAACACCGGGAAGCCACCGAGGTTCATACACCAGTCTTGTGTCAATTAGCTCATTACGGGTTAGTGCGCTGGAAACTCCGTCTTTTGCCTCTTAAAATGTGTTTAATGGTTTGAGTGAGCTTGGCGCAGTTTGGTTTGAGATCCCCGATGTCTTCCGGGAGGATGTAAGGGTGTCAGGTGTATGATTATGGTGATGATTATGGTGATTGTGATGAAAGGACCTTGTGATTTGAGTTTTTGCTCTACATTTCTTTTGGAGAAAACAACATGCCCTACATTCTTTCTGAAGAGAACAATTTATTTTCCACTTTCTGTCCCGCAATCACCTGACCCTTGGTCGTCATCCCCAGAGTGACTTATGATTTCCACAACAACCTGGCCAGGTGAACAATGACATAATTGTCGTCCGTCCCACAGCAGAAAAAAACACCTTTGTGCATGTTTTTAATGGGACTATTTTTGAAATGGGGGGTAAAATGAGGCAAATCAAAATGATTACTAGAATAAATGGAAATACACCGTAAGAGAAATCCCAGTGGGACGTGAACACTCTGCCACCAATATTCCGCAAGCCACCCTTTCCCTGAAGACCTGACGTCCGAATATTTGCTGCACAATGAAACCTGTTGCACTATAGCCCACGCCTGTGCCTGCATCATGTAGCAGCCTTCGCTCACATGCATCAGCAGCTTGACTGAACTTGGCTAACCACCATCCCGTTTAATGCATCAGCAGCGGCTTTGGTGTAATTGTACATTGCCTTTAATTGTGGTTGTGGCTGCTGCCCTTTAAAGGCTGTTGCTTTCCTCCAACACTCCATCCTGCCCGGGCTGTAGCCCAGGGCCCCGAAATATAGGTGGAGCCAGTTGCCCTGATCTTGTCAACCGCAACATATTTCGTGCTCACAAACATGTATATACCATGCAGTCAGGGGTTGTACCACAATTGCTGGTACAACAGTGTGTTTGGTCACCCCACAGCCCAGGAGCATTTTGAAAAACCAAGTAGATACTCTATAACAATACACTTTTTCCTTACATAACAATATATCTGCTGTCTGCCGAATCATAATATATCTGGACACGGGAGAATATAAACTAATCAAGTGCAAAATAAAACTAAAATGAAATCGACCTAAAGCTAAACAGTGCATTATAATTTAAAATGATGTAAAATGCTTTCCCAAGTCCCCAAGAAAGTGAACCCTTATTTCATCTCAATATTAAAATGTGAGACCATGGACAGATGATGGCTTTCATTAAAATGCTGAGTCATATAGACAGCAAGTCACAACAGACATGTCCTCTATATAACCTTCAGATTGCCGCCATACTTTTCATAACTTCACCTCACGATTTAACTGATCGTAATATTTATAAATGACTTCATAAATAGGTGGAGCCTTGCGGTTTGAGGATACGGGTTCTCATAAGTGCTGCGGGCTTGTCCGGGTAATGAGGGAGGCTTGCTGGAGCGATGCGGCTCCCTTCAGCTGAGCGAGCGCGTGTTCGCTGTCATGTTCCTGCTATTTGGCTCATTATGCTCCGTGACTGTTACAGGCCAATTTTTTTTTGTTTCAATTTATATCCACTGCCTAGAGACACGTTTAGAATTTCCCTGCAGTAATTATGGAAGGTAATAACACAATGTAAGTTATAAAATGTGTAAGTGATGAAGCAATGAGCTCATACAGGGCTTCACTGTCCAGTTCGGTTACTCAGATTTTCCCCTTTCGCTTCATAAGCTTGATTGTACTTGAAAGCTCGTTCTCTGACCCTTTTTTTTATAATAAAATCTTAATTAGAAAAATCTGGACGGTAAAATCCAGACACCTGGAGCACTCTGCCGTGAAGGTTTGGCCACTGTTGACCTCCCCCTCTTCTTTCTTACTTATCTTCCAGTGTTATGGGAAGCTGGTCAGATAGAAACCACTGAACAATAAGGTGCTAAGCAGAGATGGGCAAAGCATATTAATTCATTGGCATTGTTTCTCCAGCAATGAACATGCCTGTGCATTGAGCAACAGAGATGATAAAGAAATCGAATTTCCTCAAAAAAACATATCGCGTCATCCATCCATTCTTCCGTCCATAATCCATCCATTCTTCCGTCCATAATCCATCCATCCATTCATTCATCCAAATGTCCTTCCATCCATCTTCCATCCACTTATCCAGTACAGGCGTGTGGGGAGAAGAGCCGGGCGTTTATCCCAGGTGGCGCTGGAACACCCCCAGTCTGAATGCTAGTCCATCACTGGGCACCCAATCTATGGGCAATCGAGAGAATCCTGTGAGGAGGAGATCCGCCCAAGCATGAGGAGAACATACAGACTGCACACAAAAATCCCACTGAGTCACTGCAGTACCAGCACGCCACCACAGAGGGGCGCCACAGGGGCATGGACACCTGAGCAGATTCAGGGGACCTGACACTTGATGGGGGCCTGCGAATACGTAAAATCACATGTACAATTAATTTAAAAACTGCATTTTGCCGTCATTATAGTCTCCTATGTCTTTGCACGTTTTATTTGGGAGAAATGAGGCTCTGCAAAAGAGCAGTCAGTCAGTATCACTACATTTCTGTGTTAACTGCTCTCTCTCCTGTCCAGTTTCCAATCCAGGCCTTGTGGTCCAAGTACTCCTGTCCCTTGGGAGGACTAGTGTAGCATTTGCCTTAAAACCATGCATTCACCAGACTCCCACAAATGCTTGCCTGGCTTGGTCTGCTACTGACATCGCTATGAAAGGCAATGATAGCTAGGCAAGCCTCCAGTGCATTCCTTGAAAACGACAGGGAACAAGCCAACTCTTCTGCTGGCAGCAATATTGGAAACAGAAAAAGATGGCAATGCCCTGGTCTTTTTGAAACAGGAGATACTGGGGTAATGGCAGAGACCCATTGTTACGTGGCAGTTGCAGGCTGGTACTTCTCATTTTGTTAAACCCGATGCTGGTGTTGGTATTGTTTGGTAGCGTATCATCTCTCTGCGATGTGCCAAAGGTTACCCCTGAGGATTTGGGAGGATGGGCTATAGCCCCTGTCTCAGAAATGAATGGGCATTCACCTCAAACCGCATTAAAAAAAATACCCATGAGGAAATTCTTATATTTACTGTACTGGCATAAAAGGTTATGAAAATACATGCCACCATTTTTCTATTCTGTCATATGAAAGCTGATTATAACAATTGGAGTTCCCCACGAGGACTGTTTGAGTCTGATGAACTGTGATTCGGACTGTAGATAGCTCCAGACACGTTTTAGAGTCAGGCTTCTGGGCCATGAGTGGTATGGTAAAATCAATTAGGATGGTGGGATGATTTTACAGAAGGGAAACAATCTCAGTGGTTACTGGTCTCTGGAAATCCAATTAGGCAAAGTAAGTGCCATTACATAGGAATGGGGTTGATTTACCCATGAAGTGTAATTCTTGGAAGCAATGAGTAGCCTTTCATAACCGCAAGCACCAAACTCAGTATTTTTTCTATAATTTATATTATATGCTTTATCGATCTCTGCTACACTATTTACTTACACTCCTAAATTGAAATTCAGTATGCTAGGAGTGCATCACAACATCAACAATTTCACATATTTATAAATAACACTCAGTATATAGGCCTATACATCAGAATGCAATATTCTTTATTGATGTCGGACAGATGTCGTGTGGAAAATGTATATTTGCTGCAAGTTAATAACACACCACAAGAGAGTCACCAGATCATTTATGAAGAATTGGTCTTCTATTGAAGAATATTATACATTTATGATCTGAAGGTGACTTTAATGCAAGCTCTCATCAAGTATGGCTCAAAAACAATACAGTGTTTAGGTGTTTGATTGCGTGAAAATGGTGTGTAAGTTTTCTGGATTTTCCCTGCATGCAGGCCTTGACTGCTGCCTGTGTGTTATATTATTAGGGTGCTATGATGCTTTATTTGAAGTGGTCCTCTTGCCAAGGATAGGTAACTGTTTAGGGTCAACAACCTAAAGATAAAGTAATGACTGCAACAGTGCACGTATTTCTCTCACCCATTCCTTTAAAAGCCCAAACAGTTAGCTGGCCCTGCTCAGGGAACTAACAGAGGTTAACGCAAAGCTCACCGGCGATCCCCTGCAAGACTTGACACTCCACAACTGAGGAGGAACGTCTCGCAATCATAGGGACCGTGGGCACATTGCCGGACTGTGCCTTTGGCAGGAGATGCGATGCCTTGAGCAAGATCCAGACTTGAAGAGTCCAAATCAGAACCTTCAGGCAAAGACTGTTCCAGAACTCAGAAGCTGTTCCTTCCTCCTGGACTAACACTCACCTGTTTTTGTCAGTCGCAGCTCAGTTAGACATACATACATAGCAGAAACCATATACGAGATGCTGCTGTAAATGTTTATGTATATTTATACATACCTTCTAATCTGTTTTATGAGGGTATTTATAATGTTACATTAGCTGCATGTGCCTCTAAATGGGCCCTAGATTTGCTCGAAGGTCGGAGTGATTTTTACGCGTTAATATTTGTATTCTCTGCAAAAGTAACACCAATATAATTATTGCTCCAAGATTTTGTCAGTAGGTCTTCTTGTCACCTATAAGGTTCTCCGCAAACTTGCTCCAATGTATCTGCCTGACCTTCCAGCCCCATTGTGCTCTCAAATCTTCATCTTCTGCACTCCTCACTGTTTACTAATTAGTATTCGTTAAATGATGACATCTGGGAGGTAAACTATTTAGTTCTGATAATCTTTAGAAGGTTTATTTTTTTTATTGCTCTAAAATAACAATTTTTGCTCTAAATGAAAAACTGATTATTACATATAAATTTTTTTAGAATTTCCTCCTGAGGTCAATAAAATCTATCTGAATTTTAATCTTAGTAATATGTTTATGCCAGCACTAACATGTGTGTGTGTTTGTCAGTTGGGTGAATTCTATATACTGTATATGATTCTTTTGTGTAATCGGCAAAACCTCAAAAAATTATACAGTGACGTACTCCCGTGAATACAGCTGAAATTAAACAACCCAAATAAGCATGTGCCATTGGATAATATAATATGGGGACAACACGTAGGGAGCCTAGACCAACAATATAATAATCATATGAGTTTTTCTTAATGCAGCCAAATTAGAAACTCAGCCAGTTCAGGAAGCAGACCGTCATTGTTCCCCATGAAAGGCACCGCGAAGCAGAGCATAATGGAAAGAGTGATATTGTATGAAAAGCCGCGTGAAACAGAATAGGCTATAAAAAACGTGACGTGACGTCTGACGTCATTGCGTGCGTTTCTGCGCGAGGCGTTCGCTGCCCCTGTCGCCCGTTGTCTGCAAACGGCGCGATCCCGCCGGGTGTCTGTCCGCAGCAGCCGGGCGGGGGGGGTGATTCCAGCGGCGGAACGAATCAGTCCCTCTAGTGCCACGGCGGCTGCCCCTACACGACACTTTCACACAGAGAAACGCCCTCAAGAATCTGCGGCATTCACGCTGCCTTTTGGGGTCCTTTATGCAACGGAAAACTGGATTTATTTCTAGTGTGATCAAAGTTTCCTTTCATGTCCTATTAATTTAGCATTTATTAATTTTAGCTGAGGACATAGGAAACTACTAACCGCTAAGGAGGAGACCCACAAGTACCCTTAGTGCCATCTCTGTGACCACAGTGCCACCTATTGGCGGCATAGTGTAATTGCAGGTAGGGTAAAAGGCGGACACACCTTTTCAGGCGCTGCGCGGCGGGATATCCGACACCATTCAGCCCCCCCTTTGTCATTCGCAAAATGTGATACCTCGGGTTTACGGGCAGGCCTCTAACGTCAGCAAAACGAATGCGCGAGCACAATGGCCAGACTCAGTGTTTGGATGGTTTATTAGAATAAGAAAAATGACAGAGAGCGGGCTTTCCATGCTGAGTGACAGACTGGCACAGGGCTATGGACAGGAAGGAAACAGTGTCCACTGTTAAAGTGTGCACCCCGCTTGGTATTCCCCTGCCCCCGGTCGCCGCAAGTGTTGGCGCCCCGCGACCTTGCGCGCCCACGTGTCGGCCTGTCGGTAGGCCACTGGACACACGAGCTGGCTGGCAGGCACCAAGTCGCAGACGGTTTTCGGTATGCAGGGAAATTGGGTCATGCTACCTTTTCACACATTAGGCATTGTACACATTATGTACAGGTGGGGTGGGCGTGCGGGTGGTCACATGACCATGTGGGGGAAAAGCAGCTGTCTGTCACGGTGGGCAGAGGCTGGGCTCTGCTCAAGCTCTCCGTTTGGCCCCGCCCCCCTTCCAGTAACACCAGCAAAAAAAAATCCGGGACAGTCTGACACTGCCTCTAAGTTAGTACTGGCATCCTGCTGACCGAGGAAACGCACACGTCAAAGAGCAAAAGAAAGGTACGGTAAACACAAACCAAAACATCTATCACCATCAAAACAAACCAACGGAAAGCATGACAGGATTAACCGATGCTGGCTAAGATTTTCTCTACAACTTTACAAAATGCAAAAACCATTGTGCTTATTTTTTATGTTTTATACAGTAGTGAATGAAATGACTCCGCAGTACAATCTGACGTTAAATTATATATATATATATATATCTCCTTATTTTGGTTTGAGTGTTTTCCTTTGTATCTCACGGTGGCAGTTTCTGGCTGGGGGCATAAAATCTCTACACTACAGAAATAAAAAGTCAACACACGATGTCATTCTCTCTAGCACTCTGTACATGATATTCATAAAAATAGCATCTAATTTGTGGGTGGAATTTGGAAGGGGGGCAATGAAATGTATGGCATTATTTCTAACCACATAAAAAAAGAAATTATGAAAAAGTTGTGAAACAACTGACCGCATTAAAGGATTACAGCAGTGCGACACGCAGCGGGATGTTCTGGACGTCATAGAAAGGATGTATTTCACAGCACTTCACAGCGATGCAGTCCGGGGTGTCCCTGCGTGGTCACACTATGTGGTTGGATACCTCTTGGTTGTATCCTGTATATATAGGGCAGTTTGGCACTAACATGTGGCACAGAGCACTTTCTGATCAATAAAAGTGATTGTAAATGCAAAAGGCCTTGAGCGAGATGCTGGGGACCATTGTGGCAGTTCTGTCCAGAGCTCCGCCTCGGTACCATCATTCTGGGCCGTACTTCTGTCCAGGGGACCACAGACGTGGAGCAGCGTCCCTCCCCCGTGCCTTTCACTAGTGCCTGTCCTCCCCCCTGCTGGAGGCTCAGGAACTTCCCTGCCTGGTCGAGTGCGTTGGCCGCAGTGGTGCGGTGGGGGCTGCCAGCAGCTGGCAGGCAAGCAAGCAGAAGAGCGCTAATTTACACAGCATTGAAGAGATGGCCAATGGAGAGGGCAGGGAGCTCCCGGATCGAACCAATGTGTATTGGGGGGGGGGGCAGATAACCGGTCTGGAGCGTACAAAGCGTGCACTGTGCTAATGCCATGGAGCTGTGTAACCTCACGCAGAAAGCCCTCCCACACCAATGGAAGGGGACGCACACAGCCGATTACACAGGGGACGCTCTGCAGATTACACATTTACACCCCATTAATCTCCTCCTTTTTCATTCTCCCTCAGTGGTTCAGCCCATTACATTAAGACAAACAAAACTACCACCAGATGGTTTCATTCTGCCACTCTGCTGGTGATACCCAGCCCCCTCCCACCTGTACTCCCCTCATCTTAAGAGCCTCGCTTGATGTTAATGTTCGTTTCACCGCTACCCAAAATGGGGGTGTCCCAGCCATTATCTACTAAAGCAGCCCAGCCACCCCATCTACAGCACTACATCACCCCACATGTAGGAGCTACTTCCTGGCCGCTAGAATGCCAGTGGTGGAACCCCTCCCCAGTTATCAGTAATTCCTGGGGGGGGGGGTGGTCTTACACTACAGCTGGATTGAACCCGGGACCAGGCCACCAATCACAGTGTCAGAGAATGTGCCCCTTGACCCAGTGTGGTCACCCCCCACGGACAAGGCCCCCAAGGCCAGGCAAAGCCCCCTCTTGGTTGGGCAGAGGCTCTATTTCTGACATGGCATGGAGCAGGAGGGGCTCCCCAGTACAATCCCCCCCACCTAGTTCAAACCCCTGATGTCAGAGAAATCTCTACATTCAGTGATTAGTCTTGGCAGGTACAGTCTCAGATGTGGGGGGGGGGCAGGTTCTGTGTGAGATCTTCTGCCCCCATACCCACCTCACTCAGACATAACCCCCCCCACCCACACCACAACTTGTCACTCAGTCCCCATACTGGCTGGCTGGGCTGACCGCAGCTGTCCCCCGGGACCAGTATCAGCTTGCCCTGCCCCCTGCTGGCAGTCAGTGATATTTGCAGAAAAGTATACAGAGCTTATAAGACACAGTAACGAGTGCTGGGACTTCCCATAGGCTGCCTTCAAACGGAGTATTGCGTTGAAACAACAATGGAGTGTTTTTTTCCCACTTTGAGAAACCTCAGTGTTCTCCAGCGTTGACAGGCCGTCACGAACTTGCCGGCGTTTCCTGTCCGTAAGCCCGTGGAAGGAAACATCCTTCGTGGCGTCTGCTAGCCGCCTGGGAGGTGGGCAGGAGCGCCGGCTGGCGCAGCGGCCAACCAGAAGCAGGCTTGACATCCCGAAAAAAGTTCTGTT
Organism: Petrocephalus zakoni; assembly: GCA_026774425.1. Classification (NCBI taxonomy): domain Eukaryota; kingdom Metazoa; phylum Chordata; class Actinopteri; order Osteoglossiformes; family Mormyridae; genus Petrocephalus; species Petrocephalus zakoni. The sequence goes on along the minus strand of JAODKN010000035.1, from coordinate 4,409,935 downwards.
CGGTGTGAGCTTTCGCAGCTGGAGCAGGGTGCTAAATCGTCACAGACGCAGTTCTCAGGTCCTTTGCGGATCACACCTCCCTCCTACCTCTCCTTCCCCCATCCCGTGGTGGGTTGGGCGCCAGTCGTGACGCCCCCCCCCCCCAGAAACTCACAGACCCAGGAGTCACTGTCGCAGGGGGTCAGTCACCAAAATGTGTCAACACTGAATGACAG
>JAODKN010000035.1:4367525-4391522 GCA_026774425.1 Petrocephalus zakoni | reverse complement strand
CACATAGCACCTGGAGCAATTTACGGGCGATAATATGGAAACACTGGGTTACCAGCTACTGGCATCAAGGGAAACCGCATCATTCGCATAAGAAACGTATTCAAAAGATGGAATGCAGAACAGAAGAGCCAAGACCGGATTCATTCCCCAGCCCGTACGCACGGCCCTGAGGACTGTGATTCCCCGGGCCCTTCGGGGAGCGATTCGTCTGGCAGGCACTTAGAGCCCAAAGCGGCAGGCCGCACTGCACTCCCACATTTATGGTCTGCATTAGTCTCCAGCCGCTTATTAAAGCCCAGCGGTGTGCAGATGGCATTGAGCCTGGGCGCGTTTCCGTACTCCAGTCACGCTGCTATCAGCCAGCCGTTCCTGCTTCTGTACAGCATCCATCTCGCTGCGGAGCCACTGGCCTCCGGCCCTTGGGCCCCCTGGGCGTGTCGATAAGGACGATGACTCTTTGTGGAGGCCGAACTTGGAGCCGATTTCATGCGTCCCTCACTGCTGATTTGCCACTGAGGATTCTGTTAGTGCTGGCGGAAATACCACCATCTTGCTGGTCAAACTCCTTTAAGATCCTGCCTGCCTTCCCATGACACGCTCTGATCCATCCAGTACCACACCCTCTCCCATCTGTGCCATGCCCTCACTCATCAGTGCTATACCCTCATCCATGCCACACCCTGTCTCATCCATACAACACCCTCACCCATCAGTACCACACCCTCTCCCATCTGTGCCATGCCCTCAACCATCCATGCGACAGCCTCTCCCATCTTTGCCATGCCCTCACCCATTTGTGCCCCGCCCTTTCCTGCCTGTGCCTTGCCCTTTCCTGCCTGTGCCCCGCCCTTTCCTGCCTGAGCCCCACCCTTTCCTGCCTGTGCCCTGCCCTTTCCTGCCTGTTCCCCACCCTTTCCTGCCTGTGTCACACCCTTTCATGCGTATGCCCCGCCCTTTCCTGCCTGTGCCCTGCCCTTTCCTGCCTGTGCCCCACCCTTTCCTGCCTGTGTCACACCCTTTCATGCCTATGCCCCACCCTTTCTTGTTTGTTCCCCGTCCTTTCCTGCTTGTGCCCTGCTCTTTCCTGCCTGTGCCTCACCCTTTCTTGTTTGTTCCCCGTCCTTTCCTGCCTGTGCCCCACCCGTTCCTGCCTGTGCCCTGCCCTTTTCTGCCTGTGTCACACCTTTTCCTCCCCGTGTCATGCCCTTTCCTGCCTGTGTCACACCCATTCCTGCCTATGCCCTACCCTTTCCTGCCTGTGTCACACCCTTTCCTGCCTGTGCCCTGCCCTTTCCTGCCTGTGTCACGCCTTTTCCTGCTTGTGTCATGCCCCGACTTGTTTGCTGAACAGCTCTCTGTTCTCCTGCCTCCTTCCCTCCCTCACCTCTAGCTGTCAAGGGCTTCAGCCGTCTCGTTTTTCCCCATGACCCCCTATTGTGATCTATGTTCCTTTGGCTCCATCAGTTTCTCCTTGGTTCCCCCATCTCTCCTTTCTAACCTCCCTCTATTTTCCTGGGATAACTTTTGATATCAGCCCATCTTATATGTCATGCCGTACCCCTTTCTCTTGTCATGCCTTTACCTCTTGCCTGCCCTCCCCGTACCTGTTGGCCGGAGTGGAGAAGACAGCCAGGATGACGTCGCGGCCCTGCATGCGCAGCACGGGGCTGGTGGAATGCAGCAGGTTGAAGTAGAAGTGTGAGTCCCCTGGGATGGAGCAGTTGAGACGTGCTTTTAGGAAGGAGGTCCACTGCTTCTCCAGGACCCGCTGGGAGCCGCCCAGGTCCCCCTTGCACACCCGGGCCACTCGAGACACCATCACCTGGGGATCCGGACCCGGGACACAGTCAGGCGTGACTCGCAAACATGCGCACAGCAGCTCCGCGGCGGGTTGTGCTGGGGGATGGGGAAATGCTCATTACAAATGCACATTTAAAAAGACAAAAATGCAAAGCCTGCCTGTTCTTCAAAGAATACAGCAAATTTTGCCGCTGCCCAGGGGGACAGCAGGTGATGCAAACGCCGCCACCAAGGCTAGTTTTATAACTCATTATTTCTGTGCAGTAAATTGTCATTGTTAATTCATGAAAATGTCAGTGCATCTGAAAACTGGGGCCGCTGAGCGATGTGACCTTTGGTGCAGGGATGCCAGACTAAGTGTCTGCTTACTCCGGGTCATATAGGCACGCACGGCAATATGCATGCGGCCATACAGCTCGCATACATGAAATGCGCATTAGGGGGATAAAAAGAGATCCTGTCATCCCATTGTATGTTTGCATCTCCTGATGCATTCGGCTTGCATGTGACTCATGTCGCTTGAATGTCGTGAAAAACATCTTTCCGTCTTTAATTTAACCACAGGGTTTCTTCTCTGTAATTAAAGATGCACCGACCGGCCCCCACACGAAGCAAAAATACCTAGTGAAAGGAGGATCAGTGCCATGGCAGGGGGGTGTTGAAGCTCCTCATAATGCAGGGGACGCAGGGAGGCGGGCAGATGGGCCTTCCACACCCCTTCCCCAACCCCCCAGGTGGTGCCTCCCTACCTTCTCCAGGTAGTTGTATTCCATGGCCATCTCTCTGAAGAAGAAGTAGATGTGTGGCCCCCACTCCACTGCGCTGACGAAGTAGGGCTCTGAAAGAGCAAGAGGAGCCATCGCTGGTGGCCGCTATGGAGGACACATGGGCAGAGCCCTCCCCCCCACCCCCTCCAGGGTCCTGCCGACCTGAATGACAACCTCCCTGTGCCAGAATCAGGCATCCCAGGGCAAAGCTGAGGTTCTCAACTGATTAGGCTCAGGACCCACATTATTTCTTGGTCATTAAGTCACGACCCAAATTTTTTTAAACTTCTGGTGGAAATATTTGCTGACATTGGGGAGGGAGGGATGCTGAATTTCCGACGGAGCGGGGGTCATGACCCACCTGCTGAGGAACTGTTCTAAAGTAAAAAGACAAAAGGCTAATTCTTTAAGTGTAAGATCTCAGTTAGGACTGTATGCTAGTGAACGGAAGGCGTATGTGACAGTGATGCCATCACCCTTGAGTTGCTTCTGGGGCTCCGCCCGCTGTCTGGCTCAGTGCACTGACCTCAAATTCCCATTCTGCTGTATATATATCTCCATGCCTCATGGGGAATAAGGTGGGATATATGAGGCCCACGCCCGGTCCCTCACGGGGATGAATGAAGTATCACTACACTGCTCTGTATCTCAGGTCATTGTAGCCAGACGTACCTCTGAACCACTTGGAGTCATGCTTGACGGTGCGCAGGGCGGGGCTTTCCCCAAGGCTGCGGTAGATCACTGCGTCGATGGCCAGGAAGTCTGTCACCGTCGCCGTGAACAGGTTTCCATCTACAGGGACACAGAAGCCGTGGATGGAGATGGGTACAGCGAGGGTTAAGGAACTGGCGAGGTTTCCCATTTACCGAGAATTCTAAGTAGTACACCTACAGGAGTCTCGTTAGAGCTATTTTTGTGTAGCGGTGGCAATAAATTCATATTGATGCACACAATGAACGCCTAAGAGCTCTTGTCTGAGCCTTAATTACAGATTTTGTACAGTAAGCAAAAGCGCCGCTCTTAGAAAGCGAGGTACGTCACAGCTCGCGGCGCACAGATACACGCAGGTTAGGGTTAGGGTCCTTTACCGGCAAACAGGGCCACGTTGGCATGCTTCGGGTCGTAGGGGCACCGCGCCATTCCACTGATGGCCTCCCCCACCATCTCCAACGTGTCCCCCTGTCACACAAAGATGACACAAAATCATCAGTCGCACACACGCGCCGTAATAATGATTCCGCTTTAGAGGCTAATACGAGATGAGCTAAGGGGCAGCTAAGGGGCAGCCGGAATGCTGTTAGACGTAGATGTAAAGGAATCCACTCAGCTCCCGTGTCCCTGGGGACTCGCAAAGCACATGAGGCACCTGTCGGAGCTCCCCTTTCATCAGCGTTGTGCAGTAACCAGCTACGTGTTCCGGCTTGCCTCTTGCATGTTCGAGAAATTGATTACATTCCGCCGATATAATCGAAAAATATCTTGACTGCCATATTAACAGTAACATGAACTCAGATGCTGCACTGAGAAATGGCTCAGGCCGGGAATTTACATTTATGCAGCAATTTCCTAATTCTCAAAGGCTTCGGGTTACTTGGCTGATTACAGCACCGGTCGCTTACGATTCAGAATCAGCCGAAGACTAGGCCGAGTCGAATCGGACACGACCGGGCCTCTCAGGATGGGGAACAAGACACTCTTGCAGCAGAGATGACTGCAGCTGGGGCGCGCCACGCCATCGCAGTCTCGCTACCCAGAGGCTATAAACCAGCTCACCAGATAAATCAGCCTTAGCCCCGAGTAGTCGTTAGCATGCTGCGGCTTTCCGCTCATTCTGAGCTCTTCTTCCTTGTTACAACAGTCCCTGTTCGTCAACATGACCTCTTTGCAATGAGGCCAGTACTCCCTACCGGTGAGAAGGGCCAGGGAACCAATGCAGACTAGTCTGGCCAATGAAGAGCCAATGAAGGCACCGCATTTCCATAGGATAAAGACATGCGACCACCTACACCCCCTCATTGGTATTCCAAAAGGCACTGTGCACTAAAACAATGTATCCTGATCACTGAGACAGTGGTAGGAGAGGGTGCTGAGAATTTCTGTGGATTTCTGAAAACACTACTGACAGCCATTCTGTGCCTTTGTGAGTGTGTGTGTGTGTGTTGGCACTAAATGTCCCCACAATGTGATACAAACCTGTTTGACGTTGTCCACCATTTTTTTTCAGTCCCCACCAGGGGAAACTCCATTTTATAAAAAGTATGTGACTGCAATCAAAAAACTAAAAATGCCAAAAGTATTTTGTTTAGTTACTTATGGTTAAGGTTAAGGCTGGGTAGGAGTTAAGGTTATCATAGTTGGGATTTGGGTTATGCCCATAGAAATGATCGGACGGTCCCCACAAAGATATGAATATGTGGACAGTGTGTGTGTGTGCGTGTGTGTGTAAGTACTCACGGCCTTGGATAAGATACTCACAGTGTAATTAGCGCACAGGGGGTTGAAGGCGTTTGTCCCGCAGACGAAGAGACCTCCTTGCCGGCTCAACAGCACCTTGACAAAGTTCCGGCACTCGTCCTGAAAATCAGAGACCCAGAAAGTGGGGATTATCCCGAGGGAAGGGGGTTGAGGGACCGAAAGGACCGTCCGTTACAGCCGCCATCATCATCGTCATTGTCGCTGCCGTTAGCCTTACCATCCCACCATCTGCGTGGCCCCTTGGAACTTGGTCAGGTGAATCCATTAACGTCAGCCCTAATTGGAAATGTATGCTGCACTGATGGTACCATATCCATCCCTAATATGACAGGCGCTCTGCAGCCCACTTTGTTAATATTCCTCAACCCGACTGCCCCCCAGCCCTGAAAACAGCTCCATTTCAATGCTCCCCCCCTCCTTTGGCGCCAGTTCCTGAGACGGGGGTATGTGACACATACAGTCGGTATGCTGATGTCATTGCAGGGGGGCTAGTGCCCCCCATGTGGCCCCCTCCCTTTCCATGCATCTCAGGAGGGGTGTAGGCTTTCTGTGGGTGAGTGAGGGTATGGGGGGAGGTCATGTAGAATTGAAGCGGGGGGGGGGGGTGGGCGTGGGTGAGATAAAGGTGGGAGCGGAATGGCAAGAAGGAGAGGGGGGTGTGGTGTGGCGGGGGCTCCTGCGGCGTCTGGCAGGGTGTTCCCATGCGCGTAAGCACGACGGCCTGCTACGTGCGTCTGTTTGGAGGCAGTTACGCTGGAGCAGAAATCAAAGCGGCAGACGGACGGCGGCACCAGGAGCCCCTGCGAAGGCCGTAAATCATTCTCAGGCCCCGAGCATCACGTTCACGCCAAATCTGGAATAAATCGGAAGCGACTTCAGTTCAGCTACTAGTTGAGCGTGTTCATCTCTGCTCCCGCTCTGGGCCATCAGTGTCCAGTGGCCTCTGCTGCTCCACCTTCACTCCCGGATTAGGGAGACGTTTTATAGACCATTATGCGGTTCTTAATTTTATTTACCGTCCAATTTTCATAGATCCTTTTTCTTCTCAGGATGCAGTCCAGCAGGTACCGCAGACTCCACACCCTCTCCTCATGGCCCCCTCCCCCAGGGTGTCCCTGTACCGGCTGTCAGGGGCCCCTAGCGTCCAGGGCCCCCAGCGTCAGGGGCAATCCATATTACCACTCCATGTTTACGCTACGCCTCTGATTTATTCATCTGGGGAGCACAGATGAGCCACTGCATGCAGGCTGTTCAAAGGAAAACATGTTTATCTTCACAAATGACCCAAAATAAGCAGAGGGGTGAAGCCGGGGGGGGGGCGCAGACTGCAAGTTCACAGCCGGGCCTCTTAGCCAGATGTTTTTCAGACTGAGTGTGACCTCAACAAGTGCACACCTAATCCAGCTTGTGATGGGGGGGTGGGCGGTGTTCAACTCCTTCGGCTGCCCCCCCCCCCGATTCGGCGGAAGCTCTTTGGAGAGCTTTCAGCTACAGCTCAGGATTTCCCAGCTCGCGAGGCTGGATTCTGCGGTAAGCAGCAGCCCTGCAGCGTGAAACACGAATCGGGAGGGGGAATGACAGCATCCTGGCCGGTGCCCCCCCCTCATGAGATGCTTGCTGCGGTGTGCCCTGGGGGCCGCAGACGGGATCTGGGACCATCACATGCCTACGTCCTCCGGCTGGTCCTGTGTGTGGCGGCCGCCCCCATTCCGGCTGATAGAGCCCATTTGCACTTCGCGTCGTGCCTGAGCGCTGGAGACCAGGCGCAATTCTAGGATCTCGCCCATGGGGGGGCTCCCAGTAGAGTTGCTACTTGCAATTTGAAAAAATACAGGAGCCACGAAATGTGTACAAAAATATAGGAGAAACTGCTAGATCGATTTTTAAAAATATTTCTTCAGAGGGATTGTGACAAAATAATTTGGTGGCTGGAATAGAATCACTTAGAATCACCTATGCTGGAAACCATCCATCCACTCATCCATCCATCCATCCATCATCCATCTATTCATCCGTCCATCCATCCATCCTCTGACCAAGCCTGGAGCTCATTAAACCCTCCATTTTGTTATTAATTATATTTTCAAACAACTGGGAAGCAAAAACAATACTGATGCCTCTGAGCTGCATCTTATTCCCTACATATAAAAAGGAAGTAAGCGGTGAAAACTGCCCCAACAGATCATCTGAAAGCCAGGGGGCTGAAGAAATGGCCACTATAATGGAGCAAAACACCAAAGCAGCACCTGGAGTAACAGAAAACAGAGAGGGGTGGGCAGGGCCGGCGCTTATCACTCGGGATTGACTCCCTAGTACTGGGTAACGAGGGCATTTTCAATTAGCGGCGTAACAAGCTGCCACATCCGCGGCCTGTGCCGAGGAGGAGACTCGTGGATTCGCGTTCGGATATTGCCATTCCCGGCGGATCGCGCGAATATGTCCGAATGATCAACCAGCTGGAAACATTTCATTACAAATCCAATTACCCAGGTGGCTAATATATCACACCTGACAAAGAAAGTACTGAAATGGACTTTGGAGGCTGCTGGAAAGCGCCGGCTGTGCGCCCCTAAAACGCTGGGATCCTGGGGCAGCCTAAGTGCCAGCCAGTCCTCAGAGCCACACATCCACCCCCCGCGCCCTCGACCACCAAACGCCCCCCACGCCCCACCAGTCCAAGGCCTCCCCCTCCCTTTGTGTTTATTTTGTGACGAACTGTCTCACAAGGATTGGATGTCAGGTGTTATTTTCACTGATAAATAAGTCATTTTTGTTGCCAGAGGGTGGATTAAGCGACCGCCCTCCGCGTCGCTACGCAGACAGTTTTCAATAACCTGTCCTTCTGTCAGCCTCGGAGAAGGTGTCTGAGGGCACATGAGTCAGGTGGACGATCTGGACTGTCGGCAGGAGCAGGTTAGCGGGTGGGAGGGGGGGTAATAGCTGGGCCGTCACACCGTGGGCGGCTGGAGAGACGTCAAAGCACTTCGCGGCTCAGCACGTCGGAGGTGCCGACGCCCGCGGACCGCCGGCTTCGCTCGCTGGAAACCGTTTCCGGGCCCTAGGCCTTCGCTCGACTTGAGCGGCCAAACAGAACTTCATTAAAATGGCAGCAGACCACGTTTCTCCTTTTGTGCATCTCCACACCCAGGCCATCAAGCTAGTGGCGGAGCGAGGCAGAGCGAGGCCCGGCGCCAAGCCCCCCCTGCGTCCGCTGGCGCTCACCTCATGCTTCCCCTTCATCCTGCAGATTCTGATGTCATTCTTATTGGACTCCCAGGTCCTCTTCTGCAGGGAGAAATGCGAGGAGACGGTGACAACGATGAAATTGCAGCCCTTTGCTACACACTCTCCATGCCATCGCCGCGAGGATGGCTAGGTGCATGAAGAAGGCCTCACCTTGCTGTAGAACATCTCCTCTCCTGCCACGTTGTCCAGTTCCACTCGATACAGGTCATCTCTGATAGAACAAGTGAAACACCAAAATCCGTCAACAGCCTATCCATCCATCCACCCATCCACCCATTTTCCAAATCCGCTTATCCTACTCAGGGTTGCAGGGGGTAGGAGCTTATCCCAGCTACAAGCATATAGAAGGGGACAACCCAGCATAGGGTGCCACCCCGTTACAGGGCACGCATGCCATTCACATTAACACCTACGGACAACTTGGTGATGCCAATTCACCTTAGCATGTTTTGGGACTGGGGGGGTCCAGAGTACACACAGGCGGTGTTGGGGAAGGTACTCAGGCACTCTGTGACTCTGTGACTGTGACTCTTTATACTCAACTGGTTGGTTGAAAGAAAACCTTAGTCTGGATTTGTACTTTCTGGACCTGGACTCTGTAATGGACAACTTGTGAGTTACTTCCCCAACACTGCACACAGGAAACCTCATAATGACATGGGGTGGAGACTCAAACCCCAGAGGTGTGAATGGTACATCCCACTGAAGCCAATTTTAAATCAGATTGCGAGTTTTTTTCACGTCAAAGTTCCAGTTGAATCTGAAGCAGAAACTGGAGCCAGGATTTGGCAGCGGAGAGAGTATTTGTTGGTAAGCAGGCCTGCAGGATAATGATACGCAAGCAGGCCTCCTGTTATGAGTTTACCCTGGGGGATGGAGGCCTTTAGCCTTTGCAGAACTATTTGTGTTCCATTAGCCTAATTTCCCAGTTACTTAAGGAAAGTTATTACTGAGTCCGGAGCTCAGAGCCTCATCCAGGACTTCAGATGCAAGTTTTTTAAATGCTAAAAGAGTGATAAGTAAGGAATGCCCTTAGGTACCCTGTGTCCAGTCTGCTCAACCTCTGGCCCAGTAAAAAATAGAATGAAAGGGGACTTTACTAACGAAGTGACCTTGACACTTATGGGGCATTAGCATTGCAGTGAATTCCAGAACAGCTCTTATTTATTACAGATAAAATAAAAATCTGCAGGGTGGCACTTTTGCTCAGTGGGCAGTATTTTAGTTCACACCTCCAGAGCTGGGAGTTAGAATCTCACCTCCTCTGTGTGTGAGTGTGTGCAGTTTGCACGCTGTCCACATGTTGTGCAGCTTTCTTCCAGCTAACTGGCTAACTGGCATCCCTTAATTGCCCAATAAGAGTGTGTGTACGCGCCCTGTGATGGAGTGACATCCCATCCAGGATCTACCCTTGCCTTGTGCCCTATGCTACTTGGGATAGGCCTGCCCCACCCCCCACCAACCACCCTAACCCGGAGAAGCAGTTGAGAGATGGATAAAAATCTGCATGTTGTACTTTATTTGGATGAGGAGCAGATGGTAATGTATTGATTAAGGACTGGAGCTCTGTGAATAGGCAGAGCTGGTTCTGGCCTGATGGAGGCCTTTTCAGACAAGGGGCCTTGAATGTTCTAATCTGTAAATCTGCCGTAGCTGTGCTATTGCGGCAGTATCGATCTTATCTCCGAGATCCAGCCCCATTCTCCATCTGTGGCACTTCTTTATGGGCCCAGGGCTCATCAACAGAAGGAAGGCTGTGTCTAACACAAGGGGAGACCAGACCACCGCCTCAATAAATTATTCACTCGCTGCATTTCTTGGTTTGTTAAGAGAATAACCCCCCAGCGCGGGACAGTGCTTAAGTGGAGCAGCCACCATGGCCAGGCTCTATCTCTGCCTTCGGCTTCAGGGAGGCCGCGTTCTCAGAGCCGGCACAGATAATCAAACGGGAAGTGGATGCAGGGTAATCTCATCATGGTTACTTTTCGCTGACCTGTGCTGACACAAGAAGTATTAAAAGGCTTTCATGTCAGTATGGATGACAGCCAGGTCCCCAACCCTGACTCGGATCATCACCGCTGTAACTTGATTTCTGAAGACCACTAAGATTAAAAGATAGCGATAATTTAGCTGGACATCCGTGGATGCACCGGTTAGGGCCTTGGAAAGAGCTTACCTATCCGGGGACTGCTTCCCTATGTCACTGTTGACTGGTGATGTGAGGTCCTACATCCTGCGCTCTCGGGCTGCCAACTGAGGACTGCGTGCCGTCTTTACTCGTGCCTGACTATAATTCACATGCGGCTAACTGTAGTAAGCCTTATGTGGCCCTCTCAGCCTGTTTCTTCCTCAGTTCACGTGCTTACAAACCACAGCGGGCCTGAAGAAAGATGTGATGGTTTAATCTAACTGCATTTGCAAGACAGCCGTGGGCTACTGGGCCGCGGTGCCTCTCTTTGACAGAAATGCGTCTGCCATGACACCGTGCAAACGACCAGAGGTTCCTCTCCGTTTCGCCGTTGTGTAAACAACTCTTCCAGCGTTGCTCCTTTGTCTGGATTAGGCCTTGCGTTCGGCTCTATTATTGAGCGCCCTGTGCCATCTCACCCAACCCCCGCGCCACACCGGCTGTGGCAGGACGCCGTCTGCTGTGGGCCCCGCACCCCCCACAGTCCAATGCGCCTACATGGCTTTCTGGGCCACGGCTTTAATAGATATTGCTCCATGAGCGGTGATGCTAATGCTAGCAGGATTTGTACACTTGCCAGTCCTCTTATCAGGCGGACCACTTGGATACAGAGTTGAGCAATCGACTCAGCCTCCCCCAAGGTACTTGGCAGCTTTTACATTTATGTTTCTCACCGCTGAATTTCAGCATAACTATATAGCACCCACCCCTCCACCAGCAAAGGACCTGCTCCTAGGCTGGGGGCAAAAGCTGCCTCTGCAATTAGATTCTCATTTCGCGATAAGGCTGAGATTTATTACTATATTTCTGTTCAGTGTGGCAGGGCAACCGAAGGTCAAAGCCAGAGTTCTTGACCTCGATTGTTTCTGCTTCTTTGGCTTGTTTTCAAGCTCTATGCCTCCGAGCGACCACATGCGACCATATTTGTACTCATTCTGACGTTCTATTTTGATCTACTTTGATCAATTTTGCTTTTAACTTTTAAGTTATGCCTGAGCCATTGTTATTAACAGCCCATCCATTTACGGGCACATATATAAAGAACTCGGACCGGCTCTGGACACTCGGTGACTCACTGGAGCACGTTGGCACACGAGTGAGTGTTGTTGCGGTCTTACCTAGCTCCGATGTACAGGGTCCGGTTGACTTTGAGGACTCTGTGTATGTGCAGAGGCTCCTGTCTCTGTGATGAACGATGTGCTCTGCCCAGAAACACAGGGTATGGCCTGATCACTGTAAGAAGGAGACAGCAAGACTTTTATCACCTTGTTATATTCCAGGGACAGGGCAATGGAAGGCTGCTGGGGAGGAATTATCCGGAGACCAAATCCCTGAATAGATTCCCAACTAATCCCGAATCTCAGGGGGATTAGGAGACCGCTGTTTACATTTTGAAACCCTCAGACATCAGTGAAAGGGGCCTGTAGTCATTTGGGAGACATTAATCAATATCAGACACCACTGCTTATCAGTCAGCCTCTGTTCTGCATGGCTGACTAACCTCAGTTTGGGGGGGGGGTGGAGTTTGGGCTGTGGCAGCATCTTGCCAGGGCTGACCCCAACCCTCAATATAACCTCACACCCCAGTGTTCAGAAAGAAAAAAAAAGACCTACCCTCTGTGGGAATAGAGTGCAGAGGTCCTGGTTCGTCGGGAAAAGTGCCGCCAGCCAATCGGGTGAGGACAAAGAGGAATATCAAGGGAGGGGCCATGGTTGTCATGGCAGCAGGACACTGGCACTGTAGAGACATGAAATGAAGGAAGGTCATATGTAGTGCTACTGAAGTACACAGAATAATGGTTATGCACACTACAGGGTAAAGATATATGCACCCATCTATGTAACATATTTGAGCACACTTCCCGCTGACTGTGTAACATATCTAAGCACACTTCCCGCTGACTGTGTACCATAACCACAGGGCACAGCAGGCACACACAGCGGACTCCGGCTGCGCGCTTTAAACATATATCATTAATTAAGCACTCGAGTTTCTTCAGAAGGGCAGCCCTGTCCCTGCAGCGGCCAGCTATTCTGCTGGCCGGCAATGCAAAAGAGACACGACACTTAAAATAACCCCCCCCCCGCCAATAACGAATGATAGGAACCACAGAGACAGCTGGTGTGTCTGCGAGGCGGGGCGGTCAAAGCATCGGGGCCCTTACGTTTATCAGAGTGAAGGAGCTGAGCTTACAGAAGGAGAGAAAATGAAAACGGCGGGGTCAGAAACGACGGAAAACCCGCCTGTCCCTCGAATGAAATCCTCACTCGAATTCATGTAGCTTTAGGAACTGAACGCAGCCCCTATACAGCAGAAGTGCAATGACACAGAATGACACACCGGAAAGGAGAAGGAGTGCAGGAGTAAGAAAATGGAACATTACCAACATATGAATGATGACCTCAGGCCTTTTTTCGGGACTGCAGCCCGGGGCACGGCTATGGGCCGTTACTACACAAATCATCTTTAAGCTGGATATTACCGGCCTCGAGTTAATGTGTAAATATCAACACTTACACTGGTACATTTGCAAAAGCTACGTCCAACTTATGATAATTTCTTCGCTTATTTCTTCCAATAACAAATGTTCAAGTTACAGTTGGACTCTATTGCAAGGTATAAAAGCTGTTGATGGTTGAAAGCAAGTTAACGATGCCATTTTAATGATTATGATTAATCTCTACAAAAAAAAAGCTGTTTTCGCATAAAAATGCCAGGAGCTGGAAGTGTCAGTTGTTATAAAGGCTGGGCTCATGCACATAAACAATCAGGAACGCGGATATTTGAATGTCACCTTCATACACAATGTATGCAAATGGATATTGAGCCTTCTCAGATGGCGATGGCTTTATTCAGCTGTGACCAAGCATTTCAGATTCCACTGTGGTTAGAAACCAGCAAGTGACACAATGCAAATGAAGGTGCTTTCTACCTTCACACGCCTTCACACAAACACACACACGCACACACACACACACACACACAGTCCACTCTCCATGCATTTCTATGGCCATAACCCTAATCCCAACTGTGACAACCTTAACCCCTACTCAGCCCTAACCTTAACCATAAGTAACCAAAGCAAATAGAAGACTTTTGGCATTTTTTGTTTTTTGACTGCATTCATAGATTTTTATAAAATTATGTTATCCTTGTAGGGACCACAAGGTAAAAAGTTACAGGTTATTATCACATTGTTAGAACATCTGGTCCCCACAATGTAACAATTACTAATACACACACACACGTTTGTAGTCAGATCTTGGTTAGGACCGTCTATTCATTTCTATGGGAAAAACCCTAATCCCAATCATGACACCCTTAACCCCTGCCCAGCCCTAACCTTAACCATGAGCTACCAAACAAAATACAAGACTTCTGGCATTTTTACTTTGTATTCACAATTTTTTTTATAAAAATTCTGTTTCCTCTTGTAGGGACTAAAAAATCGGTCCCCAAAAAACAAGTTATTATCACTTCAAGGGGATATTTGGTCCCCACAGTGTAATATATACGTGACCCACACACACACACACACATTCAGTCTGGAAATGCATTTCAAAAAATTAAATCGCAGGCAGCATCTTATCAGGATTTATTATCTTTGCTCAGGCATTTCTGAAATTCCCCGCAGCCGAGGGCAGGACAAAGGGGGGGCTTGTCACGGCGTCCCCCAAACACCCACACCGCAAAACTGGTGGTGGTGGAGGGGGTGGGGGGGTACGTCAGAGGGCCGGAGCACAGGGCAAAGGAACAGAGCGAGAGGTGACGATGTGGGGGGGGATTAAGCGGGGGGGGGGGCGTCACCGGGCCGCCTCTCGCGAGGGACTCTGCTACGGGTGTTAATAATTTATAACTCGGTGTCAGGCCTCACGCATGCGATTAGCATAATTTGAGACTTAGGCGTATAAGATTTCACAGCGCCGCCAGGTTAGGAAAAGGCAGCGGCACAGTGACGTGCCACATCACAGCGCAGGCGAGGGACCCTGTGCTCTAATGAGGTCACATGACTCCTGGCCCGTGAGCTTCACCCCGAGCACCACCCCCCCCCACATCCATCCACACCCCCCGAGCCCGCCCCCGCCGGGATTTATGCTCGTCCGCTTGTCTCTTTCGATAGACCTGAATCGATGCAATTACAGGCAGTTAATTTGCTAATTAAGGCGATTAAGCGATCGCTGAAGGAGGGGACTGAATGTCCGGGCGAGGTGTTACTAATGACTGTAACTTAAAATGATTCAACTGTATCCCGAGACAACGCGGGATGGTCTATTCGATTAGGGCGACGTCACTAACGGGCTAACGAGCTCTGGAAGAACAAGCACATTCAGCACAGAAGAACGGCTGTGGAAGACAGAAAGACAGAGAGATAACGGCCCCGGGCCCCTGGGGGCCTTCCTTTTACACACTTCTGTAATTATGCTGTATTGCCTGGAACCGTCGTACTTTTATGGCCACAACAAAGTTTAGAACTTTAACAAGTGAGTGATTATTCTTCAGCGGATCTTACCACGGTCTAATGATGGCAGGGCACTTTCTTCATGTCCGTACAGCAGGAAAATGAAGGCGACAGGGAAGCAGGAAGTTAGTGTCAGCAGGAGAACAAAGGGGCCGTTTCGGAGTTAGTGCAGGAAATGCCATGTTCGGTTCGGAAGGAGCCCGGAAGAGTGCAGCCCGTCCTGATGGGCTCCGATGGGACGAGGAAAGCAGAGATGGAGAAATGGAGCAGACGGCCCGCTTTTCCGAGCGAGGCCGACGTCCCAGTGGCCGTTAAACCTCCGATAACAGGGCGGCCCAAAATGTACCGCGTACGTGGACACTCTCCCGAAAGGCTGCCAAATCAAATTAAGAAAAGATAGGACTGGAGCTAAAAAAAAAAAAAAGAAAAAAACAAAGATCCTGCAAATTTAGCATTGGGGTTATGGGGAGCCTGGAGCCTGTCCCAGGAACTGCAGGGTACAAGAGGACTCCCTGGATGGGACGCCAGCCCATCACAGGGCACGAGGCAGGGTACGACCTGGATTGGACGCCAGCCCATCACGGGGCACGAGGCAGGGTACGACCTGGATGGGACGCCAGCCCATCACGGGGCACGAGGCAGGGTACGACCTGGATTGGAGGCCAGCCCATTACGGGGCACGAGGCAGGGTACGCCCTGGACGGGACGCCAGCCCATCACGGGGCACAAGGCAGGGTACGGGCCGGATGTGACACCATTCAGTCACAGTGTATGTATTTATTATAGAGGAATTAGCACAAACAAACCAGCAGGCATGATCAGAGCCATGTGCCTTTGAAGCTAAGGCCTGGCTGCTCCCTCGAGTGACTCACTTCCTACCAACAGCAGGATGTGCTGCTTCCCATAGTACTTAAGCGCGTAAGACCATCTCCCCCCCCCGCCACCAGACTTCCATCGGTGTCTCTGACGCCATCTTCTGAATGTGCCATTGTCTTACAAATTCTGAGGTTTGACCCGTGATGAAGAGGCTTTACGTGACTAGAGAGACAAGACAGGAAGGCCCCATATCACAGCGGGTAAGATTATCCCCGGCTAATCTGGGCTCTCGGCCTTCTGCTCAGTTTATTGCCATAATTATCAGTGCCGGGATCAGGAATGTACACGGCAAATGATATATAAATCAGCGACTGAAAGCTGATTTATTACTTAAGAAACAAACCCAAGGTGGCCGTCAGCACCCAAGTTATAAATAAGAGAAAACCCGCCTAATGGCTCTGAAGGTTTACAACATCACCGAACCCCTTAATGTAATTATTTCCCAAAAAAGAAAACAGAAATTCCCGCGGGTCCTGTATTATCTTACATAAATAGCAAAGGTAACTTAATATCTAAACTTGTTCTCGTCCACCAGCCCGTTGGCCCTTTAGCCATGAATCACGGGGGAGATGGATTTATTATGATGGAAACAATGGTCTGGGGTTTTTTGCCTGCCAGCAGAAGAGGTGGATTCTGGGGGAGGGGTCTCGGGGTTGTCAAGGTAAGCGATTTATTTTTTAATGGCTTAGCTGGGAGAAGCAGAATGGGGGTGCCAAAATGAGGGCTGCTATTGGGGGAAAATAGAGGAGGGATTGGTTCTGTACTGGGCAGGAGACTATGCAGGAAACATTTCTTAGTTTCACTGTGCTATATTAGTCATATGAAATTACCTCAATCTCCCCTCCCCGCTCCGTCTGTACCCCCCCGGTCCCGCTCCCCCGGGCTGGATCTGCTGAGTGAAGTGCGGCCTTCCCTGACAAATTAGCGTCAGCAGAACAATTCACAGGAACGAAGCCTCCCGCGCCAAACGAAAATAAACGCAAAACGGGTGAGTCGCGTGTGACGCCCCCCCTTCCTTGTATTCCTCAGCCCCCCCTTTCCACTCCATCAGGTTCACAATGGAAGCTGCTATGAGTATCATAACACCAGCACAACACTGTGCATTAATAATAAGCCATGTTTGGATTCACTTTGGGAAACAAACAATGGACATCATCTTTATAATAAACTGCTGCTACTTTTGAATATAACTCGCTTCTGCGTGATATATCCAGGAAGGTCTTGCTTTCCAACTGATCATTGATATATAGGCTCTTCTGACAGAGATACCAAGTCAAGCATATACATGTATACACATACACACACATCCCTCTGATCCCCACCCCAGTGTGACTCCCTCTCTCCCTTTCTCTCCTTCACTCTCTCTTCTGATCCCCACCCCAGTGTCTGACTCCTTCTCTCCCTTTCTCTCCTTCACTCTCTCCTCCTGATCCCCACCCCAGTGTGACTCCCTCTCTCCCTTTCTCTCCTTCACTCTCTCTTCTGATCCCCACCCTAATCTGACTCCTTCTCTCCCTGTCTCTCCTTCACTCTCTCTTCTGATCCCCACCCCAGTGTCTGACTCTCTCTCTCCTTCACTCCCTCCTCCTGATCCCCACCCCAGTGTCTGACTCTCTCTCTCTCCTTCACTCCCTCCTCCTGATCCCCACCCCAGTGTCTGACTCCTTCTCTCCCTCTCTCTCCTTCACTCCCTCCTCCTGATTCCCACCCCAGTGTGTGGCTCGCTCTCTCTCAGCTCGCTCATGGGAAACTCTGAGATCGGCCACCTGCTCCTCCACACCTCCTTCTTTTCCAGAGGGCCCGTCATTCCTCCGGCGCTCACCCCCCCCCCCTGACGGGAGCCTCGCTGAAACCTGCACGTGCCTTGGGTGTGGGGCACAGCCTGCCGCACAGGCGTCTGGGGGCATCTAAAGATTTGGGGAATACAGGTGCTGATCCGCTGGTGCTTACAGGCGGCCCCGCGCACACCCCCGAGTCGCAGGCATTACACCGGCCCCGGCTGTGGAGCTGCTTTCATTCTCTGCATCGCCACTGAGGGGCATGTTAATCAGGACAGGGGGGCTGCCAGCTCGGATGGACACATCCCCACCCCCCCTCCGCTCGCTCATCTCACCATTCCGGGGGGCAGAGACTATAATGAGAGCCCGCCGCATCAAGCTGTTTATTTTCCAGCACTTGTTATTTCCGCAGAAATTTGCTCATCGCCCCACCCTAACCCTGCCCCCCCCCCCTCCAAACAAAGTGCAGTCCTGGTTTTTACAATGGCTTTAGTACACGCAGTGTTACCGGGAAAAAGTCAGCGGTGGGTGGAAGTGTGTTGCTGTGGCATTGGCAGAGGAGAGGCTGGGGACTGGGGGGGGGGGTCTCGGGGGCACCATGTCAGTTAGTCTTTGGTGGTATTTGTGTGTGTCTGAGGGGGGGTGGGCATCAGGTTCGCTGTTTACTCGGCCTTGTTGCTAAGGAGATGGGGACCAGAGGAAAGATTCAGTCATAACAGCAGCCTAGACTGATAAAGCGGCAGTCATTGGGGGGGGGGGGGGATGAAAGAGGAAGGGCCAAGCAGACATGAAAAGGGGGAGCAACACAGCATACCAGGGAAGGGGACCCAGAGTAGCTGGTGGTCAAAATCAGAAAATGTCATTACCGTTTTCAGGATCCCTGCAAAAGAAAATTTATATGAGAGAGGAGGACCACTCGTTTGTCAATGAACTAAAGTGTCAAAGTGGCCGAGGCGGGCGGAGACAGGAGGGGCGTGAGTCAGCCTGGGATGGGGGGGATGGGGGAGGGACGTGGGGGACGGGGCCCACACACGCAGGAGCGAGCCATTGTGCACGGCGCCGTGCGCGGTCAGCAGGAATGCGGCCACCTCCGCGTCATAGTGACGGCTCGCTGACCGCTCGCACCCAGGCGCTGGGCTCCCCCCTCCGCCCCCTACCCACCACCTCCCCCCACACAGAAACCTTTTGTGCTCGTCGGGCTCCTGAAGATTTACGCGCACAAGGGCGCGCTTGTCCTCCAAATCACCGAGTTAAGTGGCAAACAATTGATCGGTGTTTCCCCAGCGTCTCCGTCCAGCGGGGGGGTTATTCGGCCATGCCACCCGCCCGCTGCACAAGGCTGAGCCTAGCTGCGGTCGGCCTTTTGAGGATGGCCCCCGCTGTGCCTCCACCTGGAGGTGGGGCGCGCCGAGCGCAAACGTTGGGTTTGGCATGTCCGGGAAACTAACGGCTCCTCCGGCTCCGGCGCCTCGCTGCCACGCAGCAAAGACACAGCACATCTGCCGTGTCTCACGTCGCAGGCAATGTGTCTCCGCCAGGTCTCCCAGGTGAGGAGTAAAATGAGATCCGATATCTCCAGTAAACACACTCATGGGGCTACAATCCACACAAAAACAACATGTGTGGCTGATTAAGTCAACAGGACAGGTTAAACATCACCGCCGTGCTGATTAGCCACCGATGCGACATTTCACTTGACATTTCACTTGCACTATGCGACTTGACGTATTTGGCATAGACAGAACCTTCCACAAAGCAGGAATCAGACTGTTTTTGCTTTCATTTTCAGCCATCTATTATGCAATGGACCTTATCTTTCTCAGGGGAAAAAACTGTAGGGGGGGAAAAGAGGGAGAAGGTGATGTGTTTGCATTTTATTTACATGCAACCTAATCTGTTTTCTTATAATAAGAGTCCACTATGCAAAATGAGCTACACTATGCAGAGAATTCCTGCTGTGTTCGAGCTGATGTATTTCAGTTGGTCAGTAAGATGACCCAGTAGGGGTACTGACCACGTTCAGGAATTGATTAAAAAAAATAGATCAAGAAAGATACAATCAATGCAGACAGCAGAGTAGATGGGGTGTTGCCTGTCCTATCTCGGGGGTGTCGGAGAATGTGCTTAAATTTCCTTTCCGGTTGGTAAAATCAGTGCAAAAAAATCAGTCTCCCTGTTGACAGGCAAATATCAGGGATTGTTTATTTGGAGGGGAAAAAAGTGTAAATGAAGGAGGACCTCATTAGGGCTGGCTCTTGGACAGAGCGGAATTTAATGATCTGTGTGGTGGAAATGATGGGGAGGCTCCGTTTGTTGGCCGGCGGTGTGGATGCCGGGCCGCTGGGGGCCGGGATCTTTAATGATACAGGGTGGCCCCCTTTGGCAGCAGTCGGCCGCGGGAGCAGACGGACATCGTAAGCTCCGAAATGGCAGCACGCAGAGACCGGAGCAACGAGAATCATTTCTGGCCAGAAATATACCTTGGAACAGGAGGCCCAGGAAGGGGTGAAGATGCTGCTTGCAGACCCGGCTATTAATGGACCCAGTTTGCAAATTAAACACGGAGAGGCTGGACGCAGAATGGAGCGCAGTGTGAGCCTCTCCCCTCCTCTCCTTCAGCCAGGCTCCCGGTGTCCACACTGCCGCTGGGCGCTATGGCAACCAGGCATCCCTGCTATATGCTCCTGGCTGCGCGTGTCTGTCGGCGTGTCTGTTTGTGCACGCACTTCTTCCATTACATCATCGCAGAGAAGACGATAAGGAACTGACTATGAAAGCTGAGATTAAGCGGGACGTGAAGGGCGCTCCGACACCGGGCTGTCCCGCCACAGCAGCGGCGGCTTCTTAGGAGAGCAGTGTGACTGCTATTATCCACAGGCTGATGGAGGACGCAACAGATTCTCTCTCAAGGCCTCTGAGTGCTCGGTGGGGGGGGGGGGGTAGCTGATAACGGCTCCACTGGACCAATTGTGTCCAGCGCCACATACCCCTGCAGGCAGGGGGAGGAAGGCGACCGGAGAAAACCAAGGTAGTCTGACCTCTCACAGTTGCTCTGATGTCAGCTCAATTCCCAGCATTTCTTTGCTGAAGTAGAAGTGTGACCCCCACGGGCTTCCGTCCGCCCTTAGCGACTTTAGCCTTAGCGACATCTGCAGAGCACATGGCTTTTTGTTGACGCCTTATGGTTTCATTGATAACTGTTACTGGAAAGAGGCTTTAAGCTCAGCACTAACGCTGATGGTAGTTGTGACTGCTTAGCATAGTCTACTGCATAGCACAGAGCAGGGAATCCATGAGGGGGGGGGGTCACGGGCTCTGATAAAAAGGGGGGTGGATCACTGTTTAACATAGACACCATGAGGCGCATGGTGGGGGGGGGGTGGAAGAGAAATTAAAGGATCACCTCGAAGGAGGCCCAAAATTGGGGGACGGAGTCGGAGAGCAAACCCAGGGGAATACAGGCTGCGTTCAGGGTCCCACCAGCCAGCCCGGGACCCAGGGAGCCCACCGCTGCATGTCCTCCGTCCCACGCGCTGTCTGCTCTGGTTTTAAAGGATCCCCATTGATCATCCGATTTTCTCTTTATCTTTAATCAAAAGCTCTAGAAACTCTGATGTTTAATTAATGAGCCGCTCAGAGGGGCCCGCTCACTGGCTCAGAGAGGCAGCCGCCATCAATTATTAATGAACGCCTGGTAATTATCCAAGCCCAGCTCCACATCCAAGGTGGGAGCAGGAATTCAGGGAGGATGGGCCTGTTACCTGGGCCCTGGAGGAAGGGGGCCAGAGACCCACATCACACAGAGTCCCCCCCCCAAAGGCTGAAAAGAGGCGGCAGACATCTGTGACCACAACCAGCAGCACAAAAGAGCAGTTCACACTCCATGGATGTTGTTCTTTGCCAGTGATCATATTGTAGAGGGCTGTAAAAATCTCCCGGCTTTGATTCATCGGGTTTTAATATTCTTATTAAGTGTGGACCACTTTTTGCAGTCCCCTCTCTCTATCTCCGTCTCCCTCTCGCTCTCTCACCTCCCTCTCTGACCAGCACAGCAAAATCATGTCCCAGTGGCCGATTAAATTACCCCCCTCCCATCCTCCTATCCTCGGATAAGCCTCTTACGCGTGGGAGCGAGGTGACCAAAGGAAGGTGTCGGGGTCACGACCCCGGTGGAATGCGCAGCGTGGTTGTCATGGCGACTCCCGCCCGCCGTAGCTGGGCTCGGGATGCCGGCACTCTGGGCAGCAGAGGAGGGAGCGTGCGCCCGCCGACTCGGCCCATCTGTACGTACACCGGCCCGCCTGCCAGGGCCTAATGCCTATTGATTAATGTACACTGAGTACAGGGGAAAAGTAGGACATCGCATCCAGCTCTCCGCAAGCTGACAGGCCATTAACTGGTGCCGAGGCGATCTCTATAACAAGGCTAACAGTCTCCGTGCTGCTGCGGGCGGCCCAGGCAGCCTTGGATCCCACCAAATGGGAGCCAGGAGCAAGATCCCACCGGAGAGGCCCAGTGTGTCTGCAGCTGCTATGCATCTCGTACACGGCAAGGTATAAAAAATAAAGCACATCCACACACTGCCGAGCCGGTCTGTGCTGGCATTCATTCTCGACGCTCTGTCTTTATTATTTTTCCACATTCCACTTATCTCAAAAATCATGTAATTTGCATGGAATTTGAGGCATGTTGTTTTCTTATTGCATTATTGCAAGATACATATTTTGCATCCAAAAATGACTTTAATTAATGGGGCGCGTGCCGAGCATCAGCGGAATGGCACACAGCCCGTGGCCCTGTGAGGGATCGCTAGCCCGCCCCCGTTCAGAGCAGTGCAGGCTCTCTGCGGGACGGGAGATCTCCGAGCTACCCTCTCTGCCCACACGGTGACCACCTATCCATACCCTTGACCGATGCTCCATTCACAGAGATAGAAAGGATACACGGCAAATTGCCCTCTGTTTTAGGTCTTCACTGCACAATTACCTTCCCAAGAACCCCCTGTTCAATCCATCATCCAGCCCTCAGCTAATGACCCCTCTAAAGAGCTCTCCTCCATCCCACTCCACCACCATTTCTGCTCCGTGACGTTCCGCTGCCTCCTGCTTGACCCACTCAGCCTGGCTTGTTGGACTCCCCCGCTCTCGTGATGCTACTCCTCCCAGCATGCTCCTCCTTGCCTCCCTCTCAGGTAACCAGAGATGCATACAGGGGCGAGGCCACAGGGGCACTGGCCCAGCTGAAAGCTGATTGGTCCCCTCACCTGTCACTCACCCATTCGAAACACATCATTGGCTAATGTTACAATTGCCCCCCTCTCCCCCGTGAGAATTGACCCTCTATGCCACGTAACGCCAACCTTCACCCTCCTGTCTGAAACATGTTCCTGATTAGAATGAACCTCTGGCCCGTTCCCGACTTCATATTCTCAGGCTAATAGGGGATTATTTGTACGGTTGGGGGCCACACCTCTCTGGCGAGTGAAAATGCTGAGAGTAGGAAGGACTCTAAAATTTACGAGTTAATAAAAGGTGAGGATGTTAATTCAGTTCCAGGCTGTATCTCAAATCCCCCCGATTACTGCCACACGTGGCAAATATAGATCAAATCCTGTGCAACGTGACCACCGCAGGAATCCCTTTGGAAAGGGGGCCCTCCGTAGATTATTAGGGACATGATTGTTATAATGCGGCAAATCTGTATAAACAAACACATTTTTAAAGTGTTTAAAAGTATTTAACGAAGGATAACGCAGTGACTAACTCCCCGTGACTAATGTTTGATGAATGGCTTCCTCGCTGGAAAATGGACTTGCGATCCAAATGAGTATTATGGAGCTGTAAACGGAACACGTGGGCTAAACCGCTTCCAAAAAGGGTCCATTTAAACAGCCCCTTCCGCCCGTGAAACTCAAGCTTCCCTTTTCTTCTAAAGCACCTGAAATTGAAATGCCCCATTTTATTTTACCAATGTGTTAGAGTAATCAGGAGCGATCGCCTTGCAGCCCCCGGCCGGAGCGGTTAGGGAGCGGCCTGGATTGGCAGGGGCAACCGCGGGGACGTTAGGGCTCAAGCGACATGGTATCTGTTCCGCTCCATCAGGGTGCCCGCGGTTACTGTCGTGAAACTCAGGCGCACCCCCCCTGCCAGCAGCGGCCGGATTAGCCAGCTGCAGCCCTAATCACAAGGCCTGCGTGTAGCCCCAGCGGCCCCCTCTCCCACCTACCCTGCCGGCCGCTTATCAGAAAGAAAAGGGGCTTTTAAAGAGGAGCAGAGAAGGAAAGGCGCATGTCAGCCGATCGCTCAGAGTGTGGCCCTCTGCTCACCCTGCTCACTCTGCTCACTCTGCTCACCCTGCTCACTCTGCTCACACTGCCCTCCCTCATCACACTGCTCACTCTGCTTACC
>JAODKN010000035.1:4349711-4365339 GCA_026774425.1 Petrocephalus zakoni | reverse complement strand
CCCCCCACCCCCAGCCCCCAAAACCACAATCCCAATTTCCCAAAAAACACCCCCCATGCGTTGTCATATTTTTTACCGGGGGGGGGGGGGGGCTGATATTGCACCCCCGTCATGGCGGACCTTGGGATATTAATAAGCAGTTAGGAGCAGGAACGGCACGAAAGCCGGCGATAAGAATGCCCCCGACGCTGGTTTCGCGGCCAATCCCTCCCAGTCTCTGTTACCGTGGAAACTGTTAGCAGTGTTGGACAGGGGGGGGGGGGGGGATAGACTGCAGGGTGCTGGAGTGAGCAGATAGGAGCACGGGGCCGGGCCAAATAGAGGAAGCAGGGGAAGAATGGGGGTAGAATGAGGGTAGAAGGGTAGGCGGGGGCGCACCTCAGGGGATGAAGAGCAGGCCCCTTGGAGGAGTGTGGGCTCAGGCTGGAGAGGGAAGATGGAGGTCTTCCCTGACAGCAAGAGAGACAAATGCATCTCGTCTCCCTGATAAAATGTTTGGCGATTATTGGCCTGATCTAATTGCGGAGCGTGCGGCGGGGATGATGCATTATTTACCACTTGCCTGCCGATTCCTGCCCATTCGTCGTGTTGGCATTGATCCACGCCTACAGGGACTCCCTGAAGATTTAACCCCTACACCTCTGTCACGTTAAGGGCCAAGGCCAGGGGGGGGCGGGACTGACGGGGACCGTGACCCGCCAACAGGAGGGCAGGGTGAGGGGCGGCAGGGTGAGGCCACTAAACCAACTGGTGGCAGAGATCAGGCATAAACCGATGTCACAGACACGCCCACGACGTCCCCGCGGCTGCGTGCCGTCAGCAGCGCCCCCTGCTGGGCTTATGGAGGCGTGCGGCACCAGCACAGGGGCCGAGCCGCACAGAATGCTTAGCAGTCATGAAAGGGTGTAAGCAGGACAGCAGGCAGGGAGATTTACCCCCATCTTCATTTTTACTCTACATGGAGGGTACTTGAATTTCTGTGTGTGTGTGTGTGTGTGTGTGTGTGTGGGAGAACCTGCTGGTGTTTTTGTGCTTGCATATGTCTGTTATGCATACGGACAATCATCTGTGTGTGTGTGTGTGTGCATGTGTACGTGCCCATGTGTGCTTTTGTATGTGCCTTTGTGTGTGCGTGTGTGTAGCTGTGTGTACATGTGTGCATGTTTGTGTGCGTGTGTAGGTATATACGTGTTTGTATGCCCAAGTGTGTGTGTGATTGCATGCCCGTGTGAGTGTGTGTGCCCACATGCGTGTGTGATTGCATACCTGTGTGTGTGTGTGCTTGTGTGTGTGATTGCGTGCCTGTGTGTCTGTGTTTGAATGCCTGTGTGTGTGTGTGTGATTGTGTGCCAGTGTGTGTGATTGCGTGCCTGTGTGTGTGTGTGTGTGTGATTGCATGCCCGTGCGTGTGTGTGTGTGTGTGCCCATGTGTGTGATTCTGTAGCCCATGTATGTGTGTGTGTGCCCCCGTGTGTGCATGTGTGTGTGCCCATGTGTGTGATTGCGTGCCTGTGTGTGTGTGATTGTGTGCCTGTGTGTGTGTGATTGCATGCCCGTGCGTGTGTGTGTGTGTGTGCCCGTGTGTGTGATTGTGTGCCCATGTATGTGTGTGTGTGTGTGTGTGTGTGTGCCCCCGTGTGTACTTGTGTGTTTGCCCGTGTGTGTGAATACATGCCCGTGCGTGTGTGTGCCCCAGTGTGTGTGTGTGTGTGATTGCATGCCCGCGCGTGTGGACAGGTGCTGCCTCTTCATCCCCTCTGCCAGAGCAGCTGCATTGATCCCGCACATGAGAAGCAGTCACAGGCACACACTCCGGACCTAACTCGGCTGGATAAAGCAGCAACCCCTCCTGTACTTGTTCCTTGTTCCCACTCCAGCTCAAGGAGGTGGGGGTGAACGGGGGGTGGGTCTGCAAACGAGATAGACGGCCCCGGTTGCCCCCGAGGGGACAGAGCACCTGAAGGCCACGTGATGCTCCAGCAACAAAGGGCCTGACTGAGGATCTCGCCACCAGAGCCCCGTCCGCGAGGAACCTGAAGAGAAGCAGCTTTTGCCTTTATACTGTTAGCCGCCATTGTCTCCAGCTCCCGCTGTAACGCGATGCGGTGTGAAGGCGCAGTTACCAGCCCGAGACCGCTGGCTGGACCTTCCTGCCGCGCCATACTGTTCACCTTCCTTTCTCCGGCTAAATGGCACCAGTGTAGAGTGACTGATTCAGATGCAAACGCACCTTCCAGGCCAAGAGCCTCACACCGGACGCTGATTCTACCGCTTTTCCGCTTGCCTGCCTGTCACCACGCGGCTGACTCCTCAAGGGTTCTAGAATTTATTCCATCATTTTATTTTGACGTCAAAGGTTATTCTAATCCGTATTACCGAATCGTCTGCCGTTACCGTCTACGGCTTAAAACCACCTTTGCTGAACACAAACTGCCCCCCCCACACCTCATTCTGCTGCAGTGGGCCAATTTATTACCTGGTGACAAGGTCCCAGAGACTGAATAGATGATGGGTGAGCAATATAACGGGAAGCAATCATTACAGTAATTAAAAACACACTAAATGCTTGCATGGAACCATTCATGCAAATTCCATTGTATTTTCCAGATTTTTTTTCTAAAGAAACTGACATACATTTTAATTGCAAAATGCCTTTATAAAGGAAAGTTTTGCCCCTTCTTAAGTCAACAAAAAGTATACATCACTATTGACAACCGGATGTCACAATCTGAGCTTCTCTGAGAATGAATTTACGAGATAAAATAGGAGCAGGGAAAAAGAGATAGTTATAAGGAGAAGGGGAGGACAGGAGGCAGGGGGGGTTGAGAGGAAATGTGCTCTTTTTAAAGCAAAAGCTATCACTGCTAAAAATGAGGAACATATGTAGTTTAGATATTTAAGAAAGGTCAGGCTGTCTTCTTGATTTGTACTGCTTTATAATGGTTGCTAGATTTGAGCAAGAGCCCCAAGAGATTCCAAGAAAAACTTTCCATTGCCATCTGAGGAATCCATCTCCACCTTTCCAGCTGTCCTCTGCAGTGTCTTCAAGTGCGGTGTGGACATTGACATTTACATGTACGGCACTTGGCAGAAGCCCTTAGCCAGGGCGACTTACATAAGTGCTCAGAAGTCTCCATCAGGAAACACATTCTGATACTGGTTCAGTTGAACCTGGGCGAAGAATACCATCCGTCTAAAAACACTGTTGGCAAATATTTTTTAAATAATTAAAAAATAATAATTTTTATTTTAAAAAGAGGTTTATTTGCCATTTGACACCCAATGACTCAGCTGTTCGGACGTCTAGGGGGAGTCCATTACACCAGATCGGTGCCCAAACAGAAGAGGCTACACGCATGCCTCATTCGCACATTTGCGGACACGCAGTATCAGCATCTGTGTTTATTTTCCTTATAGTCGCCTCGTGTCGACCATGTGACCCGCGCTACTGTAGAAAGAGCCTGTGAACGGGTTTGCCCACCTGGATTGATCAATGACAACCTCCTCCATGTATTTTTTTTTATGCCAAAAGTCTTGTATTTGTTGGTTACTTATGGTTAAGGTTAGGGCTGGGTAGGTGTTAAGGGTGTCGTGACTGGGATTAGGGTTTTTCCCATAGAAATGAATGGAAGGTCCCCATTTAGAGAGGTACACGAGTCTGTGCATGTGCGTGCATGCGTGTGTGTGTGTGTGATAGTGTGTGTGCTTCCCCCGCTATGAATCATTCTAATGTGACATCCAACTACACTCCTGGAGGACAGACATTCACCTAAACAGCCAGGACGACAAAGGCAGTTATATATAGGGTAAGTCTGGTACCACAGGGAAGATCATATTCCAGTCCAGCGGGAAGCCGAAGGCAGGGACAGGCCGTCGGTTTAAGGTGAGGCAGGTGCAATGCGGCTCGCCTCACCCCCCCTCACATAACTATACAAACACGAAGCTGGCTTCAGTCACAATAAAATAAGAAACCCCCGAATGCAAAAGGCTTGATGCGGTTGGGATGCGTTCCTCGGGAGCTACGACAGACGTCAGTGTCTACGGCAAAACACCTCTAACGATGTCTATGATGCCTGGAGTCTTCTGGAATGACAAAGGAATCAGTATCCGGTGGATGCAGTGCTGACAGTGTGGCGACTTAATGCTGCTGATGTCGCAGGACCAGCCATCATGTGGATCAGGAACCCCCCCAGCCTTCCCACGAGGGAAACGGCCAGTGGGCCCCAGCTAACAGGGAACATTCCCGGCACTTTAGCCGACGTCACGTAAAGCTCTCTCCAAAGCTGGCAGAGAATGCTCCCACTGTAACGTTAGCACGGTAACATTATTACCACAACACCATTTTAATGTAATTAATGTCGAAATATTACCTTTATAAATAAATGCCATATAAAAAATTTATGGAAGTACTATACGTTTATACTGCCAACACATCACCAGCTTTGAACCCATGACCTGAACCAGGCCTGTTGTTTTAAAACACATTATTATTCTTACTTGCAGCTGTAACAGGGGGATAATGTAGCAGGGGGAGAAATGGACACTTTGACCGTTCTCTATACCTTAATAGTAACGTTCGATAAACATTCCCAGAATGAAAGCTGGGGTGATGACAGAAGATCCATACTGTGGCCCCGAGGGCCCGAAATGAGGATGCTGGGGGGTTTGGGGGACTGGGAGTGGCAGGGCAACCAATCAGAGCGCAGACCTCTGATCAGGAGGGGACATTACTGGGTAATTGTCTCTCTTCTGAAGAGTCATTCTCGTAAGAATAGGTCCAAAATCAAGGCAAAGTGGGATGTGGTGTTATTATTAAATATCTTCATGCACATTTCAATTTTCAGGCAATTTATATGCTAATGCACACATTAGCACCTCTCCCTTAGATTTCCTGGCAGACTCCAGGGTTATCGAACAACAGACTGAGGAATCATGTCCGCTTTCGGCCAGCCCGGATCCCCAGTAATTATACGGGGCATCCCCGGACTCCCATCTCCACTGACGGCAGAAGCCTTCCCGGCCCTGGGCGTCCCCTGGGAAGATGTGGGGGGGAATGGCCAATCCGGATACATTTAACACCACTTGTTCACCGTAATACTCTAATCGGACAGGCGGGGAGTGAGGCCGGCCCGTCCTCAGCTGGCACAGAGAGCGAGGGATTGTGGTCGTGCCACGTCAGTGAAATACAAACCAGCACCACGGCAGCAGTCTTGGTGAAGTCGTTAAACGATCTAACGGCGGACGGAAGGGACGCGGCGGGATTCTGTTGGTTCAGCTTCCAGAAGGCGGCCGGTTCCAAAACGAACAGCGAGCCTCCACCGAGATTTTAAAGTGCTGTATTAGCATAGGGGAAGTACTTTTTCACACTCGCAGGAATAGGTGGGCTAGTTTACCCTCCGTTCCCCTGCCGCAAAATACTCCGTAGGATTTACTTTTGCGGGGTCGACGTCAGTTCAGGGCCGGCGATAAGGACTGCGGGGCGGGGGGCCACTGCAGGCGGAGACAGGAGTGCAGCAGACGCCCCGGGAGAATTGCGGCTCCTGCGCTGCCAAGAATAACACTTGCGAGAGTTATTTCGCATCCCCCCCCCCCCCCGAAGGCCGCAGGCTCCGCGCTCGGCCTACACGCGTCTCCGCAGTGGCACCCTGGGTTTAGCAGTCGCTCTGGCATATTTATATTCCTGCGTCAAACCCAGACGGCAAGCGAGGGAGTGAGGAGTGGGAACAGGCCGGGGCAGAGTAAACACGCTCACAGAGCAGGGGGGCGGGGGGGGGCCCACAAACGGAGCACCGCACGGCTCCCGCCTTCATTCCGGCCCCCCCCCTGCTGCGCGCCTGTTGAATCTGCATGCGTCGTAATTGTCGCGGAAAATATGTATCAGGTTGCAGAAAAATGAGCCTGGAGCGGTTTTTGGGGGGCCAGCGGGGCGGTTTGGAGGCTCAAGAAGCTGTCAGATGTAGGGATTAAAGTCGACAGGGGGCCCGGTATCAACCCCCCCCCCAAGCACAACCCCCACACCTCCTGAGAACTACTCTAGTAACAGCCTCGCTATCAGATTGGAGTCGCCCCGTGGCCCCCATCACACACTCCAACCCCCCCCCGCCCCATGGCGGCTGAGCAGTCCAGGCCTATCATTAAAAGGCTACTGCTGTTTTCACCAGCTGATTTATTCAGTATGTTCCCAAGCCTTTCATATCACGCTGTAATTTCGGATCTGCCGTTGAGTGCGCTCAGCAGCCTGCGGAGGGCGCCGTCAAGGGTCCTCCAGCCACTTTCCTGCAGCATGAGATGGCCGGGCTGTCACCAGACGCCTCCTTGTTTGCCAATTGGCAAACAGCCGGCCCATAAGAGACGCGAGACTACGAGGACCACAGCAGTGGTCATCGATAACTGAATGCCTGCCCGATGCAGCCGGTACAGCTGTCTTCTAAGCACAGAACCGACGACCCAGTTACGACGGAGTACTGGCCATATGCTGACGGCGCGGATTCGTCACCCGAAAGCGCTCGCTAAGACCATGTAGACGACCCGAGCTCTCTCTCGCCATCTCGCTGAGATTCACGCCTAAGACCTTAAATCAGGAAGCAAAATCCCTGCAGAAAATGTTAGGGAGTAGGGGGGACACATCGGCGCTAGTTTAAAGGCGGATCAATGTAACGGCAACACAGTCAAAAAGAAAACAATTTCAACTGATGGTTTTAATCAGTCGAGGCACATTCTTAAGTACACGGGGAAACCGCTTATCACTGAGGACTTTGTTTGGGGAGCACGATGTTTTTTCCCCCAATCTCCATTTCAGCACTCTTTGGAGAAATGGCTCCTAGTAGGAGGTACGAAGAGAAAATAAACCATTCCAAGGGTAGAGAGAGGCCAGGAGAGAGGGCTTGGGGGTTTGCTGTGACGGGAGGGGGGGGGGGGGCGAGGTGGGCCTGAAAGCCCACTGCTCACCGGCCTACCCACCTTCACAGACTAGCAGCTACTTCAGATCAAAAAGCGTGAGTAGTTTCCATCCTTTTTGCGTAGGCCGGGGAAAGGGAGCCTTGCGTCTTTGGGAAAGAGATGCTGATCACTAATTAGTGGCGTTGTTTCATTTGAAAGAGCATTTGTGTCCGTATTGTTCATCTCTAGAATATTAACTGTCCAAGAAGTCCAAGCCGGCCCTGAGTGTGTGGCCTCCGTGGTTGTGATTAGAAGCCTTACTCTTGTTATTTTTATCAGCATGAAATAAAAAAGCACCCTTATTTAGCGCCATACATCCTACGCAGGTAAGCATATTCGTCTTAACAAACAATGTCCCTTAACAAAAGGCAGGCCCGATAAAACAGGTACTTCATCTGTGCGCCGTTTTGTTTAAGTCAACACTAGTTTTAATGTGGTGATGTCATGCAATGAAGACTGTGATTGGTTAATGACTTGAACCGTAAGCCGCTCCCTTGTCGACCCAGGGACGCGTCAAACTCATCAGAATCCGGTTGTGCCCTGGGCCTGGATGCGAGGAGGTGGGACGGCGGGTGAAGAAGCTGGGGTGTGGGGATCATATTGTCAAAAAATCAGCCCCTGAACGTGCTCCTTTCTCGGGGGGGGCGGAGCAGCGGACATTCTTCGTCAGGAAAAGGCCTGATTACGTCCTCCGGTGCTGAATACGATCTCCACTCGGGACCCACGCCGGATTTATTTATCCTGACGAGTAGATTTTCCAGTTTTATTTTCAGGCGGCCGTTCCAGGTTTATCCCGAGCTCAGCGTCCCGGACCTGAGTGCTTCATCATTTACATGAGTAATGGCACGACTGCGGCACACTTCTCTGTGCTCCGGCCGACACACACCACGTATAGTTCAAGACCAGCCATTCAAAGAAAAATTCACTATTACAGACGGACAGGAGTAATAAATCACGGTATTGATGAGTTATTACGGCCTGTATTCGAGGCTCTGGACCTCCATGGTTGGACGTAGGATACAGGATCTCAGCTGAGAAAACGACGGCCTTCCTAACTCAGCTGAGAAATTCGCTTGCCTCCGTCCTGTTTGTCACACCAGTGAATTGATGTAATTTTTTGGTTAATTAACAAACCCGTGTCTCGGGGGCCAGTCTGCACCATGCCGTCTGCCAACCTCCATCACGCCGCCCGGGACCGCCACGGGCCTCCGCCAGCACGCCAACACATTTGTCATGCAGCCGGGGCGCCGGCCCGCCCCATCCGGAGACGCATGGGCGCGACGCGCCGCTGACACGGCCCGCCGTCTCGCCGCCCCCCCCCCGCATCCCACCCGTGTTCCTCAAACGAGATGAACCAGAGCCAGTCACATCACTTCCTTTCGCTCGCGGCTTGCCGTGATTCAGAGGGACAGCCCCAGCGATCGGCACATTATTCCCGGCTGGGAAACAGTTTCCCTCAATCCCAGGCTTCCGCCTCACAGGATGGTTGGCTATCGTCACCCTCCCTCCATTCTCTCCGAATCAGATCCCAGCCCACAGTGGAGCGGCAGAACCACAATGAGCGGCAGAACCATTTACAGACATCACAGCTCTCCATCCTCAAGACCCACCTGCTCCATGAATTTCTCAAGTAGCCTGACGCCTCTTTACAACCCAGAATGTTCTTAATGTTACACTTCTGGCCCTTACACAGTCTTATTAGGTTCTTGCTTTGTTAGAAGGTGTTGCGTAGCTCCTGTTCCAATACTGCTTACACTGTTGGGTTTTTAAACAAGTTGTAGGTCTGGCTATATACATTACAAGAGGACTAATCCATTTTTAGTATTTCATAGTTAATTGTAGTTTCAATATGATGCCACGTTTGCTTGTGTTGCTTTTTTTAAACAGCTTTTATTTATTTTATTATACTTGTTTTGGTTGTGTTGACTGCTGCCTGTGAGCCAAAATTGCCCCTTGGGGAACAATAAAGGCGGTCTAAATCTAAAGCTAAACTTGCACCTGGGCATTCACTGGAAGCTCGGCCTAGCTGCCCCTACACCTAGGGGCCTCCTTGACAGCACCTATCCTTACGATGCGCCATTTGCCTCTCTTGTATGTCATTTTAGACAAAAGCTAAATATGTAAATGCACAGTGTCCTCCTCTACTAACTGACGGAGAACAACCAACAAAAGACCTGGGAGGATGGAGAGGGGCTCGTCTGAGGAAAGACCACAAGAATCTGAAGGTGAGAAACCAACGAAATATCGGGTACCACTTCCCAACAGACTGCTCGGCGCCATCCAGACCCCCTGCGGGACAGAGACGCTCGCCTGGCCCCGCCGAGTCACTTCTGTACTCAACAGAGATTGGAAAAGCACAGGCAGGGATCTTCATTAAGTGAAACTGACCTTGGCACTTTACAATATTACCCACTGTACAGCGTGGCTGACTTTGTTGACAGAACGTGTATAATTGGCTCTAATCATTCCGCAGCTCTAGTGGGACTCCACTGGATGTCTATTCTGGACTATCTAGGTCTTGCCATTGGCATTCTCCTTTCAGATGAGTGGGTCACAGAAACTATTAAAAGACAGCAAAGTTGCGATCCAGACTCCGAGACCTACGTGTCGAGTAAATGCGTCCTTGACGTTTTTTTTTAATTGGGGCCTCGGCCTTTTATGTGAAGCCAGCCGATCTGTATTTTAAGGCCATGGTCTTAAAACTACCTCCCAGCAAGCAATTTAATAAATGGATCCAGGGGAGTTAAGGAGAGCGAAACGCATCTTGGCCAAACTGCGTGGCCAAGCAAAACGTCGCTGTGCAACAAGTAAAAAATAAAAAACAACAAACAAAATTTGAGATCCTGCAATTCAGCGAGCGTGACGGTTTATTTACCTTCGTGACGCCCGTCTCCTTCTTAGCATGGAACGTTTAGCTGCTAACCACTCACCCAAAACTGGAGATCCCTAAGCGTTGGGATTACGAGGCGCCTATTATCGTTTCTGCTGTTGTAACAACAAAAAATCTAGATGTGTCCTTTCGTTCCTCCTCACGTGGTCGACCCGGCACTCAAATGGGTCGTTTGTGCACGTTAATGTTTACCGCAGGAGCCGATGTCCCCTGATTAGCGGTAGTAACCGGTGATAAAACGTCAGATGCTTGGTGGGAAAGTGCCCATTCCCCCTGTACAGGCCGCGGTGCGGCCCCGTACACCTGCCGCCGTAGCCGCGCTGCGGCCCCGTACACCTGCCGCCGTATTCCTCAGCTTCATGACACGTGTGTGAAACAGAATTTGTGTGTTTGCATTTTTATCAACCAGCAAAATATTCAGCAATGCAGGATCCTGGCAATTCTGATGCATTACGAATATAACTTTATTTGGGCCAAGCATCTAGGATTATGTCGGCACTCTCATTTTCCTGACCACTTAGACTGCAGCAAATCCTTTTTTTACCGGGGCAGAAATCTTTACGAGGATAGTGGAAATCTGAAGGGGATGTTCTTTTCCAAAGAATTTGGAGGATGAAGTCCAGGTCTTGCGGGCCAGATTGCTGAAAAAAGGGTTTGAACCCGGGTTTGGGAGTCCGACAGAAATTGGCACAGTCTGGATCCTATGTGATGGGAAACAACAAATCTTGGGCATGTAGGCTAAGCATGCGGAATACTTTTAATCTGTATGATGCTTTATAAATTTAAAGAGACTTGGGGGGGGGGGGGTTGAGTGTCTGCTTTTAGAAACCACAATATTTCCAGCGGGCACTTTAACCGATAGGTCATTTTTAGATCACTCCTGTGAGATTTTGTGCCATGTTGGGGAGGAGGGCAAAGGTATTTCTCTAAAGCAGTTTAAGTTCATACATATTTGTTATACGTCACTTCCCCATAACGCGACTAAGAGAGCTATGCTATTGGGACAAAGTAATACTGCATGTCTGAAAACAGTTCTGTTTCGGCCTCATTACCGGGATGCGTCGCTGACGATAAGTGTAGTGTTATCGGTAAACATGCAGTCAGCCTACTCTGCATGGCTTCCTGCTGCCAAAGGAAGTGGGTCACAAAATCCCGCGGGAAGGTAACAAGTGATGTAGTCGAAGACGGTACTGCCAAGTACCTCAAAGGCTGACAGAGGTGGCGCTAGAGAGCACTCACCCACGCAGGTGTTACGGAACAGACGGGGAAACAAATCGGCAAGCTGGGCCTAATTAATCACGATACGTATGAGGGCGCCATCCAGACGTGGTAGATCCAGACTGCTAGGACCATCACCCCTCTAGAGCCGCCCCCAATAATGGGCAACAGGGAGCAATTGAACCAGGTGATGTCACTTCCTGGATGGCGTCAAGGTGAAAGCCCGCCGACGTGGACAGCCCTCTCTCGCCCCGGCGCCGCGGGAGAGCTCTGGGAAGAACACGGGGAGTAACAGCAATTACCCCTTATCGGCCGTGGCGAGCACGCATCACAATGCGCGGGACGCCGGCCTGGCGGGGAGGATGGCGGCAGGAGATTTCTGTCACCATAATCGGCTTTTCTGCCTCCCGTATTGCCAGCATTACAAAAGCTCAATGACACGTATATAAATAAATAATAGGCAAAGATAGGACAGGCAGCCATTAAAAAGTGCGGCGCGGGGCTCGGGGCCCGGCTTGAGCGCCCTGCGCGGCGTGGCTCCCCGGGACAATGGAGCAGTCTTATTATATTAATGAAGCGCTCCGCACAGCTCCCCGGCCCGGCGTTTGCATGCCCTTTTCTCTCCTGTGACGATTCAAATTCATCAGGCAAATCTCGTCAATAGAAGTCCCGGCGATGCCGTCACGTGGCGGGGGGCGCGGGGGGGTGGACTGGGGGGGAAATGCCGACAGCGATCACCGGCCGAGCCTGAAGGAATGCTTTTACGGATTTCATAACTTTCATAACATTTCAAGTACGGTGAGGCTACCCGGAATTCTGGCAGGGCGATAAATCAATCTGCACATTTTTAAAAATATTTATCAAGGCATTCCTTCTTCTGTGAGCAAATTTATACACATTTAATTGTCCATCGCCTACCAATTCTAATTTAATACCATCTCATCCATCCAACTATATACACTGCAAAAAAGTCCAGTTAAACCAACTTCAGTCATAAGGCTGAGTCTCCCAAACACAGATGCTAATAGCTGGTGGGTAGATTTAATCTTAGTCTTACTTATGGCAGACGATAGAAGTTTATTTATATTAGGATTATGTCTTTAGGAGATAATGGAAATGCGTCTTTTGTTTATCAGTTATGTGTTTTGGTTAAATAAAAGAAGATTTGCACTATTTATTCAGAATATTTTCATTCATATGGGGTTGCAATACTAATTAGGGATTCTATTCTGGAACACTGAGCTCCTGAATGTTGTACAAGACTCTCTAGCCACATTTCATAGGAGGCATCTGCCAAGTCCAAAAGCCACAACACCGGCCAGCAAGCGTGTCTGTCTGTATCATTAAAAGGAGAAGATAGAACAAGCCAGAAGGAGAGGGAGGGAGGTAGAGAGAGAGAGAGAGAGAGAGAGAGAGACTTCCTTACTGAAGCACAAACTGACTTGCTAGGAATAATTCACCTAAATAATAAAACAAGAAACAAAGAGCAAACTGTGCAGCATAGAATGTATGGGAAACAATACTGGGAGAATAACCAGCTAAGAATCCAGTGGCGAAGGCTCCAGGCTGTCTCCCTGCTCTGGCCTGAGCCACTCAGGCTACAGTCATTAGGGTCAGGTGGTCATTAGAGGCTCATGACATCGGCATGGATCAGCAGGCCGGTTCCAGGCGGCTGTCAGGAAGCGCTCCCACCAGAGGAAACGCAAACCTCGGCAGAGAGAATCACGTGACCCCTTTCCTGTACAAGCACAACTAAATGCACTCGCATTTAAGCGCAATTTAATGTACTCACAGGCAACCTTTAAGGCGTGTTTGATCAAATGCATGCTCATATTGGCCCTAATTAATGTAGGAAATGGATAAAACATAGCTGTGTAGCGATTCGGTGTGTTAAATCTCTGACTAATACATTTATATAAATGTAATAAATGAAATTCATAGTATGTACAAACCAGCGGGCTCATCTGAACTTAAACCGCAATAAAAAAAGAAAAAGTAGAACATTCTTTGCATAATACTGTCTTATTGAGTGGAACAACATCGTTTGAAATAATCATTATATATTAATATAATTTTAGAATAATTTATCATTTCATATTTTGCTGAGAATATCTTCATAAACTGAATATATTCATTGCCTTAATTAAACGTACCATAAACAGAATCACTGTACTATACAATGAATTTAATATCACAAAAGATGATGTGAAGATACTTCTGCGTTTCTAAATTACTGCAGATCATGGGATTCGGATTGTTGGGCGACAGCGATGACCGTGGAGAGATTGTCGCTACTGAAATAAAACAACGGCCAAGCAGTGCTGTTCATATGGGCCGGGAGTATCGCTGTACGGAGGCTGAACGCCAGGCACAGAGT
Organism: Petrocephalus zakoni; assembly: GCA_026774425.1. NCBI lineage: Eukaryota > Metazoa > Chordata > Actinopteri > Osteoglossiformes > Mormyridae > Petrocephalus > Petrocephalus zakoni. The sequence goes on along the minus strand of JAODKN010000035.1, from coordinate 4,351,915 downwards.
AAACAGACCGGCTGTGATCTGTTACCAGGGAACAGGTAAGACGTGGCAGGATGTGCTACCCGGGGGGGCTGGGGTGGGAGCAGGGGGGCTGGAACCACCCAAACTCGGATGGAGTCATGTGATAGATATCTTCGTGTAGAATGACAGCATGTCCATATTTACCTGAGTGAGAGTCCCTCTGCAATGGCGTGACAGTCACGGTTCATGGGTCAGACTGTGGCATTTGGGGACGAGACGGGGGGGGGGGGGGGTGTTTGAGGCATGGCCCTGTGTCCATAACATTTCAGGGGAACGTCCAGAGGAACATCCAGCCGAGTGATGGAGGTGGGGGCGGAACCCTAATGGTTTTCACCACCAGCTCATTAATAGGAGAGGACAGGCATGAATATTCATGAGCAGGAGCTCGGCCGGAAGCCAGAGCTGGGGGGGGGGGTGCAGCGGCCGCGCCGAACGTCAGAGCCGCTCCCGTGCGCCGCTCGCTAAACGATGCTGACAGCAACCCATTCTGATTTCTCCGCTGACGGAGCAAGGGTGAAGAACATTTACATGCAAAATAAATGGCCCGCTACGGAAGATGGTGCCCCCACCCTGACGCTGGAGGATCGGGCTAGCAGAGCCAGCAGGGGCCCATGTACACCGCGTCCTCCAAAGATTCAATCCACGCCACTTAGGTTCCAGCTGTGTGCAAAACAACATGACTGCATGTATTAATCACCAGATCACAACTGGCCGTCTGTCTGTCCCACACGCCACATAACACATACATGATGTGAATCATCTGCTTAAACCATCCAGCTTGGTGCATGACAAGGTAAACAAGCCTTTGGGGTTCATTTCCCAAATAAATAATATTGTGCCTTTTCGGGGCTCGCTGCATCTCATCTGCATCGTTTAACATTGTTATTTTTTGTATCCCACGTCACTTGTTTTCACAAAACATCTACTTTATTAAAACGGGTCTCGGTGTGAAAAGCATCACATTTCTGTCCAGCCGGGAATCTCCCAGGCCCCCCCCCAGCCGTTTTTTTAAACAAGATCCCAATAAACTTGCTTGTTTTTTTCATCTTTCCCAGCCACGGAAGAATGGGACTCTCGATGCTAGTCGGTTCTGTTTCACACTGGTACAGTTTGACAGTCAGCATCCCCTCCAGATAACTTTGACACCATCACCTCCCCCCTGCCCGTCCTTTGACCTCTGACCTCTGACCTCAAACCAGCTCAAATGTCATTCCAATGCCCCTCCTGAGAGTGCATCTCCTCCGGCTGCCATACAGATATATGCATTTACAGCCAGACTCCTGTGAGCTGTTCCAGGGACTTTGCCGTCCCTGAAGACATCCCCCCCACCCCACCCCGCCCCCCATCTCTCCTTCCTCCCAGCTCACGCACCCCTAACAGCCCTCGTTTTTTTTCCCATGCCGGATTCCGGCTCCCGCCGTCTCTCTCACGCATGGACACCCCTGCTGGGGTCACGGAATGCGCCGGGCCCTTTTAATCGCCCGTGGTTTCCAGCGAGCGCGAGTTAAACGAGCCCGAGCGCAGACACAGTGACGAATCCCTTATTCGCCTCGCTGGCGGCAGGGTTGCCGGGACCTGGGAGCAATGGGACCCCAGTGATGGACGAGGCGTCTGTGGCGGTGCCGGTAAACGAGGCTCCGGCCCTCTGGTGTGGGAATTCTCCACGAACCCCCCCCCCCCAAAGAAAGCCGGTGACCTCTGAGGCTGCCACAGTCCAATGGCAGCCTAGAGGAATGTAACGCGAGGCAACGGAGCCAGCTAGGCAGGAGGGTTCCCGTCGCCGTGCCGACCGGCGAGGCTGGCTCATATCCCCGCAGAGGGCCCCTCGTTAGTCTCTCCGCTCGTTAACACGCAGCGGCGATGGCAGCCACCATGAGACACCACTCCGCTCTCCTCGGCTGCAGAAAGCACCCTGCTCTCATTCTGTCTCTTCATTCACGTCTAGGACGCAGGTGTCTGGGGGGGGCTCACGCCGTCTGGCGGCTTTTGTTTTTACGCCACAGGACGGTTTCCAGCTAAAACCAGCTCTATTGGTTGGGGGGGGGGGCGGGTGGGTAACTTTAGCGAAAGGATGAGTTCTCTAATCTTAACGCGGCAGAGTAAGGCGTTCTTATTCCACTAAGTGGCCGTTGTCAGGGAGGCCACCATTTTTTGGTTGTAGCAGGTGATCCCAAAAAAGACGTTTC
>JAODKN010000035.1:4300951-4337210 GCA_026774425.1 Petrocephalus zakoni | reverse complement strand
GTCTAACTCTGCGGCCACGCTTTGGCATTCCCACTGTATAAATCCCAAATGGTGCCACATTATGGAGCTTTGTTTAACTTTTCTTTTGCCGTTTTAGAATAAGCTGATCAAGGCCCGTAGCACTGATTATCCGTAACTTCAGTTATACAGCAGCGCCGAGGGTAATATTCTTATTTTCTTATTGACAAACAAAAGGCCGTCAAGGATAACAATGTCAAAATGCTTCGCTGGCCCGGTTTCAGTTTCAGGGCGCTGAGGTTGTTGTAACATTGTTTTCCGGGGGGGCTTCTCACAGTTTGCAATGCTGTCAGTGATACTTTAACATCTGTACTTTTCATTTGGATGATTAGTCCGTAATATCAAAGAGCAGGTGTCCGTGCTGGATGTACCACGGACTCGAAGTACTGCGGCCATAAAGATAACAGGTGGTTGCACCCGCGGCTATTTAAATTTGATTGTTAGTCTCTGGTTTGTTCAATTATTCGGTGTATTTGTAATGGTTAAAATGTTTTGACCCATCTGTCACCTTTAGCTTAGAAACAAGTTCATGGCTGAGACGATTCCCGAAACTGCAATGTAAATCAAGGGCGTAGATTTGGGTATGAATAACAGGGAGCGGTCTCTGCCAGTCTTGGGGGAGCGCCGTCTCTGTTTAGGGGTGCAGTGAGTTCGGGGCTGATTTATTCCTTAGCAATGTTCAAGCCAGCGCTGTGCCCTTGATGTGAATACCCTTATTTTAGTTTAATTTTCGTTGTGAGGTGTGGCACATGGTGAAAGAGGTGACGGTTTTTTTGGCGTTGGGCAATATTCATTGGGCTCGCTGTGCTGCTGTGTTTGGGAAAACCATTTCTGCAAAAATAAGCAAACTGTGAAATAATTGCAATAAAGATTTAGGCAGAGGGTTCGCATACATTTGTGTTACGAGCACAGTTACAAATCTCTCTTGTGACAAACGCATTGTAAATGTTTAACCTTTTTCAGTTGCTTAGCTAGTGACATTATCCAAAAAACAGCCCAGCCAAAGCTCTTAACCAGATGTCTTACTTAACAGTTCTTTGCTTATGTACTTAAATTGCTTGTGGGTATTGGGGCAGGGCTCATGCTGTACCTTTGAACCATTGCTCTCCAGATTGCAGCTGCCCTTACCCACTACGCTGTCTGCATTCCGATGACATGCATGCTTTATGTAACTTGATCTGAACATTTTTTCATGGGCCACTTAGTTTCTCTGGTCAAACTATAGATTTTTTTTATTTATTGTTGTATTATCAGAAAAGCAAACAAACCTTCTCCTTAAATCCTTAATGCAGTTCTTTTTACTTCATGGTTAGCTTATTTTGCTGAAATATTTTAGTAACACAGTGGTGGTGGTGGGTGGGGGGGGAGTACAGTTTCACAATGAAATATAACTAAAATGACTGATCCCTAAGAGGATTATTTTGTCTGATACAGAAGTACTGTCTTTGTTAGCTGTATGTTTCATCCTCACACTCTGTATGTGAATTGGCCTGAGTAATGCGTGGATTCATAATAAATCATGATGAACGTGCTCAATTTTTTTTTTTTAATAATCTTTTGGGAAGGAAGGTGGGGGTGTCTCCCCCCCCCCCATTTGCGAGACCCCCGCGTTCACTTGTCCTAGATAATTTGGTTTGTTCCCTCTCATGCACAGTTAAGCCCCTGGCTGTAACATAGCCCCCACATTGTCACTCTGCCAGAGAGCTGTCCTCACACAGCGAAATGTCCTGCTCTGGTGCCGTCCTGCATCCAGCGCTCCGTGGCAGAACACGCCACTAGATCACCTCATGTGTGCCAAAGTTCATAGATATTGTAATTTTCACCCAGCTGCAATCAGGAGACTAATGGGTCAGTGCCAGTGAACAACACACCAGGAAAAACTTCTTTTCTTGGGAAACCTTTTCTGAATTGTAGGCTAACTGTTTCCGAGACACGCAAATGCGGAAGGACGGTTCGGTGAGATTAGCATTATAGATTAGCATTATTAATTGTTGGTGTCTTTTAGCATGATGCATGTTAGATTAGCAGGCATACCTCATTACTGTTGTACTATAAAGTATGACTCTGTAAAATTCTGTTAGTGATCATGGTCCAGGCTGTAATTTAGGATCTTGTTCCAGTCGGTCTTCCTTCTGCTTAGTGTGGCCCCTTTGGGTCTGGAGGACTACTGGGTATTAAATAGAAAGAATCTTAAACAGTGTGGTATAGACACCATATTTGTGTTAGTTTATCAGTTCATCTGATGATTAACCGGTTTCCTGCCTCCTTTATTTGAAAGTTACTGGAAATGGGTGGATTAATGAGGTAATTGGCATTCTTCAAAGTAATTAGTGCAGCCCCTTTTGGGGACTCAGGGATGAAAAGTGCAAGTCATACTGTAGGTTATTTACTGATTAGGTGGAATAAGTTGCAATGAAAACCTAAAGAGATGTTACTCATCAGAAGGTAAGTTTAACGCCTCTGTTCAAGCGAAAAGTCTTCGTATTTTGAGGAATAGACTCCTGAATAACGGTGACGGGCTGGATGACTTGTTTTTATACAGCCAAGAGTTACTCTGACAAGGCGGTCTGCCTGTCCTGTGTCCCGCTGCCCTCCCCAGGCATGGCTGACATTGGGAGGAGCAGTGATGAGGTCATCGCCACCGCGGGGAGTGGGAAGATCAGTGATGAGGTCATCGCCGCCGCGGGGAGGCCGAGTCCCATGGAGCAGCAGGTAAGACGTGCCAGCTCAACTGTGCCGCTCGCTTGCAGAGCATCCTGTGTGTTTCTGGGGCAGTTCCAGGCCTAGGCTCTAGTCATCTTGCACACAACTCTCATTTCAGACGTATATTAGCCAGAAGTTTTGGGTGACCTTACCTATACTCTCCTCTCCTTAATTGTCTAGCTCCTTGTGACTCAAGTTATGACTCAGGTCAAGTTATAGTAGCAGTCTTAGGGATCCCTACCCTGCCCTCTGTGCAGGGGGTGTGGCTCTGGGTGGGCAGGGGGGCGTGGCTCTGGGTGGGCAGGGGGCGTGACTCTGGATGAGTGGGGGCGTGGCTCTGGTTGGGCAGGGTAACACCACTGCCTCTGAGTCTCTGAAACGTGTAGGGAGCCCAGGTCCACGTTCCGGTCTCCAGTATGTAAACGCTCGGCCTCTGCACCCCCGCAGAGTGTGGTGTCCCGCGCTGGCAGCCTGCCCCTGGTCAGCTCCACGTGTGAGGCAGTGCTGGGCGCCTACAGCACCACCAAGGACAGCGTACCCCTGCTGCGTGGGGTCGCGGACGCAGCCGAGAGTGGGGTCCGTACGCTGGGTGCGGCCGTTGCCACCGGCTCCAAGCCCCTGCTGGATCTGCTGGAGCCCGAGAGTGAGTGCGGGGGAAGTGGGTGGAGCCAAGAGGTCTGATGACGGAGATATGAGGAAGGAGGGCCTGCACTGTGGCATCTGCATTAAATTCCACAGGTCATTTTCTAACACCAATATAGAAATAACCTGCACATATTAGCTCCCTTTGAATAAAATATCTGCAAAATAAATACTAGTACATTCAGTTCCGTTTATTTCCCTGCAATGGATTGGCGCCCCGTCCTGGGATATTCCCTCCGACCCTGCACAGGACAAGTGGGCGCAGAAAATGGATGGAGAAATGCAGTTTATTTTTAATGCCTTTCACAAAACAGTAGCCCTAAGGCACTGGACAGGAGTGTGAGGTAATCGATTATTCCAGTCCATTAAACATAGATGTATTCAGCTGGTTCCCAAAATGCATTATTTAGCAGAGATTTGCGCTGCTTTCTCTGGCTGAAGAATGTTCTGTTCGCATTCTGCTGTGGTGTTTTTTTCTTTTTAAAAGGTTAAATGTGTGTAACCTGTGAATGCTCTCCCTATCGGTCTCGCCTGGCCTGCTCCAGTCGCTGTGATAAACCAGTATGCCATGAAGGGGCTGGAGAAGGTGGAGCAGAGCTTTCCTGTCCTGCAGCAACCCGCTGACAAGGTAATGAACCGGCGACTCGTGCGGAGTGTCCCAGCAGCGGCTGGCTGGAGGGCAGGGCTGCCGTTATCTGTGCGACATGCTTGTCTATTGGGTGACGCCGTCAACAACGCAGAGAATCCCACAGGTTCTTTCTGTGGCTGTATATAGGACACGGTTCTGGAAATGCGTGTTGTCCTTTGTACATCCATCTGTTTGTCCAGTTCATCCACAGGGCACGAGGCAGGGGAGCACACTCGCACACACAATCACATACTGTGGGCCATTTATAGACGCGCATCTGGCCAACCACATGCTTTTAGATTGTGGGAGAAAACCAAAGTAACAGAAACAGATCTGTGTAGTTGGTACATGTGATCCTGCAACCTCCACACACGTGCGCGCACACACACACAGTCCATGTATTCCTATCTTTATGGGGACTCTCCATTCATTCCATAACCCTCATTGCAACTATGACAATCTTAACCCCTACCAAGCCCTAACCTTAACCATAAGTAACCAAACAAAATAAGACTTTGGCATTTTTAATATTTTGATTGCAGTTTACAGATTTTATTAAAATTGAGTTGACCGAAAAAATGGTCCCCCACAATGTAATATAAACACACACACAGGGCACCTCACCACCCTTTGTCTGCTACAGTATGGCACTTTAAATTTGCATGGCATTGACACGTCCTGGCATTTTATGCCACATGTCCCCCGCTATGTGTCCTGTGATCCCTGAAATAGCCTCCATGCTCATTGTACTTCAGCACTGGCTAAGTGGTTATGAAGACGGATGGCTGGCTGGCCAGACATTAGTGACCTTTGTGAGTTTAGCTGTTACTAATTGCATGCACTGGGTCCTTTGTGCAGTGTGAAAGAGTGACCTGGGTCTCCCCAGGTTCATGTTTGGGTTAGTGTGACTAACTCTCTGCCCCCCGGGACTGACTGGTTCTCCACAGCTGGTGTCAGACACGGTGGGGATGGTGTGCCAGTCCGTGTCTGGAGCAAAGGATGCGATGGCGGGAGCAGTGATGGCTGCGGTGACGGGGGGCGTGGGTCTAACCCGCTCCGCTGTCAGTGGGGGTCTCAGCACGGTGCTGGGGTCCCGTGTGGGCCAGATGCTGAACAGCGGGGTGGGAATGGCCATCAGCCGCTCCGAAGACTGGGTGGAACAGAATCTGCCCATAAGCGAAGAGGAGCTGGGTGAGTGAGAAGTGGGCGTCGCCGGACCTGGATGTGGGAGGAGCCAAGGCAGGGTCATGTGATACCCCGCTGCAGGCACTAACTAATATTAACAAAATATTCACTTTTAAAACATTTCACACTTTAAGATTAATAAGCAGTGGCAGAGGTTTTTATTGTGGTGTTTATGCAGCCAGTCTAAGGATGGTGAGAATCACCATTTTTTACTTTATCACACATTTTGTACCTAGTTTAATAACATGTTCCTTTTTATTTAAATTTAACATTTTTATGATTATTTATTTAGGATAATTCTTTAAGTTGCTTATGTACACATACGTTCTGACCCTAAATCAGTTGTGTACTGCTTCATTAACTGGCTAATTATGGATCTCAGAAAGCATGATCGTGCGAGTGCTGTGGAGGTCTGGCAGAACTGTGATGATCCCTGAGTTCAGTTAAATTCAATTCAGTTTGATTGTTATATAGCGCCTTTCACAGCGGTCACTCCAAGGCACTTTCCACAGGCTTGTTGTGATGCATCCCTGCATCATTTCCTGCATCACAAACTCGGAGGCCCGTTTATTAGGGCCCTCTGCTTCTTACAGTAAGCAGCCTGCCGTCACAGACAGCGAATCCTGCGTCTGCAGCTCCATACATGAAGCACCCAGAAAGGGTCACGACCAGTGTCCCCCAGCCCGGTCCCCGGGGACCCCCAGCCCCTCCACAGCAGTGCTCTCTCTCTCCCAGTAGGAGCAGAAATGTGGATTGTCTGGGGCTCTCAGAGGACCAGGCTGGAAAACGCTGGTCTAGCCGATCAGTTAATATTCAGCTAAGCATTTGATTGACACATGATGATCTCGGCCATGCCCAATGAGGTGTGATTGCTGGTGCCAGACGCGGTGGATCCGGCATCTCCAATAGCCACTGTACTGGGATTTTCACTCCTGTGGTTGCTGGAGTTTACAGAGGATGGTGTGATGAGCAACAGGCATCCAGTTAGCAGTTCTGTGGGTGAAAACACCATTGGGCAATGCGTTAAATAGAACATTCATAAGCAGCATGTAAGTACACATTGACATCCTATCATATCTAAACAGCTTTAATATATATGATTATAATGTTTATCATTTAATGTTTGTTACCAATGTATAATAAATCTGTTAAGGATGTTAAGGTATACTTCCATGCTGCTTATGAATGTGTACTGAATGCATTATGAAGGCAGAGTTAGCGTAAAGCATTACCCACCATTGTTAGAAGAATGGCTAGGCTCATTAAAGGTAACAGGAAGACCATGAGTACAAAGGTAGCAGCTCAGTACAACATTGGGGGGGGCAGAAATGCTCTGAACTCGCAGCTTGTCTGTCCTTAAAGCAAAAGGTAAGACTGAGTCCTACCCAGCGGCAGCTCTGTGTACCTAGTGGACTGGTCCCTGAGTGCATCTTCCTGAGTGCAAGCTGGCGCCAGCTGGCACTGTCCTTGCGTTCGGAGAGATTCCAGCAGTTTCGGGCTTTCTGTGTGAGTCTGTGTCCTCTGAAGTTTTTCAAGGGGGCTGTTGAAGGAGGTGGGGGGGGGGCTGATTCCTGTCTTCCACACACAGCTGCTCTGGCTGAACCCCCCCCCAGCAGAGGAGGCTCAGGCCTTGGAGAGCTCCTCGTCCAGCCCCAGCTACTTCGTCCGCCTGGGCACGCTGTCGTCCAAGGTGCGAGCCCGTGCGCTGGAGCTGTCGGTGGGCAGGGCCCGGCGGGCCCGTGACACCACGCACGCCGCCCTCGGCCAGATGGCCAGCACCCTGGACCTCCTGGAGGGCTCACGGGCCGCCCTGGCCTCTGCTGGCAGCCAGCTGGTGGGGGCGCGGGAACAGCTGCAGCAGCGTTGGGCGGAGTGGCAGGAGAGGCAGGGGGGTCAGGAGAGCACCAAGGAGCAGGGGGAGGTAGGCCAGCCTGCAGAAGCTGCTCTTTAATCGGCTTGGCATCACCCACATCAGCATAATTACTCTGTAAATATGGCCCTCAGAACTGCTCTGGACAAGCACAGCACTGCTCTAAAACACAAAGGTTGTGGTTTTGAATCCCAGGGCGCACATGCAACTCTCCCTTCTACTGCAAGTACAAAGCTTTGGAGGTAGATAAGGTAGATAAATTAAGTGGGTGGATAGCCTGGGGATAAGCTCAGCCCGACACACACACACACCCACAAAGGTTGTGTGTTTGAAACCCAGGGTGCCCACATAAATCATAACCCTCCCTTCTACTGTACGTACTACGCTTTGGAAAAAAGCATCATTTAGATAAATGAAATGTATGAATACCGTTACTCTATCCTGGCACCCCGGCGGTTTTAGACTGATATAGGACCTGAGCGAGTCCCTCGTGTGTGTGTCCCCCCCCCCCGCAGCTGGAGTCGCGCGCCCTCTCCATGCTGCGTGGCCTCAGTGTGCAGGTGCACACGGCGTGTGCCGGCGTGGTGTCCAGCGCACAGGGTCTCCCCGGTGCCGTGCAGGAGCAGCTGGCCAGCGCGCGCCGCACCGCCGAGGAGCTGCACACCTCCCTCCGTGACGCCCGCGCGCTCTCCCCCCGGCACCTGGAGCAGAGCCGCCAACAGCTGACACAGGTTTAACAGGCCGCCTGAGTCATTCACTCGAGCTGCTCCAACGTAGCTAGGCAACATTATTTTTATTATTATGATGTTTTGTTTTTTCCAAATGTTAGTGCAGCATAAGGGATAAAAGACAGATTGCATCTTCTCTCTCTGGCAGATTTCCAGCAAACTAAAAACCAGAGAGTTATTTTGTTCTGGAAACTGATGTATTTTTTTCAGAGTCTTAAACGAATTCTTACTGCTGAAGTACGAGATCTATTTTGTTTAAAAAACGGCCATGGTTGCAGTTCTTAAGATCTGCGCTGCCCTTTGCTCTTCCCACAGATTCGGCAGTCTCTAGATGGTGTTGTGGAGTATTTTCTTCACAATACGCCCCTCAATTGGTTAGTCGGCCCCTTTGCTCCAGTTACCGCAGAGAAGGCCGAGGATGTACAGCGAGGAGAGAACTGAAGCCCACCTAGTCCGGACCACTAAGTTTACACTTTGGGGGGAAAATGTGGATGTGTTTCCCCCCTTGGCAGATAAATGCAGCTGGGTCACTTTCAACATTAAGGACGTCAGCTGGTTTTATAGGCCAAGATATCCAACGGTGTATAATTCATGCTGAGGCACACTGTAAGAAATACGCACAGGAGGATATTCAGCAAAGCTCTGGATCATTTTTTAACCAGGTTTCACACTGCAGTGGCTGGGGATACCTTTCCTGCAGATGTATACTGCTGTTATGTCTTCCTATGTGTTATATTTCAGCAAAGATTTATGGACAGACCCTACAATAAAAAGGCTATTCACCTGGAATTTAAATGTTTGTTTGGCCCTTAAGACCTTTTAATTATATAATGCATATTACATATGTCGTGGTTCTCGGCTGGTTTGGTCTCAGGACTCACATTTTTCCCTGGTCAGTAAATCACTGCTCAGATTCACAGTAAAAGTTGTCGAGGGGGGTGGACACTGTACAAGTTGTCAAACCACGCACTTTGTGACCCAATGAAATACTCCCTGACATGCAGGATACTCTATTATAAGGGGAATCATAAAATAAAAGCGTTGATTAACAAGTAATAAACCCCCTCCCCTCATGCATGTGCTGTCAAACACAACGCCCTGGGAGGGAGTTACACAGTCAAGAGGACTGCATTTACTGTTTCTCCCAGTAAAATGTAGCTTCGCAAAATGCATTTGCTCAATTTGCAGATCGCATCTTACGGAACGTAACTCAGTCCTCAGAATGTACAAAGAACAAATAAGCACAGAGGCAGGACTGTGAAATCCATTTTCTTGCTTGGAGATTTCACACTCCTTTCATTACACGAGTCTCTTTGGCTTGATACAGAGTCACATTAAAGAGAGAATTTTAATATAAAAGGTATGTGGGTCCTTTCTGGCAGAAATTAGTTTCCTCGTCCATTTCTCCTTTTCAGGTGTACTATTATTTGGTTGTTACACTTTTATTATATTTACAGATACCTTATAGATGGCAAGTATAGCTTAGGTTTTGTCTTGCTGTATGTGCTGCCTAACCTGACAATGTTGCTAATATCAGTGTTGCAGGGACCAGAGTCATCTATCCATCACTGACTCCAAACCTACAATCAATCCAGCTGATTGGTTCTTTTTAATTCCATACATTTAAAGTAACCTGTCTTTATTATTAACAGTATGTGTCTTTAAATAATGAAATAATTTTAATCTCTGGGCATTTTTCATTAAACTATTCCGTGTTTTTGCTTAACACAACTGCACGTTAAAGTTTGGAGAATGTGGTTCTCCAGCACCAGACTAAAAGAGTAATTTGATAATGTTAATGTAGTTTAAGTTGTGAGGGAGCATTTTGCACATAAAATGTCAAAATTATACCTTGTATCATCCTTGAATGTCTTGCCTGCTTTCTTAAAGTATTGATCCAAAATATGGTACTAAAACTGCATAAATGATGTTGCAAGCTACAGAATCACTGCTTGCATTTTGCAGAACCTTGCTTATTTTCTCAGTTTTAAAATTGACAAATAGGGCCTATATCGCACTTCCTCGTTTGCATACGCTGTAAAGTTGTTGGTTTCATTTCACTGTAGCTAAAATTTCAGCATTTATCTACATTTTGTCTACATCATACAACATATGACATACCTGATTTGGTTGCAACCAAACCAAAACATATACAACTCGAAATGTTGCTATTATTGCAGCTGTACCGGATATTTCTTGATTTTTGATTATTAAAGGTTAATTGATAACCATGCGTCTTTACTAATTATAGAAACAGCTGGAAAGGGCCACAAATTAATGTTCTTCTTTCAAAGGGTCTGCTGTAAGCAGGGTCGAATTGGGGTCCTGTAGGGCCCCTGGGCACCTGCCTTTTGGAGGACCCCCCCATCACAGGAGGAGAGGAGGAGTGCAGAGCACAAACCACGTAAAGGGTCTGGATTCTGTTCCTCAGCAAAGGCTTTATGTTTTAGCTAGCTTGCTATGTTGTGCCTTGTCAGGTATAGAACTAGCCAACTTTATCTGACAATTCACTGAGCTAGCATTATAGGCCATTATTTCGGACAGAGGGAGGTAATCTTACTAAATGCATGATATGGGTTAACAACTAAACTAAGGCGACGTAGCATGGACATGTATTTTGCTCAGGACTAATAACTGTCCAGCTGGAATGATGACCACATCCACATAGGTAGCTAACTAGCTAATGGTACAGTGACGTGTATGCTAACATAGTTTAACTTTTAACCAATAGCCAATGTGAGTAAATAAGGTTCTAATGTTACAGCCATGATATAAGCTGCATCCTTCAAGGTTCCCCGCTATTCTGAATTCACTCTCTTGTGAAAGCATACTCTAAAATGCCAACCAGCATATCGACCAGTCCAGTGACCCTGATGATTATCTTGCACAATTCTGCATATAGAAGGTCCTGGGGCCTTGATGCTCAGCTCATAACTTCATCTCTGAAGTGCCCCTATTCTAAGCTTGTGCTGTATGCACCAAGGCGCACACCATGTGCCGAGAGCCCCATGTGGTCAGCTTGCAACACATATGCAGGGGGCCCTGGAAGCCCTGGAAGTTACCTTCCGCTGGATTTGAAAAGGGCCCTGGTGGTCAACTTGCACTCTATAGACCAGGGGCCTCATGATTAACTTGTGCTGTATGTATCACAGGACCCAGGAGGTCCACTCTTGCTCCATATGCAGAAGACCCAGGTGGCAAATTCGCCTTGCATATGAGAGTCATGGTGTTTAGCTTGCATTATAAATGTTGCGACTTGTGGCCACTAATGTCCCGAGGTCCCGGGCCAGAATCCAGCAATGGATGTAAGGTCAAATAGAGAAGGGCAGTAGCCGACAGAAACACATTTCGGGATGGGGGGGATTAGGCAACCCTTCCAATATGCAGAGGTGACTCTCGGGTCAGAAACAAATGCACAAGTTAATTCCAAAATATATTCTATGTACTGAAACAACATCTGACACTGAAACTGTCAAATGGCTGCTGCCTAGATCCTGCGCCCACATACTGCCATTTTGTTCAGCTAGCGGCACACTGCTTCATGCCTTTAAAGCAGTCAACTATATGATCGTATTACAGGTACTTTTTCAAAAGAAGCACAAAATTACCTCCCTCGACAGACAACATACACTACAATATAAGTACAAGCAATTTACTAAGAAGAAAAGAAAACACGCCATATATAATTTTGAAATAACATATTACTCTCTCGCAAATAGACGCTTTATAGTGAAAATGTCACGATAAAAAAATGAAGCAAAAAAATGTAGTTCTTTATAAGGCTGTATGTAAATCATACGAATTGTTATGAAATTGTATAAATAAAAATATCAATTCATGATCTGCGGGATGAAAACGTCAGTTTTGTCCGTTCATTTTTAATGAATTAATTAGCTGGAACGTTATACCAGTACTAGCTAGTAGTCTAGATTTTTCATCTGGTGGGCGGATTGCGACGGATATAACTTAAAGTGGTTTGATGAACGCAAGCTAGGGGCAGGTTACAGCGAGCGGATCGGGGGTCTGGAGACGCCTCGGCCGTTTGGGGATAGCGAGATCCGGGGCTGTCTGCTGCGGAGGACGGGACACCTCCCGGTACGGCTCGGAGGAAGGGGAGCGCCGCCGGCCGCCCCGGGCCTCACTGAGCGGACCGATATTATAAAAAAAGCCGTCAGTCTGGTGGATGTCGTCACTTCCGCTCGATACATTATCGCCAAGGTCCCCGGCTATCGGCTGTAGCCGACTAGCTAGCCAGCCGCCGCCGACGGCAGCAGCAGCTCTGCCACCGCCGCGTTTAAAGGCCAGCAGCCCCCCGGAGCCGCCGCTTCCCCCTCGCGTGTGAAGCCGTTCGAGCCGCCCGTCCCCACGCTGCTTTCCCGAGCGGACGGCTGCCGGATACCGCCGCGGATCGCGGGCGAAGCCTGGTAAGTATCGGCTAGCTTAGCGCGCTAGCTGTAACGGTTTAATTGCGTTACGGTTATTAATATTTAAGCTGCTTCGGCGAGGCCGGTTTAAATTATTCCGCAGTACGTTCGTCCTTCCCCCGTCCGCCTTTAAAGCCGCGGCCGCGCTTGGGGGGGTTCGAAGCGGGGCGTCTCTAGCGCGGGGCCGCTCGAATTCCGATGTAGCCGGTGTGCGCGAGGCGGCTCGCGCCCGGCCAGTCGCGCGCAGCCTTTGTTCGCGCGCGCCGTCGAGCCGCGACCCCGGTGGCTGCGGCCGTCGACGTGATTGTTTGTTTATCGGCACCCCAGCCCGACTACTGTTTGGGCAGCGGAACCGAAAGCGGGCCGGTCAGAACCGGCTCCAATTAAGAGCCCCGGCGAGGGCTGGCAAAGCGCTGCCCGCCTCTCGGTACGTCCTCGTCCCCGGGAATAGCGGCCGTGCCTTTTACGGGCGGTTCCGGTAGCCGGGGAGCCGGCGGCCGCCGAACGCGGAGCTGCTCGGCCGCTTCGGGAGGAAACGTCTAGCGGCGCAGGCCCGAAAAGCCCCGGACTACAGCAATGGCTCGACGGCGGTGGTTTTTCCCGTGACTGTACCCAGGCCGCCCCCACCTCCCCGGGCAGTAGGGCACATTATGGGGGGACAGCGCGGCTCGGGATGTAGCTGTACGGGAACGGGCTGTAAGTGGGCTGGTGTGGTTCCTGCGAATCGTCCGTCAACAGAAGTTAGAACGTTTAATAATATCATGTGGCTCTTAAACCTTCCACTTCGAAAGTTAGGAAACCCTCTAACTACGGCGGTACATGCAGTTTAGGCTGCTGTTTAGAGGCTCGCACTAATGAGGACTTTCAGGTGTTTTTTCCTCCATGTTGTTTTAGTAATATAACGTTTTATGCATTTTTTTTTACATATACACACTGAAATGCGCCCTTAACCTTTTAAATAAAACTGCAGTAATTTCCACCACGCCACTCTTCTCCTACTTACATTTTATGGATCTGTACCTTTACATAAACGCAGTCACCTGTGTCCACGGTACACTGTACGGCTGAGCAGAAAAGATTGCTTAGGATTAAGTATGGTAACCTTGTCTCAAGGGTCAAGCAATTAAACTTGAGAATTACAAAATGCTTTGAAACTGAAAGGATAATGCTGTGCCACCACCAAGTATATTTCAATGCTATCATCATGTATCAGTTCCAGCTTGTATTAATTAAATGTCACATGCTGTTTCCAGAGCTGCACCCCCATTCCCCTATCCCCCATCAATCACAGAGCATGGCTCAGGAGACCAATCAGACACAGGTGCCAATGCTGTGCACCACAGGATGTGGTTTCTATGGTAGCCCTCGGACTAGCGGCATGTGTTCCGTCTGCTACAAGGAGCACCTCCAGAGACAGCAGGGCAGTGGTCGTGCAAGCCCTCCTGGAGAGAAAGGTGAGACTACCACTACCCCCACTGGCAAATACTATATCACCATGACACTCTGGTGATTAGTTTTCTTATTGCTTTACCTTTCATTGTTATTTTTAACCTTGATTATTGTTATTAATGTTAGCATTGTCAGTCTCTTTTTTCTTTGTTCTTTATTATTCTTTTGCATAGTGGTCTTTGTGTAAGCTACTGGGTGCCTACATTTCCCTTGAGATCAGTAAAGTATCTATTGATCGATCTAAAATCCTTTCTTTGTGTATAAATCATGTTGGGTTTTTCTTTTTTTTTTATCCGCACAGCTGCTACGCCACCTGCAGGATCTTCTGATGGCATCAGCTTTTCTGTAGAAAGTGTCTCAGAACCCAGTACTGATGAGACTGCCCAGTCTGAAGAAAGGACATCAAGGTCGGTGGAGATGGGGTTCCCTTTCTAATGAGTTTCTGTTGTTTCTGAAACTGATTAGAAAACATGGTTCACACTTTAAGATCTGTTGGTTGTGGAAGAATTTTATATGGTAAACATCAAACACATTTTGTGCTTGTCCTCAAACTGCTGGTTTGTCCTGGTATCAGCTCCCCCAGCCCAGTTACCCAGCAGATGACGGCTATGAGCATCAACCAGGAGAGTACAGCTGCTGACTCTGACCGGGCAGAGGAAGAGGAGGAGGAAGGGTCATCCACTCCCCAAGGTAATGGACACATTTTACATTGAAGTTATTCCAGCATCTCCATTTCTCCGTGGTCATCTTTGTATATCTACTGGAGTATAATAATCAGCAAAAATATATGAAAAGCCATGTAATTGAGCAATACTCCCTGTGTTTGGGATTTCTCATTTTCTTTACCATAGGCTAAAAAGTTTTTAGGTCCTTATAGGTCCTTATAATGTCTACCCCCCTGGTGTGTACATTCTTCCATTTTCTAATTATAAGCTTTTTATGAATTCTCACTGAAATTGATAAATTGAGGATTGTTACATTCATATTCATTTGGAGAGGGAAACACATTTTAATGTTGCACGTGTAGTTTATTGCACATTACAATTCAATTTATTTCATATAGCACCTTTCACCCCAAGTCGCCCCAAGGTGCTTTATGTGGGTGTGTTGTGGTTCATTACAGCATCATTAGGATACATTTGCAGCATTAAGTGTTATAACAGACACTGATTTTTATATTTAGACAACCTTTACAAGTAACAGCTGGTTCAGTTCACCTATTTGCAGCTTCGGTTCTAGTCTGGTTGCTTAAGTTGAATAATGACCATAATTTTTAGAGGTTAGCTAGGTAATCCATTTATACTTCTGTAGTTATGTGCGCTATAGTAAATATCTTCTGGTCTTTCACCTTGAGTTTACTTGAGTTGCACGTAATATGTTTAACCTTTTGTATAAATTTTACTCTGCGCGGTGGTTTCCAAAGATAGTTTTATTTTTGTTTCTGTCATGGTGTCTGTAATATTATTTTCCTTTGGGTAGGTAGGAGAGTTATCTTGATTTATTTTTATGTGTTACTCTTAAATGCACCATGCAAACACTCATTGTTTCTGCGTGATGCTGTCATGGTTTCAAAACAATTCATGCTACCGGGAAATTGTGAGTAGTCATGAAAGGCCCAGACATGGTGATATATTTGTTTACCCATTCTTTCTAAACTTGTTCTGCAAGATTATGAATTTGAGTCGAGGGCGACAAAATATGAAGTGTCATTTTGTCATTTCCTTTGATTTGCTACTTTGGTTTAGAAAAGTTATGGTTACTTTCTTGACCTCGGTTTTGAATGTCATGAGATGTATGAAAATGAACGTGATGTATTCAGATCACGTGAAGCTGGTTGTTGTCATTCATGCTTTATAAGAGATTTACTGTGGATGTTATCAGGTCCGGCTCTGGAGACAGCACAGGCTTCTTCTGATGGAGACCAGACACCTGACAAAAGTAAGAAGAAGAACCGCTGTTTCACCTGTCGGAAGAAAGTGGGCCTCACAGGTAAGACTCAAGTTGTTGTGTTTAGAGCTTGAAGTTCATTTCGGGGCCGCACTGCGGCTGTTTTTAATGAGGCCGTATTGTGCGTTTCTGGTTCTTCAGTTCTCTTTAGTGTGTTATAGCTTTATGTGTATGTAGACATTTTGCAAAGTCTCAAGACCCAAAGTACACACCAAAAGGAGTAACACTCACTACAGAAATCACCCCTCACTATTCTTCATGTAATGTTTTGTTGGAATTCCAGCCCATATTTCCTTGTCATGGTGCAGTCGCCTTGTAATATAATCCTTATTGGCTGCCAAGACGGGTGGCAAGATGACCATCATAGTACATTGGGCTCATCAGAGGTTGACCTTAGAGCTCTAGCAGAGTGTTTCGGACGGCTATAGACAGTGAATGGAGATGTACTGTATGAGGAGAGTGTGTGTGTGTTTTTTTTTTTTTGTCTTAAGCGCTGAGGCATGCAAATCCAGTCTATTGGACATATTTTAACAGAAATGTGATTTAATTTAAATTAAATTATGAAGTGAAAATGAACAAAATGGGGCCCCTTTAAGGAAACCACATTTGACGTTGGATACATTGCCCATGTATTAAATGGAAGTATCATTGTTTTCTGCATTTGCTGCTGTTTTTGTCTGTGACATCTTGGTTGGAGGGAGGTAAGCTAGTTTTTAAATGGTTCAAATGTTCTCAGTCTATTCATATAATGTGTACACTATCCCTGCCTGCCCTGTTTCAGGGTTCGACTGTCGTTGTGGGAACCTGTTCTGCGCCATCCACCGTTACTCTGACAAACACGACTGCCCCTATGACTATCGAGGAGCTGCTGCAGCCCGTATTCGCAAGGAGAACCCTGTAGTAGTGGCCGAGAAGATCCAGAAGCTGTGAGACGGCAATCGGAGAGTCCCTAGAAATGCAGACTCGGAACACCGGATGAAATGACATTCTTCACTTGTGCTCTGTAGGGCAGGGAGGGTGGGGCTTATTCCCCACCTTCCTTATCACAGGTGATGGTGCCAATGGCCCATCGGCTAGTTTGGATGTCTGCATTCTCCTCTGAGAGAGAGCAAAATGATGATAATGTTGAGTTTGGTAGGTATATGATACTGCTTTTTGGGGGGGGGTGGGGCATTTTTAGTTTTAACCCTTTTTCTGAACTTTGGAAGTGTGTGTGTATGTGTGTTTTTATATCCCCCCCAAATGCTAGGTAAATATGCTGGAAGGTCAACTAGGAGGCAGGAGCAACATTTGCGAGCAGTGAATTGGCAGTCTGTGGGGGTGACTCGAGGCACAGTTAGCAGTACATGCCCAAGGACGACACTTACCCAGCTGAATGGACTCTGCACTATTAGCATCACCTACGCTCTCTGAAGATGAATGAGGATCTCTCCCCCTTTTAAAATACGTGATCTTAACCTTTATCGTACTGAAATAACTTTGTAAGAGGTGGAGGCTGTGAAATTGAATGATTGAGATTTTTTTTTCTTTCATTGTGCGTATGATACCAGAAGATCTATATTAATATATTGTAGCTAGCTTGATTTTGTGTGATTGCATTCTATTTATTTTTTTTTGGTTTTTATTGAAAGATTGCCAGCATTGCGGGTGAATCATGAGGTTTGTGCTTCTTGTAACCTTTTGGATTATGCATTTTTGATTATATATCCAACAAGAAAAAATACAATTTATTATGTAATGGAGTAGAGTCCTGTTAATACAATGGGCTGTTTATGGACATGGGTAGTTAATCAGGTACAAATTTAATTGATCTGCTATGTAATTTGGGCGAGGGGATTCCAGCATGGCCCAGATACTTTCCGAATTAGTTTTTACATTGAGTATTGTTACATTAAACTGGAGTTGAGATTTTAAGCTATATACACTTGTCCATTGCTGCAAGAGGTGATTCATAATTTGAGTAAAATGAGTATAATGGTTGACGAAAACAGATTCAGCTGACGGAAGGTTGATAAACTGGCCTATAACAATCACCAAGCGGTTCCCATGAAGAAACATCATATTTTTGGTGAGGGAAAAATCCATTTGATTGTGAAATTGTGCTGGACTGGTTTGATATCAAAACAATGCAGTAATGAAGACAATATCCACATCCCCTGTACTTTTGAAAAGAAAGCATCATTAAGAGTTACTTGGACATAAAGCTAATTTTCCAGAAATTAACACTCACTGATAAACAGGCTGCCTGGTTGCACATATAGCATTAACACTCGTTGTGTTGATTGGTAACATAAATGTATTTATTAAACCCTGAATTAATGGGACTCTATTTCATATGTAAATACCATATGGTTACTATTAGTATAATCTTGTATGTAGAATTTTCAGATGAGTGAGAAAGGAGGGTTACATATTTATTTGGCGTGTGCACAGTTTGTCATTATTGCTGAGTTGCAGCTGGTTTTTACTCTAGTGAGTGCATTTGCACTACTGGGATCACTGGCAGGCTGTACCTCTGTCCTTGAGTTTGGCTGGCTTCAGTCAAAGGGCTGAGACCTAACTTGTATGACTGCGTTGAAATTCCTCCGACCCCCAGTGATATGTTCTGCGTCTCTGGTGCTGCTCGGCAAACGCATAGATGCACATCGGTCTTTTTGACAGGCATTTCAGTATGGCTTCTGTTCGCTAGCCGTCTTCAGGTTCTCGTTATACTGTTGAACTGACCTCCAGGTCGAATATGCTTCAAGTCCCTGTAGCAGATGGTAAGCAACTTTGCCCATTTTACACCATGCAATTTCTTAACCAGACCTCACATTGAGAAACAGCCCAGTTAATGCAGATGATGCTGAATGTGTGCTATACATGACGTTTTGTAAGGGTAAGGTGTGTGACATTTTGAAGCAGCTAGAATGGAGAATTTATACATCTCTTCTGAATGATTACCCTTCCTGTGTCAAATTAGTCTGTAATTTTTCTTTCTGGACTTACCATGCCAGCTTCCTCAGACCCACCGTCTGTAAACAAAAGTAAGACCTTGTTTTTATGGACCCTAACCTCCTGCAGGATGGCCAGGTGAAAAATCTCCAGAAATGATTTGGAAGAACTGGCGTTTGTCTTCACGAGTAATATTGTTAATTTCCTAATCTGAGCCAGCTGTCATTCGGATTAAATTATGAAGGAACGCAGGTCTTGCTGTTGTTTTACTTCAAGCACAAAGTGGTACAATTTTGTTTCACAATTTGAATGGTATTTGCACAAGAGTTGAATGTCTGTTGTGTAGCCTGAAAATGAGTGCGAATACAACACGCTTCTTCTGAAATGAGCCCTGGCACATTGCTTAGACGTTATGTATGTTTGTGAGCTACTCTCCTGTTTTAAGGGGAAATGTACTACATGAGATTAACCTTCAGCAAATAAAGCCTTATTTACTTTTGGACTTCAATAGTGAGGCTGGATGCTCCAAAAGTTGGCTGGCTGTCTTAGCATGGCATGGTTGTGAGGTCTGTAGTACACGCTGACAATCTTTCATACAGAATGACGCGTGAGCTGGCACTGACCAAAACTTCAATTGGCTTGGATCGCTTTCTAGAGGCTGGTTATAGCTGGTAGAAAGTGCAGTAGTAAATGGGACCCGATCGCAATGTGATCAATGAAGGAGGAAGCCGCTGGATTCATTTCAGTAGGTTTCAGGGCAAGGAGCTCTGCATCTGGACACCCCAGCAGTCACAGAACATGTTTGTTATTTGAAATGCCAGTCAGCCATGTCAGAGATTCTACCAGGTAACTCTTTGTTCTTTTATAACCTTTAGGATTGTATGGTGTGCCTGAGTATGTATAAAACAATAAAACAAAGTTTATTTTAAATGTATATATTGTCTGTTTTTAATAAGCCTTAAAGACCCCATTATTTTCTTGAATTCCTCTTCTGAATTTCCATAAGCTACTTTTCCCGGGACCTTACATTTATCACCAACTGGCTGCGGGACAAGTACACCTGCTTAAGCTCAGCATAATTCTCTGCTGTATACATTCAAAAACATGAATTCATCAGTGGCCTAGAACTGGGTTAAAACCTAAACAGTCTATAGTGGCGTGTGGCTCTGTGGCCTAAGCCTCTGTGTGTGATAGGAAGGTCTCTGGTTTGAGCCTGGCCTCAGCCAAATACTTTCATTTGTGGGTCATTGAGCAAGACCCTGATCCCTCAGCTTCATGGGTGTGGCTGCCCATCTCTGCCAAGCTTGCTCTCACCTACGTCTGTGTCATGAACAAAATGGCGTAGGCAAAAAGAGAATCTTCCCACTGGGATCAATAAAGTATTATTATTAGTCTGTTTCTACAGAATTTCTGGAATGTTGACGGCCCGATGCCTGTAGGCGACTCATTTTCCAAAAATGTAAAGTGACCATTGTTGAAATCAGAGAGGACTGGATAGACTATGGTTTTCGATCAAGCATGTGACTTAAACGTTGACTAGGAGGTCAGGATTAGACACACCTGCCCTATACGACTTCAGAAATGTTCTGTAGCTTCCTTGATGTCTCCTGGGGAATCCATAATCAGTCATCTGCTGAGCAGAGAGCTTGATAATTAGTTTCCAAAAACACTCCTGTCAAGATGGAAGCTTTAACTGCAGATCAGTGTATATTGTTCTGACCTTTTAATGAGTTTGGTGAATTCTTCCTAGAAAATATCTCTAGCATCTTTCTAGAAAATGTTATACACCCTTATTGAACTGAAAACTGCCTTGTTCAGAGTTTACTTATCTGTTGACCCCTATATCTTCATAGTGCAGTAAGATCCATGTTCCAGTACCAGCTGTTTGTACTTGTTCTTATTTAATCTTTGGCTTAGCCTCTTTATCAATAGTTTTCATAGGCTGGAAGTCTCAGATAAATGTCATCTCAAACCCTACCGTCATATTGCTTTTCCTTTACACTGCTTTCAGTAATGAACGCAAATAGGTTTTAACCTTGGTCCTGTTTTCTTATTTTTGACCAAATGACACATTTACATTAACTTTTGGCCAAAAGCGATATTCCCATAGAGAACATCACACTCGGCTGACGATTAGTATTTTAACACAAGGCTAATCGACCCCGAGCAGAAATAAGTGAAGCGTTACACCTTTTAGATAATTCAAGCGCACCAAATTTGGTGCATATTTTGTTACAAAAATATATTGTGTTTCAGTCTATTTAGAACGTGACTATACTAGGCAAAGCATAAAATGTATAATTATACCTGGCATTAAAATGTATATAGTTATATTTGATATTTGAGTTGCGACTGCCTTTTATTGCTAGATTTAAGCGTATGGAATACGTGGCTCGAGCGGCAGCACAGCGCGCGGACGTACACGTGCCGCAGACACGGGCGCTCACACGTTCGCTGCGTCACCAGGCGCACGAGCGCCGCCAGTCGCAGCAGCCTATGGCAGCAGCGAGCGTGCCGGCGCGCGTGCCGTCCCCCCAGCCTCCGTAACTTCCTGTTTCGTCACTTCCCGGTTCGCTGGGACGGCTTTGGGAAGAATTCCGTACAATTAACCGGACAGACGTATGAATAAATGGTCGCGTTAACGCCGCCGGCTTTTTATTTACGCCCATTACTGCCTAAAGCGAGTACTCGGCGCGCCGGGCTTGTGTCGGGTCTCAGGCCGGACGTTTGACGCCATCGTCTCCATCCCCGCCGACTCGGGTCGCTGTTTTCGCCGGAGACGGAGCTGGCCGCGGTGTGACTGTCCGCTCTCGGTTACCGACAACAATGCGTGTCCGTTTCCCACGCTGCCATCGGGGCGGCCGCGATGCCATTAACGCCGAGCGGCGTGTCGCTCGCTCATAAGCGCCTGACGGGCTGCAGAGCGGCCGCGGAGAGGCGATCGCCGTAGCCAGCCAGCGGATCGCCGCTTGACCAGTCCAGTCCCCGCGGTTGTTTTGAGCCAGCTAGCTGGTTAGATAGCCGCATTGCACGTCAAGCAGCACCCGGCCCCGGCGATCGGTCGGCCGGCTGCCCGGCTCTCCCCGTCAGCCATTCGTATTAATTTAGCGATATGGATTCTGTGCTTGTAATGGGAGAGAGAAATCATTTCGTCGATCGAGCTTTAAAAGTAGCTTTCGGGTCGTTAGCTATGTAACTCTTTGTGTTTGGCCTTGCGCTGTAAGAAACGTTGTTATACTCAGTTAGCCCTGATTTTCGGAGTTTCTTAGCAGCAGATAATAATGTAAGGTTTAATATTTTTTTGCGTCTGCATAGATATGTTAGGTTCTTTTTAGATACTGTGATGGGTGCGTTTAATAGGGTAGAATTCGCTGGTTAATTTTGGGGTATCGCATCTACTTTGGCAGTTTTGTGTGTATAAATTCGTTATCAAAGGATCTGCGTGGAAGTCAAGAATTTTTCAGGTAATTTTCTTTAATCCAACCTCATTCACTATAACATCCTTTGCCTGTAACCTCTTGCTGTCGCCTCAGTTGCGATGGGATCTGTCTTTTGGCCAGTGACGGGGGGCCGAGCGCGCCTCTTGCTGTGACACTCTGTTAGTGTGGTACTTCAGTGGCCCTTAGTACATCTTTGGGTTTATTTACAAACGGGAGCTGGGTGTTTTGCTTGGTAGCGCCTTGCAGGATGCTGAAGTACTTTTCTGTAGGAAGAGGTACTTGGAAATAGCAGATGTGTTGCTGTGTGTATCTTGTGCTCTGGGGTGACACCTTCCGGCCATGGACATCCACTCTTCTCTCCCTCTGCAGCGGAAGATGAACGGCCTGTCTGTCAGCGAGCTCTGCTGCTTGTTCTGTTGCCCCCCATGTCCCAGCCGCATTGCCGCCAAGCTGGCCTTCTTACCCCCCGAGCCCACTTACGGCCTCCTGCCAGATCTGGAGACGGGCCCCGCTGCTGGTGGAGGCGTGGGGGCCTCGGGCCTCCGGTCACGGGGCTCTGGTGGTGGTGGCGGCGGCGGCGGTGGTGGTAGCGGTGGTGGTGGAAGTGGCGGTAGCAGTGGCGGTAGCAGCGGCCCCGGAGGTGCGGCGGCCAGCGGAGGTGCTGGTGCCAGCGGAGAGAGCAGATGGAAGCTCCACCTGACGGAGCGCGCTGAGTTCCAGTACTCCCAGCGGGAGCTCGATGCCACCGAAGTTTTCCTCACCCGCTCCAGCCGTGGAAATAAGATCGGCTGCATGTACATCCGCTGTGCGCCGGCGGCCAGGTTAGTGAGGAGGTGGACAGGCCTGTCAAAGCAGCAATAATAATAATAATAGGAAATGTGTTGGGAGTATGATGTAGGCACCGGATGAGCAGGCTAAAGCCTCCTTACTGCGAGGCTTTCCTCCTCTTCCTCCTCTTCCTCCTCTCTGTAAGTGTCTTCCTTGTCTTCCCCAGACTCTTGTGTAGGCTTCCTGCTTTTGGTGTATTGCTGACGCCATTAACCCAAACTGACTGTCGACCCATGAATATCTGTAGAGTATGATAATCATGCAGTCCTATGCCCACATTTTGATCTTCAAGATGTCTGTTCTCCTCACCTACTAAGTAATTATTTAAAAAGCTTTACTTTGCCTGTAGTGCTGTACCTTAATGTGTTTAGTAGATTCAAAATAAGCACGCGGTGGTCATTTTCCATTTGAATTTTAAAAGGCGATATTAGCATGATGCTTTAATTTGTCTAGTGATGTTTTGTCTGTGTTTAGGAATAATTAACAGTAATGTAAAAATGATAGTATATTTTAAATCTGCACCTCTGTAAGCATAAACTCATTGTGGAAGGGAAGTGGCTCACTTGCAGTAATACTGTTATTTATTTGGGAGAAGCGCGGTGAGGCAGTGTTACGATGGATCAGAGGAGCTGTACCTGGTGCAGTGTCTGAATCAGCGGCGTCTGGTGTGCCGTGCTCCCCCGTGTTTCTCCTAAAACTCGCCCAGTCAGGACCGCCGCTCGGTCGGCTCTCTGCGCCCTCCCCCCCCCAGATTCACCGTCCTCTTCTCTCACGGCAACGCCGTCGATCTCGGCCAGATGAGCAGCTTCTATATCGGCTTGGGCACACGCATCAACTGCAACATCTTCTCCTACGACTACTCGGGTTACGGCGTCAGTGCGGGCAAGCCCTCCGAGAAGAACCTGTATGCCGACATCGACGCCGCGTGGCAGGCACTCCGCACCAGGTACGGGGGGTGCAGTCGGTGGCCTGCTAGAGGTATAAAAGGAAGTCGTTAATGAGGTTTTAGCAGTTGATTTGTCTCCTGGGAAAGCAAAGCTTCTGTCTTAAAGTCAGACTGTTCATCCATCTGTCCATCCGTCTGTCAACCCCAAAGCCAGTGCTGGGTCTCAAGGGGCTTGCAGAATATGGCTAGGAAGGGTACAAGGATAGGAATGCCCTGGATGGGGTGCCAGTCTGTCAATGCGCACGCACGCACACACACACGCGCGCACACACACACCAGAACTGCATGCCTGTGGGAGGTAATCTGTTCACAGAGAATGGCATGCAGAGATCCTCAGTCTGGAAAGGCCCTGCCTAGTAGTTAGCTCTAGAAAAATCTAGAAAAAAATTGTCCAGCTAATTATATTGTATGTAGGGTTCTAATATTGTTTTCACCGTTTGATCGCGTGATGTGTGTTTTCCGGAGTTAAAGCTCCCTCCCGGGTCCCCGATGGGTCACACGATGAACAGTAAGCCCCCGTGGGCCTTTAACCTAAGGATGGTGTGTATTTGGCTGCTGACGCTCTCCTGCCGTTCTCTTGGGTACAGGTACGGCATCAGTCCGGAGAATATCATCCTGTATGGGCAGAGCATCGGTACCGTGCCCACAGTGGATTTGGCATCGCGGTACGAGTGCGCCGCTGTGGTCCTGCACTCGCCCCTGACCTCGGGCATGCGGGTTGCCTTCCCCGACACCAAAAAGACCTACTGCTTTGATGCCTTTCCGAAGTGAGTGCGCCTCCGCTCCCTCTGCCTCCCCTACTCCCTTCGGTCCTTGGGTTTTTGTGTTCGGTGAGAAGTTTGGCGGCGTGCCGGCGGGCTCTATCCCCGAGCCGGCGCTGTCCGGTGGGCAGGCTCCCTCCTGATACTTTGACCTCTGCTGTTCTTTATCCATGAACGTTCTCCTGTAACTCGAGCCCACAGGCACCACTGTCAGCTTGAGTTACCGGCTAACTAGTGTCTGGCCTAATGCACCTGACACCGGCAGACAGTGATGTGCTGTGGTGCCTGCGTGAACGCGGATAATCCGCAGCCAGCCCACCGTCGGATGTACTAATTCTCTCTAGTTCCCGTTTTCTCTTTATCAGTCTGTAAACTGTAGGTATACAGTTATCTCTCCCTCCATATTAAGTGCTGTATGAGTAATGTGCAGCCATTTAAATTCCATGGTGAGATCTTCCGCACCACTCGATGTCAGATGGCACTGCACACGCGTGTGAAAGTGACTGAGCACTTCACTGCAGCACTTCGCAGTGCCGCGCTGAGCAGAGTGTCACCACGGTGGGCGGGGGGGTGGGTGTTGGGCAGTGTGATTCAGCACTCTGCGTGGTGCTGCCTGTGTAGCACAGGTGATGAGCACCTGACCTGCGACCCCCCCCTCCTCCCCCCAGATACCCACAGTTCAGCTCTTCATCTATGCGACATGTGGCATTGACTGTAGGATCTGGTGCGGCAAAAACATTGATTTCCTTCTTTCCCATCTGCCTAAGACCTTCACCTCCCCCTTGTTCTGAACATGATAAACGACTGTGTGTCTCTGTGGTTGCCATGGAGACTAATGAGTGATAATTCACATGCGGATTGTGGAGGATTGCTAGGGGAATCCCTGCGAATCGGAGTCATTTCGGAATAGTTCTGAGCTGGGAGGTCCTGGTGATGTTATGGCGGGCTGTTCTGTCCTGCTCATGCCTCCGTGTCTGTGCTCCCTGCTCGCGTCAGGTGGCCCGAGTTCATGATGATGATGTAAACGCTGATTACAGTAGGTTGCCTTGATAATGTAAATTTTATGATGTGCTTTGCATCTCAACTGGAGCCTCCAGCTGTTGGCCAGAGCTGCATTCATCACCAGATAATGAATTCCATGCATTTCCCAGTCCGGACGCCTGTCAGCCACCTGGTCCTTGAGTGCGTATATGTGTGTCTGTCTCTCTGTGTGGCAGCATCGAGAAGGTTTCCAAGATCACGTCGCCGGTGCTGATCATCCACGGCACGGAGGACGAGGTGATCGACTTCTCGCACGGGCTCGCCCTCTTCGAGCGCTGCCCCAAAGCTGTGGAGCCGCTGTGGGTGGAGGGAGCTGGACACAACGACATCGAACTCTACAGCCAGTACCTGGAGCGGCTGCGGCGTTTCATTGGCCAGGAGCTGCCAGTGCAGCACACCTGAAATCCACGCCCACCCCCCCCCCATTTCTGTGTGGGGGGCTTTTTACAGAGCCCCCCTACCTGCAAGCTCACTACTTACACACACCAGCCACTCCTCAGGTGAACTGTTCACCCAGGGCTGTGTGGGCCTGCTTCTCTTTGCTCGTGGTTTGTTTTTCCCCTTTTTTCCCCAGAGTTCCCCAGTTTCCTTATTTTGCTTATGGACCTTCTACTGGTCACAATACGAGATGTGCGTCTTTTTACATCACATGACTCGGTTGGGGTTTTTTGAGCCAACTGATACCCACTAAAAATACATGTAGCAGAGAGATGTCATAGAAAAATGTATCCCCCCCCCCATTCATTTCGTATTATTTTACACTATTCACTCTTGCCAGTGGGGCCTATTAGGCGCATTGAAGGTGTTTAAAGACCAACAATCTCACTGTATCTCCTCGTGTCCCATTCCTGTGTCTCTTGGTCCCAAGACCGCTCTCTGCGCTCACTCTGCCCAGGGTCGGCTCGTCCTACCGACACCTCTGCTTTGACCGCCTCTTTCCACACGGGGGTGGGAGGCGAGCTCATACTGTGAAGACACCATGTGTCAGCGGGCAGCCGGCCAGTCTGTTGCATTCTGGGAAATCCTCTGGTACCGGGCCTAGGCTGCTCCTATAGACCACTGCATTACCAACACGCACACGTGCTCCTTTTTAAACCTGTACAGTCTCATGCCATTTAGGGATGTTAAAAGTGGATGGCTTATTTATAATGCGAGAACCACTCATAATGATTGAAATGTTTTTAATGTAGAACGAAAATCGATTTGTGGCAGGTATCTAGCATGGAAGTATGAGCTTTGCATATTAATGACGTGTGAGTACCAGATATGTTCAGTATCTTACGGCACATAGCTCTCACTGATTTGAGATGAATTGTTTTACATGACATTGTTCAAGAATTATACTGAACTTCTTTTTTAAAGCCAAGTCGTTCTGTAGGAATGCATGGAATTTAGCATCCATGACTCGCGTGTTTAATCGCTACTTGTGTGTCATTGTCCATTGCCCCACCTCCTGTGTATCTCTCCGTGATGTAGACACTTTGATAAGTAGCGTGAATCCTTCCCAAATGCCCCTTTTGGTATGCAGGCATTACAAATGCTCAGGGTTCCTGTTAGGCTACCGTAAGCAGAACTGTGAGCATTTGCAAAGCCCCAGGCACTGGGAACCAGAAGCTCCTTACTGCTGGAGACCTGTAACCTACAAGGTCTCGCATGACTGGTGCTGAAGGAGTATCTTTTTAATCCGGTTGTTTTTTTTTTTTTTTTTTTTTTGGTAGGGCCTGACTCCTGCTACACTGAAAATGTAGGTACTCTTCCGTGTACGGCGCGTGAGAGCTTCTCCCTTGAGTTAATGTACAAGTATGACTATTTGTGTTGCATATTTAAGGAATATTCAGGTTGAAGCAAATTGGTCATGATTTCACAATTCGCCTAAAAAAAAAAGATGCCAGGCGTCTGGTATTTTCTTGGGTATTTTTTTTAAGTTGGATTTCATCTGGGTTTAACTTTTACTGATTTCTCTGATTGTTGGACAAAGTCTAGATCACTGTCATAACTGAAATAGTGGCCATCAGTCTATGACCAGCAGGACTGCCAGTCTGTATTTGAAGGGTATTGTACCGTATCATGTTGCAACACTTGTTAACATTCAACCCATAAGCATTTAATAGATATCTCATAAAAGGGTTAGGGTTAGCTGCCCGCTCTGACCAGCCCGCTGTACCTGCCCGCTCTGACCAGACCAACCCCATTGCTTTCTCTAATGCTGTGACGTGCTAGCTGAAAAGGTCGAACCTCTGAATGATATACTCCTTGGATTACATACTCCTATGTCTTAATGTTTGTTTTAAAAGGGTGGTTTTATCAGTATACACAGTGAAAGCACTTTTGTACATGAATTATGTTTTGTATAACTTCATACTGGGCGAGCTGACAAAACTCACGGGGGTTTTGTGAAATACCAGGCTTTTGTGAAATATAACTTATGATGATGCATATAGTAGCTAATCAGCCTGTTTTGACCAATTTGGCTGGATGTGAAGTGTTACCCGAACTTGCTGCTGCTGGTAAGGATCAGCCACACCCAATGCGGTAAGGGGAATGACCCTCTTCCACCCTGGGCATATATATATTAAACAAAAAGTGAAAGGCAGGCAAGATTTTCAAGTTATGTTTTAATATAGATGCATCTTGTTGCTTCCCAGTGGCAGTGAAAGGTCGTCAGTGGTCTGTGTTGATTGTATGATGTTTGGGGGGGGAAACGAACAACCCTGTTGTGTTGCATGTGTGATGAATTCTTGTCCGTTCAGGGTTAGGACTTATTTAAGTTTTCTTTACATTTGGAAGCTGAACACTCCACTATTGAGTTAGTTCTGCTGGCCAGTAATTTTAATTTAAATTCTTTCAAAACACTAACAAGTCAGTCAGGTGTCCCCTTAGGTGAAACTTGTGTGGGTACAGAGACCAGAAATACTTGAATATGAAACTCGTCTGAATGGAATCCTGATTTGTTTGTAACTTGTGTTTATCATGTACACTACCAACCCTTCCATGTCTCTTTGGTTCAAAGCGGGTTCTCCAGACAGAGGGTCCTTCTCTCTGATCCGGCCTGCTACTGACAGGAGATGGTGGGGGCAACCGGATCAAATGAGGGATTGGTAACCTAGCAGGAAGTCCTGAAAGAATTTTGAAATAATTTTGAGAAGACATTGTGTACTACAGCAGGCGGCCCATGAATGGGGGAAAAAGCTTTTTTTTATTGTCTCAAATAGATTAAATACTGTAAAAGTTGTTGTGTCTGGGTGTTGAATCGATACTTAATGCATTCATAAAAAGCAAAGTGTAATTGATTGGTGCAGTAAAGAATGAAGGGGCTTTCATTAATGGATCCAAAGACAGCGAGTATCCTAATGCAAGGTAATAACTGGTGGACTGAAGTCGTTCAGTGGCAGGAGGAATGAGTGCCAGTGAGCCAGGAAACGGGCTTTCAGCATTAATCTCCTATGCTGGGCTGAATCCAGGGTGCTGCTCGCCTGGGGAGCCACTGTGTTTCAGAAGAAATGTTACTGTTAATATGAACATGCACCCTGTGGTTTGGGGGGGCTGGCACTGGCACGCTCACTCCTACGGGTGATACGGTGGCGCGGTGTGAGTCTGCACACATCTCTGTCTGGGGTGGGGGAGATGAATTGTTTATTTGGGTGGAGAGGGCAGACTGTTGGCGTGATTCCAAGATGTGTGTAAAAATACTTTTCGGGTTTAAAAAAATATCTCTACGTATGGACTCTGTTGGATTGTTTTCGGTTTACAGGACAGGTTGGGTTAGTGTGTTGTACTATATCTGTTTGCTTAACTTATTTTAGTCTGTTTTTTTTTCTTTTTCCAGAGATGATAAAAGTGTAAAAAGTGGAGACATTTTATGGTATTACTGAGCTCATACTGGCATGAATTACTGACGAATCAGTACTGTGCTGAATTTAAGTCGGACCTGCAGTCTAAAGTCCGAGTTCATCGGTGCATTTACTGCTTCGTATGATTTCCTATGACCGTGAGTTCATCCCGTGCGAGAAGCTCCTAATCAGTCTTGGGAACATGGCAGCATACCCACTGTGTGTTTTACCTTCCATACGAACAGTTCCACTGCACTCTGACACAGTATTATGAACGGTTAGAGGTATTACAGTCTAGGTCTAATGTGTAAAGGGGTTTGCAGTGAGGCAAGGTTGACGTGGATTAAACTGTCAAGGCTGATTCAAATGCACTGGTGATCTGAGCAATAAACAATATTTTATCCACCCGGAAATGTTGTGGCTTTTTAAATCACACACAAAATGCAAGTCACCATTTTATCCTCTCAATCAGGTATTCTAATCTCGGTTTATATACTGTAAATGACATAGAAATTTTCATATTAGCATATGAAAATTTGGCTTCAGGCTGAACTCTTGTGGTAAATATTTTAACATTTACGCTGGACTAGAACATTTTGAGAACTTTGAGACTTTGTAAAGTGCTGATGTTTGACCACAACTCCCAATTCGTTCAGTTTTGCAGCTTCGGCCCAGTAAACAAAGCAAAGAATGAATCGGTTGGAGTGTAAATGGCTACTGTTTGCATTTTTATGACACAGGAACAAAAGGCAGCCCTGGGAGCCCAGCAGATGGGCCAGGCTGTTATACCTAACCAAATAGCTCCAATTATGTCTGATTTCATTATTATAGCATGAACCACGTGTCTCGGCGACGGAGAGAGAGGGGTGTAGTTCTGCCAGATGGGCTTCAAGCCTCCGCGAACCTCGCCCTTCTCGGTGCTGACTTGTATTTACACATTGGGAAATAATGGAAATATTACTGGCGCTTATGCAAATCCGCGATCGGCCGGAGAAAGACGCGGGTACGCGGGCGAGCCCCCGGACAGCGTGCCGCTGCCTGCGCAACTTTTGTCAGTCTACAGTCACACGCAGGAAAATAACTGGTGTGGAAAAACCCAATACATACAATGGGGATAAAATATAATATATATATATATATGGTTTTAAACGAAGATTAGATATGGAGTAATAAGGGGGCATTTAGTGGGCGGCTGGGAGTTAAACCCCACGAAAGCACATGGGGACTTCCTTGGAGCGCCTTCCCCTCTATCCCCCTGTAAAATCCTTCCTTTTCCCCGCCTGTAGCTCACGTCAGTCGGCGTCACTCTGGCTACGTGAGAGCCGCCGTCGCCCGGGGGTGCGAGCCGGAGCGGCTGGGCGCTGCGCAGACAATGAGGCTGGGGCTGCTTCCAGCACGCACGCTGCTCTGGAAGTGCGCAGGTAAGCGGCGTCGCCCGGGACTCGCCGCCGGAACTCCGCTCGGCGCTCGCCTTCCCTTTTGTCTCCAGTCTTTCGAACCAGATTTGGTCATATAACCTTTAATTGAATTTGAGTATTTGCGAATTCGGGAAGGAAGAAAAAAACTTAATTCTAAATTCAGCACGGATGTGCTTTTTATTATTATTTTTAATTCTTTACAGCAGAAATTAGGAAATGTCAGCGTTCGGGTCTCCTGATTACTTGGCCGCCGAGCTGCTGGTGCTGATGTCCAACGGCCCCGTCCTGCACCCCTCCAGCCCGGCAGGCCTGGCTCCCCTTCAGGGCCTTCCCCGGGGCGATCCGGGTCAGGGGTCGAGCGAGGATAGGGAAGTCTATGATACATTAAAGCAGGGGCGCGGCATTATAACAGTGGCCGCCAGCCTGGCGGAGCTCCGCGGCAAGTTCCGGCCGATGTCCAGCTTCTCGGAGAGCAGCAGCTCCTCGGCGGGGGACCCTGACAGCTTTTCGTGTGGCGAGAGCGGCTACACCACGCTGTCCGACTCCACCACCCCGACCCCCACCATGACTCCGTCCGCCACCCCGACGCCCGGACGGCACAACCCCCCGGCTCAGCCCCGATCCCCCGCCAAGCGGCACCCCTGCACCTTTGATGGATGTGACCGGGTCTACGGGAAATCGTCGCACCTGAAGGCGCACATCCGGACCCACACAGGTGCGCCCGGCTCCCCCTCGCTACATTATATCGCGCTCCGGCTACCGGATTGTTACATTACATCCGATCGCGGACTTTAGCCGTTTGGATCAACAGGTTGGGCTTGGGGGGAACTTCCCGGTAATTCCAGCAGACGGCGGGCCGGGGGGGAGCTGATGTTTATGAGCGATCGCCGAAGGAGAATGGCCGAATTTGCACAGTTTCCCAATCCGCTTTGCACCCCCACATAGTAGTTTATGGCCTGGGCCAAGAGGGCGTGTGTTTTAATTTTTGCTTGTATTTTTTTTTACCACGTTACCGCGTTCCCCAAAGTCTCCAGGTCCGATCCGTGCGCATTGACCGGCGGTATTTAAGCGCTTTGCCCACCGCGCAGCGCCGATCCCGCAAGTTTGCCCGGGTCAGAAAGGGCCGAGAACGGGGCTCCGCGGCTCCTGCTTTTCTAACTAACAAAGACGGATCGCATAGTGCGGGGAACAAAGAGGCAAACGAACAAAGGACGCGGTCGGCTGAAGTTCGGCGCTGTTCTCGCCTAGGAGGGAATACAGCGCGGGAATTCCCGTCTGCGAGAGATTCCCCCGAAAGATCTCTAATGCTCTGTTCCGGCGTCCCGCTGCCCTGCCAGTGCGACGCCCTTTCTGCGCCTGTCGCGATAGGGGCTTGTCGCCGAGTTCAGACAGAGATCGTTACCGCCGGGAGACATGGGTGTCGTTTTTGGGAACGTTACGGCGGTGAGGCGCATGGTGCGTGACTTAGGCTTTTGCTGGGGTCGGAGCCACGATGCACACGGGTACCGCATAGTGTTACGTTGCAGTTACCGAAATGAGATGCCGCTACTGGGTAATCAGTCCCGTGTCTGTAACGGCGATGAGGCGGCGGCGGCTTCCGATGAGGGGAAAAGCCGTGCGTGGTGTTTCGTGTAAAGTCACTGCAAATAAACGCGCGACCCCCCCCCCCCCCCCCCTCCGTAATTAAAAGTTGCCGGGCGCTCCCACCCCCGCTGTCCCGGCGCCACACGTGACTCGCTGGTAGGTTTCCACGTGGAGGAGCCGCGGCGAACCCGTTGACCCAGAATCGGCGGAACCGGGGGCGCATCGCGGCGCCAAGCCCCAGATTTGGAAGTAATTCTGCTGAAAGTCTTAAAGTAATTCGTATACATAGTGTTTTAGGGCCAAAAAGAGTAAACTGTTATGTTTGGGAGTTAATACAACATTTAGAACACGCGACATTTAATTCTCTCATAAGCGTTTTTAGGCACGTGCGCGTTTGGTAGCGTGTATAGTGTTATCTGTTTGGATTACTGCAATTGATTTACTTTAAAAATAACTTTAAAAATCAAAATGCATTCTGTAGGCACCGCGAAATCATATCCCATTTAATGTGGACATCGATATCGAAACGCATTTGCATTGTACCGTTTGGCGAATGGGTGGTATTAGTATATAATGTTACTGTGTTTCTCCTTACATCCCGATGGATTTCTGGATTAGTAGCCAACGTGGCTGCTGTACCCTGATTGCTGAGGCAGTCACAGGAAATGAAAGCGCAGAACCGCCCGAGATTTATAAACTTAACCGCTGCACTGGAAAAGTTAACCCAGGCTGACGGGAAGCACAGCCCTCAAGTGTACTGCACCCACATAATAATAATATTAATAATAGTAATAAGTCATTCCGTGCTGGGTGACTTAAGCAGAAGGTTGCATTAAGTCTATGTAATATAGCTATATTAAGATCACTATCAAATTGGGTTTTTAATAGTATACAAAAACGCAAAATGTGGATATTGCACGTGTCTATTAGTAACGTCCCGTATTTGTTACCTGTCTTAGTTTTTTTGTATAAAATGTTTTCTAAAACGTAATGAGCGGCATTTTCCCGCCGTCTGAATATGTTCCTGTCTGTTTTTGGTTCTCACGGGTTCTCACGACCTTCGCTAAAAAGTACAGCTTTCTGCAAAAGGCAGAGGAGTGTTGTAATACTTAGCTGCACAGATGGATCAGGCTGCAGGTCGCCTCGGGCCGGTGCCGGTGGAGCGTTTGTGTGCCATTTGCATATTGCCACGGGCTGCCTGAGACTATGGTGACGGCTCCTGCGGGATCCGCCATTGCGCAGTAAACGGCGTCAATCTCCCGCACCGGGAGCAGCTCTGAACATCGCGGTTAACTGGCTATCCATACTCCGTGCCTTTAAGAAGCAAAGCTGTTTTACTCTCATTCAGAGAGGGATCGGTATTTTACAGTAAGCTAAGTAGTATATCTGAAAGTGTTTTTGTATGTACCACTCAGTGTCAGACTGGCTATACATAGTCCAGAGTGGCAGTTTTTACCCCCCACTCATTTTTGTACCCCCCCCCCCCCCAAGTTTGGAGGCCCCTGTTGGCCACAAACAGTCACTGCACTTAGAAGGCGTGGGGGGGCTGACTGAAGAGGGACCCCCGAAGCAAAAGAAGAAAAAAAAACCCTCCCCTGCACATGTTTTGGTGGAAAAAATTCTGCAAACGCAGAACTGTTCCGTTAAACAAAATGACACTAGCACAGGTATCTCACTGAAAGCTGCAGGGACAGTGCTGCTAGGCTTCTCGCTAACAGGGCTCGCAGGCCAGTGATGCGGCACGCAAGGAGAAGGGCGTCCATACAGTACATGGCTTTAGCTTCGTGATCTAAATGAGGCCCCAGAACCTCGCAATCCTCTGGTGTAACATTAATTATGAGTGCAGTGACCGAGACTAAGGGATGACTATGCCGGTGGCAATTCCTGTCCGCCCTCCACCCCGTGGCTGCATCTGAACTCGCACCATGTCAATAACACCTGCATCACTGCAGTTAGGGGTGGGCGATGTGGCCAGAGTCACCGTCATATTGCGAAATTCTTGGTTAGAATCACGATCCACAATAATAATCACGATTTGTTTACAAACCAGCCAATTTGGATGTGTGTAGTAATGCTAAATGATCTATTAACAGCAGCAATTCTCTCCTTAGATGAAACATTACTTGTAGCATAATAAGAAACTTAATTATCAATGTAAGATACTGTACATGTAAAAGAAACTGACATTCAAATACAAATGAGCACTCACCCCTTCGGACAATAACTCTGTTTACAACAACTACGAATATGTGCCACGCGCACTGAGTTTATTCGAAAGTGTAACCAACCCGTCCACGTACCGTGTTAACACATGATACGTCTGCAAATATTTTTAGCGTGTTTTAGTTCAAGGTATAGTCACTAAGTTTAGATCCGTCGAGACAGATAAATTTACAAAGAAGTGAGAGAGAGAGGCCACTCTGACATGTTATGCTAGCTGAAATTGATTAGTTTCATATCGGTCTGTTTTTGTTGTAGTTCAGAGGCTCAATCGGTACATGCAGGCTTGGCGGAATGAGTGTTTTGCACGTGTTTTCTGTCCCTGTAACGGTATTAAATAGTGCTATATTATGATTTTTGTTGTAACTCAAACTCTTATCGTGAATATAATCTCAGCCAGTTATGGTAAATTATCGTAACATCCCTACCTGCAGTTATACATTGCAGTCTACCCTTTAAATAGATTCAAACTGATCATTTCCCAGCTTGCTATGACAAGCCTCTGCCTTGGTGTTGACTGTGAAAACCTGTACAATTCAGCAGTTGGTTGATTTCACAGCGGTTACCGTTTGCCATAAACGCGCCAAAGACTTCCACCATTTCCTCCCCAGTTCTACCCTTTTGCCGCATCAGTCGCCACTGTGAGTCACGTCTCGCTAAATAGATGCACTGATTTCTGCTTGGAGTTTTTCTTTCAGTATTTCGGAAACCCTCTAGTGGAATATAGTAGTAAAATAGCAGTATAGCAGGTGTGTGTAGAACAAAGCAATTAAAAAGAGCTTAGCTGCTCGGCTGCCATCTTCTGCATGATGGACCTGCACAGATGGCCCCCCCCCACCTCGCTGTCCTTTTGTGAAGGCGTCTTTAATTGCAGGCACTTTAAAACCATTGCTACTTTGTGACGGGGTATTTTTAAACTGTGACGCCACGTAATTTCGGGAAGTGCGGCCGTAAGGATGTGGGGGGGGGCTTACGTAAGGCGGGGGTAAACAGCCTGTGGTCCCCAGAACTAGGGGCCCCA
The DNA here is from genome assembly GCA_026774425.1 of Petrocephalus zakoni. NCBI lineage: Eukaryota > Metazoa > Chordata > Actinopteri > Osteoglossiformes > Mormyridae > Petrocephalus > Petrocephalus zakoni. Next base: position 4,301,593 of record JAODKN010000035.1, on the reverse strand, counting down.
TGATGGGAGAATTTCCAAAAGTTACATTTATGGTATGGGTATAAGAGAAATGATCATTTAAATTATAGCAACATGTCTGTTACTGGAATGTTTACCCCGTCCCGGCTGTAATGCACTGGAGTCTGGTGGTAGGCTAACGGTTGTTTCGCTGCTAAACGAATTGGCACAAAGTAGCCCAACAGAAGAAGGGAACTGGTGCACAGATACAAGACTGACGTTACATCTCCCATGTCTTCCATAGGATCCCCATATATATATAATATATAAATATAATATATATAAATATATATAAATAAAAATATTAGGGGCGGAGTTAGGCTTAAGCTATCCTAGGCTACAGGGCTGTGCCACAGCAAAAGAGGGAGTGGATAAACTCTTTAGGTAAACTTAAACCAATCCAACAGCGAGAATGCCGCCCTCCCCCGATCGGCATGTTACAGACGGCTCTCCCGCCCCCACCGTGATCAGTGTGTTTTACCACTGGTCCCCCGCACTTTGATTATAACATTATTGATGCTCCGTCATTTTTAATTCCCTCTTGTTTCTCTTTTGACAACAAAAATTGGGGCCCTAGGGGCCCCCCCACCCATGTCTGTCTAGAGCCCCCAGAGAAGTCAGTCTGCCCCTGAGTGTGGCTCTGCC
>JAODKN010000035.1:4214508-4228996 GCA_026774425.1 Petrocephalus zakoni | reverse complement strand
GTAGGGCAGGTCAGAGTCTAACGTGGGTTAGGGTGCGTAGGGCAGGTCAGAGTCTAACGTGGGTTAGGGTGCGTAGGGCAGGTCAGAGTCTAACGTGGGTTAGGGTGCGTAGGACAGGTCAGAGTCTAACGTGGGTTAGGGTGCATAGGACAGGTCAGAGTCTAACGTGGGTCGGGATGCGGACGGCGGGTCAGAGTCTAACGCGGGTCGGGATGCGGACGGCGGGTCAGTCACCTGCGCGGCATGCTGCACAAGCTGCACTCTCCCATCCTTTAGATGGATCAGACTCACTCCCATTCGACGTAACAGCTCCAGATGCTCGGGGTTGTTGGCCATGAAGTCCCGTGCGCGCAGGGGGGGACGACCCAGGCCTGGCTCACTGTGATGTGAGGGGGGAGACTTTCAGCCTGGCCACCTGCCCTGCTGTGTATCCAGCAATAAACATTCACTTCATCCTGCATACCTGCGTGAGGCGGGGCGGGGACAGCTCCTGTCCACGGCGCTCCTGATTGGCTCCCGCAGGCTGCGGGGGAAGGCGGGGTCGGGGAACAGAAGGCGGGTGTTGGGGCAGGACCAGTCAAAGTTGGAATCGTCGAGCTCTTCCCAGGACTGGAAACACACGACACAATGCAGTCAGTAGCGGCATTTATCAAACACGGCCAGCAGGGGGCATCCCACACACGTGGCACAGGGGCGGAGAGTACCGTGGTGTTGGCAACTGTGAGAGAGTGCGAGCGCTGGGCGGTGGACAGGGACAGAGGCAGCAGGTGAGCCTCTGTGGTAAAGACGTAGTCCTCCACGTCGAAGGGCAGGTCCTCCGGGTCGGCAAAGAGCAGGAAGAGGTATTTAAACATCTCCGCCAGGAAGAAGGAATCCATGCTGCCGGGGGGGAGAGAGGGGGGAAGGGGTGAGGACAGGTGGGGGTACAGGGGGGGGAATTGCCCCCATATCCACGGCCATCAGGCCTCACCGGTCCTCGTGACTCCCCGTGCGGACATCCTTCATGGCCGCGAAGCCGCAGGGGACGCGGGCGAAGCGGTTCAGGTTCTCCAGCACGGTGCGGCCCGCCTCCAGGTAGTACGGGTCCCGGGTGGCCTGGGGGGGGGGGTCACAGAGGGCCCCGTCATTCATACTGCCCCCGTCTCCCTACACGTACGGCAGCCGGTGCCACGCTCACCTTAAACAGGAAGTAGGTGCTCTCTGCAAACTCGGGCCGCAGCGGGTGCTGGGCCCAGTGCACCCGGAAGTCCGTGGTGAAAGCCTGAAGGGACAGAGGGAGCGGGACAGGCAGTGACCAATGGGGATGCAGGGAGTGAGAGGGGGGCGGAGCCAGGACGCAGAGCTAACCTCAGGCAGGAAGTTGTGTTTCTTGGTGACTTGGTACAGCATCTCGTGGGTCTCTATAGCAGGACGGATATCACCCTTCAGGACCTGAGAGGCGAAAGGGAAAACGCCATTTATTTCTGTCTGGAGATGGGAGGACAGGCAAGCCCCCGCACGGGCACGGCGCCCCCACCTGGAGCCCCGGGAAGAAGGCCAGCAGCGAGTCCATCCAGGTGCGGGCGGGGAGGAGCGGCTTGTGGATGTGCACGTCCAGCAGGAGGGGGGGCTGGCTGATGTACTTCATGATGGAGGCGTAGTGCTGGGGGAAGCGAGTGCAGGGTGAGTACGGCAGGGTGGGGGCCGTCTGCCGCAGCCTCGGGGTGGGGGGGGGGCTGATTCATAGCGCCGCATCGCGGCTACGCCGTGACCCACACAGCTGCCCTATGCGGTCACCAGCATTTATAATAGTGAGCCGGTCTGTCTGTCGCTCGGCAGTTATGCTGCCAAAACCATCGGCCTGGATCTCACATTTATCGCGATATATTCTATTGTTGGATTATGCAATTGAAATGGAAAAAAACAAACCTTTAACAAAGTATTCAATTATTAATTCCTGGTTGTATCTGTGCTGCTGCAAACATCCTGGTGACATTTGGGAAAACGCTGAGCTGCTACAAAGTGACTGTTTATGCATTTTACCATCTGAAGTTAGTGCCTATGCTACTTTTCACTGCTCTGTAGATCTGCTGCTATGATGTCTAGGGTGGGTCATTTAATGCTCGATATGATCAGCGCTTCAGTTTCGATCAGTGAGACTGGCACTCCTGGCTCTGCACTTTCTTTGCTTTGTCTAAAAAAAAAACAAAACAAAACAAAACAAACGCTACCAAGCAGACCAGTCGCAGTTCTTGTGGTCTGCGTCGCTGTGACCTGTAGTCGCATTTCTGGGGAGGGGCACGTCAGGCTGCGGCATAGAGTGCGCAGCTACGCCATACCGACAGTGTTGAATTGACATGGAAGCATAAACCAGCCTTTACCGGTTATGGGCATTTCGATAACAACAAAAGATCTGAAAGTGAGAACAAGCCATCCTGGATCTCAGAGTTAAAATATACTACACAATGTAAGATACATAAAGAAGTCTGTAGAGGACATGCATCAACTTTATTTTTTTTTCCCGTTTCGTTATCTCGAAATTACGACCTATTATGACCAAAGTCGTTTTGTCAAGATCACGACTTATTATAACCCGAGTCGCTTTGCTGTGATCTCGCGGTTCAGTGATCACGAGATAACAAAAGAAAGACATGCATGTCCTGATTAATGCATGTCCCCTACGGACTCCCACACGCCACACACATGGTAATACGCTAATGTCCACATATGCTTAGAACAACCCTTAGATAAATTTTTGTAAGGCGCTTATGGGACTTCGGACACAAGTACGATGGGACGTCACTTGACAGGACGCGAGTCTATGGATGACTGTACATGTAATATCATGAAATCGAGTCAACGAGATTGGCGCGGAAGGCCGTGTCCTTAAAACCAGACACAATGACAAATGTGAGGAGCAGAAAGGGGGGGGGGGGGGTCAGGCGGAGGCTCACGATGTTGAAGCGCTGCAGGAACAAGTCGTCCCCTAGGAGGATGTAGGCCTTCAGCAGGTACTCGTAGTAGGAGTCGACACCAGCCCCCACGCCACTGTCTGCAGCGGGACAACTGATCAGCTCACGCCAACGCCCAGCGCAAACATCTGCCACATCCTAAGTACACAAGCGACACGTCGCCCCCCTCCCCCCTCACCTCGACGCACCCACTCTCCAGAGTGGATGTTGATGGTCGTTCCCACCAAGTTGCTGTTCCTCTGCCTCCTCTCCCACAGGAAGTCCAGAGCTCGCCTCGCCTGAGTCTGAAGGGAGACCACCGTGGATTCAAACCCCAGAATGCAAACTGAGCCTCGTCACATACAAAATACTGCATGTTACCATAACTAGGACATTATCAGGGACGTTTAGTAATTAACTCTGACCTCAAATATGGGGTCCCCAGTGAAACGGCTCAGGGCTGCAAATTCCAAGATGATTGTGCCCGCACAGGCCGTGCAGGTGTCCGTTTCGGTGCCTGTTCGAGTTTCAGGACCCCGTACGCCGTGCCGTAAATTCACCTATGGAAGACAGTGTCCACTTATTGAAGCGGTCATTTCTATCACCCAGACAAAATATGCGAGGAGAACCATGGTTTGGACCGGGCGTAGCCATGTGGCACGTCCCAAATTAGTCCCAAAAAGCAAAAACAAGCAAAAACGACAAAGACGGCAGGATTCAGAAGAGAGGAGAGGGCAGAGCTGACCGTGTTCCCAACCCTGTGACCTTAGGAGCAAGAAAGAAGCCCACTCGCTCGGGCAACCCCGATCACTCGCTGCTCGACCCCAGAGACGTGCCAGACCCCCAAAGACCCACCGAGTTTTATTGGGTAAAACACATTTTTACAGTAATCACAGACCATTTTACAGCAAGACAGAAGTCTCATTTCCCATTGCTCTGGATGGCAACAGAGCAGAACGAAGAATGAAGACCGATAACATCCCTACCCAAGTAACCAAAAAAATAAGGCAAGTATCCTGTCCTTAAAAGAGCAGAAGTTGTGTTAGTGAACAACAGTGTGAGATTCTCCATGGAGACACTGCCCCTCGATACGGACAGGTAGAGGTAGCTAATGTGACGGCTTCCTGCAGAGTCCCCTAGGAGGTTATGGCAGAAGCCTGATTATCTGCTTGTGGCTTGGAATGTTCCAGGCTTTGCTCACACTGGTCAAACTTTAGTTTGACATCATTCCCGGATCCTGGCAGCAGGATCCTTTTGTTCCAGGATGATGCCCCTGGGATGGAACAGAGAGAAAAATAACCGGTTAGGGAGGTGTGTCCCGAGATGCGAGCCGGGAGAGTGATGCCTTACGGGTTTGGCGGGAAGCTGCAAGGCCCGGCCCGGTCCAGCCACGCGCGCTAGCCGTCCGCTAGCCACCTTTCAGCTAACTCTCCAGCTAACATTCATTTCCTGTTAAAAATTAAGGCTGTCCTAAGAGGCTCTTTTGGGGGGGGGAATCTCACCCAGCTAACTTTATTACTGCAAGAAGGGCTCTCAATGATAAGAACCATGGGCCAATCAAGGAGGGCAGCCTGACAGTATGTTACATATCACCGCAGAAATGGCACATCACCAGAGCAAATAAAAGGACAGAAGTCATAAAAGGAACCTAAATGCATCCTAAAAATATCATTTTTGTCTACTTCCTTTGATGCATGCATATTTAAAGTCATGATAGCTCAGTGTAGTGCATTGCTGCCTAACGCCTCCAGTGCCGGGGGGCTTGAATTTGCCCCCCCCCCCCACCTCTGTGGGGTTTGAATGTTCTGCCTGTCCTTTGTGTTCCCGCCCATAACCCATGCAGTCAGGCTGACTGGCGTCCCGAAATTGCACATAGTGTACAACTGCGTGTGCGCCAATTTGTCCCGAAGGGCTTTAAGACCCAGAATTCTGATTTCTATGCAAAAGAAATGGTTACAGTATTATGAGGGTGTTGTGCCAATAACTGGGACAAAGGTTATTTTTAGGGTATGCTGTTTATAATTAAGCTGGCTGTCACAATCTGCGTTAACTGTGACCACAGTGAATAGACCAGAACAGAAATGCATTTAAAAGCCATTACTTACATGTGTGCGCATAGAGAGTCCTGTTAGGGGTCTTGGTCAGAAGATGGTCTTTGTTTCACCCCCCCCCCATCCTCCCAGTGAGGAAGAAAAAAAAATCAACAATAGCAAACCGGGGAAAAAATGATGTTATCCGTTTAGGTTACCATGGCAATACAGAACATTTAAATTGGCCAACATCAGGTATGAGCAAATCAAAAGGAAGCGATGGACAATAAGCATCGTCGCTGCGAGTCTGGAAGCAAAAACTCGACTGTCACTCAGCCAGAAGCGTGGCCCTGAACGCTAGTTTGGATATTCCTGCTTCAGTCTTGTGTTTTTAAAAAGGCACATATTTGCACTACACATCTGAAGTGTTCCATGCAGGCTTCACGTATCCCATGGACACATATTTTACATACATTTTAAAAAAACATTTGACGTACAGTACTGTGAAGAACTCTTAGCCCATCAAAGAAATTGTCCATAGCCATTTACTTAGATAATATGTGATAATATGTGTATATTTCCTCAAAAAAAATCACAACTTAATCTTAGATGATGCAAATGAATGGCATCACAATACGAAAACAAGAATTTCTTCTGTTCTACAGAACATCTACTGATATCTTGCTGGAGGGCTAGATTCCCAAACCTCTCCTCAGGGGCACCTCAGCCTTTCCACATATCCGTTAAAATCTCACCACCAGCTCAATTAACTAATTAAGTAAGTAGATAACTTGAGGTATCGATTAAAAAAAACAGGGTATGCTAGGGACTGAATCGAGAAATACCTGGGTATATTCCATTCGTCACTGTAAATTCGGGGATGACTGTAGGAAAGGCTTTGGAATGTTAACACATTCCACAGACACAAAATCATAGTTTTACAGCAACAATAAGATTCTGTAGCAGCCAAAGACTTTTCCATAGTATATTAAAATGCATAAAATGCTAGAACAAGTTTTACAGAGTTGTCTTCTGAGCAAAAAAATCTTACATTCACACTGGAGCATATCACTCGCCCATGAACGGGGCACGATCAGCCGGCTTACACACCCATATATGCGCACTCGCACACAAACGCCTATTAAATCCTTCAGTTTTCAGCAGTTAGACACAAACTCTTCAACAACAAGGAAATCAATAATTCTCATTTTGCGTCAGAGACTCTGATCTGCCTCCTTGCCTTAACACAACACCCGCTGATTTATGGCGGAGGGCCGCTAACGATTAAAGGGGTATACTAATTAGTCATGTTGAGTACTAAAAGAGCACAGACAGTGGGTAAATGAGAGTGAGGACTGCTAATCGCTGTACCTTTCCGGCCAAAGCGGCCTAGTTCCATGCCACCAGTAAATAAATGAAGTCAGAAGCCACGGTTTCACGACAAGCGGGGTCCTGGTTTGTGGGACAGGGTGGCACAGGTACGTGTGTGTGTGTGTGTGTGTGTGTGTGTGTGTTATGTATAGATTACAATGTGGGGACCACACAGTGTGAGAAAAACATTTTTCAGATCCCCACAAAGATCTGTGAATGCAATCAAAAAACTAGAAATGCCAAAAGTTACACAGCAAGGTTACTTATGGTTAAGGTTAGGGCTGGGTAGGGGGTAAGGCAGTTGGGATTAGGGTTTTGCCAATAGAAGTGAAGGGAAGCGCCCACGTGTGTGTGCGTGCCCGTTTGTGTGTGCGCGCGTGTGTGTGCGCGTGTGTGTGTGTGCGTGTGCGTGCATGCGCGTCTGCTCACCCTGGGGTACGGCAGCCCACTGCTGGTGTTGAAAGCGGGAAGCAGCCGCAGTCCCAGGTCCTTGGCCATGTCCAGCAGCTCATCCTGGTACCACAGCATGTGCTGCCCTCTCTCCTTAAGCAGCACGGCCATGGAGTGGCCCCCCAGCAGCCCTCTGCCACGGCAAAGGGGGAGGGGGGCGTCAAACGCGTGGCTAGGGGGCTTTTCCCGTTCTAATTCCCCAAAACCGCAACCCACCCCCCGTCCCGTCCCTCTCTCACCCCAGCACACGGATGTTGGTCTCGAAGACGGACACCACAACATCGTTGTCCAGCCGCACGTCGCTCAGAACCTTCCGGACCGCCACCTCGAACTCGGCCGTCTTGTTCAGGAGCTGGAGGGTAGACCAGGCGGGGGGGGGGCGTTACAGCATGGTTTCGGCAGGACGGGCCGAGATGGCACAGACAGCCCAGACAGGAGACTGGGAGGTCACTCACCACCAGGGTGTCGAGGGTGTCGATGAGGGTGAGGGAGAACCTAGGGCAGGGGAGACAGGCCGTCAGGGATTCTCATGGCGGAGGGGCGTTAGACAGGCCTGTGAGGGCGCTCGCCCCGGCCGGCGCACTTCTGCGTCACTCAGCAGTGCCGCACCATCCATAAAACGTCCCATAACATACATGAGCTCCCGCATCATCAATACAGCCCCCCCCACCACACTCACTTTCCCAGCGCGTCATCCACGTCCCCGCGACTCGGCTCCAGTCCCCGCACACGCCCCCGGCAGGTGAGGGGCATCAGCTCATCTGCTGGGTAAGCATGGTCCTGCCGTAGAGAGCATACGTGTGGCCCGGTTAACGCACACGGCACACTGGTTACCCAGAAAACTCATTTTCTAATAGAGATGTCAACATTTTCCTCAGTGAGCTCTGTCAGCAGATCTGGGTCACGATTCTGTAAAATTCACTGACGTACACCGACGCACAAATATATCCTTGACTTCATACATATATCTATAACAATCCTACTGATAGACGTGTCCTCTCATCACGTTAGTTATATTTTTCTGCTCAGACAACAGAAACAACTAGCCCCATAAATATTTATGTTAAGAAAACTGGCGTTTTTTTCTTCTGCATTATCAAAATACACATAGGAATTATGCAAACACTGTGCGATCCTAACATACCATGTAGTTCTGATAAGCGTGGTCAAACATCTCCACCACCTGATTCCTGCAGGTAAACAGAAGACAATTACGTGGCGGCTCTCCGATCCCGGACCTTGCCGTGTCTCGCCTGCCAGCCTGCTCCCCCGGCTTACCTGAGTTTGTGACGCTCCTCTCGCTGCATGGTCAGCACCAGCCGGAAGACGGTGCCCAACAGCAGAAGCAGGAGGGGTGCCCCCGTGGCTGGCCGAAAAGGCTGCATAGTCCACATGGCTGCGAGCCTGCCACTTAGTCAGCGAGGGCCCGACACAGGCATCACACGGGGACCGAGTGCCTCTCACTGGGGCAGTCACACAAATGTGACAGCCTGGGAGCCTAACTCACGGCGACTCCAACAGAGACCTAAGCACTGATCTTCTGATCTTCCTCGGCGACCTTAGACGGGGTCTTCAGGAGGTGGAGGAGCCGGGGGGGAGATCAGCAGGTGTGCAGCCAGCTGGCATCTCTGCCACACCGAAACACGGCTCTGATCTCACTTGCGATGCCAGCACCGCCCATTCGTCGGAAGCCTGCCCCGTCTATTAGCTGGAAATCCGGCCACCGTTAGGAGAACTCGCAGCAGCTTTTAATGGAGCTGCCCGGTGTCGGTGAGCCTTAAAGGCGCCGACCCACCTTCTAAAGAGCAAATACTGAAAGCCAAACACCGGATGATTTACATGCTGGGATACAAAGGGGAGTCACACGCGGCGTGCCCTCCTGCGCCCGGCTCCTGCCAAGTTCTCCGGGCTCCCCTGGCACACGGCGGGGGGGAGGCAAAGCGGAACTCCCGGCGTGACACCGGCGCCCGATCCGTCAGTCCGTGACACGTCGGCGCCCGGCCGGCGTTAGGGAGCCAGCGGCCCCACGGTGCCCCCGATCCCGTTATCTCCTTGCCCGGACCCGTCCCGCTGCCCCTAAGCCGACGGCACGCCTATACCGAGCCCCATCGGATTTCCCATCCCGCACTTTGGCCAGGGATCGCCCGCTTTACAGCCGCCCTGCTCCGAGCGCTTAGCTAGCGGATAACAGGCTCCCCTCGGCCAGCCTCCCCGCGGCCGCTATCCGCCGAGAAACGCCCCCCGTTATTTCAGCCCCCGTGGGACCCCCAGCCCCCGGGATCCTTATTATAGCCCGGAATCCCCCCTTTTCCCCGCTTATCTATTACACATTTTAGCCCGACGGCAGGATAACAAAAGGAAAAATGAAACAGAGAGCAGGGGCGCGTCGGCCCTGCTGGGGACTATCCCGTCTGCTTACGGCGCCCCCGTCGCCCGAGGCGCCCGGCGATCGCTGCTTCCTCGGCCCAGTCCCGGTACCGGACCCACCAGCCCCGGCCGCGTCTCTTCCCAGCTGCCACTACCGCAGAACGGCGACGCCTGACGTCATCAACATCCGCATCCGGGCACTGCCGCTGGCCCCGCCCACTGCCGGTCGGCCGCTGCCTCGAGCGCCGTCGCGTTAAATGCCCCCCCGGTGCCTCGCGCACGGTAATAATCATGTCCAGCACTGCATCGCTATTTCCAGTAAGATACTGCATACGTGCAACTGATAAGCCTTTGCGCCTCTATATAACGGGGTCACACAGCTGACACTGACGCTAACCGGCTCACCTCCCTCTGCACCTGCCCGCGATTCCATGGCCTGCATTCAAAAAGTTTCCATTTTTATTGTTGCACGTGTTTGGGAAACAAAGTGAACATCGTGTGCCATTGTTACAATAAAAGGCGCAGAAATAAATAAACAGTGTGATATACGGTTGACATTGCTATCCGAGATGGGCAAATTGACACTAAATAGCGCTGGAAAAAAGCGCACGAAATATATTGACAAAACAGAAGTTCAATAGGCCCTACAATATTTTTTTTTCTAGTTTTTTTTTTTAATGCCAAGAACATTTTTAGCAGGGGCAAAATTGCACTCCCTATTGGTCAGATGAGAATGCCTTTTCAGTATATTAAGTATTAAGTTATTAAGTTCAATAAATTATTTTATTATTGAAAAAGTGGCTTGTGTTAGTCATACGAATGTGTTACCATAATTTATTGTATATGTATTTACTATTTACCTTTTTTTTTTTTACAAATTTATTTATTTGGATGAATGACTAGTTGGGTTCACTCATCCTGCACGCCCTGGGAGGAAAGTCTAGAGCGGATCAATGTGCTTTGCAGTTTGTAACGGCGAGCCTAACTACCGTGCCACCTGGAATGTATTACAGATTATCCGTATTTACTAACGTAGAGCTTGCAGCGCGTGGCACGGCCGGACCGTCGTTATGGTTGTTCCAGGCCTCTGGGATTATACCGTCAAAAAAAGGGTACAGCCTCGGTACAGTATTGTTCCCCAAGTGTGGAAAATGGATCGACTGAGCATTATTATAATAAAGATCGCAGAACCTGCAATAAAACATCAATAACAAACTAAACTTCCACCATATTCTTTCTTTCTCTATAAAAACGGATTCCCTGTATGTCTGATGCACTTAGCAGACAGGCCGTCGCAAAAAGTAATAATACAAAACACAGAGAAGTAAATATTTTGACAGCGTGGGTTTCCTACTGGGTTTTGAAAACAGCTAATAAGGCCCATTTGAGTCTCTAAATTGCCCATAATGTGTGATTAAGTATTATCTCCCGCTTCGTGCCCGGTTTCAAGCATCTCCCAGACAGCAATAATAAAGGAGACTGGAAAATGGATGGGTGTTCTGCCCCTGCGATTACTGCGCGTAAACGCTAGTCGGCGCAAGACGTCCGACTCCCTTAAAACTACACTTCCCGTGATGCTCGTCACATGACAAACTCTCACATGATAAGCTTGTGCTGACATGTAAACTTAGCAGAATGAAAAAAATATCGTGTGCTTTTGCCTGAGTTATAGCTTGCGGAAGACCAAGCATCTGAGCGAATTCGTCTCCAAGGTGTGTTTACTTGTAACCTGCATAACGGTAAAAGCACAAATTTCATGGTGACTGCTGTGATTTGAACTTGATCGTAAGTTTCACCGTACCGAGTAAATAGCGCACGAGTTGAAGTTATGGCATTTATATTATTGCAATAAGAACTGAATATTCACTTCGGTTAAATTATGATAAATATGCGGCTACGTTCGTTGAAAAATGACCAAAAACCAATATTAATATAAACGAATCTTATTGATAAGATTGCTAAGTAATGTATCCTATTTTCTTCGTTTTTTCTAAATTCTACAGTTCTCCATTAAGGTACTGATTAATAATGTACACCTAGCTGATGCTTTTGAAGTGATTATGTCATATGTCAAGGTTTTCGAGAGAATGGGAGTCATTTCGGGAGAAAGTCAGTAATTGCGGTTTTGTCCTTTTAGTGACAGATTTTTGCTATAAAGCGACATCTTATAGGATATTCATGTTATATAGAAATTATGTTTTACCTGGAGAGAAAGCTTTTAGGCAGTTAAACTGTCGTTTTCAGTTAGTCTGTGCTTAAACCTCACAGAAGGGAAGCTGCAAGGTACAAAGGTGAGTAATTGGTCTACTGATTATGATGGACAGGTAACCAAAACTGCTAGTTAGATCAGGCTGTGGAACAGCCACTTCGTTTTTATTCAGCGATGATTTTTACCCATCCAGGGCTTCACAGCAGCCCAGAGATGGCCGTCCCCGTAAACAGGAAACTTACAGGGCTGGTTGCTGCCACTTTCACCCCTCTAACTCCCGAAGGGTATGGCCCCCGTCGCGTCTTGCCATCGCCGTTTCCACTCTCCGCCCTCTGGTAACTAGACTTGTCGTTTTGGCAGTGAGATCAACCTGCCTGTGATCGCTCCCTACGTCGACTACCTGGTGGAGAAGCAGGGTGTGCGGAACGTGTTTGGTAAGTTTAAATCGACATGCGTGATGATGAAAACACGCTTTGATGTGTTTTCGCCCGTACGTGCTTGTTCGAGTATGTCAATCTTTGTTTATGACACATTAGTCAAAGCAGGATGTGCCCTGTAGCGCGGCTCTGGGTTCGCTCCCCGCTGTGACGCATGAGCCGTCCTTGGCGGGAAGGCCCGGGAGATGTAGGTTTGGCCTGTGGCTTATCCTGCTGAGCCTCATTCCTTTTTTCTCTTCCTCTGTTATTCTCGCTGCTGACCGGGCGCACTGTCCCCGATGCACGTGAGGCTGTAACCAAAGCCAGTACTGCTCTTGCGCAAGTGTGTTGCATCACTCAGGGAGCCCAGGCGTGCCAGCTCAGAGGATGCCTGAGCCTGAGGAATGCTGAGCCTGAGGGTGGTCCTCGAATGAAAAAAAAAACTGTCTGGCATAAGCATATTTCTTTCCCTTTTAGTGAACGGGACGACAGGGGAGGGCGTGTCTCTGAGCGTTGACGAGAGAAAGAGGCTGGCAGAAGAATGGTGTAAGAGGGGCAAGGGCAAGTAAGTGTGTGCACGTGAGTGTGCGAGCGTGCAAGCGTGAGCGTGCCAGCGGCTGACGGTGCTGTCCTTTTCAGACTGAATCAGGTGGTGGTACATGTGGGCTGTTTCAATCTCAAGGACTCTCAAGAACTGGTGAGAACTCGCCTCGGCCTTCTCACATACGGCGGCAGGCGCCTTCCTGGACACGTGCCGCGCAGTAGCACCCCCCTTTAGCCCTGCCCTGTGCAGTGGTGTCATACAAAGCGTTAGCCCGGATGCTAATCGCTGCCTTTCCCGCAGGCCCGCCACGCAGCCGAAACAGGGGCTGATGGGATAGCCGTCATCGCTCCCTCGTTCTTCAAATCTGCTACGGCAGGTTGGGAGCTGTTTTTTTCTTTTAAACTCTGAGTTCCACCTTTGTCCCCCCCCCTTCTGGATGACCCCCCTGAATCTGGGCATCCTTGGATGAGTCACGGCAGCCTTCGGCCGTCTGATTTCCTCCTTCTGTTTCAGATGGCATTCGCCACTTCCTCCGGGAGATAGCAGCTGACGCTCCAAATCTGCCTTTGTACTACTATCACATTCCTGCGGTGACGGGGCTCAGCTGTGAGTCCCTGGCTTACTCTGGCAGGCGGCTAACACAGCAGCAGATAGGACCCCTCCTCGCTCAGATAAGGCTGCTCGCAGACAGGTCGCCTATTGCCTGCGATTAGATACAGCTGTCTCAGTAGCCGGCCCTCCACATCCGTAGCCCCCACTCTCCTTTATTCGTGATGTGATATGACTTGAACTGGACCCACGCTTTTCTCATCCTCCAGTGGGAGCGAGGGATGTGCTGGACGGGATCGACTTGCTTATCCCCACTTTCAGAGGGCTGAAGTTCAGCGGCAGTGACCTGATGGATTTTGGCCTCTGTGTGTCTTACGCAAAACCAGACTGGTCGCTGCTCTATGGCTCTGATGAGGTCAGAGCATGTTTTCTCGGTATACCTCTCTGCTCTGTGGCTCATGACCATGCCTTCTGTATGACTGTGCCTGGCCTTTGCCCTGTGCTGAATCACTGTGCTTCTTCTATGGACTGTGCTGTATCACTGTGCTTGTTCTATGGACTGTGCTGAATCACTGTGCTTATTCTTTGGACTGTGCTGTATCACTGTGCCTGCTCTGTGCCCTGTGCTGTATCACTGTGCCTGCTCTGTGCCCTGTGCTGTATCACTGTGCCTGCTCTGTGCCCTGTGCTGTGTAACTGCATAATACCCCATAATGCTTTCAATCCACCCCCTTCCCTCGTCTGCTTTATAAGCGCTGTGACTGCCTGCCTGCTTATCGCCGTTCCTCTGCAGCTCTGAGAGCCGAGTGTCGGTTCATTTCCCATTTCACCATTGGGCCCAGGGACTTAATCAGTCTCCGTCACAGTCCGCCCCGTCGTCATTCTCTGTCGGTCCTGCGTCGGGACACTGTGTAACAAACGCGGCTCAGCCGATCCGCTGCGTGCTTGGAAGTGACATCACCGCTATTGGGTTCCCCGCGGTTCCTGGCGCACTTCGCCCTGATGGAGGCTTTTCTCTGCTTCGATTTACAGCAGCTGCTGGCAGCGTTATCCATGGGCGCCAACGGCGCGGTGGGGAGGTCAGTCTGTGCTTTCGAATCCCCCCCCACTTTGCCCTGTCCCGTGACCCGGTTACTTTATGAGCTCACGCAACACTGTGACCTTACTGTGTTGTAGATTTAAAGGGGTGTAAAGGGTTAGGTGATCTCGGCCTCGGATAGCCCGCTAGCCCAGCGCTGCACGGCACACTGGCTGAGAAGCCGCTCACTCACTCACGTCGGCCTCTTCTCCTCAGCACCTTTAATTACCTCGGGCCTTTGATGAACAGCTTGCTGACGGCCTCCAGCAAAAGGGACATCAGCCGGGCCAGGACCCTGCAGGTAGGCAGAGACGCCTGCCTGCGCCGCCTTTCGCCTCGCTTCCCGTCGTGTCACGGAGCTCTGACTGCTCTCCTCTCCTTCAGTTGCAGGTGCAGGAGATTCTGCACCCCGCTGTGCAGCAGGGTGAGTGTGCTGTGCAGTGCTGTGCTGTGTATTGCTGTGCTGTGCTGAGCTGTGCTAAGCCACGCTGAGCCGTGCTGAGCCATGCCACGCTGAGCCGTGCTATGCTGTGCTGTGCCATGT
>JAODKN010000035.1:4167538-4182024 GCA_026774425.1 Petrocephalus zakoni | reverse complement strand
GGTGCTAGCAGCGTTTGGAAGATGGCAGGGAAGCATCAAAGCCGGGGGGGGCCTCTGATTCACTGTGATTTACACAGCGCATGGCAGTACATGTGGGTGTGCGCAGCGCCTGTCCGTGGTTATTTACGGTAGGGCCCGAGTGCTGCTGCAGTTTCTCACGTTAGAGCAGATCAGGGGGAAAAGAAAAAACCCAAATCCCACCCCTGTTTAGCCCCCACCAGCTTTTGAAATATGACCATGGATTCAGAGGGGTGCTCAGTTTGGATCAGAGTGTAGAGACTGGACTTGAGGAGTAAATCTGCGTGTGTGGGTTGGCACTTTGGGTAGCTGGGGGCTGGGGCCCGATTTTGATGTGGAGCAGTAAAGGCGGCCCCACCCCTCATCCCCCTTGTCGGGACAGGGAGAGGTCAGTGATCGGAGTGCCCCCCGAAGAGGGGAGGAGCACAAAGCGGGTATACGGAATGGGGGGGGGGCACTAATGTGATCCAGATGTAGAAACCTGACACTCCGGAGGGCGCCTGACGGGGAGAAACCCACATGGAGAATGAAAGAGCCCGTGCCGATGAATGTGGAGCAGAAGAGGCCCGGCTCTGTGCGAGTTGTAATTGCTCTGAAGAGGGGGTTGCATTTGAACAGCAGCAGGAATTGTACTGTTCGGCACTGCGGGTTTTCCGTGAGGCGGGACCACGCCCTGCCCTCGTGCGCCTTCTGGTGAGGCATGTCACAGCAGCCCCGCTTTTCCGCACTGCCAGATTGCAGCGGACGCCGTTAGACGAGCCGTTCGCTCATGACTCGTGACATTCTGGAACAGCTTCTTTTTTTCTTTTTTTTTTTTTCTTTTTCTTTCCCTCCTTTTTGCATGTTTGTTTACTTTGCTAGCAAGAGTTTCCAGTTCCGTTTTAGATGTGGCCGGGCTACCGGCTTCAGATGCTGAGACATCGCACTCCTCCCATGCTAGTCAAAGCAGCTGGTAACCTGTG
This sequence comes from Petrocephalus zakoni, assembly GCA_026774425.1. Classification (NCBI taxonomy): domain Eukaryota; kingdom Metazoa; phylum Chordata; class Actinopteri; order Osteoglossiformes; family Mormyridae; genus Petrocephalus; species Petrocephalus zakoni. The sequence continues at coordinate 4,181,044 of JAODKN010000035.1, read as the reverse complement.
AAGGGGCCCGGTGTCTGGTGCTGGTGGCTGCCAACACCAGGCTGTCCCTATGTCCTCCCCAGTAGAACACAAAGCTCATTGCTCATTATATTTGTCTGTATGGGAGTTTCTGGTCACAGCTGGCTGATGAAAAGGCTCCAATGGCAGTTCCCAGAATGCACCACCGATAAGAGCGTTAGAGCTCTAGAGAGCCCCACACTCAGTTTCTTTTGGAATTAGTTGTGCAATAAATTGTGAGTAATGCTGTTGGAGGTTGTAGAAACTTACTTAGAAACTTTGTGTGAAGTTTTTCCTTTTCTAAATTGGCTAGGTCTGCCCTTTTGTAGGGGAAAGGCTGACATGCCTAATAACAAGCACATTGCCAGTGCCCTGCAGGGGCTGAAATGGAAAAATCCCAGATTAACCAAATTAGGGTGAAGGTCCTCAGAGCACTCTACTGTGCTTTCTGTTAGCACTCAGGTTAGAGAATAGAGTCATTGACTGTTAGCCGACCACTGATGTGGTCCTCAAAGTAATACAAAAGTTTTGCACTCTTATTTGATTCCCTGAATGGGGCGTACTTATGGTTTTGGAACTGGTCCACTGCAGACCTCGTTAACTCAAAATTGAATTTGGTGGATCTTTTTTCATATTTTGCAGATGCATTGTCTGGGTAATCAACTGGAAATGATCAAATATTGAGACAGATTGCCCCAAAATTGAAGCATAGCAATGAAGAAGGACAGTTTCAGACACTTGATCCCATTAGTGCGACAACTCAAAAATTATTTGTTGGGTATAATTGCACCAAAATTGAACCAATGCATCTGAAGTTATGAAGTAAGAGGCATAATGTTAGCGGGGGGAAAATGCTTTTAATCAGCAATGTAGGCAGTGGTATGTCAGGCTCTATATCAAAATACAAAGTCCATAATTCCATGCGTGACATACATGTCCTTTCCTTAGCCTCAGATGAGATTTACTGAGAGAGGAGGTTCACTCACAGGTGAGCTCTGCAGCCAAACTGAAGCAGCAGTGCTAGGTGGTAGCGAATGGCAGAAAGCGAGGCTGCAGCCGTGATCTTGTGAACCTTGTAGTAGTTAGCGGTTTTAAACTGGGGCACAATATTGTTTTATGACATTATAAAATTCTTATTAGTTATTTGTTAGTTTTTTATCTATTTTTTTTTATTTGCAGTAGTAACGGTCTGGTAGCTGGTCGGCAAAATTTATCATGGGCTTTTAATAAGAATTTTTGGAGAGGTGGGGAAAGTATGTAGGGTAGGCTTGAGTGGTATTACGGTTAAATTTTTGTTATACTTCAGTATTTTTGTTTGGTGAAACTTGAGGAAATTTAATCATACAACTTAGCCCTAGTTCTAGTCAGTACATGAAAAAACTGGTGCTAATCTGGTGAACGGAATGACGGTATGAAAAATGAGATGCCGCCCAAGCCACTGTGGGGTGGCTGGAGAAGGAGGCTGGGAAGGAGCAGTGACGCGATAAGGGTGAAGTGTGTGTGTGTGTGTGTGTGTCTTTGACATTTTTATGCATGTAACTAGCATAATGTTCATTTCCAACATTAAAACGCTAGTATAACAACTTTTGATTGCTTGCTAGTTTTTAATTCTTGCAAGTTGCAGATCTTATGTACACCCTGTTGTGCCTGTGGGACAGTTTTTGCCAGCTAACTGGACATTGTGTGTGCAGTCAAAAGGAGTCCAGGTAGCAGTAACATTTGATATCTGAAGAAAATCACTCTGTGTGTGTCTGTTTCCCCTTAAATGATACTTTCTTAGTTATGGCATTCGTTTGTCTGTTATGGTTCTTACTATTGTCACTGAAAACGGTTGTCGTAGTGCGAATGAGAAAAGTAACACAATATAAATATTTAGACAGAATAATGACATTTTAGGACATGGATTTTAATACATAAAAATACAGTTAACCACTTATGGTGGGGAAAGATTTTGCCAATTGCCATGTAAGTGGATTGTGCAATAAATAAATAGGTGTACTTTCAGAATTACATGTCACGACTAGTGCTTAGAGCAGTCGTGTAAAAACACATTGTTTTAGTTTTCACTTTTGCAACTGATCCATCTAGTAATTGTGGAAATTGTAGATGTTGGGGGTATTGGAGGAGTAGGGATTAGATGGGGCAGGGGAGATGGGGCTGTCTGGGGAATACATTGTTTTCATTCCGACAGCATGCACCAGTTTTCTAGGTGGTAATTCTGCATGTCACCATAGTTTTAAGCCGTATTTAATTCCATGGCTGTCTTTGAGCAGAGCCAGCTCTGGGTGGCTGCATAATAGTTACAAGAGTTATGTCCAGCCATTGTGGCCATCTTTAATAGAGTATCAGTGCCTGAGATCAGGGTGGAAACCTGCTTGAATGTGCTTGGACTGGTTCTGAAACTTTCCAGGGTTTGCTTGTTGTTCAGACTGTTATGCAAAGTCTACTCTCCTCCATGAGAGATAAAAGGATGGAACACCCAAATGAAGCCAGAGTCGCTCAGTGGCGCAGATACTCAAGCTGGATTTAAGGCTGTGTAATTCTTATTAGTAGGCCTGCAGCTGTCGATCATTTTAGTAATCGGGTATTATATCGATTATTACATTGATTAATTGAGCAATTGGATAAGAAATACTTTTCTCTTATTAAAATGCAATAGTAACTTGGAAGCAGAGTGTGGCTCAGCAGGTTAAGCTCTGTGCCTGTAATCGGAAGGTTGCCGGTTCAAACAATTTGAAAAGTCAATTTCCCCAAGGGGATCAATAAAGTATAATTCTACTTCTTCTTCTTCTTCTTCTTCAAAAGTGAAAAAAGACTTTTCTAAATTTTCTAAAATGAACCACTCATTGGTTTGAATGGTTACACTGCATACGATAATGATGAGAGCTGTAAACTGATATGTTAATCAGCTGTATTAACATGGTAGCAGTGCAGCTAACTGTAATTAAGAAGCAGTTCATAACCAGAACAACTTAATATGTAACGTTACTCTGCGTCAGAGAAAAATCATCAGTGAAACGGGAACGTTAGCCTCGATAGCTAAGCTACCTTCGGTCATAACTATTAATTATGATAACATTAGTAGCTTATTCTGCGCCAATATAAAAACAAAATAGTATTACTATATTAATGACAGCCAATGTATTAAATGTTTTTTTTTTCTTCTCAAATCTTTTATCAACATGCCGCTTAAAGTGCTTGGTAATTAGGAATGAAAATGACCGTGATTCTATGCCGTGAATGTCAATGTTTGGAACTATTCACCATCTCCATGACCGGAGTGTCGCTGTCGCTACCAAATCTGTACAGCCTTGTCACTACCTGATCTGTATAGCTGCGCCACTCTGTTTCTTATGCTACATTCACACCGTGAGCGGCAAGAGTGTCAAAGCGACCGGAAGTCATTCATTCTCTATGGAAGGTTGTGTCGGGAGGCGTCGGAGAGCGGTGCAACGCAATCTGGGCGGTGAGAGAGTCAAAACGAAGTTGAAGCCCAGTCAACTTTATGGTAATGAGCTATGACGTGGTTCGGCGGCAACCAATGGGAATGTAGAGATGTTTTGCTAAAGAGAACTCTTCAGAACACAAGCGTGTAAATTTTTTTTTTCCGACCCAACAGTTCCCAAGGACAATATGAGAGAAAGTATATGGAATGCCATCGGCATTTTTTACACTCTAGACAGTAAAAAAAAATGCCCATGGCATAAATCTATGCGTTTAAAAAACCGATATATAGACTTATATTTTTATTCCGCGTCAACGCGCTACAAATGTACACGTTAAAAAGGGACTTTCGATACAAAGCTATAGTATTTTGTTAAATTTATTTTTGATGTGTTGCTGTTTGCGTGGAGGGACATAGATTAAAATGAAGCACAGGCAAAAATATATATGTTTTCGTGAAAGGAAAGCAAAACGCATACTAATTTTGGTGCTATAGCATTTAAAACCATGCGAATCGTCGGTAACTAATGTTATTTATTTATAACAGTAGTGTTTGTCTTAACATAATTTCATGTGCTTTGACAAATATCCAATCGGCAGTCAGCACAAAGATATAAGCCCATTCCATGACATCAGAAAGTGTCTCCAGCGTTGGCTAGCGTCGCGTTCAGGGTGGCAAGAGCGACCGCTGGCGTGAACGTAGCATTACACTCCCGTCTCTTTCTTTTCTGCTTCTGCCGCTCTGCGACACGTAATGCAGCGTAAGCACACTGTGCCACAGTAATAATCCTTCATGTGAAACGCAGCGATCACTGAGCAGCACATAGTGGATTAAACGAAGCATCGAAGCAAAGAATTTGCATGGAGGATTTTTTGTAATCAAGTTATTCGAATTACTCGATGAATCGTTGCAGCCCTACTTATTAGGCATCGTATCGGGATGTTTCTCACGTTGACCTCCAGATGCAATCTGTCTTTTAATGCTCTCACTTGCACTGTGCAGCATGCACTGTTAGCACCTCGCTAAAAGGGCTTTCTGGTCTGTCTGTAAAGGTTCCTCCTTGGTTTAGGTGACCTGCTTTATTACTTCTTCCACACATGCACAGGAAGGGATCCGAAAGAAGTATAGCCAATTAATGCAAAATGGTGACGTTTCCAAGTGTGCATTAATTTGTCACGTATGCCCCCCCAACAACTAGTAAATTGGGGGCTTTGAGTCTGGTCTGGTGATGAAGGAGAGCAGAATAGGTTGGACTCTGCTTGTGACGTGGCACTGTGGTCAGGGTGACAGGAGCACTGTGGACGAACGTGGAGAGGGCAGCGGGCGCCGCGTGTGAAACGCGCTTGTGTCTTCTACTCTGCCTGTAGATCGCGTGCAGGGCTAGCACACGTGCAGACGCAGCAGGAAGTGTGAGCACACTTGCTCACTGTTCTGCGGCATGCCCCCTGTGGGTAACCTGAGCCCCCCCACGGGAGTCTCAAAATGCGTGCGGGTGGCCGGCCGGCGTCGGCTCCTCTGCACAGCACACCGTGCAGACGCGCTGCTCTGGCACCACAGGACGCAACCTGTGGGCAGGACCTGGGCGTAGCCCTCGTGTTCGTCACACTGTATTGTCTGAGCCGAGTGAGAGTGGTGAAAGGCAGATGTCTGGCCACACAGGCAGCGCCGTGCACTAATACCCCAGACAGACCGGTGACTGGCCCGCTCTGTCTCTCCTTCAGCAGTGACATCATGTGGTCTTGTAATACAGCTACATAAAACACATTGTCTCTCGCCTTCAGCACACCCGGGAGCATTGTGACATGGCATGGCTTTGCCACATCCTGTATACTCCTCTATACCCATGCACACATTGTGTGCCCTGCTCCTGTGTACGTGTGTGTGTGTGTGTGTGTGTGTGTGTGTGTGTGTGTGTGTGTGTGTGTGTGGGTGGGTTGGTTCATATGTTAGGCCTGTCTTTTGAATCTATACCACTGTTCTGATTAACTTTCCTCTCATTTTTCAAAACTCGCTTCAGGATTCTCAATTAAAACAAGTATGACTAATCTCTCCCTCCCTCGTCAGGAGGGTGTCATTTTAACATGGTGACTGTTCTCTACATTGCACAACAAACCTGTCCAGCTGTTCTTGTCATACTGCTGAGGTGCTGTGAAGTACTGTGACATGGTGTGTGATTGTGTGCTGATTCGCTGTTCCTGCTCTTTGTGCAGATGCATTCCAGGCTTCCTAGGGGAGTACTGTCACCACAACGACCCCTGTCGCCCTGGTTACTGCCTCAACGGCGGCAACTGCACTGCCAACTTGTCCGGGGTGCCTGGCAGCCCCACCTGCTCCTGCCCCCTGGGCTTCACCGGTCAGAACTGCCAGACTGCCCAGGCCTCTGCCTGCTACCCCAAGAACCCCTGTGCCAACGATGGTGTCTGCAGCCTGCTCTCCCTGGACAAGCACGAGTGCCGCTGTGCTCCTGGGTGGACAGGTCAGTGACTCCTGTCAGTCTCTGCACACTCTGCAGTCTCATGCAGCCTCGCAGTTGCATGCAGCTTTTTTTGACTCTGTCTTTAAAACGTCGTCGTGTCTGTCTCTCCCAGGCCCCCGATGCCAGCGTGAGGACAGCTGTGTCTCGAACCCCTGCGCCAATGGGGGTGCCTGCAACACCCTGTCCGGGGGCAAATACAGCTGCACTTGTCCCAATGGCTATCAAGGGCGCCGCTGTCTGAACGACACCAACGAGTGCGTGCTTACCCCGGGTTTGTGCCTCAACCACGGCGAGTGTGTGAACACGCCGGGCTCGTACCACTGTGTGTGCCGTCCGGGGTACACCGGCCGCCACTGCGAGACGCCGTACGTGCCCTGCTCGCCCTCGCCCTGTGTCAACGGGGGCACCTGCCGGCCAACATCTGACACCAGCTACTGGTGCCACTGCCTACCAGGTGAGCATGGACCCAATACAGGGGGCGCTGGTGCATCCCGCAGGAGGGGGGCGCTGCTCTAATACCAGCTCACTGCTTAAGCTAAATTATTCTTGCATACTCTCCGGCCCCATAAATAGTCATGGATGGAGGTGAAGCAACAATCGGCCACAAGCCTCCCCCTGCACAGGCAGGAAGCTGAAATGTGACGCTGCCAGTATCGCTCTGCTCATTTTGAATGTTGTCTTGTGTCCCTTGATCATGTTTCCGAAGCAGAAGCTGAGGAAATAAGTTGGCGTTTATAGTAAACAGTCCTGTGAATGCAGCTCGCCTTGGTGGAAGCTTGTTTAGGTTCTTATCTCTGTGTGCCCCTCCTCAGGCTTCAACGGGACCAACTGCGAGATTAACATCGACGACTGTCCTGAGCACCGCTGTCAGAATGGGGGCACCTGCATGGACGGCGTCAACACTTACAACTGCCAGTGCCCCCCCGAATGGACAGGTAAGCCTGCGGCGGGGCCTTGCGCCCGAGCCCCATGCCGGCGCCCTCCTGCTCACTGCCTCCCTGCGGCGTCTCCCGCAGGCCAGTTCTGCACCGAGGACGTGGACGAGTGCCGGCTGCAGCCCAACGCCTGCCAGAATGGGGGCACATGCAGCAACGTGCAGGGGGGCTACAGCTGCGTCTGTGTCAACGGCTGGAGCGGCCTGGACTGCGCCGAGAACATCGATGACTGCGCCACGGCCGCCTGCACCAACGGCTCCACATGCATCGACCGCGTTGCCTCCTTCATATGCATCTGTCCCTACGGGAAGACTGGTGAGGGGGCGCGGGCTTCCCCTCCGACTGGGCTGCACACGGGCGCAGAGTCGCGTGTAGCGCGACCCGGGCTGACTTCCGCTGCAGGGCGGTGTTGCGCTGGGGTGTTTGGTTTGCCTCACGGTGTCCGAGCCCTGCTGACCCCCGTGTGACCTCGCCGTAGGCCTGCTGTGCCACGTGGACGACGCCTGCATCAGTAACCCGTGCAGAGAGGGCGCGCAGTGCGACACCAACCCCATCAACGGCAAATTCAACTGCAACTGCCCTCCTGGTTACGTGGGCAGCACCTGCAGAGACGACATCAACGAGTGCATTATGGGTAAGAGCCAGCCTGCGCTGCACAGGCCCCAGGTGTACTGTGTGCCACAGGAGGGCAGGGCAGCAGCCCCTCGCAGGAAATGCATGAGAATGACTTCATTGCCACTGTCTTATGGTTGACACTACTAGGTGATTAATATCACTTCCTGTACCCACACCGGTGCTGATAAGTACAAGCATTTCTGTTTTCCACTGCTTAGCATAGCAGCTAAATGCTCGATTAGCTTTACCCCTGTCCGCCCCTCCATCATCGCCTTCATACTGCTCTTCTGTTCCCATCCTGCTCCGTCCTCGGCATTGGCCTTCAGCTCCGTTCCTCTCCTCAGGCTCGAACCCCTGCGAGCACGGCGGCCAGTGTGTCAACACGGAGGGATCCTTCATGTGTAACTGCGCGCAGGGTTACACCGGGCCGCGCTGCGAGCAGGACATCAACGAGTGCGCCTCCAGCCCCTGCCGCAACGATGCCACCTGCCTGGACCAAATCGGCGATTACACGTGCATCTGCATGCCAGGTAGTCCTTTGGTGCCGTGTGTCCTCTGTCTACCGCCTGCCAACACGCCCGTCCGCTGATTTTCTTCTCTGACCTGTCCTCTGTGCCCAGGGTTTGAGGGAGTGCACTGCGAGACTGACATCAACGAATGTGCCAGCTTCCCCTGCCTGAACAACGGCTACTGCCTGGACCAAGTGAACCGCTTCGTGTGCCAGTGCCCTCCAGGTCTGCCTGCCTCTGCGTGTCTCTGGGGCTCATAGGAGCCAAGAAGCCCTCAAAATGTGGCGCTGGGTTTATCTACTTGCAGCCTGAATAAACAGGCATGCTTTATTATTAAGTGATGTATGTATTTGCAAGAGTGTGCACTGTGTTATCTCAGTGTCGTCAGTGTAATCTGTGCTCTTATCTCCGGACGGCTCCGGTCGGCAGGGCTCTGATCCTTTGGTCTGCTCTGAATAGCTCCCACCCATTGTTGTGCTGTAGCCGTGGCGCCCAGAGAGTCATTAGAAATACCCGAGGAGGGCAGTGAAAGCATGCTGCAGGTCGGGAGGGGCCAGGTGCAACGAGCGTCTGTCCACATGAAGCCTGGCGGCAGGGCGATGGCTTCCCGTGTCAGGGTGGGCTGTTGTAAGAGCTTGGGGACACGGACAGAAAGTGCAGAGGAGTCCACTTCATATCTAGTGCGTCTGACACACTTCAGACATGCATATCACTGATCAACTAGCAACTTGCTGTTGTGCTAATATAGTGCTTAATTTTCAAAGTATATTAGAACGCTTCTTTTCAGATATCCGATCTTAAGAGATAAACAGACACGCACACACGGATGAAGCATGTCCGAGCACATGGGTAGGCCGTTTATCTTAGTCCCCTGGAGCATTTCTGGGAGTTAGGGCCCAACGCACATGAATTCTGCTGTAGATTGGATTGGAACCGGCGACCATCCGATCGCAGGCTTAAGACACTGAGCCACACACTGTCCGTTATCAAGAGATGTGTGTGCAAGTACAAAAAATGGACTTAGTTAATAACGTTTAAAATTATTTATATTTGGGGAAAAAATACACACAGACTAATCTAGATGGGTGATGCCTTGTGCTTCAATTGCTGATGCCGCCAAGATTATTCCTGATGGCTGGAATCTCAGCTGAAGGGTGGCTGGGGCACAGCTCTCTTTTGGCTGATATCGCCGTGTCCCGCATGTGTCGGCGTGCTTGGTCTGCCTGCGACGCTCAATTTGCAGCAGGTACCTGACGTTTGTAGTAAAGAGCTCAGTGTTTGACTTTGGTTTAATGGCCCTTTTCAGGCTGGCGATTGTGAATGTGAGAATCATGTTTGGAATGATTTCAGCAAAAGATGGTGTACATTTAAATGTCAGTAGCAATTTGGTGTCAGCCTTTCCGCAACTCGTTTCTACATTTAGATTCTGTGCACATCCAAAATGACTATTGTTGGCGGGGGGTGGGGCCAGTTAGGGGGGATGTCAGACGACGAAAATGAGCCCCTCAGGGGTGAGAGCAACGTTTCACCATGGATAGGAACACCGCAGCTGGGGAAATCCCCAGCCTTCCGGTGCCTAATTGGAGATGCAGGATCGCCCACTGTGTCCCGCCTGGTGCCAGATACCCTGAACTGCTGTGAAAATAGAGAGATTTTAGGTGATATTTATCTGGGAGACAGACAAAGGGCTCTAGTAGGCTTGGCTGCTAAAGAACTTCTGTCGCCTTCACGACATTCTAATAGTGGAAAAACAAACTCTCAAACTTTTTGATTACATAGAACGATATGCCTATCTGTAAGTAATAGGACGTGTTTTAACAATGACTCTTGTTGACGCCACTAAGAACCTTGACTTTCACCTGGTCTTTGTGCCATTTTTGTTTGCTTTTTCTATTAAAGTCTAAAGTATTAGTGATAGTAATACATTTTCATTTGGTGGCCGCATTAAAATAAACTTTGTGATGTTATTAGCCAGCGGATATAATGTCTTTTCTAATACATGCTCGGTGTATTTGAGTTTGTTGAGCTGCAATGCATTGTGGGATATTTTGCCGTTTAAGCCCACCTCGCTTGGTTTTTGCTTCGCCCAACCTGGCCTCCTCTCCTTAGGTTTCAGTGGAGAAATGTGCCAGGTGGACAACGACGAGTGTGCCAGCACGCCCTGCCACAACGGTGCCAAGTGCATCGACCGACCCAACGGATACGAGTGCGAATGTGCAGAAGGTACCGGCGCCGAGAGCCGCAACGTCCATCCGAGCTCATGTGCGCTCCTCCCGGGCCTGGCCCTTGACCCCTCTCCCATCCCGCCTGGCAGGTTTTACAGGCCCGCTGTGCGAGGAGAACGTGGACGACTGCAACCCCAAGCCGTGCCACCACGGCGAGTGTCGCGACGGCATCGCCACCTTCTCCTGCGACTGCTACCCAGGCTACACTGGCCTCATCTGCAACGTGCAAGTGCACGAGTGCCTCAGTAACCCGTGTCAGAACCGAGGCCGCTGCATCGACCTGGTCAACAAGTACCAGTGTAACTGCCTGCCCGGGACCACCGGTGAGCTGGGCTGACATGGGCTCCGACCTGGCCTAGGTGTCAGAGCACGATTTATAAGGCTCTGTAGCAGAACAGCAGTCTGCATCTGTATGTGGGGATAGATGATACATTTGTTCAGCTTGTAAGTGTTTCCCGATCCAGCAAGTTTCCCCTCCCTTCTTTGGAATGGGGCTTCATGCTTGGTAACCCTGCTGCCTGGCCTGGCCTGCTTGGCTAGTGAGAGCCAGAGCTCAGCAGTCAGGTTTAGGCCAGTGCAGCCAGTCACCCCATCAGTAAGTCTGAACTGTCTGTTTTTTTTCCCCCTTGATAGTGCTGCCACCAAGTGGAAGGTCGAGGTAGTGCCACAGCTCTCGCTGTGCCCGTTTCGCTCTAAGCAGGCTTCTCTGTCCCATCTGTATCACCAGGTGTGAACTGTGAGATCAATTTCGACGACTGTGCTAACGACCCGTGTGAGAACGGAGAGTGCCAAGACGGCATCAACGAGTACAAGTGTGTGTGCCATGCAGGATACACAGGTACTCGGGCTCCCCCGCCTGGCCACACTTACTCATTGCACCCATATTTACAAACACTGTAAATGTGCGCCTCCTTGTCTGGGGAGGCGCAGGCTCACTTCCCGGTGCTGTGTCTCTGTCCCTCAGGGGAGAAGTGTGACACAGAGATAGACGAGTGTGCCTCCAACCCCTGCCTGAACGGGGGCACGTGCGAGGATCGGCCTAACAGCTTCCACTGCGTGTGCCCTGCGGGCACCCACGGGCCCGTGTGCCACTCTGGGCTCGACCGCTGCTCCCCCCAGCCCTGTGAGCACGGCCAGTGTGTGGAGCTGCACGACGGGTAGGGCACCCCCTCCAGTTCTCTATCCCACACCGCAATGACGCTTGTGGCGTCCTGTGAGAGTGACATCATCATTGTACTATGAAGGCTTGAATGCCACAGCAGCTCTCCTCTGTCTAATGAAACCCCCCTGGGTTCCCCCCAGATACCAGTGCGAGTGCGAGCCAGGCTGGGGGGGTCAGCACTGCGAGCTGGACGTCAACGAGTGCCAGTCCAACCCCTGCCAGCACGGGGCCACCTGTACTGACCAGCTCGACGGCTACACCTGCAAGTGCAAGCGCGGCTTCACAGGTGGGCTCCAGGGCGCCCCCTTGAGGTGCCATTCTGTCTCCCGCCTCTTGGTTATTACAGGCTGTGTCTGAGCCTTCCTACCCCCCCCACCCCCCTCCCCCAGGTGAGAACTGTGAGGTCAACATAGACGAGTGCAAGTCTAACCCCTGCATGAACCGTGGTACCTGTGTGGACGGAGTTAACGGCTACAAATGTGTCTGCTCCCCACCATACACAGGTAACGGGTGTGAGTGTGGGGCCCAGGGAGGGATGGGCGCGTGTGTCTTTTTGAATAACGGTAAATCTGCAGGATGTCCCTCTGCACCCGTGCGTCAGCGCGTTACGTATGCTCTGCATGCAGGTCCACAATGCACAGACAAGGTGGACTCCTGCAGCACCAACCCCTGTCAGAACCGCGGCCGCTGTCTCAACCAGCAGGGCAGCTACTCCTGTGAGTGTCAGACGGGCTACATCGGGCGCAACTGCGAGATCAACATCGACGACTGCTCCTCCAGTGAGTGCCGAGCCTCCCACGAGTGCCCCCCCCCCGTCCCCTGTCTCCCACCCCTGTAACCCTAAGCCTCCTCGCCGCAGACCCCTGCCTGAACGGCGGCACCTGCCTGGATGGCGTGGGCAGCTACTCGTGCAGCTGCAGGCCGGGCTTCCACGGCCGGCGCTGCGAGGCTGAGGTGGACGAGTGCGCCAGCCAGCCGTGCCGCAATGGCGCCCGCTGCAGCGACTACGTCAACAGCTACACGTGCGAGTGCCCGCCTGGCTTCGACGGCATTCACTGCGAGCAAAACATCCCCGAGTGCACGGAGAGGTATGCCGGAGTGGCACCGCCCTGTCCTGGCCTCCTCCCCGCGCCGCACCCGCACCCTGCTCATCCGCCCGACACCTCTCTTGCTCGCAGCTCCTGCCTCAACAACGGCACCTGCATCGACGGCATTAACAAGTTCTCCTGCCGCTGTCGACCCGGTTTCACCGGAGCGTTCTGCCAGTATGAGATCAACGAGTGTGACTCGCAGCCCTGCGAAAATGGCGGCACCTGCACCGACGACCTGGGCTCCTACCAGTGCTCCTGTCCGCTAGAGTACGCTGGCCCTACCTGCAAGGTGCGGCCTGTCTCCCGGGTCCCGTGCCACCCAGCACCCCTTGGGGTCTTAGGACACGGCATGCTCTCAGGTGCCTAGTTCCATCTAACATGCCCCCCCCCAACCCCCACAGCTCATGGCGAACCTCTGCAGCTCGTCACTGTGCCAAAACGGCGGGAAGTGCATCCAGCGGGGGACATCGTGGGCGTGCCGCTGCACTGAGGGGTGGGCAGGGCTCTACTGCGACGTGCCCAGCATGTCCTGCCAGGCTATCGCTAGCCGCAAAGGTACCCCACCCTCCGCACCGTCCTGCATGCGGGCTGCATCGCTGCACACATGCACATATGTACACGCGCTGGCAACTAAAATCCTGCACCCCCTATGCCCTGCCAGGTGTGTCGGTGGACATGGTTTGCCTGCATGCAGGCCGCTGCCTGGACAAGGGAAATGCCCACAGCTGCCAGTGCCAGGCGGGCTACACGGGCAGCTACTGCGAGAAAGAGGTGGACGAGTGCCTGTCCAACCCGTGCCGCAACGGCGCCACCTGTGTGGACTATCAGGGGGCCTACGAGTGCCAGGTAGCCTCCTCCTCCCCCATCCCCCATCCCAGTCAGGGGGCCTACGAGTGCCAGGTAGCCTCCTCCTCCCCCATCCCCCGCACCTATCAGGGGGCCTATGAGTGCCAGGTAGCCTCCATCCCCCCCGGGGCGGGCGCCCCGCGGGGGGCGGGGGGGGGGGGGGGGGGGGGGGGGGGGGGGGGGGGGCGGGGGGGGGGGGGGGGGG
>JAODKN010000035.1:4155017-4167438 GCA_026774425.1 Petrocephalus zakoni | reverse complement strand
GACGTGGACGAGTGTCAGTCCCAGCCCTGCCTGCACGGGGGGACGTGTATCAACCTGGTGAACCGCTTCTCCTGTTCCTGCCCGCCGGGCACGCACGGTAAGCTGTGTATGTGTGTCTGTGTGTGTGCGTGTGTGTGTGTGTGTGTGTGTGCGCGCGCATCTTTTGTGGCAGTGTGTGTCTGAACGCCCCGTCCCTGCCCACAAACAGGTGCCCGCTGTGAGGTAGACGTGGATGACTGTGCGCCGGAGCCCGGCTCCTCGCTGCCTCGCTGCCTGAACGGGGGTCAGTGTGTGGATGGCGTGGGCCGCTTCCACTGCTCCTGCCCGCCGGGCTTTGCCGGCGAGCGCTGCGAGGGCGACGTCAACGAGTGCCGGTCCGGGCCCTGCCATGCCCCCGGCAGCCTGGACTGCGTCCAGCTGGCCAATGATTACCAATGCCGCTGCCGGCTGGGCTACACAGGTACCTTGGGGGAGACTGCCTACATACTGGGGGGAGGGGCCTACACATGTGGGTGGGGCCAACACTCCAGCAAGGGGTGGTGGTGGGGGGGGTTGTTGGGCTGCACTACAGGTAGCATGACCACACGGGTGTGTCTGTGGATGTTCTTTTAATTACTAACTTATCTACATTTAAATGTCTTAAAATGTCAATGTGCATAATTTCCATGCCTGGGTTTACAAAATGCTTTAGTATTTATTATTATTATTTTTTTTAAGGACGTATAGTTTATTGTTCCTGGGTTGGGGGTCTGACACCGCTTAACCAGCAGGGGGTCATGTGTGTTAGCCACTACCCTCTGTATAGGCGGCCCCTTTTCCTGGGCCGGGTTTGCCTGATAAAGTGCCTCTGGTTTCCCCGTCAGGGCGGCACTGTGAGTCCATGGTGGATCTGTGCAAATCCAGGCCGTGTCACAACGGGGGGACCTGCTCCATGAACACCAGCTCCATGCATGGATACTCCTGCACCTGCCAGCAGGTACGCTCTATGCCATGGGAGCAGCTGTCCTCTGAAACGCCCCACCCCTCTTTCCCCCCTGCTTGTGGGGCTCCACAAGGGGGAACTCAATTTTAGCAAAATCTGTGACTCAAAAATATCAAAATGCCAAAATATTTTTAGTTACTTATGGTTAAGGTTAGGATAGGGCTGGGTAGGGGTTAAGGGTGTCAGAGTTGTGATTAGGGTTTTTTCCTATAGACATGAACGCCCGTCCCTACAAAGATGTAACGTGTGTGTGTGTGTGTGTGTGTGTGTGTGTGTGTGATGTACATCCTGACTGCTTTCCTTACAATCTCACCTTTCATTCTTATTCTCATGCTGACATCAGAGAGGGGTGAGGCAGCTTGGCCCAGGTATGAGGGGAGGGACAGTGTGCGGGGCGGCCTCTGTGTTTGTGCAGTCTGACGTGTGTGTGTGTGTGTGTGTGTGTGTGTGCCCCGGCAGCTGCTCCTGGCACGCGTGACGGTCATCATTTTCTCTTGCCCCGCTCAGGGTTTCTCAGGGTTCAGCTGCGGGGACCTTGAGGCCTTTGGCTGCGCCAGCCTGCGCTGCCAGAATGGCGGCCGTTGCCAGGACGTGGCGGGTGGGCGTCCCCAGTGCCGCTGCCCGCCGGGCTTTGGGGGCCAGCGCTGTGAGACGGCGCTGAGCTGCCAGGCCTTGTTCTGCCTGAACGGGGGCACCTGCGAGGCGGACCCGCACTCCCCGGTGCGCGCCCACTGCCGCTGTCCCCCCGCCTTCTCCGGCCGGCATTGCGAGACGCCCCAGCCCACTGCCACGCTGCCCGCTGTCACTGAAGCGGCCTGCCCGTTTGCCAAGTGCCAGCAGCAGGCGGGTGACGGCGTGTGCGATGTGGACTGCAACCGGCACGAGTGCAAGTGGGACGGTGGCGACTGCTCGCTGACCTGGGAGCAGCCGTGGAAGCGATGCTCCGCCACCGTTCCCTGCTGGCAGCTTTTCCGCAACGGCCGCTGTGACCCCGAATGCAACAACTCAGAGTGCCTCTTCGACAGCTTCGAGTGCCAGCCGGCGCCCTCTCTCTGCAAGTAGGTGGTACTGCCGCACGGCCCGCACGCCGGCGCCAGCAGGGTACTGACGCCGCTAACCCGGCCCGCCCCTCTCCTAGATACGACAAGTATTGCGCCGATCACTATGCCAACGAGCATTGCAACCAGGGCTGCAACACGGAGGAGTGCGGCTGGGACGGCCTGGACTGCAGCGACAATGGGCCGCCGCATTTGGCCACCGGCACGCTGGTTGTGGTGGTGCTGCTGCAGCCGCACGAGCTGCTGGGAGACCTGCGTGGATTCCTGCGCTCGCTGGGCACGCTGCTGCACACCAACGTGCGCATCAAGCTAGACGAGCAGCAGAAGCCCATGATCTACCCCTACTATGGCCCGGAGAGCGACGGCCCTAACAGGGGCGCAGCGCCACCTAGGGGCAGGGGCAGGCGGGAGCTGGACGAGAAGGAGGTCATCGGGTGAGTCCGGAGTGCGACTCGCGACCCAGGTTGGCGCGTCTGGTTTGTGTGGGACGCCACGCAAGGTGACATCCACCCCCCCACCCGTGCCGCAGGTGCAAGGCCTACCTGGAGATCGACAACCGGCAGTGTTCCCAGAGCTCGAAGCACTGCTTCTCCAACACGGACCTGGCGGCTTCCTACATTGCCGCCGAGTACCTGAAGAAGGAGCTGCCCTACCCGGTCGTCGTAGTGGATAGTAAGCGGCCGCCCGTCCCCAGCCACGCGGCTGCGGGGCTGCTTAGCATCACTGTGTGAGGAGCATAAGTGAGCCCCCCTACTCGTGTCGCCCAGGTGAGCACAAGGACCCCTCCGGGCCCTCCCACCTGATGTACGTGGTGGGCGTGGCCGTCTTCATCATCCTGCTGATCCTGGTGCTGGGCGTGCTGGTGGCCAAGCGCAAGCGTAAACATGGCGTCCTCTGGCTGCCCGACGGCTTCATCACCAAGAAGGACGCCAAGCGCCGTGAGCCCGTGGGCCAGGACGACGTCGGCTTGAAGTGAGCGTAAACCCAACCCCCCCCCTCCTCGGGGTAGCAGGGGATTATGTCTAACTGTCCCCCCCCAACCAAACCCACAGGAACTTGGTGAAACCTCAGGATGGAGGGATGATGGACACCAACCAGAACAAGGGGTGGCTTGAAGAGGGCCTGCCAGCGAAGAAGGCGAGGGTGAGGAAGAGCGCATGGTGGGAGGGGGAGAGCTGGCCCCGCCCAGCATCTGCCCTGCCCAGGATCTGCCCCTCATGGCCAGGTCTGTCTCCTCAGATGGAGGGGAAGCCGCTCCTGCCCGCGGGGGTGGACGGAGGCGTGGACCGGCGGGAGTGGACGCTGCAGCACCACAAGGCTGCCGACATTACGCTGACGCCCCCCCAGGCCGACCTCGACATGGACTGTCTGGATGTCAACGTCAAAGGCCCAGGTAGCAGGCCGAGAGTGTGCAGGACAGTGCGCTGGTGCTGCGTGTCGTGAGCCAGTGACTCTTGGTAGCAGCTATATAAATGCTAACTCTGTAAACGTGTGAATCTAGTCTAGAAGTTAGGGAGCAGGTGCAGGAGGCCGAACTAGGTTAGCAGGAGAGAACCGTTGATGTGGCTTTGGTGTTTTCAGATGGGTTCACCCCCCTCATGCTGGCCTCCCTGCGTAATGGGGGAGTGGCAGAGTGCAGCAGCCTGACGGGCGAGGAGGAGGAGGAGAGTGGCCTGGATGAGCCGGGGGCCAGCATCATCGGCGACCTCATAGCCCAGGGCGCAACACTGATGGCGCAGACCGATCACACGGGCGAGACCGCTCTGCACCTGGCTGCGCGCTATGCCCGCGCCGATGCCGCTAAGAGGCTGCTGGACGCTGGAGCCGACCCCAACGCCCATGACAACATGGGCCGCACCCCCCTGCACGCTGCCGTCTCTGCTGACGCACAGGGAGTCTTCCAGGTCAGTGGGGCATGGGGGCAGGCTGTGTTACTGTAGAGAAGCAAACAGCCAGGGGATACTCACTGCTGTGACTCATCACTGACTCCAGTGAGTCACATATGAGTCTCAGAAACAGGCCGATCTGCCAGTATGGCGAATCCGAAAGGGGTGTGGAATGCCGTGTCATGTTGCGGCTGCGCCGCTCAGCATGCTCTGATCCCCGCAGATCCTGATCCGGAACCGCGCTACAGACCTGGACGCCCGCATGAATGATGGCACCACACCGCTGATCCTGGCAGCGCGCCTGGCCGTGGAGGGCATGGTGGAAGAGCTGGTGCACTGCCACGCCGACGTCAACGCGGTAGACGACCACGGTGAGCCATCACCGGGCCTTAACTGCAGCGGTCCTGGCTGCATGATGTTAGATTGTCTCTATGGTGCACTGCTGTACATATTGATGATCAGCCAAGGCTCTTTGGGGCACTCTAATGAAGGCCGGTTGGTGGCAAAACGTACCAGCAGAATATACCAAGGCAAAATATCAAACCGGGGTCACCTGAAGGCAGATTCCCGGGCTGCTTCACTGCGTCACTGTGTCACTGCGTCAGTCTTATATAATCCAGCTGCATGGACATGCACTGATGCTTCCCCCCCACCCCCAGGTAAATCTGCTCTGCACTGGGCTGCAGCTGTCAACAATGTGGAGGCTGCTCTGGTGCTCCTGAAGAATGGAGCCAATCGGGACATGCAGGACAACAAGGTATGCCACCCCCCCCGCTACCCCCCCTCCTCCCCTCCCCTCACTCTGTCCTAACTGCCCCTGTCTCGTCTGGCAGGAGGAGACACCCCTCTTCCTGGCCGCGCGGGAGGGCAGCTTTGAGGCAGCCCAGGTGCTGCTGGACCACTACTCGAACCGGGACATCACGGACCACCTGGACCGGCTGCCCCGGGACACGGCCCAGGAGCGCATGCACCACGATATCGTGCGGCTGCTGGACCAGTACAACCTGGTGCAGAGTCCTCACGGCGGGCAGGCGCACGTGGGCGGTGCCCACTCTGCCCTGGGCTGTGGCTCCGGCGTGGGCTTCGTGGGCATGCGTGCCGGACCCCAGGGCAAGAAGAGCCGGCGTGGGGGGGCCAAGGCTGCCGGGGGTGGGCCGGCCAAGGAGCTGAAGGACGTGAAGGCCAAGCGCAGGAAGAAGCCGGCTGGAGGGGAAGGTCCCGCTGTGGGGCCGGCTGGGGGCGGAGCCAGCAACGCCAAGGCGGCCAATGGTGGCCTCTCTGAGAGCTCCGTCACCCTGTCGCCCATCGACTCCCTGGAGTCCCCGCACTCCTTCGCCGGGGACGCGGCCAGCGCGGCGGCAGCCGCCACCTCCCCTCCCCTGCTGTGCGCCCCCCCGGCCCGGCCGCTGCTGCCCCCTGTGAGCCACATGCTGGGCCAGCAGCAGGCCTGGGCGGGACTGGCCAAGCAGGGCTACGGCCTGCTCCCGCACGCCTTGGGCGCGCCGCGCCCCGACATGGCCCAGCACCCCTCCTCCGGCTTGCTGGGCCCCATGAATGTCACCATGAGCCGCGAGCAGCTCCCGCCCATCGTCACCTTCCAGATGATGGCGCCGGGCGCCGCTCAGGCCATGCTGAAGCAGTCACAGCTGGGTCAGCTGCAGAGCCAGGGCCAGCCGCACCCCCAGGCCGTCCCCCCCCACCTGCAGTGTGCACAGGGCGTGATGTACCAGATGCCGGACGGGGGTCTCGCACGACCCCTGTCACACACCCTCCCCCACCCTCACAGCCACTCTGTCGCCCACGGCAACGGCCTTGGCGACCCCCAGCCTCGCCAGCTCACCCCCTACCACACCATGCAGAGTCCTGTGGATAAGTACCCGACCCCCCCCTCCCAGCACAGCTGTGCCACAGCCAGCTCGGAGGGCACGACGCCGGGACACCCGGCTCACCCCCCCAACGAGCACCCCTACCTCACCCCGTCCCCGGAGTCGCCCGACCCCTGGTCGTCGTCCTCCCCCCACTCCAACTCGGACTGGTCTGATGTAACCACCAGCCCCACCCCTCTGGGGAACCTGCACGCACTGCCCACATCCCGGCACACACTCATTCCGGAGCAGGCGCCGCGGCAACCCCAGGCTCAGCAGATGCAGCCGCAGCAGGCCCAGCACAGCGGCATGCAAGTCTATGCATAGGCTCTGACCTTTGACCCTTTCCTTACATCATATCCTCACTAAGACAGCCAGCTGATGGACGATCTGCTCCAGCTCCCCCTTTGTCTGCATTTCGGGGTCGTTTTCCCTTCTCTCACTACAAGCCTGATGTCTCCTCCCTCTTCTTCATCCTCAGTACCTGCATTTTCCACAGTGGCCATTAATCTGACGTGTCGACGTCCCGCCGGAAAAGCCTTCGCTCGCCACCGTCGCCGTCACGTGGTTTTGTTTGCCAGAGCCTGCAATATCGTGACTTTTTATTTTTTCCGGTGCATTTTGTGGACTGAGCTCACCTTCAGAAATGTACAGCAGGTATTTCACATTGCGCTTTGCAGTGGGCCAACGTCTGGTAACCTGAGCTCTGTCAGCCACGAACAGACGGTCATGTTCTGCCAGGAAGACAGGACAGCGGATGTTTTCCACTTAATGGACTTTTTGCCATAATACAACTAATATTATCTCTTTCTTTTTGAAGGATAAATCGTTATATAAATTGCAATTTGCCTTTGCTTTTCATACCTATGCAGTTCATAGAGTAATGTTACACTTTTTCTTGTTAGTATGTTAAATTAATTCTGGATTTTTCACCTGTAATAAGCTGTATTTTTATTTCTAAGCCAAAAAATAATATTGTTGATGGGTGGTTTTTGGTTATGATTTTGTGAAGCCTTGATTTAATGTCAAGTGGCACTGTGGGTTACAAGGCGCCCGGTCTGGCGAGTGTGAGATCGCCCAAGTGTTTCACTGGGCTTTTACTTAAACTGTGGTGCAAGAGGTATTTCGTTCTACATGTAATTCACACCATTTCTCTTACTCTCTGAACTAACTGGTATTCTTCTGTCTGAAAGGGAGGCAGGGTGTCAGGGGGAATGGGGGGGGGTTATCTCTGCTGGCAGTATGTTGGAGAGAAGAGCCAGTCGAGACTGATGTCCAGAGGGGAGAGACGGCAGGAAGGGAGAAGAGAAAGTGGCCATCACCAGCTTGGCTCCTTACGCGTGGAGATTGTGGTGACGCTGGGACACAGGGAGCCTCAGGGAGCCTCAGGAGTCTTACCTTGCTCTAGTGACCTGTATGCAGAGCAGAGGTCACCGGCGGTGACAGAACACTGATGCACATTGGATAGGACTGTAGCCTCACGCGGCCCCCGCCTGTCCTGCTCTTTCCTATACGGCGATGATGTCATCGCCAAAGCCTTTCTATAAGTACTGTTGTATATTTGTCACTTTTATCAGTGTAACTGCCCGTTTTTACAGTGTTTTTTTTTAACACTTTGGAATAGCAATTATTCACTTTCTCTTAACTGCAATCGATTGTTTTTTGTGCCTATGTTAAATTTTGATGCAATTTAGAAGCCGCATTGAGTATGTCCGAGATGTGATTATATTGTATGTCTCTCGTGCGTTTAGCTTTCTGTATCTGTCATACATGTACAGACAATCAGCGACCATCTCTTAGTGTCATGGCCCACAAAACAGCATCTGAACGGTACTGGGAAGGTCCACCAATTTTTTTAGCATTTACGAATATTACTGTAATTGGCTTTTTTTTAAGTAAAATGGGGAAAACCGTGTTACCTGTGGTACATTTTATACGTGATTGTGTCAGTATTTTTCTGGACTGGTAGAATAGCAGAGAGCGGTGAGCCCCGCCTAGATGTAAAATATTTATCTGTGATGAAGGCTGACAGAGGTAAAAGGAGGAAGAGGGTGGTGATTTACCTTGTTTACTGGTAGCTGTGTTATTAGATCGCTTGATGGTACCAGTGGGACTAGAATGCATTGGATTTCTGATCAACATCCAAAGTTATATCTGATTTATGCAGCTGCGACTCTCCTTCTACACGCAGCTTTTAGTTTGGGTTGGAGTGTCTTGTCCCACGCTGTTGTTTTTCGCTTGTTTTCTAGAATGTTTCAGTGAATCGTTTGTTTCTCGTCAGTTTGCCTGTAAATGCTACACCAGTGACGAGTGTGACCGGTCTCGTCTGTCGACAAATTTGTGCAAAGGCTCTTGAGTAACTGTTGATTGCACTTGTTTCGTTGTGTCAACATGTCATTGTGCATTGGAATGTTCTGTCCTTTAAACATTTCTGTTCAGTAGCACTTAGCCCTCACTATTGTGCAGTTTATAGTCAGGCATGTCTTTTGGTGTGTGTGTGTGTGTGTGTGTGTGTGTGTGTGTGTGTGTGTGTGTGTGTGCGCGCACCCATGTGTGTGCACCTGCTCGTGTCCACATTTGTGTGTGTTGGGGATGACAGACTTATAATCCTACATACATAATAATCAACCATTCAGCAGTACTCAAGGACCTCGGTCCTTTCACCTAAGTGCTTCTTACAAGGCTATTTTAATATTCTGTATATAAACAATATTTTACATCTATTGTACTTTCGGTATTTTTACCAAATATATATATATATATATATATTCATGTTACATGAAGAATGTTTTTTTTCTTATGTTTGTACACCTTAGAAGGAACTTGTAACTCGTGAATAAAAAACAAACGTTTAACTCCTAAGGCAGGAAAGTGGTTACATCGAAATGCATCAATAAAGAAGCTTTTCTGTTAAAACCTCTTTTCATCCTCAATGCTTGAACCCGTGGCACGTCCTTCTGAGAAGAAACAACATGTATAACACAGTCGTGCAAATAAAACTTGAATTATTAGAATAAAACTCCAACGTTTTCATTAACAAAGCAAGTATCATTGCGTAGAAATTCGGCACATTTCCATAATAGTTTCATAAAGTTCTAAAAGTAGTTTGAATGTAATTTAAGTCGCATTTTGCTGTTAAATAATTAGCTACTTGATACTAACGGCGATATGTTGAGAATGAAGTACATTCACTGTTCAATCGAGTTAAGCTGTATAAAATAAAGAGGGAGTAGAATCCGAATCAACTTCATTCGCTATGTACAGCCTCGATCAGTACACGCAATTTCTTTTGGTGTCATTGGTCACATTAGAATAAATTAAACTTGGCAGGAAGATGACATGGAATAGTAATATAAGAGAACGCATCGAGTATATACGCGTAAGCAAAACGGAGCACTGGGGTAAGGTGCATTGGGACAGAATGCCCGGACAGTCCTGTGCGGAAAATACGATTCAGGAACACTGTATACCCGGCGGCGAAGGGATGAGAATAAATGTTACTCGCAGAGACGGCAGTATAGAAAATTATTATTTTTTAATTAGTTGCTCCCATTTAAGTATCACTGTTCGCTAAACCCGGACGTGTAAATGTCAGCGCAGTCACCGTGCTGTCGCGCACTTGGCTGGTTAGCGGCTCTTTCAGCTTCAAATATGCGAATCAATCATCGCTCGGCCAGCAGGCGTCGCTACAAGCAAGGTTAGACCTTAAGGGGTTAAACCGAAAATGCGGCGAATGTGGATTAACGTGATATTTAAAATGATATTATGGGTAACGACGTAAGATTTAAGACTGAGTTCTGTACACTACAGCAAAGCAGTACTGAGTTAGCGGCGCTAACCCAAACACCAAATAAGGCAAGACAGGTGATATAAAATAAATAAGGTAGGCAATAAGTACGTGTAAAAATGCAAATGTCATAAATAGTTCCGGTGTGGAGTTTCAACCTAGTTATTGCATTGGGCGAAAAGCTGCTTTGGTTCTCGGCTTCTCACTTAAAACAGACATGCTTCACATGTCATGGTGGATACAACAAAGTAAAAAGAAGCATAATGCTTCTTTATACCAGAGGAAGGCTAGTTACTGCATGATATATCAAGAGTAAACCAGTAACTGTAGATAACATCAGGAATAGATTGGTCATTTATAAAACATCAGGAGTAGGTGCCTCAATGGATGTTTTTATAACGTAACATCGGAGCGAGCGGGGAAGGGGTTTGGACCTGGCGATTTACCAAGGATACTTGGCCGCTCGTGCTTCTCTCCTTTTATTTCACTTTATTTCGCTATTGATATTTAACACCAGTGTATTCGCACCAGAAAGAAAAAACGCACAGCTGATACAGACCTGACCAATCGCCAGAAGATCACTTCGATATTATCGCTCGATTTCCTCCGCTGCATTAAGTCTAACTTGGCCTGATCAGTGATTAACAGTGGTTGGCACAGTTGCCTCTCACCTATGGGACCTGGGATCGAGTGTCCGCCGTGGTCACATGCATGCTGGCTTTGCATGTTCTCCCTGTGTCGTGGGGTTTCAGTCCAAAAACATGCCGAGGATAATTGGAGTTATCAGTTTGCCTGTAGGTGTGTGGATATGACCTGCGATGGGTTGGTGCCCTGTCCTGGCTTGTTCCCTGCCCGTAACTTCCGGGAAAGGCTCTGGACACCAAACATCAATACAACTTACACCAAAATCTAGGTGGTTAATTAGCCAAGGTAATCCAATGAAGTGAATATATTTTGCTTATATATATATTTTGATTTTGATTCCAAAGTAATTATTTTGGCACAGAATGTCACCTGCACAAATCACAATTTGCCTGAAATTGCCACAGAGCTGCTCTCTGGATGTCCCATTTCATTTATTGACTCACTTGTCTCTGCTGTCCCTGGGGAGGCCATTGTGAACACAGCCTGGATGCAGTGTTACACATTTTAGGTTTTATTTACAAATAATTGTTGTTTTTTTTTAGATTTTCATCAGATACTTTTATTCAAAACAACATACTTTTTTGAGAGAGCGGGGTCAGACAGCCCCTGGAGCAACTAGGGGATAACGGCCATGCTCTGGGGAACGACGTTATAGTATTTGTGTATATCTTCTGTTTCATGGCCAGTGCCACCTAGTGGTCGTGCTCTTGAAATGCCTCAGACTCAAATGTTCAACAGGCTGGACTCGGCATGACGGCTGAGCTCTGGGCACGAGCTGCAGGCATTCCCGTGGGAGACATCTGCTGGGCTGTCCAGTGAGGAAAAGGTCACTGAGGCTGGGGGATGGCATCAGCAGGGCACAGTGTGACCTTCTGCTGGGCTCTTCTGATGTCTGGTCCAAGAAGGTGGGGGGGGGGGGTCAGAGGGGGGGAACAGGGTTCATTAGATAAGGGACTTGCAGTTAAGTTACACTGTTACATGTACTGCTGTAGTTTAGTTCATCTGCAAACAAACATTATTTCGGTATATTCGATTTCACACCGGAAACATGGAGGCCTCCTTTGCTCCCAGTTTGCATGCACGTGTCGGCCAGCTATCTAGATTCGCCTAACGCAGTATGTTAGATGACGAGGTACATACTGGTGAATAATAATTCACCAGTATGTACCTCCAGAGCTTCAGGCCGAGTGGGGAGCCGGGCCCCGAAACATCGAGCTGGGCTCCGCTGCCAGTCAGTCTCTCACCGCCTTGTGTGCCCTGGATTAATTACGGAGGTAGCGGGTGACCTGTGGCTTAAGGACAGGATATGAGGCCTATTCTGGTTCCACCTGAGTTACTGCAGCAAATTGAATTTCACGATCAGCCATTCAGCTGGATGGTGACTTTGGGTAGAACTGACACCCAAGGAGCTAAAATGTAAATGCGGTGTGTCCCTGGCTAATATACGTTTTTATGTGCGAAGTGCATTATGGAGATGGACACTGAGGAGGCCTGTGGCCAGGCATTATGGGTAAAGAGCCTTGGGCAGTTAGTTCACTGCACCCAGCTCTCCGACACATAACCTTTGGATAACTGAACCCAAAAATACCTACAGCTTGCCTCTCAAGCAATGGGAAGTGTACTGAGGAACAGTATGGCCTCTCAGGCTTTTCCTATTTTGCAAACATCCGTGTTTATTGTTAAGGTGCGGGTGTATGTGTGTGGCTTATTTATGGATTACGTGGACCAAATGTCCCCACAATATAATAAAAACATGTAACTATTTACCTCGTGGGGACATTTTTTTTCTATCCCCACAAAGGGAAACTAATTTTATCAAAACTAAAAACTGCAATCAAACAACTAAAAATGTCAAAATGCTTTTATTTTGTTTGGTTACTTATGATTAAGGTTAGGGCTGGGTAGGGGCTATGGGTGTCATGATTGGGATTAGGGTTATGCCCATCTCTAATCTGTGTGTTTGAGTGCTCAGACTCGTCTGTGTGATGGTGTTCCTTTGTGTGTGTGTGATGGTGTTCCTTTGTGTGTGTGTGATGTGTTCCTTTGTGTGTGTGTGATGGTGTTCCTTTGTGTGTGTGTGATGGTGTTCCTTTGTGTGTGTGTGATGTGTTCCTTTGTGTGTGTGTGATGGTGTTCCTTTGTGTGTGTGTGATGGTGTTCCTTTGTGTGTGTGTGATGTGTTCCTTTGTGTGTGTGTG
>JAODKN010000035.1:4112621-4142303 GCA_026774425.1 Petrocephalus zakoni | reverse complement strand
TCGCCGTTTGCCTCCTAATGGAACAATGAAATGAGGCCGTAATCCCCCCGCAGGGCTGGGCAAACACCCCCGGCACATTCTGCCGCTTCCTCTCAAGCGGTGGCTGCATTCCTCTCGCGGTTTCACATGGGCAGATGCACGTGTCTCTGTTTGGTATGAATTAATATCTGGATATAAATACTGCTATTTAAGTGCAAACGTAGACTAACATTGCACTGATTTAGATAGACAAAGACATGATTATACTTATACTCACATATACTGTGACACACTTTTGTTATTGTATTGATCACAGTAGCAGACGACCTGATAAAATCATTATTGTTACAAAGAGGGTCTAAATACAGTGTGATAGAATATCTGCTCTAGTTGTCTCAAAGTTAAATAATGGCAGATGAAAACAGAGTGGGGGAAAACTTGAGGAATATTTGATACTTGGTGCCCCGGAAGGAAGCCTGTCTGATGATAACCTGTTTTGTTATGAGATACAGTAGCGTGGTTGTGACCGTGAATGTCTCCATTCTGCTGAAAGTATAGTTCCATTAATAAGCCAGTATGGTGAGCTCACATGCAACACCGGGTGGAGTGTGTTTGGGGTGCCGCTTCGTGATTATGGCGGTACTAAATAAAAGGGGGTGCAAACCCCCCCCCTGAAGGTGACCTGGAAGGCAGTGACTGCCACAAGCCTGTTAGCCTGCAGACTCGGGCAGACTCGGGCAGACTCGGGCAGACTCGGGGCGAGTGGGACCGGTGGTGTAATCATCGCGTCTGCCCGTGAAGCCTGCTCGCGTTTGACCTTTCTGCATTAATGAAGTTTCACAGAGATAAAGGTTGCACACTAGACTCTAGCCCTCAGTGTGTGTGTGTGTGTGTGTGTGTTGGAGGGGGGGCATTGTGTCTCCCTGTGTGCATCTGTGAAAATGCACCCAGTGTCTCAGTCTCTGTGTTATCAGTGCCTCTATCTCAGTGCAATAAAGGAGAGAAACAGCGGTGTGTCCCTGTGCGTGTGGCGTGTGTGTGCGTGTGGCGTGTGTGCGCGGCTGGCTTTCATCAACACCAGAACTCATCACCCAGACACACCACTGCATGATTAAGAAGGGAACAGAGCTCCATAATACCAGTGATGATTGGGGTGCTTTTTTATTTATTTTTCTGATCTGAAACATATGGCGAGGTCGGAGGTGGTGCTGCTCTGGCAACAAGGTGCGCTAAAGACAAAAGATCAGCATGAGGAGAGTAGAGGCACTGCCATTTAGGATGGAGCGAGATTTAATGGGGGGGTGCTTGAAAGGGGCGGGGCGTGTCCTGGTGAAAGACGATGGCACGATGGGAGAGGCCTTTGGTAAGCGTCGGGGTGAAAGAGTGCCTTGTCTCTGTGTGCCGTCCCCCCGCTGACGTCCCCCAGGCTGGTTTACGTCACTCTTACACCCTCGCTGCGTCTCCACGACTTTGATCCGCTCGTGAAATGGGCCGAAAAATACACGCGGCAATAGTTGTGAAGCAGCCGACGTATTCCCGGGGTAATGAACTTGGGGTCGCTTATCCTCCCATCCACCAAATTCCTCCGCTCGTCCCGCCAGGGACACGGAATCCAGTAGGACTCCTCCGGCTAGACCCGGCGTGTCTTCGGAATTTGTGCCTCCGTCCAGGACATTGACAAGAAATGTAACCGGCCTTGACCAGCAGAAGCAGTGACGGCAGCCGAACGCAGGCTAAGAGGGAGGCAGGAATGAAACCTCCCCTTCTCGCTGGGTGACCTGTCCCCCCCCCTTTTGGGAATGTGTAGGACTTACGGCTGGCTGAGTAGAGGGCCCCTTGTTTGCGTTTCCTTAGGTTCCTTAAGTGACACACCCAGTGGGCCTAAATCCAGAGAGCAGGCAGGAGGGACTCGGCTCTGGATTCCTCGTGCATTAAGTTATTAGAGACGCCATTGTTAGCCTGCCTGCTTTGGCAGTGTGCATTAGCATCATGTTTACCGTGCTTTGGAGCTTCTTCCCCGCCTCTCTGGAATGTCTGCCTCCCACGGCTGCCTCCCCACGGCTGCGTGTCTGGCGTACCGAACGCCCCCCCCCCCCCCTCCCGTGCCACGCTGCAGGTTGTGCAGCATCTCCACACATATCACCATCCTCAGGCTCAGCGGGCACTTTCTCCATTTCCGACCACGGAGGAGATCGCGCTTGAATACAGCGCTCACAGAAAGACTTGAGACGCTTCCTTAATTCTGGAAAGATGTTTAAAATTTATTGGTTTCAGTCCAATTGACAGGCAATGCTAAGCTTGTCTTCCACATAGACGTTTCCTTTTTATTAAGTGCCATGACTGACTCATTCAGTTGTTGTTGCCATTTTGCAATTAAAAACATAGTCACTCCCAAAGGGACACTAAACATAAATGTCTGGTGTTTCATGTTAATGCATCCAATAAAGTACCCAATGATGCTTCAAAGGACAATAATTTGGTTTCAATGTACTACTACTTAAAATGAATGTTTTACTTAAAACTACTGGTTGTTTCTCTATATATATATTTATTATTTTTTTAAAACAAATGAATAATTGTTTTTATAAAACCTATAATTTTGTAATTTTTTTATTGAATTAAACAAGCGTCCCAAAACACTCTGTGGGCACTGTACATGACTTCATACACAGCTTATTATTCATATTTGGAATACTATACGTATCAGTATGCCAGTTCTTCTTGACCACCAAGACCATTTAGATTTCAGAAGTTATCTTAATTGAATGTTTAGGCAAAAATGCCACAACAGTCTCATTTGCCCATAGTGTGTAAGTCAAAAGTTTGGACTTGCTTACCCATAGAAAGGTTTATTTGTAGGCCTACTACTCTACATAATACAATAATTATGAAGACATTAAAACTGTAAAGTAACATAAATGGATTATGCACCGAGCAAAGAAGAAATAAATAATAATAATTTATTCGGGTGGGTTGGGGGCAGATCTGTAGGTTAGCACTCAGAAGCCTGCTGGATCCCACCATTGGGCCCCTGAGTAAGGCCCATAATGCCAATTGTTCCAGAGACTGGCTGCCCCTCTGCCTCCTCTATCCCAGTTCCATGAGGTGGCCTCTGGGATGCTTCTCCGGCTGTCCTGAAGGAGGTCCCACATACATGTTGAGCTCTCATTGGCCTCTTTTCCAGCTGTCCTGAAGGAGGTCCCACATACATGCTGAGCTCTCATTGGCCACTTATCCTTCACTCTCCGATCAAACTGCTCCAAAACCATTTCTACTGTGTTTATGTCAGGTGGCCAGGTCATGTGATGTGACACTATATCACCTTCGTAGAAGGCTTGGTGTGTCTAAACTATTGACTGCGGCTGCAAGTGTGAGCACCCTATGACAGACTGGCAACCCGTCCTGGGTGGCCCCACCCTTGTCCCCTGGGTGGCCCCGCCCTTGTTCCCTGTGTTCACAATGAGCCCTTGCTGGGTTTGCACTGGTATGGTGGATGGATGGAGCTACATTCTGCACTGTCTCTCTGTCTCTGCATTCTCTATAATAACAGTGTTTGGAAAAGTCAGTGCTAAATGGCAGCCATCTTGCCTCCTTAGCTAATCCAGCTAAGTGCAGTACTGTGTAGCCATTCACGAAAAGTGTAGTATTTATTTGGAATCATCCTTTCAAATTTATGCTATACCGAAAAACAGCCATGTGATAAACGTTTATTGTATTAAACTAATAGTATGCAGTCTTTTTACGTAATTCTGTATGCACTTTTATTTTAAAAAGATGAGAAGTTAAATGATTTTTAATTATTTAAATTTTAATTAGTAACCCTACAGTGTTATATAATTAAATACAAAATGGTAGCTAATGGCAGCCATTTTATGCTGAGAACATACTAGGGCTAAGTATTATTGTCCAGCACATGTGTTGGTGGGAGTGGCTAAAAATACACACAGACCTGAGGCTATGAGATCCAGCTGCATCTGAGAACTACAACATCCAGCTGCAGAACATCTATGCCAGTGTGTCAGGGGCATCCCTGCCCTGTGAGGTCATTTGGGGAAGCAGAGGTAAGGGCCTCCCCCATTTAGCAATGCGCCCCCTAGGGGCCGCTGAAGGTGAGTGGTGACGGTCCCAGAGACAGCGAGCAGAAACAGCGTCTCCTATCCCTGATTCGTCTGGAGGGATGCGTCTGACATTCTCACTGTACTGACCTTTGCTGATCAGTCTCTGGCCACTTCCCATTAGTACTAGTGATAGAAATATAATTAATGTTAAGAGCAGAAGTCTAAGGTAGCCCCCAGGGGACACCTGCCAGCTCCCCATTCGATTACCCATAATACACCAGGAGGCAGCGACTATTGGCGAGAGCAGTCAGCTCCTAGAGTGGATCTGTAAAATGAGGCAGGCAGGTTTAAAATTCCGGGACTTTCTGAGCCCGCAGAGCATGTCCAGGGAAAAAGAGCCAAGGCAAAGAGCTGAGGCCGGATGCGTAAGTGCCTGGCCCTAAAAAAGCAAGGGCCGCCGATGCATGTCGCCTGCGAAACCCCAGCACCGGCTATACATCTCCGACAAAGCTCTTAGCGGGTCGTAATTCCAGTGATTTGGGGAAGGGGGGAGTGAGAAGCTCAGCATATTTGTCCGGCCATTTCTCCAACCACAGGAAAAGTTGTGGCGTACACAAAATAATCCAGACATTCTCCGAGCTGGAGTTCTGAGAAACCGTAATGCCTGATCCTGTGAAAAAGTGGGTCTTACGGGTAATGGGTTTTAAACGAGCCATGTACAGGGGAGAGAGAGAGAGAGTTTGTGAGAAGGTGTTGTAATCAAACGTAGCCTAAGCTTTCTACATACAGTGTATGTATGACATGGGAATTGCATGGTACACAGATAGCATTTGCATATACAAATTTAGCAGGTGCTCTTGTCCAAAACGATGTAAATCAAGGAAATAGCACATTGCAAACATTCATGATATCAAGGAATCAGCGAGGCATAAGTGCAGCTAAGCTGAGCTTACTATGAACGCCCAGGTACAGGTATAAGCTGAGCTTACTATGAACGCCCAGGTACAGGTATAAACTGAGCTTACAGGTATAAACTGAGCTTACTATGAACGCCCAGGTACAGGTACAAGCTGAACTGCAGCAGGAGCTACACGTCAGCTACACAACTACCTGTAGCAAAGGATTCTGGGTTAGGATTCTCACTAGAGTTTCTGTGCTTCCATGTGTTTGCGTGAACAGCAACATGGAATGCACAAGTATCTATGGACACTTGTGTGTGTGTGATCATGTAGAGATGACTTTGTAGTAAGTGATAACCGTGATAAAAACCCTGTGACGTTGTTGGGACCGTTCTTTTCGGCCCCTACAAGGGGAAACTCAATTTTATAAAAATCTGTGACTGCAATCAAAAAACTAAAAATGCCAGAAGTCTTGCATTTTGTCTGGTTACTTGTGGTTAAGGTTAGGGCTGGGTAGGGCTTACGGATCTCATTGTTGGGACTGGGCTTTTGACCATAGAAATGACTGATCACACGTGTGTGTGCGCCTGCGTGTGTGTGTGTGTGTGAGACGGGGCCGCCCCCACCTCGGCGGGGTAGTGTAGCGTGCAGCCCAGGGCAGCGCAGAGCCAGCTGGCCCCAGAGAGCCCGGCCCTCACATAATCCCGTTTTTTCGGGAGCCCTGGCCCGTACTTGATGGGCTTCAGCAAGAAAGGGTGCAGCGCTCGCTCTCGCGCCTCTCTCTCCCTTTCCCTCCCTCACTCTTTCATTTCCCCGCTTTTTCTCATGCCCCCACCCCCCCCCCCACCCTGGATCTGCCGTGCGACTGAATGGGTCCCAAGTGTTTACTCAGCAACTCTCTCTCTCCCTCTCGTTCCCTCGCTCGGCCCCCGAGAAAAGGAGCAGCCAGATGTGAAGATGGATGGAATACTGGCAGAGGAAGAGAGAGACCGATTCAGGCACTTTTTTAACTGTGTTGCGGGTAACGCAGCACCTCACCTCCCCCCCCCATTCTGCATAGGAGCTCGTCCATTGCAGGGTCACAGGCAGCCTGGAGCGTATTCTGGGCGGCACAGGGAACGAGGCAGAAGATGCCAGACATGCTGGATGGGATGTCAGTCCGGCACAGGGCAGACATACATACACACAAACGTTCATATAGGCAGTATATAAAATAAAGCTGTTTCAGTGTTATTATCAAGGCCCAATTTAGGGGAGGGTGGGGCTAAAGTCATTGTTAGGGGGCCCTACCTGTAGCATAAATGCTGTGGTAAGAATTAGAAAGAAAACTAATTTGTGGCTCCCAATAAACCAGGGCCCTGGGCCACAGCCATACTTACATTAAAATTTTAAAATTTTAGTTTTATCCAAGGGCTCCAATTCTCATAAAATCTTCATTTCGGCTTAATTTCTAAGGTATTTACCTAAACATTGCAGGAAAGGAACTTAAGAAAGCAGTTATACCATTCTGCAAGAGTTTGGCTGAAATATTATTGTGTAAATCAACTGAATACATATTTAAGGGGCATGCTGTATGTAGGAAACTGGAAGCACTAACACTATCACTGATAGCTGTTCCTGCAGCAATAGGAATCATACAACCCTTTATAATTTAATGGATATGCTCTCTGTTGCCATTTGCTCTGTGTTGCCATTTGTGAGCACTAATTATCACTGACCCCTGTTGGAACTGTGATATTAATCATACAGACCTTTTCACATTTGAACAAATAATCATTATTCTTCTAATCACAAATATTGACTGACTTAAAGGATCACAGATTAATTTTGACATGACATTATTGACTGCAATACTTCTTTGAATACTTGTTAAAACTTTTAAACAAAAAGTGGGACTTATTGCAACCAATTGCTTGATGATACAAGGAGAGTATGCATCATTTAAATGGATATTGAATGAATGATTTAATAATTTTTTAATCAGATCACTTTATTTGACATCAGTTCTTACTTGTGCACGCGTTGACAAGCAGCAGCAATGAAGTAATACAAGAAAAACAATACTGCAAATGTGTGTGGCATGCAGCGATCACATTTACAGTCATTACAATGGGTGCATTTCCATCATAATAAATGCTTCATATTCTCATGAAAATTGTCCATTCGCAAATGTTATGATTGAAGCTTGAGTGGGGCTTATTTTTATACCACAGATCAATACCTCTTTGACTTATTTAACCAATTAATTCATTAGCTGATAGTGGAATATAACGAATGCATGGAATGTCTGGGGTGCCCCTGCGGAGAGATTTGGGAACCAAAACCGTGTCCATCTAGATCTAGCCATCCAGCACGATTCCACTGACTTTTCGGAGAACAGAAGAAATAATTTTTTAATTGTTTCTATTCATTTGTATATATTCTAAAGTTTAATGGTGTGTTTTTTTTCTGAACAAATATACACTCAGTGCCCAGAAAAATAGCTTTAAACCTTTTCGTTGTCTGGCTAAGTCCCTTGCACAGTACTGTACACATACTGAATTGCTACAGTTAAATCTAATTCTAACAGTAATACTGTATGGTTAGGGCTGGCTGGACAGCTCTGGCTCCCATAACGCTCACAGCACACAGCACAGGTACGGGCATAATTCAGAGTGACTTAGTGAGTTTGGGAGGTGTGTGCCTGGGGGGTGGGGTACGGGTGGGGGGGCGTGAGGATTACCGTGAGGCCGCTGCCCCCGGGGGCTGTATGGCTGCTTCCTGGCCACAGCCCCCGTTTGTCCCGCCTGACCTGGCAGAGCGGAGGGCAGATGCTACACGGATACACCCTCAATCCCACGCCTGTCCGAAGCTGTTATCCACTGAGAGTGAGCAGCTCACTGGGCTTAGCGCGTCTGACCTGGGGGGGGGGGGGGGGGGATTCAGACAGGGTGAACTGGTGAGAGCTTCATGATTCATGCAGGATGGTTCCTTTTTTACAGCTGTGGTCTGATTAGGCTCTGCTCTGAAGGCATGACCAGCCTCCTGCTCTGAGGCTAGCGCTCTTATTACCTCAAGCCTGTGTGGCTATACACACACAGCACAATGCCAGTGTGACCCCTACGTTCCTAAATAATGTTTTATTTAGTGTTGCTGTCTTCTGTTAGGTGTCTGAGGGTGTCAGTTTGCCTCCTTCGGTCAGGATGTCAGGCGTGGATCTGAGAATTCTATCACAGCTCGTGCACTACTAATGTAGCCCGTCAAACACACCGTAAAACAGCACATGAAATTGCCCATTCGCATATATGATATTTTCTCATTACAACTAAACTCGGCACTTCGGCCGCAGTTATAAGATACCAAATGTTGCACTTATTAAAGCATACTTTAAAGCCATAATTTTATAGCACTGTTGCTTTTATTTTACAGTGCAGGGATTGATTTGAAAATTCAGTCTGGAGACAGTTATGGGGGAGATGTTCTAGTTGCAAGTGGCGAATACAGGTGATGTGGGTGGAGGGGGGGTTAAGGATGTAACACCTGCATATATATGCTACAAGTATTTCAGCTGGAAGTCATTAACACTGGGACGAGAATCCGGTAGTCAAAATCGAAGAATATCATAAACAATAATTCCCCTTATTAGAATATTTAGGATGAACTCCTGAGGCAGAACTATGGGCTGTAGGAGGCCAGGAGCTTTCCGGCAGGGTTGAGCCACACATTAGTTCACTTCACCGATATAACCCTAAGTTAGATAACCTCTCTCCATCTTTAAGCCTCTTGTTCCGTTCATCCCCGAGGTTATTTTAGCTGATTTAAGCACTCAGTGTAGCCCTGAAATATTTCAAATAGGCTATCTACTCATGCATCTTAAAGCAGGATTGTGGAATCCTTAATATATATAAACATAATTTTATTTTTTTTCATGAACATTACGAATTTAAAAATATCAAGGTATTTCCAATACATGCCCCAGAATTTATTATAGAATATACATTTTGACACATTATCGAAATATTAAAGTAGATATTCACATACTCTAGGTCAGGGGTGGGCAATCTTATCCTGAAAGGGCTGTTGTGTATGCGGGTTTTCACTGCAACTACATAGTTAGATCACTAATTAGAAGACTTGTTGGCCGAAAAGTCCTCACACCTGGGTTTGAAGAGCTGATCTAAAGGTTATCCCAAAAACCTGCATACACACCGGCCCTTTGCGGATAGGATTGCCCACCCCTGCTCTTGGTTAAGCAGGTGGTCATATAAAAAAAGGCTTCAGAAGATATATTCAGTGCCCATTCATAAAAATATACATAGTAGACTTTTTGGACGATAAAGGCTCAGGTATCAGAAGGCAGGCCTGCTGCCAAGCGCAGAGGCAGGCCTGCTGCCGGCGCCGTCACTAAAGGTCGGCCTTATAAAAGCGCGCATCGCTCGCGCACTTGGCACAGGACACGGAGGGTGCTGAAACCGCAGGCTGCTCCGGGACACAAGCTAGAGTAAGCGGGCAAACACACGGGCATCCTTTGGTATATTTAGTATTTGTACGGAAAGAAAAACCTGCGCAAGGCAAAAAAAAACAACAACGTGTTTTTTTTATGAATTTTGCAAACTTCCCTTACTACTCGGGCATGTGCAACATGACGGCGGAGTCCGAGCACTCCCCAGCCGAGGGAGCAAGTCCCCTGGGGGGCTCTCCTAACATCAGCATGGAGTCGCCGGGGGCCCCGGCACCTCTCCTGCTTCAGGCTCGGGCCAAAGACGGCGTGCTGATCAAGTCTGAGCCCGGAGGATGCAGCCCCGACACGGCCCGAGAAGAAGGGGTCCCTCTGGGCCACCCTGACGACCACTTACCCCCTACGGGGAGCCGGCGCAGGAAGAGACCGGTGCAGCGGGGGAAGCCCCCTTACAGCTACATCGCCCTCATAGCCATGGCGATCGCCAACTCGCCGGAAAGAAAGCTCACGCTGGGGGGCATCTATAAATTCATCATGGAGCGCTTCCCTTTCTATCGGGAGAACTCAAAGAAATGGCAGAACTCCATCCGCCACAATCTAACGCTCAATGACTGCTTCGTCAAAATCCCCCGGGAGCCTGGCAGGCCGGGGAAAGGCAATTACTGGACCCTGGATCCCGCGGCCGAAGACATGTTTGACAACGGAAGTTTCCTACGAAGGAGAAAAAGATTTAAGCGCACCGACGTCAGCACCTACCCGGGGTACATGCAGAACTGCAGCGCCTTCACCCCGACCCCCGTGGGGCGATCGGCGTACCCCAGCGCCCTATACCCCGCCGTCAGCTCCGGCTACGGCTCGCAGCACCCGGCGATGCTGCACCATTACCAAGCCCCGGCCGGGGTCGCCCAAGGACAGCACCGAATGTTCAGCATCGACAACATCATCAGCCAGCAGACGGTGATGCAGGGCGGACCGGGGGGAGAGATCAGCCCCCAAGCACTGGCCCTGGGCGCTGGGGAGCTGGGTGCCATGCCCACCAGTTGCTCAGTCGGCGTCCCCGACCCTTCGGCGTGCTTCCAGTCACAGACCGTCACCCCCAGCGCAAACGTGCTGACCAGAGGCAGCGGCGGCATGTCCTCGAACCTTGCGTCCGCATACCCGTACCCATCATCCGGCTCCCCTCCTCATCTACAGACGATGAATCAGGGCAGCTTCTCCCCGGGCGGCTCCCCGGTGTACTACGCGGGGAACAGACTCTCTCTGCCAGCTGTGCGCTCCGGCACTTGCGCCGAGCACACGGAGCAGCTGCTGGGGGTCCCCGGCAGCACCATGAACTCCTACGGCAGCCCCTACGCGCGGCAGGCCGTCTTCGGCTCGGGGCTGGAGCGCTATATGTAGGCGCAAGGCGGCTTTTTATAGACTTCCCATAGAAGCCTCATCCTGCACGGACAATCCGAAAAATCTCCATGTACTTTCACGTCTCCGAAGTGTGTCTAACGTAAAAAGAGTCCCGATGTCATTTAATGTCATCTAAAATTTGCTTTATATATTTGGATATCTCAAGCATGTTTTTTTTTCTTTCAAAGAAGGCATTTTCACTACTTACACTGTAGGCTTTTCCTCTAAAGAGGAAACGGTACGAGTTGGCAACAAACGTGTACAAATGACTGATTTTAAAATATTAGGCCTATAATTTGTTCATTTTTTGTTAAATCAGCTGCCGTCAAGTATTTTCATGGAATACCGGTATTTTTAAAACGTTATTTCACATGAACTACAATTTTAACACGCATGAAAATGTTTGTATAGATTGTTTTAATTTTGCGAGCAAAGTTTTTTTTTTTTTTATTATTCGTTATAAAAAGCAATAAACCCAAAACGCCTTGCAATACTACAATCCGGCATTATAGCAATATCTATCATAGGTTTACAACAGAACTATAATGAAGGAGTTGTAATTAAAATATCGATCCATCTTCCAGTTGCTTTTTCTTGCTCAGGGTCGTGGGAGGCCGGCCAGCTCAGGGCACAGGTTCGAGGTGAACCCTGGAAGGGCTTACCAAAAGATTCTAAAATAAAACATCACCGTCAGAGTCATACTTACGTGGCCCTTTGTTAACTTTCTATTATAATTTCAACAACATTTATAAAAATGCTAACAATGAAATAGTTGTTATTGGCAATTACACTTAAACTGTGCTAATATTATACATAGTTCACGTTATTTAAAGTCTTTCCAGTGTATAATTTTGGTGACATTTTTGAAAGAATTCCAATAACAGGAATAACCACACAAATCCAGACTATAGTGAGAGAATACATTTCAGGTTGGGTTACATTACTGCTTTATCCGTACATTTAAGGTGGGTTTTACCTAAGACCTACATGAAAAATGGAAACGTGTGCAAAATATATCTTAAATCATAAACACACATATTCATCAATACAGTATAATTCGATCACGCTAAATTAACATTATGCACACTCTGAAATACATTCTTTTGCGTCGAAATGAAGTCGAAAAGAACCGACAGGTCACGACACGCTACGATCTATGCAAAGTCTATTTAATTCAATCACTATGCATGAAATAATCAGAAAAAGGCAATGAGAACACGAACGCATAATTATCGATTCCTTTCCGAGACGATGCCCTAATGCAGCCATGGACGTTTTACAGTGCGAAGGGGAGGGGGGGGAGCAAAATTGGAGAATTAAACCCTGCACATAATTCAATTCCAAGAACAATATTATGCCCCATCCTCACGTGTGTCACACCGAGGTGCTTCCTGGGATTTCCGTCTGTAATACTGTGTTACAGAAGATCCGATAAACCAACCAGCAGTGTGCCCCCCCCCCTTGTCTTTCGACGTACCTGACGTGCTGTAAATGTATCTCTGGAATCTCTCGAGGATGTCCTGCCCGACGTAAAGGTTAGAGCGACACCTGGCGGCGCGCTGCGCTCTTTCACCATCGCTTTGCTGATACCATTCTTCGTCGCTAGATGTCAGGCGAAACTTTAAAATGGCGTTTCTATGGCGTGACCGATTAAATTTGTCATCAACGGATAACACCGAACCCGCGACCTTGAACAGGACAAGTGGTTACAGAGAATGTATGGACGGATGGGCAACACCGAATTTGAATAGATTTGTTTTCGCAGAAGAATCAGAGGATCAGGAGAAATTTTTGACCGTAGTGTTTGTGTATTTAAAATCTAATCTAAATAAAACGTAATTTGACCGAAATATTAGCCACAGATGTGGTATAAGGTGGAATGTTCGAGTCTTTTGATTGAAAAAATATCAGAATCTAATGGCCAATGAAGCTAAGCGATTATATCGCCTAGTTTTTTTAACGTAAATCTAAATATTTTACTCTTCCCTGCGCCAATAATTCGTTCCAAAAAGTAGAAATATGATACAAGAAATAAAACTCAAATATTAATTTTATTCGAAGGCACTGCAGCAAAAATTTAGAAATAATAACTGATTTTATAAAATATTGAATTGTTTTATATCTCAGAGTGATACCCTAGCAGAGTTCCGTACTTTTAGTTTCAAAAGGCATAGGGCCGTGAGATTCAGTGAAAAGTCAATTTTGTTGATGACCAAAAAATCTAGGCTACTAGTTTTATATCGTTACATTTTTACAGGTCATGCAACTGTCCTGCAACTTCTGAGAAGAGTGGGTAGGTGGCGTAGATAGTGTAATCTGCTTTTACTCAAAATGATCTCTGTGGACATCTTGCTTTGCATAAACGTCCGCTCCGTGGTCGACATTAGCCATTGAGCATAATAATGTAATATCATATCAATGGCTTAGAATGAATGGCAATTGATCACTAACCAAACCAGGTTTTGCATCCACAATGCGGGGGAAACATACATTTTAACGATATTGTCAAATCCCCAGGCCAGAATAGACCTTCCTATTACCATATACTTCTGGAATAAACCTAAATGGCGTTATTAATCTGAAATGCAAACAAAGAACTCATTGGAAGCTCAGTGTTAATATACTAAATGTTTTTTATGCGCGTAGCATAGAAAGCTAATCATGACCCGCGGCGACCTGGCCTCGTTCCTAGGCACCTGTTCGGGGTCCCGCCTAAGCTATGAAAGTTGTGTAGCCGCGACAGCCGAACAGTCCGGGGGTTGCATGGGCACCACGCAAGCGGTTAGTGACAGATAGTAGACGATGTGATTGTGGTGGGCTGTTTTCTCTCGGCTGTGCTTAATATGATTTTTAAAAATTATTATTACTAGAATGGTAGCAATAATCGAATAATTATATTTTAATTACTAAATTGTTTTTTTCTTAAACCGTCAGATATATAATTAACCTACAAAATTGACCCAATTTTAAAATATAAATATTTAGAACTGATAGCAAAAAGGAGGTCTGGAATTAAACAAGAACAATAAGAATAATTCACCTGTGTATAATATGTATAACTTTCCATAAAAGGTCCGGTTATAAGAGGCAGAGAGCAGTGTTGATGTACGTACGCTCGTGTCGCGCTGTAATCTATTGTTCCGGTACAAGAGTAGAAGTCTCAGTGTAGAGAGAGTTCCGATTGTCTAGATGTCAGATATGCCTGTTCTAACACAACGGGAGCCGCCTGTATCTTGACTTAGATTATGTCTGTGCACATCTTTTGTCTAAACAAAATTCATGCGGAAATTATGGAAAAATATAAACACAGTCTTGACTTACAACACACATTTCACGATTGCATTTTCACAAATTTACTTCACATTATAAATAAATGCCCTACATAGTAAATAACTTCTTCGGAGAAAATTAGCTGTGGTTTTCTGAAGAGAGATACGCGGAAAGCCTCGTTTCAGATTCGATCTGCCTCACACATTACAAGTACAACTTCTTACACGTTCTTACGCATTATAATTCAAAGGAATATCCAACATTGAAATTGGCTTCACGGTATTGTCGATTGCTTCGGCAGTTCGAACAATAAATGCGACTAAATTAATCGGTAAAGAGTCGGGTGTATACACTGCAGTGAAAAGCAATAGGAAAATCAGACAGACGCGCGCGCACACACACGCACAGACACCGGCGCACACACAAACACACACGCAATAAAAGTAATACAATTAATTCTTATTCACAGAGCTTTCTTAGGCATAATTTACTCATTGGTGTATTGCTCGGAACACTATGTAGTTATAATTAAAAACTAACTCCATGTCATTCTTTATTAGCAAGAAACCTACTATTAACAAGGCTAATTCAGCGGTCAGCAAACATGTACATCCACATACGTACACAACTAAACAATACACAAAAACATATAATAAAACGTTTGCTAGGATGCTTTTGATCGATCAGGGAATTGATTCGTATTTACATACACCTTTCTCGCGGTAATTATGTTGGCTAAGGTAACTCTCAATTCTGTAAGAATAATTATATGGGGAGGGTCATATGCCGACGGAATACTTTCTTTTTCTGTGTATCATTTATATTATAAACAATGTCAGTGACGAATAGGCTCCGCTCAGTGCATTATTATTGTGCTTGCTGCTGTTGCTGGAGACGGTGAGGATGGTTTTCATGATGATGATTTAAACATACAGAGAGGGCCGTAGTATGATCTGTAAAATACAAAGGCCTTCATTAAAGACTATCGCATGGCTTATGCAATAAAGGTAAAAAGTCATTAGGCCTAATTAATATTTTAATACACGCAATTATGAATTATGTACGTCCGTGATTTAAAACAAATATGATGAATAATTTATTCGGTATTCAGTAAATATTTATCAACACGTGAAAGCAAACGAAATGCAAATCTGAAAACGCGAATGGTTTATGGCTCGTCGGATTTGATGAGAACTCGATTGCAGACAAATTTATTCTTTAAAAATCCTTTTAATTTTGCATAAGTTAGCTTCTCCATATTTAATCATCAAGCAGGAAGTGTGTGAGGAGTGCCCTGGCCTTATGCTATACAGTGTGTGTGTGTGTGTGTGTGTGTGTTGCGTTTCCCTCCTGCTTTTTGAGTTTGACGGTCAATTAGTTGGATGAAACATCAAAGCACGTGCTACCTGTGCTCAGATTTGTTTTAATAAATCAGACTAAATCATTAATTATTAATATCCAAGTGTTTTATCAATATTATTTCTTAAGGTTCGTTTGACAGCATTGCTCACTCATCTTGATTCATTCATAATTGTAATTGTAATTTACGTTATCGGCCGGATAAAATTAAAGTAATCCTACTATTTTGCTAATATCCGATGACAGGCCAATATACTCCTGCACTGACAGGCGATTCGACCCCTCGCTATATATCGACAATCAATCATCTGATTTAACTTTAGGCCGTAAGCACGCGCGCGATTCCGCCTCCTGTTTTGTTATCCGCAATCTGGCCGCGATTTTGCACCCCGCGTAATTACTACACATTTACAAATATATGTTTCAGGACAGCATATAATTGCTGAGGTGGCAATTAGCGGGGCAGGGAATGTGATGACGGTTCTTTCTCTTATCTCTGCCCGTCCTTTATTACATCTTTCCCCCGTTTCCTTGAGTTCCTGGTAGCGGTGACACGCGGGTCACGTGACGACGCAAGTCGAATAAATGGTTTTGAGAGTCGCGAGGGGAGAGAATGTTTGGCTCGCACGGGACACGCGAGTAGCGTCTCTGTGCTCAAAAAATAAATATTCACAGCAGTATATGTATATATGCACATGGAAGAAGAAATTACAATATTAATTATTAACTAAATTAGGCAACGACTGGACAGCGCATTCTTTAAACAAACCAGATTAAACAAAAACGACTCCGAAGAAATATATTCCTCTATATTTACATATTCTCGCATTTATGTTATTATTGCAAGAAATCATTTTGATGATTATACGCTTGTGAAATCGCGATCGCTCCAGTCACAGGAGAGTTTCCACTTCAATGCTAGCTTTGCGGCTCAGACGGTGGGGCCGCGTTCCGGCGATCGAAGCCTTTTCTTCCTATAAAATGATTCTTTTGGTCTCTCCGTGATTCATTTTTTAAACCGCAAACGGACACTTTGGACTTGGAATTGTTCGGATTTCCAGAAGTGAGTGATTCCCGTTGTATTTTTATCGACCTACAGTGACGAATTGCACCGTTTTCTGGCGTAGGAGCTGCAGACACGCAACTTGATAGCGTGACCACCTAAGGATGACTTTGGGGACGGATATGTCCGACAACTCTGCTTTGTCCGAGGATGTGGACATCGATGTCGTTGGAGGTGACATATCTGTAGGTAAGGATGGAAAATACCTACATCACCATCACGACTATAACTTGGGCAATGACTCTGATGACAACGTTTCCCAGAACGCCAGGGAGTGCGCCTCTTCCCCGAGCCTGAGCAACTCTGGGTGTCCGGAAGAACGAGTTGGGGTGGAAGAGGAACCTGGCGGAGGAAACGTAGTTGGGGGGAAATCGGGGAAAAACACGCTGGTGAAGCCCCCGTACTCATACATTGCCCTGATTACAATGGCTATTCTGCAGAGTCCCAAAAAGCGCCTGACGCTAAGCGAAATCTGCGAGTTTATCAGCAACAGGTTCCCTTATTACCGGGAA
Organism: Petrocephalus zakoni; assembly: GCA_026774425.1. NCBI lineage: Eukaryota > Metazoa > Chordata > Actinopteri > Osteoglossiformes > Mormyridae > Petrocephalus > Petrocephalus zakoni. The sequence continues at coordinate 4,125,327 of JAODKN010000035.1, read as the reverse complement.
AAGTTCCCCGCTTGGCAGAATTCGATTCGCCACAATCTCTCCCTCAATGACTGCTTTGTCAAAATTCCCCGGGAGCCTGGCAATCCAGGAAAAGGGAACTACTGGACCCTAGACCCGGAGTCAGCCGACATGTTCGACAATGGGAGCTTCCTGCGCCGCAGGAAACGTTTCAAGAGGCACCAGTCGAATGAGATCCTCAGGGACCCGGGGGGGTTTCTGCCGGGCTTCGGCTACGGTCCCTATGGGTACAACTATGGTCTCCAGCTACAGAGCTTCCATGCCCATCACCCATATCACGCTCATCATCCTGGAAGCGCCATCCCTTTCCAGAATCCGCAGTGTCCACTCCCTACTCCGGCCACAATATTTCCTTCACCGCACTCTCTCCCCTCACTTGTGGGGTCCGACTTGAGAAAGCCATTTTATCCACAGCTTAGTCCGACTTTGCCTGGACTAGCGCCTCTGAAAGTGAGCTCTAACATCCAAAGCCGGCCTTCCTTCTCTATAGACAATATAATCGGCGCGGCGAACACTCCGGTCTCCCCGTATTCCGCACAGCCGGGCAGCCAAGCCCAAATCTTGGCGATGCTGACTCCTGCACTAGCATCTGCCTCTAACCACTTAAATATCTCCCAGGAAACGTTGTTGCAACCGAGCGGCACACAGACTTTTTCCAGCAAAACGACGAGCGTTACCGGTTGTCACTTCTAAGTCTGCGAAAAAAAACAAAAGCACAGAACTTCTGTAAGTCCCAGTAAGGTTCTATCACCATATGCGAAGGTAGGATAATATTCTTTGCGACACTATGGAGCATTCTGTTCGTCTCAACACGTGTTTCCTAATCGTCATAGAATAAAAAATAATAAACATGCGTTAAATATATTTATGGCCTGTAAATATGTATAATATCAAGGGAGCCGCCTATTAAATTCGTATTCAAATAAATGTCTCGCGGAGCGCGTGAGAACTTTTTCCGTATGTCCAGCACCCCAAGTTAAAAAGAGTAGTAGCTCAAAGAACTGTCAAGCATCCCGCAGATTGTTAACTATTATTAAGATTATTATCGTTTTATATTTTTGGTTTAGTTTGTGGAAAAAGCACTGTTCATACCGAGGCCGAAAATTCTCAGGTTTTTAATTGTTTTAAAGCACAGAGAAAACGGGGATTGTAAATAAATCCTAACCCACTCTCCTTACAGCGGTGTTTGGTGAATTTGTAATTATAATTATTCTATGTTGTCGATAGACAATTCTGTGGTTTTGGTGTAAAGCACATTACCTCTCATTCTGTTCAGCTGTTGTGGATAGGTTCTTGTCTATTTCAATAAAAAAATCTGTGAAATATGTTATTTGTAAAGAACGACAGACAAAAAAACTTCTTATAATGTTCTTAAAATGTAATTTGTCTTTGCTGTAAAGACAATACAAATAAATGTTTGTGAATTTTTAAATCATGTTCTCGTTAAATTATTTGCCCAGTAATTGCATACTAGTGTTGGCATCTTCCAGCAGAGTAATGAATGAATTGTTCTAATTATACTACTGTTGCCTGTGTGTATGATAATATTTATGCTTCTAGTAGAAGAAAGGGGATCTTTACCCGCCTTTGCGTTGTTGGAATCTTTTATTGGAAACTTTTTAAACTCCGATAGAGACTGCGTAACGCAGTTTCCCACTGCGTTACTCATGTATCGGGGGACATGACATTTCGGTACAAATAGCCTAAATAAGACGACAACGCGTTTTTTTTTCTCATAATTTACGAGCAAGGTTTTAAATCGAGACGTGTCTTTCTTCAAGAAATGTAATCTACTCAGGCCTTTATGAAGAAGGTGTACTGCGAGTTCTGCTAGCGCCCCGATATTTTAATACTTTCCATATTTTAGTTCTGTTTTCCTCAGCCCTTGCGATCACATCTTAGATGGACAATTAAGTACAGACCGAGCTAGTACAAACTATTACACCAATAGTTAAAACAATAAAAATATGACAATTACGCTACCACGCTAATTAAGAATGTTGTGTTAATGTGGTGCCGACTATATCAATCGTTGTCAAAGCGCATAAACTGACGAGTATGAGGAGATCTTTGCGCGGCGTTACCTCACACGCACAATGTATTTTTGATATTATGGAACAGTGAGCCTGCAATGTCTCTTCTGTGGCTCTCGGGGGGATGATAATCGACTATATTCTGGCGAGTAAGAATGCGTAAATGAATAGGAACAGCGGCCTTTGGAAACCTGTAATTGAATGTCAGAGTTCTACACGGATACCCACGATCTCTTGGGGTTTCAGTGCTAATTTGTAATAGCATTCTTTTTTTCATCTGGATTCTAATCCACGATAATGCGGCTTTCTGGTCGTTTGTTTATGTTGTCGCCGAAGACCCTCTCCCCGGGGCATGAATGGGCACCCAGCGAGCGGTCCCCTCCGCTACAAGCCACACACATTTGCCTCTGAAAAGCGATCTACTTACAAGGCGCTCGGCTGTCCGCTTTCAACTCGCTTGTGTTGATTCGGGGCTCGTACAAAGGAGGCAGCAGGAACTCGCGGCAGAGCAGAAAACAGGCCGATGAATCCATTTTAGAGTTGGTCAAGCACATGTTCTGACAATGAGGGAGATATAAAGCTTCTTTTATTTTGTGGAGCTCTGTGCAAATTGTTAAATTGCTATGTAGGGTGTTTCTGACAGCTGATTATTAGGCATAGAAGGTGGGCGGGCTGGCAGGCTCCTGAAGGCCTACCATCCGACTTAAAAATGTCTTAGAAGTGAGTGCATGTCTCGCAGTGTTTTCTCACAAGAAACTGTGACACGTTTAATGTTCTTGCAATTATGTCAGTGTTTACGAATTTCTGACCTAGTAGGACGCGTTTCTATCAACTCGATTTTTATTGGCCCGCCTCCGCGAGTGTCCGACAGACAACCACGCAAGATGAAAAGGGTCCACCTTATTTATCCAACTGGTGTTTTATAAATATTAAGCAAACCAAGTAACCCGATGGTAGGACAGGAAAAATGATCAAAGTATAAGCGATAAAACCGCAAGTCTAAATGATGTCAAAGTCGTGCTAATACTGTAGGCCTATAGTTTACACTGACCGTTGTGGATTTGTAGTTTCAGATGCTTTTTCTCGGGGGGGGGAGGTTATTGTGATTTCAGTTTAATAATGACTAAATAGACAATTATCTTGTTGAAATCTTTTAGAAAGACAATTTATTTTACATCTTACTAGGCAATATGGACTATTATTCTAGTCTGAAATTAAAGTTAAACAGCAAAATGAAATGGATACGAACATGTTCCAATGCTGCTTAACGTTATATTTGTTCAATCCATTTTATATTGCATCCTATATTAATTTACGTTAATTTGCGTACGCTAACACGTAAATACGGTGACTTTGTAGGTGACGATGATATTCGCGAATACCTGCAGTACTGCATCTGCACGGCCTGCGCCTTGCCGTCAATATAATTCAACTGCCAGAAAACTGTTTATAGTGAGACCCGGAAACGGCACAATGCGACATTAACGGCAAAAACGATGCGTGAAAGTTTAGACCATGAGGACGCATTCGGAAAGTACGTAGGGAAAAGGACACGGCAAAGGTAGGAGAGTATCGGCAAGACAAATACGGAAGTACCATGCGATCTATATATAAGGTATATGTCATATAAATAAACCTGAAAATAAATCAGGTTACATACTGGTAAAGTATAATAATAATAATAACTAATAATAATAATGATGTACGTTATTGTTTTATTCATACTAATGAAATTTGTCATTGCTTCTTTTTTTTAGAATTGTCTTTTGTATGAATATGTTATTGAATTAAATGAAATATTGCATGAAAAATCATATAACAAAAATGTATGGCGCTAAACAGAAATCATTAGGGAATTTAGAGAATTTACTTCTATCTGGTGACGAAATGCTGGAAAATCAGAAAGCACAGAAATATACAAAGTATTTTCAATATGCACACATTTATCTCTGAAATTGCTTAGCTTTACCACGAGTGGCGGTGCTTTTACTGAAAATATATATATCAAGACTGAATTTGGGGATTTCTGATTGTGTTTGAGAATCGCACAATATCCGCGTGGGAGGTGGGCTTACAGGGGTGGTCGCTGTGATTATAGTCGCCGGCGGCTTCACTCAAATACGGGCACGGAGTGAAAGGCAGACGGAGGTGGGGGGCAGAGGGACACGTCTGGGGTGGGGTGGGGCCAGGCCGTGGGACGATTACACTGCACTGTACTTTTGCTCGGCTCAGACACCAGAGGGTACGGCTGTTATTTTTGCCTTCATTATGCCGGCCTTAAAGCGCCCGAGCACAAAGCGTAGCATTCTCACCCATCCAGAATTTTCTTCGCGAATTCAAAGTAATTTATATGCCCACTGGTTTAAATCGTTTTCAGCAGTTTAAATGCCCGATTAGGCTGCTGCATTAATTGCTAATACGCCTCCCTTTGACACGTGTTTTTGATATGAAAAAGTATTTAACATTTATCAGGAAATACTAATTTAGTTTTGTGAAAAAAGCATTATACAGACGTTTTTTTATGCCTATCTAAAATCTTATATATAGGATATTTCTGATAATATACTTTATATATTATTGCTTATTTGCTTCATGCCGGATCAGATTACACAAAATCGGACTGTTATCATGGAAAAGTTAAACCACCCTGTGCCTGATAACGTAGCCATCTCTAGTTTTAATCAGCGTTGAATTATTATGATTTACGGGAAAGGATCTGCAGACATATTCTCTTATCTCATGGGAAAATAACACAAGCGAAAACACGGTAGCTTAACTGGGCTGCAATTATCTATGTTCCGATCAGTCTTTTTTTAATATTACATTTTTATGCTTTTGGGTGCCGGATGTATCAGGCAGATAGATAAAAAGCGTACACTATACAGTAGCTGACATGTATAAATGTGTACTATACTGCGTGTGCATTTATTGATTAAATGCGAACACCTAGCGTATTTAAGATGTACTAAACCATGCACAAATTGAACAACTGGAAGTAATTATAGTGTTAAAATTATGGAAATCATGATGCCTTTTTGCTTGGTATAAATTATATTCAACTTTATCACGCGATTATGAGCGCGTAGAAATATGAATTCTCGAGTATATTAATAAATTACGGACACTGAATTGTCATTGGGATTTCGTGGGGACGCGTCGTCACTTTGCGACTAAATGAATATTAGTCTCTTATCTCGCCGGGTGTATAAATCCGGTCCGTTTTCCAGCATTTTTCTTTGTGGTAGATTTTATCATTTTTGTTTCACAATAACTAGAGTAAAAGGGAACGTCTCAATTAGCAAGGCTAGATTAAAAGTACGTACTGAAAGGATCGTGCGCTGCGGGCTTTTTCCAAAATCGGTGACCAAAATGCCCAGAAAATGGCATTCTTGAAAGGCATAACTTTCGAAAAATTACATCACGAAGCAATATTCTAAATATAAGATATAAAGACTGCATACACATTAGTAAATGTCCAGTCAAAATACAACAGGCCTAACAAAATGAGAAGGTAATTATAAAATAATTAATTTCTATTGATGTATGTGTTGCAAATATATGTGTTGGCCTGTAGACAAAATAAACAGATAGGCCTAAATACAGAAATAGAGAGAATAAGGTATGCATCATATCTTTATACCAATGTACGACGGATTTGGTTCTCACCTTTTAAATAATCTAAATGTAATAAGATAATTATTAAGTAATTCATGATATTTCAATGACCCAGACGAAAGGTTTAAGCGATTAAAACATCTAAATATGGATGAATGGCTATGGCGACGGACGTTTCTAAGTGATAAAATAAAATTAAAAATGATATGTTTTAAAACCCGTTCATCTATCCCGTATCCCTCGATATTGAAAAGAATTTGCCGTAGTGCACTTAAAAATTTTATTACGAGTTTCAGTTGAAAAGATTTAAGTCGACCTAATTAGCTTGGGCTCGATGTCGGAAGATCTGCTTAACCTTTGTAGAATCGTTTTAAAGACGTTCTGGCAGAAGCGTGGATCGTCGCGGATTAGGGCAGCGAGCGGGATGCGTTGCTCCCGTGGAACATACACATTTATTTACATTGCAAAGTATTCTTGATGTATTGGGTATTGAATTTTTGCACGCGATACGTTGAACATGTATTGCAGATTTATTATATAAGCAGTGATCAGGTGTTTTGCTTTTGAAACACTTTTGTTATAAACGCATCGCAATCATTATCAAAAGCGAGCTAATAGATTGGAAGAAACAACATGTTTTATTTTTAAGATATTATTTTATATTTGTCTTTTGTATTTTAATTCCTCACTTAATTTCAAATGAAATCTTAATATTCCACAGAATTTTTGAAATAGTTTTTGTTGTTTTATCACAATAGTTTGGCTTGTCAGTATTATAGATATAGAAGGATATAATTCAGTATAATTGCTGTATAATTTTTTTTTTCAGTTGCATCTTAAAAACTAATATTTGTGTTTGCATTGTAACTGTGTACATTATAGCATGAAAACATTACAAACAAACAAAACGCAACATTTTTATTATCTTAATTCTAAGGTTTGAAGCAACAGGTGCTTTTAAACCTGTTTGTTCCGCTTTGATCCAAAAAACTCCAGTCCGTGTATTCTTTCGTATGCTAATGGGCCTATTGACAAATGCGGGCTCTCTGGTCGTGTGTGCGCGCGGCTGCGCGTGTGCTGTTAGTATATTCGTAGGATAAGCATGATTCTAAAGAAAGTGACAACATTACATAACACGTCTTATTTACGCATATATATATACATTGATATTGTATAATGGTGTGTTATTTAATCGCATAATTTAATAAATAAGTTACACACCAATATATTACATACTTGTATGTAAATATTGAAAAAAAATTACATTTATAAAACAATATCTTCTTGTGATTAGTTACATGCCAATTCTTAGGCTGAATTTTAAGTTGATCTATATAGTAAATTACTGTGAGCATTTTTTATTTAAACAGAAAAAGCAATTACAATCTACGAGATAACGATTGTTTTCTGGAAGCAAACGTTTCATGCTACAACATGAAACTGAAATGAAACTTTAAATCTAAAATCATTATTGCATATTTGAACTGGAGGCTTTATACAGAAAGTTTTGGTTAACCTGTCAATCAAGGCACCTGCAGAACTAGCTGTGGGTGTGCTGTCACGTCTTAATTTTAAGCGGATATAATGTGCTTTAAAAATAATTTAAATGTAGGGTAATTCACTAAATCCAGTAGTCTTTATGTCAAAGCGTTTAAGTGGAATTGATGTAACAGTTAACTACTTTTTGTTATTATTATTATTATTATTATTATTACTTGTGCATAAAGCCAGGCTCCAGTGCACATGCGCCATGCTCCCACAGATTTTTACGTAACTAGACTAAGGCGGCTAAGGTGACGGGATGTGCCCGCCTGGTTATTATCGACGCCGTAAACTGCACATGTTTGAAAGTAGCTGTTCCTTTCTGCCCACTTAGCTTAAATCTCTCCCACAGCCTACATCAGGCTCATGTTTTGGCAGCAAACAGGATAAGTTTATATTAGCCTAACAGGCATCGTTCTTCTTTCCTGCAAAGACAATATAAATTTCGTCTTGTGCACAGTGTGGCAGACTAACACCTGCTGGTGCCGGCCGCCTCACGCCAAATTACAGACGGCAGCGTACGAACATGAGCGTCGGACAGAGAGGCCGCTCGCTTCCCGGCTGTCATGTGGGAGCGGAATGATATCTGCGCCTTTTTATCGCCCCACTCAGCGAGGTCTTACGGGGTGTGTTATGTGCTGTTTTATATATTACGAGTCTATCCAACACAGCCAGTCCCCCCCCCCCCAGTTGTACTGTTGGCCTCCTGTGTCGGACTATTTCGCCTCCAGACCAGCACTCCGTAGACGTGGCTTATTACCTGACTGTTGCCTCGCAGGGGGACAGTGCGATATTAACGTTAATGTCAGCCGAGTGTTTAACATGTGACCTCCAGCGATTACCCTGACAGAGAGGCGCAGCTGTGGACCGCTGTAGGCTTAGACTTTGACAATAAGACAACTTGCATAGTCAACAGGGCCGCGTTCCTCACATTGCAGCGGCATCAATGTACATCAACCAGCGAATAAGCATCACACTCACGCGCCTCACTGGCTTAATATTAATTATTGTAATCTGTCAACATCTCGTCGTTTGCCTCACCAGCGATGCAATGTCTTAAATAGCTGCATTGACAATGACTTATATAACTATATTAAATACTGGTCGAGCATATATTCAACTAACCAAAGACAGATACAGCAACAACAGCAACAATGCTACTACTACTACTACTACTACTACTACTATTACAACAACAACAACAATAATAATAATAATAATAATAAATGTATACCGCTGCTCCAGCTACCACCGCAACCCAATAATGTTATAAATTCTAACAATCGTGTGCACATTATTATTATTAATATTAATAACATAAGCAACAATACTAATAATAATAACATTGATGATGATAATGATGAGGATGATGAGGAAGACACCTACTATTATTATAAATCGTGGAAAGCGGTTGGAAGATGATGGATGGATGGATGGAAAATGAAAACGATCACAATATTTTACTACGGACTCCATGAAGCACAACAAATGAAATGATTCGAGATGTACTACTAATTGGTCTCATAGAATGATTCGTTTTATACCTTATACGATTCTCTCGTTAGATTGACGGCTCCTTGCGCGGAATGATGGCATTACAATGATAAAGGTAACCCAAAAATCATCGTAAAGCATACACCACATGGCCCTGCAGCTACGAGACGTACAGGTAAGTTACGGCAAAGCTTCAGTCCCCAAACGGTTATATTAGTTTGTCTTTCTTGTATTGCTTTGTGTATTTTATTATGCGCTGTATTTACAACAAACTGCAATATCAGGGCGTGTAATATTGCTTGTTACAGTTACACTGTACAATTTAAATGCAGGTGACTACTTGTATTTGTGTAACAAATAAATAAAACCAATAAGATAACTGATCATTTATGATAATGTATTGATCTTTTGTTTGCTGTTGAGTTTTGCGTAGGCACATAATTATAATGCTGCACATAGGCCTTCACGCGCTGACACTTCCGCTAGCGCGGCGCGAGCGTTAAAACTGCGTATTTTAGGTTGACGTAAAGAGAGATTAAGTACTGGAGGTAATGGCCGATAGGACACAGAGTATAGGAGATTTATTAGGCGCATTAAGAGCAAACGAGGCTGTTATTGCATTTCGGCTAATGCGTGCAAAGGGGACAAGAAGCAAGCAACCAAACATATACACAGGCTACATAAATTAATTGTATCATATATAAGCCCACATATATACCTAAAGAATGAAAAGAGTGTATTTCTTGTTTCAGTATTGTCGTTTCCACGTGACGAGTTTTCTGTGGTTAATCCACTTTGGGTAAATAATTAAAAAGGTTAAAACGATTTTATTGACAAACGATTTCATTGACAAATTGTTTTAACCAAACTTTGCGCACCATTCGTATACCGCAATAAAAAAGGCCTACACTAAAAATAGTGGCGTAAAAACGATTAGCCCACCACTCCGGCACTTCCATCTATATTTGACACGACAAAGGTTTACAAATTGCAGCGAATTCCTTATGTTACTTTATAAATTCTGGCTTCCCACAATGTCCTTTTGTTATAGGCTACATGTATTTTTCTAAAATCTGATAAATGAAACACGCACGAGCTCCAACTAAAATAACGAATTCCTTCTAGCTATGATAAATACTGTCTAAAAGTGTGTGTCAAATTTAATTAATCCACATTAGTCTAAGAAATGAACTCGAGCATGCACAACTCAACGGGTGAAGAAAGTTTAAGGTAGATATTTAATCTCTTTTTTGAATGTCAGTGTGTTTTCGGAAAGTATGGCAAACCCGGCGATAAAAATGAAGTTTACTATCCGGAATGAAATGCGACCTGGACGGGGTCGCGGGGCCAAACTTTTTAAGACTAATGTTTATTTAGAGAAGTGAGCGCTGTCTATGCGACTCCCCGTTGGCCCAAAAACGCAGCGCTAATGTCTTTAGCAGAGCTGACCGGACCAGCGCAGTCCAGCGCCTTCACAGAAAGGCTGGCCGCGTCCGAACCGGGGGGGCTCCGGATCCTCGTCCGCATAAAGAGGACATTCAAAGAGAACATTACGCGATGCCTATGCTCAGACTCCACGCGATCCGTACTGGGAAGATCAGGTAAACATGCACCCAGTGCAGATGTAGCTGCGGAGCAGTTGTTGCGGACATCCTAGGGAAAGCGCGACTTGGGCATGTACACGCGGAGACCCGGTGGAGTGTCGTGTTTTCTTACAGTTCGTGAAATTGAATTAGATACGGTGAGGAATGTGACCTCTTCACAGACCCGCACATTTTCCAACTCCCAGATTCGTAGTGTTGCCGGGTATTTTTGTTTGCTCAGCTGGATTCGCTATAAGACACCCAGTTCTTCTCGTCCCTGTCTCCCTCCCTCCCTTCTTCCCTCCCTCCGTCTTTCTGCCTTGTTTCACCCCGATCTCCGCTCCCACTGCTCCCCCACCGCCGCCACCAACGTGGATCTTAAAGAGAACATGCTGTGGATTTAGGGGAGGTTACACAGATTGTGGAGGACTTAAAAAAAGACTCTTAGATATCCAGTTTAGGGTCAGGGTTGCATAGGGCACAAGCCAGGGCTGTGTGTGCTGAATGGCGTGCCATCGCGAGGCTTGCAGTCACACGCCGCAGACAATTTAGAGACCCCAAGTCATCTAACTGTCTGTGACTGTGGTAGGTGACCAAAGTGCCTGTAGTAACCGCAGGCAGCTTGGGAGAGAACGTCTCCACACACAGAGCCAAAAAGGGCCTCAAACCCCCAACCCCAGAGCCACGACAGAAATGATCTCTGTAGTTTTCTCTGGCATTCTGTCTTTATTAGTTTTATTCAAAGGAATAACGAAAAAAGATAACGTTATTAAAAGTAATTTTGATTGGGCACTATGCATATAACGTGATTTTCAATAGCGAGCAGAACCTTATTGTTTTTGGGGCTAGCATCTGCCAATACCTCCTTTGAAAGAGCGCTGATGCGCGGAGGCAGGAAATCTGCACCTTCTCTGATTGGAGACGCAGTGCCACTTAGCCCCGCCCCTCCGCGCCCTATAAACACTCACATACAGGACACTCCTGATCCTGAAAGCTCTGGGACGTAATGCTGCATCAGCTCAGCTGTAAACATGATACAAAAACAACCGAATCTCTCCCCTCCCCCCCCCCATTTCTAGTTTCCACGGAAAACACTTATGTAAAGGGTGGCTGTACGGAGGGATTCACAGGCTAACACCCCCCCCCCCCACACCACTGACACTCCTCAGCCTGACCCCAACCTCCTTTCCACCTTGCTTTGAAGGGACCATGCTGAGGAGCACATGGTGTGACAGATCTCTCAAAGGGCCACAATAGGAACTCAAGTTCCCCGGATGACTCAAGACTCTTAATGTTCCACCGCGCTCGAGAACCTTTCCCCCCCTCCTTGCCACTTTTCCTCTCAAACCCCTGCTCAACAGAAGCCAGAGGGGTGAAGTAATGGGAACAGAGAACGAGAGCTTTTGGGGGGGGGGGTGGGGGGGTTGGTAATTAGAACATAAGACCCCCTCCATTAATAACTGAATAACACATAATCCGCTTCTGCAGCACCTTTAGCAGCAGAGTCAATACTGACACGGCCGGGCCGCCCTGTTCAGAACGGCAAACAGCATTCTGCGGGCCCTGCAAGGCAGCCACTGCACTGGGGGAATTAATTGAGTGGACGAGGCCCTAGCATCTCATTTCTAAAAGCTACAGATAGAGCACATTCACATAGCCGGCTGCAATATAATACCTCTGCAGCAGGACTGTGAACCAGCTGAGCCCGGCTTAGCAGTCAAGCCGACGCATTTACTTACAGATTCGACTGAAGATATAATCGCGATTAATTTATATTATTTACTCGTACATCAGCGAGCCTCCGTCAGAGGAGGGGATCTTGCAGATCATTGTGGGAGTCTGCTGTTCTCCATGGGGATTGATGATTGAAGATTAGATCTGAATTTCACTCACAGAGAACTGTGCTGTTGGCTAATCAGCGTTGTCATCTTAATAAATCATCTGCTTACAGTGTTACAGAATCAATATAACATCAAAGAGCACGACTATGGTATATCATTAAATGTGATCCATCTCTACATGCCTGGAAATGCTATATACACTTACATACTTTATATGTTTTATATTTAATACACTTTAAACGCTTGAATGTTTTAAGATCAGATCCCCATATAATTCATATATGTCACTTTCAGGTAAAAGCAGATTAAACAGGCTGATTTCATGTTACTGGACTCCAGCTGCTCCTGAGAGCTCCGGCAGGTAACCCCTGCAGCATCTGCACAGAGCCTGCCCCCCCGCAGAAGGATGCAACGATCCGGCAGGAGCAGTAGGCGCTCGGGAGAAGAAGTCAGGATACGGGTGCGAGTGTGGTGTTGTGGGGGCCTGTGAAAAGAAAGAAGCCTTTCTGAGCGGATGGTGCCAGGCCGGGGGGGGGGGGGCGTAGGTGACCCGGGCGTGCAGGGCGGGTGGGGAGTGCCC
>JAODKN010000035.1:4053525-4073819 GCA_026774425.1 Petrocephalus zakoni | reverse complement strand
CCCAGTGGAAAACCCCCCAAAAGTGAGCTGAACTGAACCGTGTCGTGCCGTACTATGCAGTGGAAAAGCGCCATATGTGGTTCCCTGTGTGGTACCTGTGATAGGCTCCAGACCCCTATGACCCTGTCATGGACAAGCTGCTGGATTTATGGATGCTTATTAATGTAAAACAGTGTTTCCCAATCCGATCCTCGGGGTCCATGTCTTTGCTCCCTCCAAGCTCCTGGTAGGAGCAAAAATGTGGACTGTGTGGCAAGGGGACCCGAGGACCCGGTTAGCAAATGCTGAATGCTTTTTTTGTAAAATAAAGTGTACTAAATCAGGGGTACTCTGCATGTTGGGGTGACCTCAGTCGTGTTTTTCACACTTTCACACTTTTGCCTCACAATCACTACCCTCCCACATGACAAATGCCTCCTAACAATCATCCTATAATCACAACTCATTCTATGAGTAATAAGATGAATCATAAAAATCGGAATAATAATACCAATAATACCAATATATCGTGTTACTGTGATTATTACCACTTTTATGTATATAATGATGAAGGTGGTGTCAATGATAATGATGGTGTTGATGATGATGGCAGGCATGGCACCCGTCAGATCCGTCCTGTACGGCATGTCCCCGCTGGATCGGTGCCTGCCAAGATGCAGTTGTTAATGCTATTGTTTCCAGTCAGATGAAAGTGCACTCTGCCCTTGAAGTCCCAGAGTGGCCTCTATTTCGCCCACGTCGCCCCGCAGACAGCGCAGCTGCTGCGCGCCTCACAGCGCGACGGGAAACAAAAAGCTCGCCATTACGGCCCTCTCCTTCCACCCTGCTCCTTCGCCGGTGTGGCCCCTTCTATCAGCGCCAGCCCCGTGTGATCTTGCTGCCTCTGTCTGTGTGAAATACTTGGGAATGGACTGTCAGCTGCCCCGAGGCACCTATTCTCGCGCGGAGCATCCTTCCACCTCTCCCCGCCCGCTCTCGACAGCTTTATGACTCGGGGCTCCGTTTCCACTGTGCTCTGTATTTGTAAAAAGAAAGAAAACCTTCCCTTCACTCCCGCTGAGGAACGCCACCCTCAAGGAGATCTACTTAATAGCTGCATCCCTCAAATGAAGTGTCACTCGCGAAAACAGACGGAAGCCCTGACGGCCGCTATCTTTCTTTGGCAAACACTGGCGGATCTTCACGGAGGTGCATGTCCGACACGAGTCAACTGGTAACTCCTAGAAGGGAGAAAAAGAGAGAGAGACAGAGAGGGAGAGAAAACAAGAGACAAGGAAGAAGGGTAGAAGAAAGGAAGAGGAGAGAGGGATAGGGAGCCTGGCTGAAGTGCCGACCCTCAGTGCCATCTATGGAAATGTATGTATGAAGTATAATTGCAGAGAGGAGTTTGACTATTAAAAAGCTTCAAGGACTCGTTTTATCAGGGGCCAAAGACAGAGTGTCAGTAATCAGCATCAGCTCCAACTCCGACGGTGGGGAGGGAATTAATTTGCCAGGGAGGGAAACAAATTAAGGCGCTACTCAGGGAGCGCTCCATCAGACAATGCCATATATAAATGTTTTATCTTGGGCGAGACAGGTTAGCAAAGGTTTAGTGCATCTCCATTTTCACAAGGGCCCACACTCCAGGGGATGTCCTGCGGGTCGCTCTCTGCTCTCCACCGGAGTGCTGGGGCCTGGCGTATCCCCCCCCCGGCCGCGCACCCCTCCACCACCACGCCACCGGTACCCTATCACCTTCTCTCTCCTTCTTCGTCACTCTGCCTCTCGAATCTTTCATCTCATTCCGGCCACAGGGCTAAGCGAATGGGTCCCTCTCACTCTGGATAACATAAAGCCATGGCACCTAGATTTCCATAGGCCAGGCTCCTTTGGCCACAGGACTCTCTAGAGGCACTGCCACCCCCCGACACCCCCCGTGGAGCCAGGCCTGGATTTCAGTCTGGTTCAGGACCATAATCTTCACGCCAGGACCTGTGTGTATATTATGGGATACAGTGTTATTCTGGGGAATGTGCACTCCAGATCTGAGAGGCCAGCGTATACTGATTCATGGGACGAAGCCTACGACTTCATAAGTCTCCATTTATAGGGAAATCTCATTGTTAGACACGCAGAATCTTAATGCGGCCTCCTAACCACAGGTATTCAGCGCTGGCTTTGAAACAAGCCGCTTGATTTATATTAAAACCCAACACCCGTGTGATCCGACTGCCAGCTGCAATGGCCAGTACTGAGTTAATTTAATAATCCATGAACATCCAGCTATTAAAATATAAAGCATGTGCGGAGGTGACAAAGAATAGTTTGCGGTAATCTGGGCAGTATTCCACCGAGGACGCGCTGCTCAATGAGCGCCCTCGTCAATCACGTGATAATTATGAAGCGTATGACAAACATACATATTCATAACAAGTCCTTAAGTCTGAGTGTGAAAAATAAATGAAAGTGGCTCAGTGTTTCCACCAATGTTATTTTGTCTTTCTTTCCATAGACTTTAAGAGGACCTTCGCAGCTGAGCAGTAAAACAGCCCGAGCCTAATATAATATTATGTGAAATACAATAATGAACTGTAAGGTAATATGTCTCAACTATAAACTTTATGGCTGAAGTGGACTTTAAAAGATATAAAGGCTTCATGGTTCTGTATGCTTAGGTGGGAAGTCGGAATCTGTAACATCGGGTGTGTCGTCAGCCAATAGGACGTGTTATTTTTAAGGAAGGAATGCAGCTATTGAATAAATTATGTTACTCTTTAGAACCTAAATCTAAAGCTATTTATTGAGTCTAAATCTATATATTGAAATTCTTAATAATAACAATGTTGGTTACAATGTCAATGTAAACAACAACAACAACAACAACAACAACAATAATAATAATAATAATGCCATTATACTAGGAAGCGTATGTGGAGCGCTGTTTCTTTGCAACCCCATGGTTGTGGGCTTGAATCCTATCTCCGGATGGATTCCTCATGTGCGGGGGGGGGTCTGAAGGCACATCACATCGTGGGGGGCGGAATTTTCTCCAGCGACAAGAGGGGGCGGAGCAATGCGTATCGTGCCGTCGCAATAGTCACACAATAGTCACACCGTGAAAGGATGCGATGGCCGGAAGATTCAAAAGAATTTTAGAAAAATAACGATTTCATCATTTCCAATAGGACTATCGTTGTTTAAGGGTAAAGTTTCAAGAAAAAAACTAATGCCTATATGGTAAAAGGCTTGTCTGGTACAGGACTACAGTCTTCGTTAGATGCGTGTCTTCCTCGCGCTCTGCATGCACAGCGAATTGGCCTTAGTAACGCTCGGATTCATAATAAAAAATAAGAAACACGTTATTATTATTATTTATTTGTTGGGAAGGGGGTCTTTCGATATTGGGTTGGGGATGCATCCCCCGTCCTCCGATTTCTGACGCCAATCCTGTCCAGGGTGTACCCCTGCATTGGAGCCTGTGGCGTTTGGGGCGGCTCCCTGCCCCAGCCCAAGGCCCAGCCCAGAATTAGTTGTTAGAAGATGTTAGTAATCAATAATAATAACTAAATAAATCAAACAAACATACAACAACAATAATAATATATTAAAACTATCTCTAACGGTTTTAAACGTTAAGTCCATAGCGCTTAGTGAACTGGATCGCCTGTCGTAGGACTGAAATTTGCAGTCACGCTTCGTTAATATGTTATTTAAGCGTATAACTCTGACGGTGCCGTTTTGATTAGCAGATCGTAAAGTAGCCCAATTGCCAGTGAGTTAATGACAGCGTTTCGCGCGTTTAGGCAGCGACAAGGATCGAAAACCCCCAAACACGCCCCCAGCACACACCCCTTTGCTGAGGGTGACGAGGCTCGTGCTCTAATGAGGGGGATTTAATGGATTTATAGCAGCTTAGGATTCCGGGTTTCTGTGGGGCTCCTTCTGAGCGGCGAAAGACGCCTAATTGGTGTATAGTGTTAGCCCGTCCGCGGAGCACACACACCACCAAGCACCAGCTCGCTTCCTTACAGCTGTAAATGATGCATTACTAAGTGAAGTGATTAATGGCCACTGTTGACACACCACGACTCACAGCAACGAAATGTGTTCCCTGCATTTAACCCATAAGTAACATTATGGCATAAAAGTGGGCAGCTGATTCGGGGAACGTCAGTGGTACCCTGCTGCTCGGAGAATCGACCGCAAGTGCGCGTCCCTAACCATTAGGCCAGCACGCTCTTGGAGACAGCCATTATAGATGTACAGCGCCGATCGTGACAACGACGACACGCCGTGCTGGTTAGACGGTGAGCTACCGACAATTTATCGGAGGTTGCATACAGCCGCACGCTCACGATTTCTGCAGGCCTCCGCTGCGAAAGTGTATTTTAGCTGGACGTCCTGCATTCAACACCGAAAACAAAGCAACACTAATTATGCCGTATTTATTTCCCTGTTCCCATAGCCGTGGTGGCGGTATCACTAATATGCATTATTATTGTTAAATTAACGCATGTCGCCCAGTGTGAAATTAGATTTAACTAGTCAAGTTCTGACCTGCTTAAAATGAGATAATTGGTGTTAGATGTTGTGCAGTAATGGCGCATGCTCGTGGGGAGATGCACTAGGACTGCGTATTCTGTATTTTCATTGATTGCGTATCACCACGCAAAAAAACGCCCAGTTCCTCAATGCGAAATTTCGTTTTAACCCAAGTATGTGAAATCGACAAATCTGTCTGTACTAGAGAGTCTTATCGCGTGTTTTAGTCTAAATACATGCATCTTACTTTTGATCAAACCTCGCCGTGTGTGTGATAAGAGCACGTAGTTTCTGCTCTGCGCTGTTTGCAGTTCCCACAGAAACGGCTGCCCATCTGAATTCCAACAGGGAACAGGCACACGATTACTTGACTCTAATCGTTGAAATTGAAACATATTGATTGACTCATTATTATTATTATTATTATTATTATTTACAGTAGTTCTTCGCTCGTTCTGTTTTAACCAATAGCCCTATTCTTATTAGAATTAACGACGTTTTAATTTAAATCGGCACTAACACAGTCAACCAGTTGCCTGGCCTCTCAGTCGATAGTAATTTGTTGATTACATGTGTCCATTGATCAAATGTCTCTTGGGGTCGGTCGGAGGTCAGCCGCCCCCCCCGGCCCCCCGGCACCCCCTTTCCTCTCAATTAGGTGCTAATCCGGGAAGTGCTGACCTGTTCTTGCTGGCACGACGCATAGCTGCGCACTTCGGGGTAATGTAATACATCCAGCGTCCCTAACCGTGACGTGACAGTAACGACAACAGCTGCCGCAGTAACAATAACACCATTAATAATTATTAACAACATCATAACCGAATCAGAAAGTGACAGAAAGTCACCGTGTATTTATTAACGTTTAACGTTAAAATTCATATTTGTAATTAGCTGTTTGTATAATTATAAATATGTTGCCGCAGTTCTACGAAATCGATATGAAAGTGTTTACTTCAAGGAGAAAAATTCGCTGGGAATGCTTAAAAACGCGGTTAAGTTCTCGGCGTCGTTCCTCTGACTGGCGCGTATGGGATTTTCGGTTTGTACAAGAGAAGATGGTGACAGTTGTTGAAGCCCCGTTGAGTTTATTAAAATCGCATTTTGGCAGGGTGCGCGGGTAAACTTTGCAACGCAACTAGATTTATTAGAAGGGCAGCAGAATTTGTTTTCTTCGAATACAGTGTAACGTTTTCCCTTTAGGTGAGCGGCGTAATGACCCTCCTTCGACCTGCCCCCGTAACAGTTTGTTTTGGCAGAATCTAGGAATTTGCTGAATTCCAAGGAGGGAGGGGGGGTTACTGCCTGCAAAAACTTCAATTAAATAAAAAATAACATGAAAAGCAGCAGAACTGAAAAGTAGAAAAACAGGAAAAAATAATTTATAAAAAGTGTTCTTAATTTCCTCCCTGTGAGGAAGCAGTGCCGACTGGCTGTAATCTCCGTACCAGAGCGAGCGGAACACGGAATTGTGGGACTGAAGACAGGAACGATCCTTTAATGTGTCCATGTTCATTCTCGCTCTCTTACTATAGTTACGGCTCTCGTGTCAGTCAGAGTTTCTTGTCTTGTCATCGACCTTTCGCTCCTCGCATGCACGAGCCGCGCCGTGGCGGGGAAACATGGGGAGTGAGATCGGGGACAATCTGGAACCAATTAGGCCGCTGCAGCCACCCAGAAACTCGGTGACGGATGGGGTTCTTGTATTTATAGCCGTGGTAATTGGCAACACACAGACACACACACACACACACACACATGGCAGCTCGGAGCAGGCGGGGTTGTGGGCTGAACCCAGCAAGATTTATATGGAATTATGTAGGTGTGTCTTTGGTATTTGGTATTTTACTGATGTACCGACACAAGGTGGAGTTAACGCGGCGGTTCTCTAATAATTTGTGGTTTGTGTGGTGATTCATTTTAATCCATTAGGCTTCAGTAGGCAGCTTACTGAAGCTGAATCAAAACTCCGGCACTCTCTTCCAGTCCCAATCCCTGATTGGTTTTCTGCCGGACTGCGAAGCCCCGGTATTGGGTGGACAGTGGTCACATGACCGGCTCTTCACCCGGTTCAGAAGCCGCACATGGTGTCGGTGCGTCAGTGCCGCATGTGAATGCGTACACGGCTGCACATCTGCCTCTCGTTAAGCCCAATGAATGGCTGCCATGTGCGCTGTTGATAAATAGGGAACCTCTATTTATTGGAGCACAACAAATTGGCTACAAACACAGACACGCCGTCGACGCGCCATAAATATTCCGCGCGCTGAAAGTTTTAAAATGTGCTGCAGGTATTTTACAAGAGGCACCCTTCATTCTGCCTCATGTCTTAAGTTATTTATTTTTTAACCCCTTCCTTTCTTCTTGTTTGCCCAGAGCCTCATAAAGACAGGGACGAGGGCAGCGGCTGCGCAGACGGGGGCACTGGCGGAGCCGTGGCTCCTGAACGTGAGATCTGTAAGCGCGTCATCCCCCGAAAGCCACCGGGAGTTCCTGAAGGTGGCCCTGGCAGAGCACCCCTAAACCTGTATAATTGCATATTTGGAGTTTATCTGGGTTTATGTGAAAATGCACAAGTTCTCCTTCTTTGGTGGTCCTTAAGCACAACCATATGTCTAAAGGGCTTCCCCTCATCCTGCTCCTCCTCTCCTCTCATCTTGTTTCCTCTCTCTTCTCCTCTCCACATCTCCTCTCCACTCCTCTCCTCCATCATTCCCTTTCTTCTCCCAGAGCAGCCTCGCTCATTCTATCACTGGACTGTCTCCTCCTCCCCCATATATGCATGTATAACGTCGTAACATACCCCAAAAGCCGCCACTAATGTAGCTCCAAGGGCAGGCCCGCCGACAGAGAGTCGCCCCGGCCGCTCACGGGGCCCGTGCGTGGGCCGACGATCCCGCGACACGTCAGGTCGGCGCGGGGAAGCCCGGGACCCCAGGCGCGGGGGGGCCCGGGACCCCAGGCCTCAGGCGCGGGGGGGCCCTGCTCGTGTGTGGCCTTGTTTTTTCTCTCCCTTTTTTCACTTCAGAAAACTGATCTGTTTTAAAACACGTGCTAAATATTACCATATTTACATTTTCCTGTTTCAAAAAGGCAAGGGGTGGGGGTGGGGGGGCAGGGCTTTTTGGTGCAGAGGGGTCCTGGGCCGAGACTCGGCGCTGTTTGAAACCCTAAACCCCTTTCATGCTTATTTATTTTATGATTCTGCAGGGCACCCTGTTTACACTTTAAGTGCAACATCTGGATTAGATAATTTGTTGGGAATTAAGCAGGCCTGGGTGCTTATCGACTTCGCCTAATTAAATTCTTTTTTTTTCTTCTTGTCCATTTTATTATTTTCTTTTACTGTAGATGTGTGTGTGTGTGTGCTGTCCTTTTATTGGAAAGTGGGAGGTGCCTAGTGTAATTAAGTCCCGCCCACTCTTAATAACGTATCCTCAATTTAAGCCTGTGCTGACTGTTCACCCCTCACCTCTGGCTACTGACGACCGCATGCAGTGGCACTGGCGACTCCCAGAAGCCTGACCGCTCACGCCCCATCGCTACGCTGGCCGTCTGTCCCTATCACGTAGGAAAACCTGGCACCAGACATGGCTTAGAGCTTTATAATTGATCCGGGCAGTAAACAGTCTGTGCCCTAGCAAACTCTTGAAAATGTTGGCGCACACATATTTGTAATCCATCCATCATCTACCCACTTCTGTGGCCAGCTGTGGCCTGGAGTCTGTCCCAGGCAGCGTAGGGCACAGGGCTGGGGGAGTGCGAATTCATTGCAGATACTCGCAATATCACATTAAATTGGAAAAATAATACATTTGTCCCCTTAGATCCTGACCAATGAGGACCATTTATCGGAATGGCAATTTTCCCTCAAAACAGCTTCAGTTTTCAATTTCCTTGTAGCAGCCAAAGCTGAACCTAATCACAGAATTACTGTAATATGGACATAAATTAGATGCCTATGATCCCAGGCTGTAGCCTCTTAGTTCACATGTAGTTCAAGAGATTCTGATCTGTCTGTGGATGACTGGTTATTGTTTTATTATCTGAACTCTCCGCTTCCAGAGACGTCGCGCCGGATTTTCCAGGGCCCGGCTCCGAAGTGGAAGTTGAAGAGTTCCTTTCCTTGTCATTGCTCGCTTGGCCGACGGAAACGGTGTCGACGGGCTTTAAGCGCAGTGACTCGAGAGCATTGTTTTGTCAGAATATAGGTAATAGTACAGTATGACCTATACGCACTCACTCATTACGGCGTGCTGCCGGCCGTGGGGCCACATTCCTGTTCCCTCATGTCTCCCCAGAAGGTCCTCAGCTCCCGACCTGTCACTGGGGGCCCAAGCTGGCCCCCCCGGAGCCCAGGAGAGAGGCTCCCTCATATTCCAGGACACATGTCTCCGGCTGATTTGTGGCTCTTTTATTGACTCTTACCATCTGTTAATACGGTTTCCCTCGCTCCGCGGTGTACACGTTTGCCGACACGCGGACAGGGGAATGGAGACGGCAGGAGTAACGGGGATCATGGGGGGGGGGGTGTTTACAAGGATATGTGGAGGACTTAACAGCGAGCAGTATGTAACAGCAAATCACATGACTCACGGGGCTCCAGGCCGCCGTGTCACGCTTATTAGTAACACACGAGAAACAGCGTCCGGGACGCAGGGCTGAGGATTCGGTTTGCCGCAGAGTTTTCAGCTGCGTTTCCTCCTTGGCTCTGTGGGGGTGTGTTTGTGTGACAGGTTCTCTGGGTTAATTTATTACAGGTGAACCTTCCCCCCCTCCCCCAAGCAAGCTGTGTCCTTCTCCGGGGGGTTCTGCCGGCTGTTATCTCTGGGCCACTTGTCCCACTTTCCATCCTTCCTGCTCTGACCTGCCGTATATCTCGCTCCGACGTTTTAACGTAGTGAAATAAAAGACCGGAAGCTGATAGGAGTCAATTTACAGTGCGAGCCGACCCGGCCCGGCCCGGCCCGGCCCATCTGCTCGGGCCTGGCAGTGAGAGAGAGGAGAGGGCGGCACACCGTGCCATACGGGCGAGACAGAGAGGCAACTCCTGCTGAAGCTTGTCCCCTGGGGCCGGCCGCTCATGTCGTGCAGGAAGGAAGAGCCCCTGGCAGGGGGAGGCGAGTGTGGGGGGGGGGGGGCATGCAGCAGGAGCCAGGCCCTTAGAGGGAGTGTGGGCCAGCTGCTGTCATCTTAATGTTCCTCCTCATTCTGAGCCACCCCTCCGCCCTGCAGCGGGCAAGACGTTGGCCCTTCTTCTGGAAGGAGTGGCAGCTGCGAGCTGTCGGACGAAACGCCCCGAGCGGCTGGGTGGGGGCTGTTTGCATAAACCTGCTCAAACTTCGGGAGTCAGGAGGAGGGCGGGGTCACAGCTGCCCCCCCCCCCCCTCCCAGGCCGCCTCCCGCTCCGCGGGGAATTCAGCCACACGCGGCCGGCCGGCTCCCTCCCCGCTTTGCTTTTTGAAGGCTTGGAAGCCCGGCTGGCCGTATCCGGGTCCAAGCTGAGCTGCGCTCTGGGGCGCTGACGGGGGAAGACGTGACGGAGGCAGCGGTTTTAATCAGGGGTTGCCGGGATCCGCGGAATCTGATCCAGCTCCCCTAAACAAAGCGATTCGGACTGTTTCGGCTTTTGCCGAGGCTGGGAGAGACAGCCTCCGTGACAGGAAGAGGCAGCAAAAGGAATGACGGCCCTCTGGCCTGACCGTTATTTCCACTCGCTAATTAGCTAGTTGCATAATGTCTCGGCGACTTCACAAATAATATATCTGTGGAGGTTCTAAACTTAATGTCGTTCCCCTTAAAAAATGCTGCATACTTCTTGAGTGGTGAAATTAGAGATGTGTAACGAAGTGATGTTTATCCCCTAAAATCAGTGACATTAGGGGGTCTGTTTACAGTGCATAGTCTAGAAAAGGCTTGCTATGTCTTCAAACTGCAGCCTTCTATCCAGAGGTGTTTCTGCATTTTATATATAACATAATTCCCCAGAGGCTGTGTTGGAGGGCTGACCCAGGGGTCCATCACCATTTATCTGGGACCAGCCGAAAACAAACCTGCTGGCATTTTCAACGCGCCTTCCCGCAGATAGAGGCTAGTACCCATACCCGTCTGTGTCATCCGAGCTCTCTGCCCACCCCCCTGCGTGATGGTTTCCCCTCAGAAAGGTGCGCTGTGCTAACCACTGCTTATTCTCCATTGACTATAAGCTATTGAGAAGCCTTACGCACGTTTGAGCCTTCAAGTACATGAGTGGCTTCATTTGGAAGTACATTACATAAAAGTATGTTATTAGATATATCTGGGAGCCATGTTTTCTGTGTCTGTCCCAGTTATGAATGAAAAATTCTAGACGTGTATTTTTGGGGTGTACTAAGAGCCCGTTGAACTTGATCCAGGGTTGCTCTCTGTCCTAATTACTTTTGTAATCGACCAGCAGGGGGCAGGTCCCCTGTACTGTTGGACAGTGGGGTGGGGGTTGGGGGGGGGGGGTGAAGGCAGATGAGGCCTGGTTTGCCATCCGCCCAGTGCCCCCTGGGTCCCTGTGCCCCCTGTGTCCCACTGCCGGAAATGATCACCAGACAATGAATAATGCGAATCTTTTACCCAGCCAGGCCCTGCTCCCTTGAAGCCGTCCCCGGGCCTGTAATTATCAGCGATGACGAACAACCTCTAGTAAACAAGGGCAGCTTACTTGGGGCAGCTTGAGCTCCTCCTTGCCCATGTGCTGGTTCCCCTGTGATATCTGCAGTATGGGAGGAGGCCAGCATCGGTGGAGCTCGATGAAAGCGAGAGTGGCGGCCAGACCCGCGAGCTGAGGGGCCTCGTGCTTCTCAAACCCACAGTGGAGCTCCATAACTTCCTCTCCGTTTAATCAAACTTCTCCACCACATTAAAGCTGTTGCCGGCCCACCCCGGCCCAGCGGGGGTATCCCCCGCTGCCCCAGTAAGAGATTACAGGTGTCACCAGGCAGGCCCCGTGTATGGGTGGGGTGGGGTGC
Source organism: Petrocephalus zakoni (assembly GCA_026774425.1). Classification (NCBI taxonomy): domain Eukaryota; kingdom Metazoa; phylum Chordata; class Actinopteri; order Osteoglossiformes; family Mormyridae; genus Petrocephalus; species Petrocephalus zakoni. Next base: position 4,062,297 of record JAODKN010000035.1, on the reverse strand, counting down.
ATGCATACAGGGTCTGTGTGTGCCTTTGTATTTGGGCAAGGGGAATCACAACGTTATCTAGCCATTTATCATAAACACATCCTGATGGATTTTTCACTTGGCATGGACATTTCTAGGAAGGCTGGGGGGGGGGTCTCTCAATAGATCCCACTAACTGGACCTCCAGACTTATATTTTGGGGCCCAAACGAAGTGCAGGGCCCCCTGAATCTGTCAGGGTATCCATGGCTCCGACGCCTCAACACACACAGAGACACACACACTCACACGATCTGGGGGGGCTTGTGCGGAACATAAGCCCATTCCCATTCCCATGGGGGGCATAGCCCGTTCCCAGCAGGCAGTATTGATGTAGGTGATGGAGAAGCTCACACATAGACAGCTGTGACTCAGAGAGCCTTTGATCAGAGAGCCAGGGACAAACAGCCGCCCCGGCCCCAGGATGGGGGCCACAAGTGTGTCCTTACAGGTGGAAGGCGGGCCGCGGCAAATAAACACCTGCTTGCCCTCTGCTCTGTGGCAAAGACGCGCTTCCTGCTGGACCTTACACTTCCTTTTCATAAGGCACAGCAGTAGCACTATCGCTATTATCATTATTATTTTTATTATTATTATTATTATAACACCAGCATAATGTTCATTAAGTTATGGGACAGTCACCAGTAACATTATTGCTATTTGCTTATTTCCCGTGGTTTATCTTTTAACTTACAAAAGCCAGTGCATAGAATACTAGGCAGATTCTGGGTCCGATAACTTCGATTATACAACATTTTGTTCAGTTACGGGGACAACATGGATTTACGGATTATTAATACGGGAAGCTGATGGTCCTCACTGGCGACAGGTTGAGGTGGGCCTGGACAAAGCGTCGGCGATTTCCCGGCTGGAAGGGCGCGCATGTCTACGTGACATCAATCATTCATCTGCCCTGATCCGGAGCCACTGTCTTTCTCTTTATTCTTATCTTTTTCCAGAAAATGTAGCGTTTTCTTACTGCTTTCTTATTTCCCTGTCAAATGCTTCATTTCCTGCCAGTAATACAAACACAATATTTACTACAATTGACTTGAGTTTGTGCGTTTATCTGATTCTTAAAGTAAAAGTTCCTGCTCAGATTACTAGCAGAAAATAAAATTATGCGATGTAATTAAAGGCGACTTATTAAATACTGCAATTTGCATTACGTAAAGCAAGCGTATCGAGCGCGCAATACATTTTCTGTTTTCAGTAGGAACACACATGCCTGTCAAAAAAGGAATATGTTCATAATCTGAAACACGCCTGACTGGGGGCGATGGAAGAATTCGATTTTATTTAGGAGAGCTGCAATACACAAATACAATTTATTTTCAATATAGAGCAACTTAGGCTCCCACTACGAAGAAACTCACAATAGCTTGCAGCTTGTGCCAATTTAGAAGAGCCCGCGGGGGTGGGCAAAAGTAGTAATGAATAAATAAATTAATAAATAAAGGCTTTGAAATGCGAGTGCATCGGATCTTCAAACGGCCCGAGCCCGCTGCCAAGCACAACTTACAAACACACTCCTGCGTCCCGCGGTTTATTAGCCTTGACGCGTTTCCACGGAAAATTAAATTTGACAAAATAAATGGGAAGCAGAGAGAAGCGCGGATGGATTTCAGTTGCTTCTTAACGACGGACATCCTCTTCCTCAGCTAAGAGTAAACAGGTTTTAGACTCATACTTGCTTTGCTTAATAATAAGTAAGCAACAAACGAGTCGTCTTCTATTTTGCATAATTTTAGAAATTTTAGAAATAGAATGCTAATAGCTGAGCAGCCAAAACAACAACTATAACCACAACAATATTACTATTGCCTCGGCAACAACAACAATAATAATAAATAATAATAATAATAATAATCAACAATAATTAATAATAATAATAATGTTCCCATATATAATGATAAAGTTTATTGTTGTCGTCATCAGTCTTTATGGTGGTATTGTGACTGTAATACTCGTACAAATATTTTATTGCAACACAGCCATCTTAATCTCAAAGTACAGAATACATTTAAGAGAAACATGCACCGTAGTTCTATAGCGCCTCGTCGAATTATCGAAATGTTAATATTTAACTGAAAAACATCGTTATTTCGTTTTATTTTGATAAAAAAAACGTGCCCCGTCTCAGAGTAGTGGCGTATCTCTGTAGTTCCTTATGGCGCTGTCCGTTTTTCCGTTTTTTTTTTCACGTGTAATCTTTGCGCTTCATTAATGACAGACTCCTTAATAGCAAACATCACTGCATAACGTTACTTGTTTGACAGCTTCGCCTTGTCCGCCCTCTTCGCCGCGGGGTGTAACTCGCGATGTCGGTGAAATGCCGGCTGTAACACGGCAGCTCAAAGAGAGCCGTCACCGACCGGAGCCCGAGAGCAAGGCGAGCTGCAAAAATGATAGCTGTCAGGGGCTGGGTGGAGAGGCGGCCGACGCAGCGGCCCCTGTCAGCCGCTGGCGCATATGCTCCGCGATGCAGGGCTAACATGCTCCATAAGCGATCGTGGAAACTGTACCCGCAAAAACAGCATATGTTTCAACTTTGGTTCCTTGGCGGCTTTTACACGGCGAATTGAGTCGGATCAGCCGACGATGGAGAGTCCGATTCGGACTCCTTCATCTCAGTGATGTCATGCAATGAAATCATGAAGAAGGATGGCGATTCAGCGCAAAGAAGGGACCACACAATTAAAAGAAAATTACGTTTCATAAAACAAATCCGTGGCGAGGCTATATTATACGTATATCGGATATTGTTTAAAGTAGTTTTCAACTTAAAAAGCATATTATTTTGTTATACAATTATCCAATCACTCAAAAATAAAGTCTAGCTGCATTAAATGGCACCGTTACGGATAGGAGGAATTAAATCATTCAGCACTGATGGTTGATCATTCGCGTATTTACACACGCAAATTCCACGTAGCCAATATTTACCTCACTATAGACCGCAGGCAATCTGATGGTAAATAGGGGAGCATAGGAAAACTAAACTTTTTGTACGAATTTAAAGTAACGTGAATTTCATTACCCAAAACTGAGCAAAAAAAAATCATTTAGGCTTCCTTGCGCCTCTTCGGTCGTATGACGTGATACTGTTTGCCTTCGTCTTTTCCGCTCGAATGTTTCATTCATTATTCACAATAAAGTTCATACAGGATCTTAAACGCTTTGTTTATGAGTGGTAGGGAAATGTGGCTTTTAAACTGTGTATTTCAACTTCCTGTACCATCTGAAAATGATTTCCCTCGGCACTAAGCTTAACCCCGGGCATACAGAAATATACACTTTCTTCCAACTGCCAGACTCTCCAAAAGTGTGCAAGCCAGGATTTGTTTGGATAAATCCCCCGTATGTATTATGTAAAATCTTCAAGGGATCGCGGGAGGTATACCTCATCAAATCAAATTTAAATTTAAATCATTCGCCTCACTTGGTGGTTCCAAATATAAAACAGAGAAAATGTTTTAATTACGACTATAAAAACGGCTCCGGTGCTCCAAAGTGCAGTCACGGCGCTGTGTTCTGTGCCCCTTTCACTACTTCCCCAAGTTGGACAAACTGAAAAGAAAAACAAAAATTAGAGATAATTGTGTGTGTCCAAACACACAGATTGGGCGGCTGTTTTGTGGAGTCGCCGGGCTTGTGAAGAGATTCTCCCAGTAGGCGACCGCTCTCTTGCGGATGACCTCTTGTTTGAGCCTTGGAGTAACAGGCAACAATGAAGAGTGAGAGGCGAGCAGATGGGCAACAATCTTCTCTCTTCTCCTTCGCCTTACGGGGCAAACTTACATTTAACGACATGCTGGGCTCACTTTCGAATTGCGGCTTCAGACAGGAGCATTCTTACACCGCGATAATTGCCTTCTGCTGACTTAAATCCGAGGAATAACTACAGATATTGCAATGTCGCAACCTTAACGTAACCATGTCAACAAATGTCGGGGAATCTGTTAGAATTATTTCTTCGTTTCCGTTTGTTGATCTATTTATCTTCTATGTCCTGTAAATACTTATTATGAAATTTTGCGGAATGAACAGCACCATAATAGTTATTATATTTATGTTAAACTGGTCGTTGCTCATTAAATTCTGATGCATTACTGCAAAGAATTTTAATAGTAAAAAAATGAAGAGGGTGAACTTAGATTAACGAAAATCCTATGAAGTTTTTTTTTCAAATTCTTTCTTTCAAATATTACCGAATATTATTATTAGAATATTATTAACGAAATCTGCGAGATAAACATAAACCGGCAGTTGCACGTGGAATAATGCTTTGGGGTTCACGCGGGGCCTTGGAATTACGTAACGTTACATTTTTCTTCTGTACCCCAGAGTTTTATCTCGATGGAAGTTCCGCGCCTCTCGGGTCTCGCTCTTCGAATTGCTTAATTGTTATACACTCCTTGCAAAAGTGTTTTAAACACAGGGCGTTAATAATTCGATTAGACGCCTTTCGTCTAATTCGCAAAACCTGCGCTGTAATGTTATTGTTTTTTTTTTTGCAAAAAAAGATTAATATATATTTTTTTTTTGCTTAATATATAGTTATGGGTGGCGTTAATGCACATTTAATGCAGTCCTCTTGGTATTTCAGTATGCGCCTGCGTGTATGCGTCCGCGAGGCATCTGCCTACATGTAGCAGGGATATGCCTTTATAAGCTGCCGGGGGTGAGAAGAAGCCCTCCAGCCTCGTTTCTGCCACCCATCCTAACCACGAAGGGGAAGGGAGTCCATAGCAGTATATTGCCGCGCAGCGCTTCTCGCAGCTCATCTCGGCTGCGTGTGGGAGGCAGCGGTTCGTGTGACGAGCCGGAGGAGAGCAGCGGCCCGGGGCCCTCACTGCATTAGGCGGTAATGGGTTTGGGATGACCTAAACGATTTGTTGACTGAGACAATAAATCTGTTGTGTGTTTCTTGGCATGCCGAGGGAGGGATTACAAGTTGTCGCACAAAGGAATGCAAATTGCAAGCCAAACTCTGAGAGAGAGCTTTAGAGCGAGGCGGCCATTCTCCGCATTTGTGTGGATCCCCGAGTCTTTCTCTTTTATTTTATGTTTTTCCTATTAGTCTTAATAACTGTGAAGGGTCTGAAAGTAGTCACTGTATTCATCGCAAATCAATGGATTACCGACTCCGACCCCTGCAGACCTTGAGATTTGCATTCTATTGAATTATCGACGGTATGAGGTGGCCAGGAGCACAATGTCGGACGTCGATGTTAAGTGTGTTTTTGAAGAACAATCGGGCCACATTCTGGTTCATATTCTGGTCTTTAAATGCATATTATAGTGAAGGCCGCATATATCGTTGGGCTAATGAGACGATCTTGTGCTCAGAGTGTCACACTTTTAAGGAACTTGGGCTTTGATATGAGGAGGAAATTAATAAAAGAACTTGCACATTATAAGCCTGTAGTTATTTCCCATTTTGTTATACGGAAGTAAATCTGGGATCCGTTAAATAACGTGCGTCGCCTTACTTGACAATCTCACTATTGAAGGCTGATTATCAGCTTCATACGAAAGAATTTACCTGCCATAATTGTCACATAGTTACGGGTATAGTACGAATGATTAACGGTGACCATCTATCCGTCTGTATGTCCATCACGTACCCAGTTCAGGTTATACGGTACTGTTTAAGCTCTAACCGCTAGTAAATCTAAAAGTATTTACCTTCTGTTTATTATGATAGATTTCTATTCTATTCTGTAATTATATACAAATTAAAAAAATTATAATACATATATTTCATTAAATGTAATTGATAATGACATAAAAGAGTGAGCTTTTGTCCGATTTTTTAAAAACAATAGCTTTACTGCGGATTATCACGCGGGATATGTAATTAATGTATTAATACACATAGGCCTATTATTATTATTATTATTATCAGTAGTAGTACTTTTATTATTGATAACAGTGGTAATAGTACTACCGCTATTACTGCGGTTCTACGTTTGTTCTTCATTCATGAATTAAGAAAACCTGCAACCACTACCCCCTTCTAGCGGCTAAGGGGCGCAGCGCAGGTGCGGCATAAACCATTTGCTAAAATTACTATTACTGTATCATTAATGTATAAAGTAAAGGCTAATCTTTCCGTGATTTTGTACCCCTCCAAAATTATGGCTTCATCTCAATATTAAAAAATCTAAAAATATTTAAAATGATATTCACATTTCCAGTATCGTAAATACTAATTGAGTACGGATTACGCATGTGTTCCCAGGAGGATCATTTTAAGATGCAGCAAAGCGCCACCTAATGCGATACCTCAATTATTTTTATAACCGCGTTTGCGCCAAGAAAATTAAAGTTATCATAACCGAGGGTAACAATGTACTTTCAGTTAAGCATTAATCTTACACAAAACCATAAGTATAATTTTCTATATTGACATCCTTTCGTTAAATAGCTACAACGAAATATTTGACAAAGTTGAACTCATTTAAAGGGTGTATATATGTATGTACCTCGGAAAAAGTCACCTAAATATTCGCGTTTACTGCCTAATATATAATGGCGTTTATGTACAGAAGTCAGACTGTTTTGGGACACGTATCTGAGTGATACACGGACGCCGCTCTCCCCGTGCCCCCCTGTCCCTGTGATTCCCTCCGCCTTGCCTGAGACATAGCGGGGCGTGGGAGCGCCTGCCGATCCGCTGATCTTCGGGCCGCGGATGTTTTGCGACGGAGGACGCGCTGCGTTCGCCCCGTAGGCTCCGGCGCTGCGTTTGGCTGAGCTGCGCACTTCGCCCTGGGAACCGCGCCTCCCGGCCTCTGCATCCCCGCATCCTCCCCTCCTCCTTCCAGGAGTTTCGGGAGGGGTGCGCGTGCTTTAATTAAAAAACAACAACATTTAGTTAGCGCAGCTAAATGGCGCAGGCAGCACCCTCCTCACTGAGAGGCCAGAGCCGAGGCACCCAACCCCGCCCAGAAAAAAAATAACACCTAGCTTTAACTGGGCAGGGGTGCATTTCCCAAAAGCGTAGTTGATAACTACATTAGCGACTTACATAGTTTTTACCATGCCACTGAATGGGTCAAATTATGCAAATTGCTAACTGGACCCCAGGCTGGGAAACATTACGCCCGACCATGAGAGGTCCTGTCCTGTTTTACAGCATGCATCTCCAGCAGGAGAGCAATACAGTCCCCGCCCCCCCCACCACCGTACTTTTTTAAGCTGAGTCGTCACTTGAAGGTTTGCCTAATACCAAAGACCGACATTTTCAAGTGAGCATTAAAAAGATCCACGACGACACATCGCCGCCCCACGGCTCTTAAACACGCGGCCACGGTCGCTTTAGTCATTCGCGTCTGCCCGAGAGGTGGGGGAAAAAAGTTTCCCTGTGAGAAAATGTCCCCCCCCCCCCCATTTGAAGCTATGTTTCATTTAGCACTCTCCAATGTGCTAATTATGATTTTTTTTAGCGAGATGTCACTATGGTTTCCATCTGGCTTAGCATGTTGCTACGAATTTTGGCGGCCAATATCGATTAGTACACATTAGTGTGGCACAGCAGGTTTTAGCCACTGGACAGGCCGCGCCGAGTAACTCTTATGCGGGATGGAACAAAGACTTGACCAGCTGGTTTGAGGAAGAACCACGTCGGCCAAAAAATGTATACAGTAAGTTGCCAGGGTAACCCTGTTAGCAGAATGCAGATCAGCCCAGATGCTCTAATGTTACCCACAATTCAGCGTGATTACTGGTACTTTCGTATACAGAGAGGCAGGTGGGAGTGACAATGGGCCCCGAACCATTGCAGAGTTTTTTTTTTTTTTTTAATTCTGAATTGATCAATTTTCCTCTTTTCTTTTTTGACTTCCACTCAGGGATTGCAGCATCCCATAAAACCGCTTACTTACCGTAGTGCCAGCGCGGCGGCGGAGAGGTCAGTGTTATCCAAACACACCCATCCGGCTATTTGCTATAGCACCCTCCATTCTCCTGCAAGCCGGCGAAATCAGCCCGTCTCTTCAATCAGGCCGCGCGCGGCGGGCCGAATGCATAATGACGTGGGCGGTGTGGTGGAATCGGGGCCCGGAACAATGATGGCGAGTCGAGGAAAGAAAGCCAGTCTTATTGATGTTTACGGCCTCTATTTTGCTTGCCTTGTTGTCTGTTTACAGACGAAAACAAACAAGGGCGCATCGAAGGTGCGACAATGGAGTGTGAAGGCGCTCGCCGGCGATTGAGGGGGCCACCTGGGCAGACGTGCGCGTAGTGATGGTGCCGTGACACCCAGGGTGCCCCTGGAGTGGCCGAGCCCCACATCCCGCTGGCCTGTCGGTGGCCGGTAGCCACGCGCGGCTAATCCTCTTTGCACTTCCCTGTCAGGGACTCACCTTGAGAGCTCAAAGCCTGGGAGGGCGTCCTCCCAGGTGCCTGTTTGCTCAGCACCCGGACAGACGCTCATTACTGCCACAGACCTTTGACCACATTAACTCGTTTTATTATTATGACGGGTTCGGTTCTCACGCGGCCCTTATCGTCCGCAGTCGCACGTTAAAAGGCTGCGGCGCTTCGGGCCCGGGCTGCCCCAGAGCTCGAGTCTGATGACGAGACAGATGACGGTGAGACGGAGAAAGGGCTGTTCAGAAGGAGGCTCTGAGGAGGGATCCTGGGCAGTGGGGGGGTGGGGGGGTGTTCAAAGCGAGACGCCGCCAAACTCGCGTCCCCTATTCAAATTGTTTATGTGTCAGCTGGTCCCCCTCGTCCACAATAAAAG
>JAODKN010000035.1:4004772-4014819 GCA_026774425.1 Petrocephalus zakoni | reverse complement strand
GGTCTGCAGCCCGGATCCTCGCAGACACAGGAAGAGGGGAAAAGACCCACGAGGCTCTGATCAAATGGTCACAAGGATTGTCCACCTTCTGAGCGTCCATCTAGAGCTTACTGGAAAGTTCCTCCACGGTTGGCTGGTTCTGGGCACGTCGGCGATACGTTCCGGGCACTGGGGCCCGTTTTCCTGGCTGCATGCGCGGAGTAGTGGCGGATTCCGGCGGCTCCAACGTGATGCGAATACAGGCAGCACCGATGCTCGCTAGCTCACGGCTCACGGCACTCCCGCGCGACGGAGATCGCAGCCGCGGGGAAACTGCTTACGCCGCAAGACACCGGCACTGACCACAAGCGTAATCACTGCCCTCTTCACCACAGCCTCCCACTATGAACAGGGTTTGGTTTGGAAGCTGTTTCACACACCGACTGGGAGATTTTCTAAATTGGCTTTTTATTTCACAAAAGATTCATTGCTTTAATTAACAGAAAAAAAAATTAAAAAGAAAAATGAATCCCCGGAGAATCCCCTGTGCGAAGCGTCCAGCTGGAATGTTCCAGAATTGTGGTGGGAGAGCTGGGGGCCAGGCCCAGCTCCCAGTCTGCCAGTGTGCAGAGTAATACTTCCCATCAAGTCCAAGTTGGAGCCATCAGAAGATCACGCACGGCCAGTGTGCGGCACAGTCCAGTTTGCCCCACCTTCCAGCTCCCTGCTGCATACTGCCCCTATGCCTCCCTACAGCCCCAAATGAGCATTTCCCAGTTATATTTGGCCCCCAGCGACACAGGAAATCACACCTTGGTCATTAGTATCCCCATAACCCTCCCACACCAGCTTTATCATTTTGTTTGTGTCATTTACATTCATAGACCCCTTAAAAATGCAAGGAATCCACGTATGAACACTGCACCCAAGAATACATTCACGAGGCTGAAAAGCTACTTATTTATATTCAGAAATATGCCCTTAAAACATAAGCTACGTTTAAAAAGAACATGGGACGCATGTAGATAGAACGTCAATATATTTTTACATGTTGTTATTGGGTGAAACGGACCTTCTGCTGGAAAACTGGCAAAGTGAAACACATTCTCCTAAACTATAAACCCAATACTCTGTAAAAATGCTCCACCTAATCTGATGCTAACTGCACCTACCAGCCAAGGTGGGTGCGTCTTACACCGCGCTAAGGTTTCGGACGTGGACCGTACCGCGCCCCTCCGTGTTTTTTTTTCTTTTCCAGCTTCCCGACAGCCCATAACTCTCGCTTCCGAGCCGCAGAGGAACATCAGCGTCTTCTGGTGAAGTATAAAAGCGAAAAGCAGACGCAGCCAGCCAGCGGCGATGATACCCAGCCGCTTCTGCAGCGGCGCCCCCGGACCCCGAGCGCTGTAGGTCTGCTGACTCCAGCGCCCGCCACTCGACACGATTTATAAGCACCCGTTATAGGAAAGTATTTTAATATAACATTTATAAGTGTCAGTGTTAGTTAAGCTATTTTAAATCTTCACGATCCGAGCGTGATGGTGCTACTTTACGTCTTTGGCACCTCCCCGGACGTCTCCCCGGATTACAGCGTCTGCTCTCTGAGTAAAATGTCAGCGTGCAAATGAGGAATAATCATTCTGCAGGGGAATATTTCTAGAAAAGATTGAACTTAATTGATAATACTTCTTTAATACCTGAAAACTAAATGCGTAGTATAGAGGATATGCCGACCCAAGGTAAAGGCTGTCTGAGGCTCTGAAAATGGAATGTCTTATTCTTCTTGGAGCAATTTTAAAACACGTTTTAGACAGATCTGAGAGGGGTCTGGGGCCCATGTGAATAAAATGTGGCCGGTTCTGGACTGCTCACAGAGTCTGTTTGTGATATTTAGTGCGGGAGGCGGTTATGTCAGACCATCAACGTAAGGTCTTATTCACACACTGACAGGGCAGAAAATAATGATGTTTGTTTTTTCAGAACATGTAGCCTGTCAGGGTAATACTACATGAAATGTGTGACTGAAACTCATTCTGAATGCTGGGGCCAAGGGGCTTTCGTTAATCCTCGGTGCTGACCCGTGCATGGAGAATCTGTGACTCGGAAGATACTGCACTGCATGTACTACTACCTGAAAACATGGAGGTATTTTTCTGAAGAGGCTTCGGGTTGAGGAGGTTAAACAGATAAAGTGAAGGACCTAAATCCTATTAGGGGAGTAAATCTTTTCCCCGGCAATGCAGACAGTGTGTACTGTCTCCGCCGAGCAACACGCACACGCACACACACACCGATTTTCACTGCGATTTTTGGGCCGTCTTCAGAGGTTTGACAGACTCCGCTGTCTGCAGACGCCTCACTGGCTGCCAGGAAGCTCCAGTGCTTCATGTCCCTGGCAACGCGGCCGTCTTCTCTCACAGTGGCTCAGATGGCGGGGGCCGCATTTTCCGCATTCAATGCGACAACCTGTCCCGAGTTCTGCCGGCTGCATCGCTGCCTGGATGCTCTTTGTTCACTGATCTGTGTGAGGATCCTTCATCCCGGTGCGAAAGAAATCCGCAGCCCGGTGCATGCGCAGTGCTGCAGGGAACCCTGTGACCCCCTGCCGCAATCAGACAGCCAATCACAGGTCAGCATGGCTGCTGAAGGGTGGGGAGGGGCAGGCTGGGTTGGCCCTGACGTGCCCCCTTTCTGCTATCTATCTCAAGATCTCCCCAAGGCCGCGGTGCTGCCGTGTGACTCAGCCAGCCTCCTTAATGACACCCTTCTCCCCCCACTGAGGAAGCCGCTTCCCGGCGACAGTCGCCAATCCGCTACATTCCGAGACGTTTATTTCCAGTTCCCGGGTATGAGGGGATGGGTTCTGCGTGACAGGAATCGCAACGCACACACAAGTCTTGGTTTTGACCCCCGTCCCCCCATCTCAGACATGCTTCCAGCTATCCGAAAGGCCTTCTTAATTAACATTCCCTTTAATTTGTTTGTTATTTTAAATACGGAAAGAAAAAACAACCCTTTAGCGGGAGCAGCTGAGGACCGCAGCAGCAGAGACATGAGAGAGATTCTGATCCAGCCGTAAATAAACAACATCAGAAGGGTGTTTTTGCTTGTGGGAGGATTCTGAGGGTCCCTTAACGGAGATGCCCCCGCCCGGCCCTTGGACATGACCGGCCCTATGGTCTCCGGCATCCCGGCCTCCCTATGCCCGGCCGGCCCGCTGCGGTCCAGCGGTCTGCCCACGGCTCCACAATTGTGCCTTAATGACAGGGCCCTGCCCTGCCCGGGGAGGAACGCTGACCGCAGCTGTTAAATGTCATGTTCACTGGAGTTTAGATTAGCGCTGGGGCCGTTTACAGCGTGCGGTGGGGAGCCCCCCCCCCCCCCAGTGCGCTGCCCGGCACCCCCCCTGCGCTGCCCGGCCTCTCCACAAATGAGCACCCTCACCACCGCAACCACGCAGGCTAACAAAACATAACGCCGTTAACACACACGCACTGTTTATGGAGGAAACTGACACGGGGGTGGGTGGGCATGCCGAGAGACCCAGCCTGCATGGCATGGGTCGTGGGGGCAGAAATGGCGTAACCGGGAGAAAATGTAACCGGATCCCCAATAGAAGGCATATAAGAGCCTTCTCATAGTTAATTTAAGCTTGTGATGACCAGACCAGTAATGAGCAGGAGGTGCTGAGTAAGGGCCCCCTTAAAAGTCCAGGATTCCCTGAGAAACTCAGTGCTTATTCAGTTACTCATTTCCTAGTGATTAAACAGGAGTCTGCCTAACAGTCTACGCAGAGCTGTGTCCGGCCTGACACTGTATGCAGAGCTGGGGATCTGCCTGACACTCTGTGCAGAGCTGGGGGTCTGCCTGACACTCTATGCAGAGCTGGGGTCTACCTGACACTTTATGCAGAGCTGGGGGTCTGTCTGACACTCTATGCAGAGCTGGGGGTCTGTCTGACACTCTGTGCAGAGCTGGGGGTCTGTCTGACACTCTGTGCAGAACTGGGGGACTGTCTGACACTCTGTGCAGAGCTGAGCGTCTGTCTGATACTCTGTGCAGAGCTGGGGGTCTGTCTGACACTCTGTGCACAGCTGGGGGTCTGCCTGACACTCTGCAGAGCTAGGGGTCTGCCTAACACTCTATGCAGAGCTGGGGGTCTGTCTGACACTATGTGCAGAACTGGGGGACTGTCTGACACTCTGTACAGAGCTGGGGATCTGCCTGACACTCTATGCAGAGCTGGGGGTCTGTCTGACACTCTATTCAGAGCTGGGGGACTGTCTGACACTATGTGCAGAACTGGGGGACTGTCTGACACTATGTGTAGAACTGGGGGACTGTCTGACACTCTGTGCAGAGCTGGGGGTCAGCCTGACACTCTATGCGACATGCTATAGACGTCATGTCAGACACTTGCCACTGCGCTGCCTTCCAGTCCTGTGATGCTTAAGTGAGTTTATCATCAAGGATCTCAATCTGCCTCCCATCTACTACTGACATAACAGAACGAATACGGAGGGCATTCCACTTGAAAACCTTTGGCATAGTGCGGGACAAGCTACACAAACCACTACGTACATCTCTGCTGTTCTCAAAACAATCTCTCTGGTGTGTACATTCTCTCTGGAGTTAGGCTGGAGAGTTGCTAATGGTAACAACAAACACAGAAGCTTATATGGCAGGGTCTCTGATGCACTGTAGCCTTAGTGGCAAAGAAATGCTAGTGCATGCAGAGGTACACAGGCCAAAGCTAAACTGTGTTTGTTACCACAGGCTAATCTCAGTGAGAACACAGACAGAGCTAAACTGTGTTTGTTACCACAGGTTAATCTCAGTGAGAACACAGACAGAGCTACACTCTGTATGGTGGCACAAGATAAACTCAGCAAGAGCACAAGCACAGCTAAACACTGAAGATTAGCACAGGATAAACTCAGCAAGAACACAGGCAGAGCTAAACACTGGAGATTAGCATAGGCTAATCTCGGCGAAAACACAGGCACAGCTAAACTCTGTATGTCAGCATAGGCTAATCTTGGTGAAAACACAGGCACAGCTAAACCCTACATGTTAGCACAGGATAAACTCAGCAAAAGCACAGGCAGCGCTAAATCCTGTACGGCATGAAAGGCCAGGTTCTACTTTTCACATCATATTGTGCCAAATCCAGCTATGCGCCACAGCCGTCCAAATTCAACTCTGCAGGAGGGCCAAGCTCCCCGTCTTAGCCGCACAGCACAGACGCACATCCACAAAGGAGATGAAAAGATAAGTCGAATTTTTCACCCCTCCTAAAAAACCACTTCAAGCTGTTTGGCAGAGGCGGGAAGCACCGCCCAGGTTTCCTCGAAGCGGCTCACGTCAGTCCCTATTAGACTTAGCCTCCTCGTCAGCGAGCGGTCTGGATGGCTAACCTGGGCCTCTCCTTCTGAGAGAGGAGGCCTTGAGAAAGGTGTCCCCAGTAGATGGTCCCGTGACTAACTGGGAAAGAATCTTCCGGAACATTAGCATACTCCAGCCCACGGTCACGTTTTTATGGCTTGTTAGCTTTTAGAGATAAAATCAGACCTCGAACACCTTCGGGAACCCGGCAGTTCGTATTTCCGTCCTGATGGTAAAAACTATTATTTAAGTAGCCCCTCTAAAAGTATTATTAAGGTTACTTCCACATCTTAATACAATTGTTTTACGGATGCTCTTGAAACATCTGCCTTTGGAGCATGGTTACCTGCTCGCAAGACACTTAAAGAAACATTTACATGGAATTCGGGCTCTAGAACTGGCTTTGTGTCTCCCCTTGCATCCTCTTCACACAATTATCTTTGACATCCATCCACAAATCGCACCGGTCGGCCACCGGAGGAGAAGGTAAGCTAAACACAGAATTCCAGCAGCGTGCTAACACCCTCTGTCTCTAAGCAGCGCTGTCTAGCAATAATTTAAGTGTCTTATAAGCCTCTCCAGGAATAACAAGGGAGTGTGACCACCGAAAGCTGGAACGAGGAGCCTCGCAGAGAAGCAGAGAACCGTAAAGGTTGGCTGAGACCGTCCATCTCGAACTATGTCACGCTCAGTTTCAAAAACATTCCTTTCTCAAAAGAGTCGCTCCACTTATTAGGTGTTTGTTTGCGGTAAGATTCCAGAAGGGGCTCCCAGCAGCCATCGCTGAGGACCTGCTGACTCGGCACCGACCCCTAACCCTAACCCTAACCCTGGCCTGGCTGACGGGTTAAGTGACGCTTAGTTTTGTGCTCCCGGATTGAATCCACCACAAACAATCGGAAACAGGCAAAGCCAGTTTGCCGTAGTGAGAACATTTACAGAACCAGGTCCAGTGGAGAATTTAAGTGGGGTGTCCAGCTAATTCCTGCTCCTGCCACTGGACCCACCTGCCCCCCCCCCCCATCTCCCCATCCTGCACCACCCACCCCGGCGAGTCCCGCCAGAGAAAGCTGGCCACAACTGTTACTGGGATTCTTGGAATATCTCGCTGACCTAAACCAGACTTTGCACTTTTTCTCTCTTCCCTCTTACTTTTCAGACCACTGAGGTTTTAACAAATAATCAGTGTCTCCTGTTCGAATGCGGTAAGCCCAGAAAGAGTGTCCCCTTAAAGGCCCCGGTACAAGGGAACTTCAGGGAAATGTGTCTGGGGACCAGCGAGCGTAGGGGGGTGTGTGGGCAGGCGTGAAGGTCCAGGCAAGAGCAGCAGTTTCTCCCACTTCAGCTCAGTAAAATAAAATTAAATAAAAGCAGCCTTCTTCTTGCTCCCAGTCACCATAGCCCCCCATGACTGACTCACAACATCTTTTTCACAGTTTGCCGAAAATCCAACGCGTTTTCTGGAAAGCGCAAATTGAAGGCTTCCCCACGTGACAGGAGTGGTCACTTTGACGAGGAATGGGTCTCACAGGACACCTCTCTGGGGTGGTGGATCACAGCCACCCCCCGAAAAAGGCAGCCTCTGACCGCACACTGCAAACTCAGTCAACGGTCTGTCAGGAGGTAAATATTTGAAAGGTCCACAGGTTTTTTTTTTAACATCCTCCACTCTTGATGTTTACCCCAAGAGAGTCTGAAATCATGAGGTCACCCCTCCAAACCCCCCACAAAAACACTGCATGATTTGGTAAGCGCGTTTCTGCTAAAGACATTATAGGAAAAAATTCAAATGCACTCAGGCACTGTGCAGGCCAGCCCTAAGGCCAGGACGGGGGCACACCTGTCCTCCTCCACACAGACCCCCGGTCACTTCCTTCCTCTGGCCACCGGCGTCAGCGGAACGCAGTGTGCCCGAGCCCGTTAGACCCAAGTGGGCCCAATAGCTCATGGTGAGGCTTGGCGGCAGCAGAGGGAGCAAGCAGTGCATGCTGGGAGCAAGCAATGTATTCTGGGAGCAAGGAGTGCATTCTGGGTACTCGTGTGCAGACCAGAAGGTGTTTGGGAAGCAGCTGTGAGACGCGGTGCCAGGATGGGGGGGCTTCTGCACAGGACTGTCCCCTTCAGGATCAGTCACCTGCCACTCTAAACCCATCCACCCGTCACCTGCCACTCTAACTCCATCCACCCGTCACCTGCCACTCTAACTCCATCCACCCGTCACCTGCCACTCTAAACCCATCCACGCACTTCTGTAGCTCTCCTGTTTGGAGGCATTTAAAGCCCATTTGCACCAGAGTGGGCTGCTTGGCCATCGCTGTGTTCGGTTTTGGGATGGGGAGGGGGGTCAGCGGAGGGGGCCGCACAGTGGGGTTATTATAGTCCGTCAGCTTTCCTCACTGGCTCTAATTTAATTTTTTATTAGCATCTTCACTTTAGTTTCAGTTGTGTTTAGGAGCTGGGCTTCTGTTTCCATTTGGCTAGTTTTATTTTACTTTCAGACTTACTTTCAGGCAGGCAGCTCGAAATGCACGACGTGTCACTTAGATTACAAAACCATACACTGTTTATGCACTTTCACTACAGCTCCAAAACACGATTTTTATGCGCAGCGTTAACAGGATATTGAAAACAGCTCAACGTATCAATTTCAAAAAATATTACAAAACTCCAAAAGTACTTCCCACTGCAAAATGTGCACTTGGGAGACAGTATGTGAAAAACAAAGCAATCTTTAAAGCTGTCTGTTTGGCATTTTAACCCAGAGAATGGGTGTAAAAGACGGTAAAAACAAACCAGCAGCTGACCAGTTAAGCTGTGGCCAGTTGTCCCATTTTATTGACGTTCATCTACAAAGCAGTAGGCCAGGATAGAAGTGTGTGTCTGTGTGTAATGGACCAGAGAATTGTCCCAGTTTCTCACACAGGGCGAAATCAGTCCTCTCATGGCGAAACACACTCCCAGCAGCTTAAGAGACAGGGGCTCTGACTTGATCATAGCAGCTGGGTTGAATCCAGCATAGAGGTTCCCTCCTGTGGCCCACAACTCCCTGCAAATTTGAATTCTCCCTTCAGCCGATCTGTATAATGTTAATTACAGCTCATTAGACAGGCAAATATTTCACGTCATCTCCTGTCCTATTTAATCCACTTATAAAAGGCCTTACTTCATGCAACAAAAATACAAAGGAAAGATTTTTCTCCCCAAAATTTCTGTTTTGTTTTTATTGGTGTTGTTAGAGTTTAGTGCAGCTCAGTGGGTTAAGATGCGGTGCCTGTAAGTGGAAGTTTATTAGTTCCAACCCCAGATGAGGAGCCTCTGATCGAGGCCCCAATTGCTTCTGGGACTGGCTGACCTTACTTTCTCAAATATATGTCGCTTTAGATAAACACATCTGGTAAACAAATTAAGGTACCAAGAGCTATTTATTTTGACTGCTAGTTTTCATCTTTGTAGTATTTTTTTGTTGATGATGAGAGCCTCAGTGAGGAAGATCACGGCAGACTCACACCGTCCTGTTCCATCACAGGGTTTAATGACAGAGAAGATTCAGTAAAAAAAAAAAAAAAAACTGCTTTCTAAGCAACATGACTTTCAGTGTTCAAATACTTGGCTTAATCCTGTTCAAGGCATATTTTTCACATGGGGAGGGGGGGGCTGTACAAAGGCCCTGCGCCCCCCCACCCCCTCCAGTCTGCGGCCGGGGAGAACTTTCCAGAGGACCGGAGCACGGTCTGGCTGGACACCACGGCGACGACGGCGTTCCACGTGCAAGGCGGCCGGTGGTCTTGGGAGGTGCTCACGGCGGGGCGGGGCTCCCAAACCCCCCCCCCGTGGCAGGTGGTCTGGCATCGAGCTGACAGTGGCATCAGAAACCAATTACCCCCTCTGCTTACACACGGACTTTCCCGCGCCAAGCTAAACTCTCACATCCGACTGTGTTTCGCACCCGTGACCCCCCCCCCGTCCTCTGCTCGCGCCCCGCCACCGGAATGTTGGACAGTCGCGGTGAGCCCCCGCCCGGGCTCTCCGTTTCGGTAATTGCACACTGCGGTTATGGGCCCGTCCGGCGCGGCCCGGCGGGAGCTATCGGCACCGCTGCATCTCAGCGATTACTCTGCCGCCTGTGTTTGTTTGCACTAGATGCGGCCCGGAGCGGCGAAACCGGCGGCTGGGGGGGCCCGTCCCTGATCCCCCCCACGCAGAAGCTTGACTGGCCCACTGGTGATGAGGCAGTAAAGCTTGTGATGAGAGTTGATGGCCGTAGCCCAGGCTTACCTCAGCAGCTCTCAGTCACCCACCCCCCCCACCACGACTTTCTGCGTGGCTGTAATTACAGCTGCCCATCAACGTGCCCCCCCCGGCCCCCCCACCCCGACAAGCCAGGCCTTCGGAGACCACGGCTGGAATCCTTAAGTGAATTTGATTTTTCAATTCATTTGCCTTCTATAAACGGTGCCACATGGTGGATATTACATTTAAACTGTTCCAGGGAAGCATAAGAAGGGCTTGTTGTCAACGGGGGTGGGGGGGGGACAGCTGGAATTCTGAATGGCAGGTGAAATTGAGCAAGATCAGAGCAGAGGAGAAGGAACCTGAGAGCTTGACGGGCCGGGGAAGAAACATGGACATGGAAACTGCATCCTTTTTTGTGTATGCACAAGAATGAGTGAGAGGAGAGAAGAG
>JAODKN010000035.1:3993847-4004672 GCA_026774425.1 Petrocephalus zakoni | reverse complement strand
CCCCCCCCCCCCCCGCCCCCCCGCCCCGCGGCGCGGGACGGGACGGGCTTTCCAGCCTCTTCTTTTTCCTTCTCTTTACCTGAGCCTTTCAGGTCCTTTCCTGGCACTAATCCACTCCGATCTGCTTTTCTGTAACCCCCCCCCCCATCAAACGGAGTGGGGTCACAGGTCAGCCAGGGAATAGCTTACATTCCCAAAACCGAGCCACCAGGCGGAAACGCCTGACCCGACGCCGAAGGCCGCCTAAATAAATAGGTAGGTGCTGCTGGAGGAAGGCTGTAGAAAAGACGGCCTTATTCCACCCGGCGGCCCCCGCATCATGGACCAATCAGAGACGGCCTTATTCCACCCGGCGGCCCCCGCATCATGGGCCAATCAGAGACGGCCTTATTCCACCCGGCGGCCCCCGCATCATGGGCTTTTCTGTAACCCCCCCCCAAGCAGAGACGGCCTTATTCCACACGGCGCCCCCCCGTCATGGGCCAATCAGAGACGGCCTTATTCCACACGGCGCCCCCCGTCATGGGCCAATCAGAGACGGCCTTATTCCACACAGCGGCCCCCCCGTCATGGGCCAATCAGAGATGGCCTTATTCCACACGGCGCCCCCCGTGTCATGGGCCAAGCAGAGACGACCTTATTCCACACGGCGGCCCCCCTGTCATGGGCCAAGCAGAGACGGCCTTATTCCATACGGCGGCCCCCGCGTCATGGGCCAATCAGAGACGGCCTTATTCCACGCGGCGGCCCCCGCGTCATGGGCCAAGCAGAGACGGCCGGGTCCGCCAGCCTAGCAGAACAGGGCGCGGTAGACGGCAGGGCGATGAGTGGGTACCTGGGGCTTATGGAGGGCTTTAGCTAAGTAAAATAATAATGAAGCTGCAGTAATTGTTTCCTTAGCGTTAATCTCACCTTCAAAGCCTCAAGCGGATGTTTGGGACGAGGCTCTGAGATTCCTCCAGTAAATGACCACCCCGGATACTGGCGCTAAACTGGGATTAAAGCAACCAAAACTACTCTGAGGGATTACCTGGGGTTATGTGGCAGACATTTTTGGGAAAGCAGAGGTCAGACAGTCCCTGAAGCAAGGGGGGTATTTGGTCTTGCTTAAGGGCCCAACAGTGACATCATGAACCAAAAATGTCTTACTAACTTACAGCATACTAACCTGCTGAGGCGCACGGTCTCCATGGGGGACACTGGCGTGATCTGCGGTCTGACACACGTTCGAGTCTATAAAAATCGGGTAGGAGCCCCACTAGCACTGTCTGAACCCCAGCTCCAGTGCGCGACCACAAAAGCTGGGCTGTTGGGACATATGTCTCCTTAAGCACCAGAGCACGTACACGACACGCAAGTCCGCTGTCCTTTGCGGGTAAGCATATTCCTCTATCTATGACACGTCCCTTAACAAAAGGTATGCACAATAAAACAGGTACTTTACAAATGCACCTCTGCCCCTTGCCACTTAACAGGAAATATATACGTTTATATATATGTATATATATATATATATATATATATGTTTTAATATATACGGTGATGTCATGCAATGAAGACACTGATTGGTAAAAGAAGTAGACAAGCTCCTCCCTTGTTGACCCAAGGACACATCGAACTCAGCAAAATCAGGACCTCCCAGTCCCAGCTACCATTGTGGACAAGAACCTGATGCCAGCTGTGGAAAAAAAAGCAGTTTTAGAGAGCTGGACCGGGGAAGGCCCAGTGGGGCACCAAATAGCATGGCTGAGAGCTCACAGCTCCACGATTCTGGGTCGGGACCCATCTTTGGAGTGGTGACCGCTGAAGTTCCCTTGCGAGGGTCTCCATTACCTCCCATGGGCCTAGAGGCGTCCAGTTCTGCTATATGCTGAGTAATGACCTTCTACACACCAAGCTCTACATACTCATTCTTCCAGGGATTTGCACCCGGTAACTGTTGTCCTCTATATAAGCAATTATGGTGAATAATGAATGACTGTCCAAAAAACAGGCTTATTATTCAGGAGAAATGGCAGCAACAAGCCGCAAAGCGAGAGGCCTTTGATCATGAGTCATTTCTTAATGTAACATGCCACAGGCTGGCCGGCTTTGCTGCCTTCATTACGGGATTAGACCCTAACCCCTGACCCATCCCCATAAATGGACAGCATTAGTCTCTAACCCCTAACCCCTTCCGTTAAACATAAACACAGGCGAGGGGGTGGGGGAGGCCGGGTGAAGTTATACCAGAGTGCCCCTTGCAGGAAACTCTTTCCAACAAGTGTGGACAACTCAAAGGTCTAAGGTCGCCACGACCAGGGCCACACCTAGCGACGGCTAGCAACGTTAGCTTTGTTGTTCGATCGCGGCCACCGTCCTAAGCCTTGTCCCAGTCTGCTGTGTATGCCTGTTGCCCGGTGTGGCGGCTGGAACCCGGCGATTTATGCACGCCCCTGTAAAAGTTTACGAGAGGAGCGGCAGGCGGGTGCAGGAATGCGCGGCCTGCTCTGGCCCTGACCCCCGCTGGAAGCCGGCTCACCACCTCCGAGGCGATTCCCCCAGCGGGCGAGCGGACAGGCCACAGAAGTGATGGATGACTACATTCTACCCAAGGTCAGCGGCAAAAAAAAAGGGCGCCTTCCGAGGACGGACTGCCAGGCATGCTAGGAGGGCCTCGGGGGACGTGTACAGGGTAAGGGGTGTGGCCGGCAAAGGCTCCACCCACATTTGCTGGGGAGGTTAACAGGAGCCCTTAGCAGCATTCAGCAACTGTGTTAGGGCCACAGGGATAGTCACTTCCTTATACGGTGTCGCTTTGAGGTTTATGTCGATTTCCTGTAATAGCTGTTTATCTGTGATCTTATCGCTCTAACTCATTCATAGCCATTGCATCTCTTTTCTCCTTAGCAAACTACCCCAGGAGGCTTTGAACCCCATTCCTGGGCTTTCTACGGGGAATGAGCCGGCGTCTCCTGCACACGGGGAGGCAGGTGAGCGAGCACGCGTGTGCCACGTGACGTGGCCCTGCGCTGGATGCGTGCAAACACGGGCGGTCAGCGACTCTGCCGCGATTCCGATCTGAGATGCCTATCACACCTCCAGCGACGACATTCCGGGAACATGTTTTCCTACAAATCCGTGAGTCACATTCTTGTCTGTGACCAATCAGCCGCGGCCTCAGACAGCCGGGCCTGGAAAAACAAATCTTCCCTCAGAACTTTCAACCAAAACAATCCACCTAATTAACTTAATTTGTCTCCAGCTCGCCATCGTCCGGCCGAATGTGGAGCCTCTGTCTCAACCTTGGATCACCAGAGGACAGCCCGGAAAGAGTAACGATAAAAACGCCTCTTCCATGTGGAGAAGGAATGTGGCTGAATTAAAACGGAGGATCTGGGAATTAGGTAATGTGTAGGTGGAGCACTGGTCTCTCCCAATCGCCCCCCCACCCCGTGGTCTCATGCTGGGCACACTGAGTGACAATGTGGGGAATTCATTTCCAGTAGCCCCTTCAGCCTGTAAGTCGGGGGGGGAGCAAAGGGTCGCACCCACATGTCGCGACCTCACGTTTCGTCACCGCCAAGCGGTATCACAGGAGCCCTTGGAAGTACGCGTGCCAAAGCACAGCGAGTGAGCTTTTATCCAAAAGTATTGGTTTATGTGGCGCCCCCTAGAGGAGAAGCCATGCAGCACACAAATGGAAGCTCGCAGGAAATGCTGCGCGAAGCAGACCAAGGGTACCGCGCGTTCCGGTCTGATGAGAGCCCCGCTACCAGGCAGCATGCGTGCAGGGAGCCGCCTGCGACCGACGCATTCCCCTGCACGTCGCTGCACCAGCCAAGTCCTAATTGTGTAAGCAGTTTGGGATAACGAGGGGCAATTTAGTCATTTGGGAGGCCAATTAAGTAATTTAAGCAACATTTTGGACCGTCGTCTGTGCGCTAGCAGAGCCAGGAGATGGCCCGATATGCGTGAATATTGCTGCAGTGCTACGATGCTGCAGCCCTGCATCCGCATGGCAGCCAGAGGGAGGCCTGTCAGGCCCCAGGGCTAAGAGCGGGAGAGAGCAGTAACAAACTGGGAATAGGAAGGCGGCCGTTCCCGAGCCGAGCGCCATTCCAAACATCTCCGACACAGAAGAGCCGGAATGTAAATATTTTAAGCCTGAGACTGACAGAAATTTACCTAATTCCTTCTTTAAAGTGTGGCCTGTTTACCGACAATCAGTCCGGCTAATACAGCGCGAAGCGTTAGTGAATAACGCAGAAAAGCCAGAGAAGCCTCTGTGCGAAGCAGACGCCGTTCAGCCCGCGAAGCATGTCTGATTAAAATACCGGCAAATGATGCTTTCTGTCTGCCGCTGGCTGAAAGCCCTCTGTTTGCGAGAGCCGGGGACATGCCGCCCCCCCCCACGAGCGGCCCTGAGGTGACGGAGCCTGGGGCCCCAGATCGTGCTGAGGCATCGGGCTCCTGAGGTCACGGGAGAACCAGCGGTAACCTGGTCTGGCCCCATCCCCTGCCCCCCACAGGGAGGGGGGCCTGTAAGCTCGCCGGGGGGGCTGGGGTGGGGGGGCAGCCATACGATGATGCCACGACACGCCTCGAAAACCAAGTGGGAAAACAGCGCATATTTATACTGAGCCGAGGCCAGGGGGGGGTCTGTGTTGTTGCTCTGCCCTGTGATGTTTCTCTTTAGGGGTGGAGGGCGCGGGGGCTCTCACGCAGCAGGCCCCGCCCAGCTGTCCGACCGCATCGCACCGCAAGTGGCGGGAGAAGAAACACCCACCCCCCCTTTTGTTATCCAAGCCGAGAGTTCGGTAACCGAATTCTTATCATACCCCCGATAGCTGTGGCCGCGGAGCCAGACGCCAGACAACCAGAGCATAAAGAAACACAGCCCGCCCCCCCCCGCCCCCCGTCTATGGCCATATCAGATGATGCGGAGGCCCCTGAGAGCTCTGCACTTCCTGCATCCACCTTTCACCTGCAGAGCACATCCTGCCCCCCCCCCCATGGAGCCAGCCAGAGGCCACAGCCCACAACCGAAAGTAGCAGAGGTCCCAGATCAGCGTCTGACCCACAGCACTCTTCCAACATTGGGGTCAACTGTATTGCTAAAATAACCAAAATAAATTATATTTATCTGCCTGGCAGTGTTGCGATTTTTCAGTGGGGTTGCAGCTGCCCAGTAACTCAGGTAGCTCTCACTGGTTATACGTCTGACACTGGTGACAAGCTGGGCTCTATCTCACCAGAGCATCCCCAAAGCTCCACCCACGTCCTACATCACCAAACCTTCAGATTCAAACCCCATAGCGCTCAGGTCCCATCCTTCATGGCTGTTACGGCCTCACATAAACTCAGAACAGTTAATGCCTAATTAGAGAGCTTTGCAAATTACTCGTCTGTGGTCCCGCAGAGTGTGTTTGAAGTTACCTATTTAAATTGTTATAGACACTTTACAGTCCACGGCTTTTTTATGGGACACCCACAGAACCATGTGCAAATGGCAGGGTACAGTAAGTATGGCCAGACCATGTGACGTTAATAATGGGCAAACCTCATTTTTTCGTTCAGGTCTGAAGCCTCCATGAATGTGTGACAATTCTTATAAAAACTATTTGTGTAGATTCAAGTTTGGCTCGAGTATTAGGAGAATAATCATTAGTGTCAGCAGATGGGGTGAAAGGGAAGAGTAATATCAGGTCAAATAATCTGCATTCTTCCCTAAGAAAACTACAGAAAATGAAATTCAGGTCCAGAAAGTAAAAGTCCAGGCCAAGATTTCGTTTTAACCAACCAGTAGCGCACTCTGTGATTGTGTTTCTTTATGCTTAACTGGGTGGTTGAAACAAAACCATGGCCTGGACTTTTACTCTCTGGACCTGAATCACCCATCTCTGATGAAATGACAGCACTAGGACCGCGTCTTTAAAAGGATCTGGTACTGGAATACAACGGGAGAACCGAAAGATGTCAGACAAGCGAATCTGAAAAGTGTACTGGTGGCTCAGGCTTGGCACCCGACACCCTGATCCTGAGGTCCTGCCCCCAGAGGCCAGTCAGCACGACCCCCCCCCCACTCATCACAGAGCCGCGTGGTGTACGTTTCTGCTCCTGACAGCGTAGTTAGGAGGCGATGCTGAAAGCGGAGATCCCCACCTCTCCCACACTGTAGGTCAGAGTAGGGGGCCCTGGCTACTGAGATACTGTTACGGCACCAGGGTGGCACCGCGTACCCCCCCCCCCCCGCCTGAGCTCACACGAGGAACGGCGGCAGCTCAGATGGCAGGCCGCACACTTGCTGCTTTCAGTACGTCCTCCTCGCCAGCCCATTAAGATCTTACCAATTGGGCTATTACAGGATCCACCTCCAGCACAGGCCAGGCATACGTTCGCTTTAAAAGGTGACAGCGAGCCTTTAGCCATCTTATTTTAGACGGTATGTTTAGCGGGTGGGGGGGTCCCCTGGGCTGAAGTTATTGTGGGGCCCTTATATACAGCATAGAATCCTGCTGTTACAACAAGAAAAAAATATGAGGCCCCCTACAGGTTGGGGCGCTACACCCCCAGGCTAGCTGGTGGATAAGTCCAGTCATGGACATGCTATGGATATGACTGTCCACCATGAATTTAACTGCCTCACAAAAGACTAACGGGCACAAGATGAACACACACACAGGAATTTGCAGAAGAACATGCAGGAGATATTTCAGCCAATAGGAATGCGCTGGAGATATTTCAGCCAATAGGAATGTGCAGGAGATATTTCAGCCAATAGGAAACCGCCCGTGCTTTGTCGGCATTTATCTCTCCTGTTTCAGCCACCACAGCATTTCTGATTTTTAAAATTCCTCTCTCCCCTACCCCACTGCCCCCCCCCCCCCACCCCAGGGTCTCTCGTTCGCCCGCTCCGCAGCTAAGGCTGAGACGATTATCGTTTTTCCGTGAGCGTTCTCGATTTCCCGCCGAGTCCAGTGTGACACCCGGGCCTTCTGAGCACGGCACTGCACGCTGGCTAATTTTTGAGTGTGAACAAACCGCACACTGGTGAAGCCACAGAGTACAGCACTCACGCTCAGAGGAGGCTGTTTGTGTCCCCTCCAAAAAAAAAAAACCCTGTAAGTGTTGAACAGTTTCAGCATGACTGCCGCCCCCCACCCCGGCCCACCCCCTCCACACCCCCAATCTGGACCACCGCTGTTTTTGGACACTGGCTGCCAGCCCCTGATATCCCTGGGGGGGTGAGCGAGACACCGAATACAGATCTCCTCCCCGTTTATCGTGTCATCGGGTAATTGGGTTAATTCGTCCATCTTTCAAGCTCGGGTTACCCCACAAGAGGTGGCGATGTCACAAATAAACCGAGGCTGCTGGGAGTTGTTGGGGGGGCGGTAATGTGGCTGCGGTGGGGAGGGGGGGGCACAGCTGTTTCAGCTCCTGTAGGTGTCCCCGAAACAGACACAGCACGCGCCTAAATCCGACTAACTTCCGAAAATGTGGGATGACAAAAAAAAAAAAACGACTTTGGCGTAAATTCCGAGACCCCATGGCCCCCCTCCCCCCCTCACCTGCGAGAAGTTGAGTCCGTTGAGTGGGTGGCACTGCTCTTCCACTCGCTCCACAGCTCCGGTCCGCTTACCCAGCCGCTCTGCCTCCTGGGCCAGGAAGAGGTCGAGCACGGGGGCCCCCCGTGAGCGCACGTCCCACTCGGTGAGCGAGTTCACCATCAGCATCACCCACACGGGCCGTTTGCGCTCCCAGTTGCCGGCTATGGCGTTGAACAGGTAGTCGGCGTAGAGGCCCCGCCCCCGCTGGTCGGCCGTCATCCACAGCGGCATCATGTGCTTGACGTAGTCCAGGTGCCTCTTCAGCCTGCGGTAGAGGTCGCGGGGCAGCAGCGTCTGCAGGTTCTCGCCGTGCGGGAGCAGCTGGCAGCTGGTCAGCTTGGAGATGGTCAGCGGGTCTGTCAGGTCCAGCTCGAAGTAGACGTTGGTGCTGGTTTGGAAGGCCCGCTTGGAGCTCTCGGGAATGTAGTCCCACACCCTGGTGTAGGGCACGTGGATCGTCCCGAAGAGGTAGGAGGGGGGCAGAGGGGGCTCGCGCCTGACGGTCCACAGGAAGGAGTTCATATCGCTCTGCTGTGGGACAGGGGTGGTGGAAAAATAAACACATTAAAGAAGAGGGGAGGTGGGCAGGCCATAGAGGGAGACAGGCGGAGAGGCTGGGGGTCGCGCCTGGAAAGAAAACACTGCCGGACATGAAAATACAAGGAGTACTAATTCGTGACATGCGGGGCACCAAGGAATAATATCCCGGGGGCCGAGAGGCCAGCGAGTTGGGGAAGGCAAAGCCAGCGGCCCGGCGCGGTGTTAGAGCGGCGTCTCGGCGCTGTCTGCAGCTGGACCGGCCGCCACGCAGCCGCGCGCACGCCTTTGGCGCAAATAATAATGCCTCATATAATAGGCCTACTTTTGTCTTTTCATATATATGTATGTCTTTTGTTCGTATTTAAAATTTACCCCATGTATTTAGCCCACGCATATTTTATTTTTATTTAAATCAGAATATTAGTCACTTCGGATTAATGCCGACAAACAGGATAAATGTACATATCACGCTGCTTATTTCCGTTCATAAAAATCTTGACATCATACTGATATTAGCGCAGACTCGAGAGAGGACAACCCGATTTCTAAGCTTATGGTAAATGTATACAATTATTTCTCAAAATCCGTAACGACAAGGTCAGTAACAACAAAAACAGCATCATCATCAGCAACAAGATAATAATATTAATAATTCTTCGAAGCACGTAGACAAACAGGTTAGTTTGCATGAAATAACGGAAAATATTAGCGACGCGATAATAACACTGGGGAAACAGTACGATCCGTTTTTGGCGACAATCTTCATTCTGATTATCTGATCGGCGCATTACCGTCGGCGTACACTGGAAATTTATACTTCCGACATATTCCAGCGTTGTTTGTTTTAACAACACACCCAATTAAGTCGTGACTGTTAATTGTGCGTTTACTTGTTAATTGACTTATTTGTGGCTGTTATTGAATAATAGTCTGGCCACCTTAGCAAATGATTTATTTGGTTTTTTTATGAGACCACATCATTTGGGAGCGACGCCTGGATTGTGTACGGGGGGGTGCCTGCATGCCACTTGAAGGCGGTCTGCGATCATGAGTTCCTGCTCCTAAAGTTCACTGTACAGTACATTTTAAAATGTACCGCTTGGCAGAGAACTGAAATGCCTGCACATCCTTTACTGAATCGATCAGTGCTAAAGTTTGAATGGTAGTAATTTAATTGGCACTGTTAGTGGTACGGAGGACCCGGCTCGTCTCCTTACGGGACGAAGGCGACACTGCGTTCTGCTTTATTTATAGTGCTGCTTATAGGGCCCAAAAATGCCCTTAAATAAACTGTTTCTCATTTGAAACAACGAAATTCCCGTTTTCTCTTTATTTCACGACTAGTTTTGATCAAAAATGATTTATTTGTACAATAAAACACTCCAGTAAAATGCCTTACAAAATGCATTAGCTGGTGGCGTCTTAAACATATTTTAATCTGTCATCATGATTACCATAATCATAAAAATAAATGATAAAGATCAGATATATTGGAAGTTTAACATTAATTGTATAATTCAGGTTGCAAATAATAATACGGGAGTAATGTTTTATATCGTGTCATTATAAATTAATTTGAATTAGGTAAAAAAGTACAGAATTAAAATCAATAAATCTGAAATTTTAATAAAGGCTAAATGAATTGTGTTGAAGGATGCTTAAAACTCTACAAGTTGCAGGAACTTGCAGATGTTAAAACAAAAATATATCACTACAAAGGCGACAGAGTATTATTTTTGTTTAAAAAATATGCAGTTAAAACACTAATTAGTTCTCTTCCCGCCGCCTGTCACAATGTGACAGCCGAAGTCACAAAGTAGTGCAGGAGCGCCGGCTAACGGAGCCGCCTTCACCTGCTCGCCCCGGACTCGGGGTCGGCAGGACCGGCTCGGAAACTCACCGATCTAGGTGTGTCACATTGCTTCGGCCGTCCGGGGCTCCCTCTGGGCGAGACCGCTTGCAGAAAGGCGCTCATAAGCACCCATCGCATTCCCGACTGACAGAACATCTCGGGCTGAAACGGGAGCCGCGCCGACGGCGTCCGGGCTTCTCCTTCGGCTTCGCTTTTTCACCTTCGCCCTTGCAAACGGATTGTTCCTCCCGCGACTGATGTTCGCCGGCTTAAATATGCCGATCTGGAAAGGGACGCGGACCATTCCGGCTCTCCGCCATTCTCTGACCCCGGCCGGCGTTCTGCGTCCTCTCAGCCCGTTGTCCTTCTCTCTTTGCCCGGCTCTCCCTGCCTCCTTCTCCCTCTCTGCCCCTTCGGCTCGCTCCGTCCGTCCCGCTCGAGTTCGCACTCAGCTGTTGCGCAGGGAACGCTCGCTGTGCGCTCCAGAAGTTTGCAGTTGAGTGTGTTTACCGTTAGGAGGAGGTGGGGAGGGAGAGGAGGAGGGAGGAGGAGGAGGGAGGAGGTGGACGGATAGTGTCCCCCCCCCCCCCTCCGCCTCTCTTATAGCAGAGTAAAGTGGGCTTCTCGGGGAAAGCCTGGAAGTATGGTTTTGTTAGTTTGCAGCTGCGGATGGTGGGAATTATTGAGGTTGAATCCATTTCCACCAGAGACCTTTCTAAGTTACATGTGTCCCTCAAACGAGTTCAAAATTTTAAACCCTTGGTGGGGGGGGGGGGGATTCCAAAAAAAATAGACCCAAATGGGGCCCCGATTAATGTGGGGATGTATTAATTGGTAAAGT
>JAODKN010000035.1:3959281-3978972 GCA_026774425.1 Petrocephalus zakoni | reverse complement strand
CCCCTCCCCTTAATGTAAGTCACTCTGGAGAAGGGTGTCAGCTGAATTCCATCAATGTAAATTGGCTCCAGTGAAGCTCAGATTCATAATGTAAGATTATATTATCCCCCCAATTTCCGATGCCCTTGCCCGCAGCAACTGGCCCGAATCTATTGTGATGTGTCATGTTTCTGTCTATGCTAGTGTTACAGGAGGAGGCTAGAATGGGGAGGGCAGCTTTTGTGGGGGGGGTAAGGTTAAAATAATCCAATTTGCAGCTAGACAGCTACAGTGCGGTGATGCTTTGTTTCTGTGACATATAACTGCCAGTCTTACAATCTCTCCTTCAGGAAACCCTCTCATGGATAATCATGCCATTAGCAACGCAGCAGTCCTTCGTAAGGACAGCCATCACTGCTCATGAGCGCCCCCTGGATTAAGGACGGCCTGTCTGTGGCACACATATGGCACAGTTGGCCCTCGCGCCGGTGCGGACAGAAGGCCGACATACTGCACAGACGAAGCACTGTGGGTGCCAGGTCCCGTTGGCCGCAGACAGGTAGTTCTCCTGCACCGGCTCTCCGCAGCCAGAGCACTTGGGCGCAAAGAGTCGGTAAAAGTCCTTGCAGCAATAAGGCTTTCCCTCACGCTCCATGTACCCTGCAACAGGAGCAGACCTTGAGCAGGAGGACTTTTATTTTGATACATAAGATTACAGATTGAGGAAGCAGGCCCTTCAAATTTATGGTCATACTGGGTTCCACAGAACTTACCCTCAGAGCCAAACACCTCTCCACACTCAGCACAGAAGAAGTGCTCTGGGTGCCAGGACTGGTTCATGGCCGTCAGGATGTTCTGGAGGAGAGATTGGGGTCATGCTGAGCCACTATCATTCCTGATACAGCAGGGTCCAGAGTGGCTATGGAAATGCTACACAACTCAAGTCCCAGGAAGGGCTCAGCCATTGAGAAAGTTACTTATTTTGGCTGGTTTCATTATAACCACTCGACTGTTACTCTCTATCCATTTTTTGTACCCACTTGTCCTACTCAGGGTCATGGGGGGTTCAGAGCCTATGGGCACAAGGCAGGAAACAACAACTCACTGCAGGACACACACAATTTGGCAACTTCAATTCATCTCCGCATGTTTTTGGACTGTGGGGGGAAACCAGAGTACCTGGAGGAAACCCCACAACAGCATGGGAGGGAAACACGCAAACTCCACACACACGGTACCCGAGCAAAGACGTGAGCCCCAGTCCCATAGCTGTAAGGCAACAGTGCTAACCACTACCCCACCACATCTTTTTGTAAATTCTCTGTACCCACTTGTCCTATTCAGGATTGGAGGGGGATCCGGAGCCTTTCCCAGGGGCTACGAGTACAAAGCAGGGAACAGCCCAGGATGGGGGTAACTAACATCGTTGCACATTTACTTCAAGGGTAAAATATCTTCCTGTACCTGTTGCATAAATGTGCAGTACTTCTCATAGCAGTCTTTGTTTGGTGAACACGGGGCTGGGCCCGTTGGCGTTCTTTTAACCAAGGGAGAGGTCAAATACACTGTGTGCATGTTCAATGCACTTTAAATAGTGAGCTTTGCGCCACGTACCCGGAGGAAAGCCCGCGACGACAGAGGGAGAGCATGCAAACTGCACACAGATGGAGCCATGGCCGGGAGACTCAGACTGTAATGTGTTTAAAATAGGGGTAGCACGATGGCACGCTGATAGCACTGTGGCATCACACCCCCAGTGTTAGACCTGACTTCTGTGTAGAATCTATGCTGCAATGTGTCGTTACAGGGTACGTCGGCGCAGGGTACGTGGCCACGCCGTGGCTACACCATACCGAAGGGGTAGATTCTACGCAGAAGTATAAATCAGGCTTTGGGGGGTGAATTGTACCTCCATTTTCATGCATCATGCCGCATTGTTACACGTGTCCTCTGGGAGCTCTAGTTTCCTCTCATGATCCCAAAAAATGTAGCTCATCTAACTGGTGTCTCTGAATTGCCCCTAGTGCGTGTGTGTATGGGTTTCCATCAACCACACCAAAATGTCCCCAAAGTGCGGCAACACCTGAAATTTCCTTACTTTTGTAGATGTTTTTTCAGGTCCCCATTTGGATAATCTCAATTTTATAAAAATCTGAGAATGCAATCAACAAAGTAAAAATGCCAAAAGTCTTGTATTTGGGTTGGTTACTTATGGTTAAGGTTAGGGCTGGGTTTGGGTTAAGGGTGTCGTGACTGGGATTAGGGTTTTTCCCATAGAAATGAATGGATGGTCCCCACTCAGGTAGGTACGCGAGTCTGTGTGTGTGTGTGTGTGTGTGTGTGTGTGACTGGCATGCCATCCTGGGTGCACCCCAGCCTTGAGCTGCCTAGGATAGGCTCCAGGCCTCAGCAAGACTTCCCAGAATAAGTGGGTGGTGAGTAAAAACATCTACCACAACCCTAACAATAATAAAATAGGGATGTAGTTTTTGATAAATGAAATTTAAAATAGTTCCTGCCATTTGGGATCTGTTGAAGAGCACTGGTTTGTAACCACATTCAAAGTTACTAAACGAAGGCAAACAAAGGGGCGCACAGCTGTGTGCCCGGACGCCGATGGACGCCTGCAAGCCGCACTTAACAGGAAACGCAAAACAGACTTTCCATTCCTGCCCATATATGGAGTCTTGGTGTTCTGTTATTAATAATTTTGCATTTCTTTTTAATTAAATGACTGAGTTGCAGCTTAAAGTGCGTGTGAGGGGACCCGTAGCATGTTTGTGACATGCCACAGAGGAGGGACGCAGGCATCTTCTCTTTTGCCGACGAGGAGCGTCTGTGGCGCTGCTTCGTTAAATTAAGGCTTCCTCTCCGTACATATTTGTGAAAATATGTCATGCTTCCCAAACCGCACTCTATTGGGGTCAGCCGATTTCGTAATAAGCGTGTTTTAAATTAGTCCAGTATATTTTTAATTTTTGTGAACTCATACAAATTAAGAAAATATGAAACAGGTATATACAATAGTTCTGAGCCTGAAAGTAGAAGGGGGTGAATCATGCAGACCGGAAAGCCGCAAAGTATTGATGGAAACATACTTTTAACCAAAAAGCTCCAGTATAAAGCTTACATTATACTATATCAGTGTTTCCCAACCCGCTCCTCCGGGACACCCAGACGGTCCACGTTTTTGCTCCCTCCCAGCTCCCAGCCAATCAGGAACACAGAATACCTGATACAGGTGCGCTGGGAGCTGGGAGGGAGCCAAAATGACGAAGGACCAAGGACGAGGTCGGGACACACCGTACTATGTAATTGAGCATAATTCCAGATAAATGTTGCCAAGCGACCAGCATGGTACTGCGATGAGCGCACGGCGCACCTGCAGAATCGGCGCCTTGCAGTAACCGCAGCGTGGGGAGAAGAGAGCCTGGTAGTCCTTCTCGCAATAGGCCTTCCCCTCCCGCTCGAAAAAGCCGGTGGAGCCCAGCCCCGCTCCACAGACCAGGCAGACGAAGTGCTCCGGGTGCCACACCTGCCCCAGGGCCGTGATGAACTGCAGGACAGCAGGGGGCAGCAGAGAGTCGGGGGCAAATTGAAGATGAATATATTATAGGCAGGTTTGATTGTAAGGAAAATGTAGAAGAAAGAATCAGAAATGACCGTTCTTTGTGAACAATGACCAAAATCAGACAATCTCTCCTCTGTCATTCGTATCTTATATATATGGTCTTTTGGTAATGCTACCATGCTAATTTATTGTTTTCATTTATTTCCTTAAGATGTCTTTGCACTGTGTTTTCTGCTCTGTTCTCTAGTTTTAGCATATATTGAACTGTGACGTGCTTCTCCTATGTGTCTTATGACATTGCCCTGTACTTACTATCTGGGATTAAACCAAAACCACTGCTACATAATGACAATAAAGTATCCGAGTCCTGGTAATAGTGGCACACCTTTCCCACAATGCACTTCCCGCAGGACGCACAGTGGCCCTTGGCTGAGGTTTTCACTCCCATCTTCTCCATATCGGAGGCCAGGCTGCCCAGGAGATCATCGATGGAGGCACCAGCTTTGCTGGGTTTGGCCGCCTTCTCAGACGTTTCGTCACAGGTGCCCGGCACGCCGCCCTTTCCTCCTTTCGCTCGCTCCTCCTCCACCCCCTTCCTCTCCCTCTTCTCTCCCTCCTCTCCCGATTTTGGAATGAGCGGAGACGGTACTGAGGTTGTGGGAGAATCGCAGAGCTACGGATGAGAAAGAGCCGATGAATCATTCCAGCCTGGGAAGGAAGACAGAACCTGCCACGGCAAAGCAAGTCTGATGCCCCGAAACAGGCGTTCTATTGTTAACTGGAAGAAAAGCCGCAGCTTAGAGCTCCCCCTGCTGGCCAGTCGAGCAAAGGCTGAGAATCCAGGCGCTAATTTCAAATGAGGCCGCAGACTCTCCTGAGCAGGAATTATTCATAAAAATATAACCATTACCCCCTGTTCCAGGCCCAGGAGCTGCTGCATGATGGAGTCCAGCTCCCTGGTGGCTGAGCGGGGGCTCAGCAGCGTGGTCTCCCCCGGGTCCGGAATTTGGCTGCCATGCAGGGAGTGGATGGATAAGACAACTGTTTCCCAACCCAGTCCTCGGAGAAACCCCGAACAGTCCACGTTTTTGCTCCATTTTTGCTGGGAGCTGAGAGGGAGCAAAAATGTGGACTGTCTGGTGTTCCCCGGGGACCGGGTTGGGAAACACTGGATAAGACAGCAGGAGATCAGTTGAGGAAGAGATGGGGGGCGGGGGGGCATGTGAAGCTGATGAGGGAAGGGGCAGATGCAGGTCAGAGAGGTGCGGGACAGAAGGTGAGGAAGGGTCTCGGAAAGCAGGAGCCCCCAGATGGCATGGGCTGGGGAACCTGATCCATGGAGGGCCGGGTTTTTGGGATGACCTCTCAATCAGCCAATAATAAAGCATTGGTTCTCAGCTCCAGTCCTGGGGACCCACTCTTATGGGTTGATTGAAAGGTCATCCCAAAAGCCCGCACCCACACCGGCCCTCCATGGATCAAGTTGCCCACCCCTACAGTAAACCCCGCACCTGTAGACGTGGATGCTGGATGGATCCTCAGCTGACCTGGGTGGGAGTTTGGTGGTATACACCGGAGTGATCTGAGGATAACAACACACCGAGGGTACTGGGTTTCTACAAACACCAACATCAGCTCGAACGCCTCACATGAAGCCTTTTCTCTCCAAAATACTGCACTGGATACAGGCTAGTCTAAAGAAGGACGCCCCAGCTTAGACGCTGCTTACCTGCCCAGGTGTTCCGGGTGGTTCCCCCGTCCCACTCACTCCCACGCTGGCCTGAGTACCAGCATCTGCGCCCTGGGAAGAGGTCCGAGACAGTTCCTCCAAAAGAAAGTCTGCCAAATTGTAACCAGAACTCTGAATGACATTTTACAGACGCGTTTAGGCTGAGGTTATACTTTCCAATAGGGCCTGTATGTCTTCCCAGGCCAGACAAAAGCTGTTTGTCGCTACATTTTTGCCGACCTTGGACTATGGGGGCATGCTGCACAGGAATCTTCTCTACGTATGTTAAATTCCACTTATCATGCTGGTTTATGGCTTATTACAGGGTGCGAATACGACACTCATCATTGCACTCCTTATGAGAAGGTGGGCTGATTCTCTTTAGAAATGCGTAGGAAACCCCACTGGCTTTCATCTACACATAAGGGCACGATTGGCTCCTTGACACCTTATTAGACTGTCTACCTGAACATTTCCAATGTAGGTACCTATTCCACGCACCCTAGCAATAGTCTGCATCTGCTAGTTCCCAAAGTCTGCACCACGCTTACCAAGGAAGGATGGAGAACACTCCAAAAGAGAATAAGATTTCGAGCACCTGTCTCCTTCGGTCTGTTTAAATCTATGTTGATAAGGGTTTTAAAACTTGAGTAGCAATTGTTTTTTAATGCAGTGCCAATTGACTTAATATTTAATTTTATTTTAATATATTTCAACCCAGGATGGGCTCGGGACCCCCCCAGGATGGGCTCGGGACCCCCCCAGAACACCGAACAGGACAAGCAAAACTGATGGATTTATTTTATTACATGTTATTGTTGTCTGTGTTTCTGATTCTGCCTTCTGCTATCTCACCGCTGATATGCCCGGGGTCCTTTTGTAAAAGAGATCTCAAATGGTCTCCCGTGTGAACCGTTGTGGAGCTCTTATTTCGAGCCGCATCTTATGCCAATTTTTGCTGATTCCTCCATGCCTGGTGGTCAGACTGACAGACTGTCTACCACGCTCAGTATAAGCGGAGATCCTCAGCACTGGCTTAGGGTGGATTTACGCCGTGCTGTCTAGGGGGGCCTACATGCTGTGCGCGGGAAGGCCGCTCATCCACCTGCAGGTGCGTTAGATAAGACGGCAGCCGCTTCGCCGCGTTCTGTTCACACTGCAAGGTGCACCAAGCCCGCTGTGTCACACCGGCAGTGTGGCTTATTTCTGCTTCCTGAGGAAACAGCCCTTATAAGAGAAGTGAAAGTGACACAGACGGCTAAATGCCTTCTGTTACTCAAAAACATGTTGCTAATTCCGCAACACTTTTACCGATAACTTGACTGATATCTCACGGTGTATCGCTAAAGATTCTTTTAATACCTGGCTTCTGATAGTGTTTAATGCTGCTTTTGCGACACAGCAGTAGTGGAAGAAGGCATCATGCATGTTTACCAGAACAATCCTTAAACAGCACTCTAACATGCTCGTAAGCTGAAGAGCCAAATGAACCAAGATGTATTTTTTTTTTATAAAATGATTTGTGAAAAGGAGAAGTATGAGGAGACTCACCGAGCTCATCCATCTTTGTTATCTCGCGGTCTTGCTGACTTTTAGAAAGAAGCGAGCTACAGCTTCGGGGTTTGTGACTCTAGGATCTGATTTGCTGTGGCAACCAGGCTAATATGACATCAGATCGAAAGTACAACTTCCTTTGCAAGTTTCTGCATTCAGAGTCTGAATGTTCTGCCCTTGTATGCGCAGGTTCGTATCCACCATTTAAGAACATGTGGTTGAATTTGAGTCTCTAAATTGCCCTTCTCTGCATGTGTCCTGTGAGGGACTGGTATCGCAGCCAGGATGTCCCCTGCCTTGTGTCCTATTCTTCCAGGCACAAACAAACCTCAGAATCTTTCTTTTATTCTCCTTTCTGCCTATCCATCCTTTTCCCCCGACCCACTTGTCCTATGTGGGGTTGCAGAGCCTATCCCAGGATATACGGACACAAGGCAGGGAATAACCCAGGACTGAGTGCCACCCGGTCACAGGGCACACTCACACAGCATTCACACCTGTGGACACTTTGGTACCTCTGATTCACCTTAGCATGCTTTTGGACTGTAGAGAGCAAACTGGAGTACCCGGAGGAAACGCCAAACGGCCTAGGGATCAAATGTGCAAACTCCAGACGCACAGAGCCAGAGCGGAGCCTCGAACCCCAGTTCCACAGGCATGAGGCAACAGTGCTAACCACCAACCTGCCCCCACCTTCTCCCTATACTCATGTATCCATATTTCACTAGAGCACTGTTCCCCAACGGCTGCTCTTCTAACCAATGTTTTCACATTAATATTTTTTTAATATTTCTGATTGAAACTGTTAGTTTATTTTAAGTAAAGTCTGGAATATCGCACGGAGAAGTTTCCAGAGATTGAAGAAAAAAAACTAAACTAAAAACGATTTTAAAAAACATAGTACAGAATATTTCTGCTGCTGGGGAAACTAAGGGACTAATTTATTCCCCGGGTAATATCTGAGAATGTTCATTTAAAAAAGTATTGTAAATATAACATTTTGGTAGTATACTGAGCATTAAAGCTGAATCTCTTACATCTTAATCAACTAAATATAAGCGACTTTTACATATTACACGTGCTACCGTTCCTTAAAAACTACATCTCCCATAAGGCTTTACCGACGTGGAAGAGCTTGGCGAAAAGTGAAAGCCTTTCCACTTCCTGTCATGCCTTAGTTCCTGGGTCGGGCTTCGTGCAACGGCTTTTCCATCATTAAACGCTTTAATCAACAGTTAATTAGAGGTTTAAATCTATCGGGAGGGTTTGCTTCTCGCTTTCGAGGCACTGCGGATGTCCTTTGCTGTCGGACAGGTCCTGAGCACGGATTCTCAGCATTTGCACGTACTCCAATTCGGCCGCCTGACTTAAAAGGGCAACTGGGTTATGGCGGGTGGGACCCGCTAGTACTCAACAAGGTAAAATCACTTAGGGTGCGTGCGACGTGCCAGTGTCATTTATTTCCCATGTTCTGCTGAAATACATGTGGGAAACATCCACCGTGACCAGCAGATATAAGCATTTATTTATAAATGTCGGAATGTATATTTATGTGACCAGACTTGGTAAACTGTATATACACTGCATGTATACAGTCTCTCTATAACCAGCTGTGCATTGTCCAACCAGACATACCTGCAGCGTGCAGAATGGAATTATTATGCAGTATTGGTTTAAATGTGAGTTAAACATTGAAGTGTTAAATTCCGGGATCGGAATCGGGATGTCCAAAGGTTGTCCCGGGATGGGTTCGGGACCCAGAAGGGATGCGTCCCTAGACTGCGGTCATTAACACTCCTCATAATGAAACCAATTATCTCTTTACATCTGGGTGAGACGGACGTACATTTTACATATGAGACATCTGCGATGGGTTGGCGCCCCGTCCTGGGCTGTTTCCCTGCCTTGCGCCCCTATAGCCTCGGGGAAAGGCTCAGAACCCCCCGCAACCCTGAATAAGACGAGCGGGTACGGGAATGGATGGATGGATCGATGGAAGGAAGGAAGGACTTAAGTCATAAGACTGTTAAGATCCGCGATGCACTTTTTCAGGCAGTGAGCTGCCGCAGTTACCGAATCAAAATCGATTAACAATATATGAAACATTTTTGTAATGGCAGCAAACGAATTAAAAAATATTGAAGCGCAACTTTGCAGCATTTAACCGTTTAGGTCATTTAACCTTTTCCATCTAAAAGGCGATTGCAGTCAATCCCATTGCAGGCTAAGCCATGAATAAGCGGCTATGGATCGATGTGCTTTATGAAGACTGGGTGTTAATTCATTCACCTCCCCGGTGCGCGTTCACAGCGCGGCCGACGTGCGGCGATGTCGGCCCGGGACGCGCTGCGGCGCCAGCGGCGGAGGGAGCTGGACGCCCGGCGCAGCAAGTCGCGGGTTCGCCTGGGGGGCTGCCTACAGAGCTGGGGCCAGCTGAAGGACAGGCTGGGCTTCGCCCTGCACTCGGAACTGGCTCAGTACCTGCTCGAGAGGTACGGGCGGGCCTCCGTATCTCCAAAGCCACTTGCAAATAAGTATTATCATTTCTTTTAAAATGCTCAAAAATACAGCGTCTGCTACCTGGGCCCAGTTTCATAAACCACTCTTATACTTGTAAAGGGAAATTTGCTCAACTGGCGAATAGTATATTTATATATAAGTGAACTATTAGTATTCAGTAATGGAGTCTTTAAGCACTTATGTAAGTCGTAAATGTAAATATATATGATTCATACATAACGTAGATTGTAGTATGACCTTACTGACGTGTGCCTCACAGATTACAGTAAGAAATCAGAAAGGAGCGTTCTGAAAAACTGGGATTCCCCCCCCCACAGTTTAGTAATATCTTTTGCTAGTTTTGCTTTTATTTGGAACCATGTCCTTGGTTGCAAAACAATACCAAAACTGTAAGTTTCCCTTTTGAGTAGAGTTGAGTTTTGCCTCGATGATGGCTTTTGCTGTTCAGTAATAATCATCTCTCTCTCTCTCTCTCTCTCTCTCTCTCTCTCTCTCTTCTTAGCTATTTCTCCAAAGTCTGCGTTGGGTGCTCAGGTAAAGCAGATCAGGGTCCCGCGTTTCATTCGCACTTTGACACCATGTTGCTGATCCATGCTGCTGCTCCGCACGGTTCACAGCGGGAGGTGTTTGGCTGAGAGTCTGCTTTGGTGCTCTCCTCCCAGGTACCATGAGCGTCGGGCAGAGGACGGCGGCCATAGTGACGTCTGTAGAGATGCTGCAGGGCCTGGTGCTATGGGTGCATCGACACGGGCAGCAGTGTCTGTTCCCGCCCACCCTGTGCCGGGACGCCGAGGATGAGACCACATGCGGGGGATGGGAGGAAAATAAGCAGCCAGATGCAGGGGAGAGGCCACTGAAGAGGTGTGGGACAGCCGTGGTGGCTGAGCATAGTGCTCCAGGGTTAGCCGGGCTTGAAGAAGGAGGACGTTCCTCCTGCCTGGGGAGGGACGCGGAGCAGACCGCAGAAGTATCACGGACAGGGGTCGTCCTGAGCTGCACCTGCCAGGGGGGGCACATCTTCTCCTGGTGTCCGTCCGGGAGGGCAAGCGAGGAGGCGGAGGAGGGAAGTCGGAGTGATGTCACCAAGGAAGCCGACCCCCCCGCGGGACAGGGCAGGTCTTGGGAGCTGGAGAGCAGGGAAGTTAAAGAGTTCAGCAGAGAAGCCGCAGCAGAGGAGGAACCGGCTGGGGTGCAGACCAGAGGAACCGAAGGTGGGGACGTTGTGAAAAACTGGGAAGTGGGCGATCAGCCAGAGGATGGTGATGGAACCACAGGGGCCGAGGGGCGCAGGACAGGTCTGTCTCTGTCTGTCCTTTTTGTCGTAATACTCCATGTTTCAGTGCTTATTGCTGACCGACTGCTAGGACATAACAAATATACCTGGGCGCCCTGGTGGCTCAGAGGGCAGCACTGTTAGCTAACTTCCAGGGTTAAGGGTTCGAAATCCACCCCCACTCAGTGTGTATGGAGTTTGCTCTGTGTTGCACGAGTTTCATACAGATACTCATCCCACAGTCCAAAGAGGTGCAATTAATGAAGTTGGTGTCTCCAGTTTGCCCATTACACCTGTGTGTCTGTGTGTCTGTGTCCTGCGATGGACTGGCATCCACTGAGGTTTGCATTGAGCTTGCTGCGATCGGTTACAGACAATGATAATTCTGTGCATTTTGTGGGCACAGGGTCAACACCAGTGTCAGCATCAGAGATAGGACAAAATGTCCCTCCAGCAGAATCTCTAGAAGCACAGGAAACGTGGTACACTGCTTTTCTTAACTAATTATGTTGGTCAATTTTTTTTTATATAAGTATTTCAGATTTACAGGATATATGCTCTCTCTTTCTATTTTAGGAAGCTCACTGATAGTGAAGAGAAGGAAGTGGACGACGCTAAGTACAAGAACTCCAGCCACGCCGTGGAAAAGTATTTTTATATTTCCCTTTGTGCGATGATAAATGTGTTTGTGTTTGCTAGTGTCAAATACTTGCATCCCCATCAGTGAATCAACTGCAATACAAAGACGTACCACAAGGGGGAGACAGAAGACAACGATTCAGCCCTCGACCGAAAAAGCGAATTTGAGGACAGTCGCCAGGGTCAACAGGTGCCCCCTTTATGTAACTTGATGAAGATGTTTGTTGTTTTGAATGTATCCGACTAAAGTGGGTGGATGTGGACAAACAAGCCAGGCATAGGTGTCCCATGAGTAGCAAAATGTTAATCGTCGCTTTCCTGCACGTCTCCCCTTAGGAAAGCAGCGAGGGGCGTAAGCGAGGACGACATTTCTCAGATCGCTGGCAAACGGAAGAGGTTGTAGCATTCTCATTATCCGAAAGTGCCAAACAAATCGCTTGATGTTATCGTGACCTCAGTGATGACTGCAGTGTTACCATGGAAGCACTGTTCAGGGCCCTAAATTTCAGTTTCTCCTCTCTCACCCCCTTAGGGCACATTCTTACAGATCGCAAAACAAAAACAATAGTGGAATAAACCAAAAGTAAATTGTAGTATGGAGGGGGGGGGTTGCATTGCTTGAACCATTAACGTATAAAAACAACTATATGCACATTATGTCTGTTCTTGGACCATCTGTTCCTTCTGCCTGTTGCCCAGAACACCACCCGCACCTTCTGCCTGCGATGATGCCGTGCATATTGTGGATCTTCTGTAGGTTGGCGTTGTGATCACACAGAACATCTGATCACTGACGTGTGTGCAGTTAGTCCTCTGTGTGCCCACACGGCCAGCGGGTGGGTGTGGGCCCTTGTTAAGAGAATACCTAACCTCTCCCACTTACCATTCCAGGAAGGCTACCCCAAGGGAAATTTTACCCTGCGAGGTTGAGGGCTGCGGGAAGATCTTCTCGACCCGGCAGTATCTGAATGTGAGTAGGACGCTGGGAGCCTGGCTGTCCCCGGCCGGCACATCTCTGACTCTGCTCCTCTGCCTGTGCAGCATCACATGAAGTACCAGCACTTCCAGCAGAAGACCTTCTCCTGCTCCCACCCGGCTTGCGGGAAGTCCTTCAACTTCAAGAAGCACCTGAAGGAGCACGAGAAGCTGCACAGCAGTGAGTAGCCCACCGCCTCCGTCATCCGGCAGCAAGCAACGTGCATCTCGTTAGTGCGTTACCATGGCAACAGCGCCGCAAGCCCGCTTCAGTCTATCCGGTGACATAATCCATACTTATTCTTCAAGTATTCTTCAGTTTTATCAGCTGTAATTTTGGCAAAGTTATTGATACATTTAATTTTTCCAGTAAATGTAACGCTCAAGTTAGGGGTGCATGTAACTTAAGTATCAGTTTCGATTTCGCTTTAGCGAAGGTTAGCAGTTAAACTTTATCTGCAGCGCTGAAGTTGCGCTTTAGTCGTGTGTAGAGGGTGTGGAGGGTAACGGCGCTGTGTGCCCTTTCCCCGCGGAGACCAGCGGGACTACATCTGCGAGTTCTGTGCCCGCGCCTTCCGGACCAGCAGCAACCTGATCATCCACCGCAGGATCCACACCGGCGAGAAGCCGCTGCAGTGAGTCGCACGGGGGGCCTGCCTGCTGCGTGCGGAGCCTTAAGGAGGCAGAACCACGCTGGATCATTAGCACTGCTGACGGCTAGCGAGGCTGGCAGTTAGCGAGGCTGGCGGTTAGCGAGGCTGGCGGTTGGCACTGCTGATGGTTAGCGATGCTGGCGGTTGGCACTGCTGATGGTTAGCGATGCTGGCGGTTGGCACTGCTGGCGGTTGGCACTGCTGGCGGTTGGCACTGCTAGTGGTTGGCACTGCTAGTGGTTGGCACTGCTGATGGTTGGCACTGCTGATGGTTAGCACTGCTAGTGGTTAGCGACGCTGGCGGTTGGCACAGCTGACGGTTAGCGATGCTGGCGGTTGGCACAGCTGACGGTTAGCGATGCTGGCGGTTGGCACTGCTGGCGGTTGGCACTGCTGGCGGTTAGCGACGCTGGCGGTTAGCGACGCTGGCGGTTAGCGACGCTGGCGGTATGCACGGCTGAATCCCTGCCTGTCCATCAGAGTGCTGAGGTGCGCCCTCCTCTTCCTCCCCGCCCCCAGGTGTGAGGTCTGTGGCTTCACCTGTCGCCAGAAGGCCTCCCTGAACTGGCACATGCGCAAGCACAACGCTGAGAGCGGCTACCAGTTCCCGTGTGAGATCTGCGGCCGGCGATTTGAGAAGAGGGACAATGTCACTGCCCACCGGAGCAAGAGCCACCCCGACCGCTCTCCTGGTCCCCCCGAGGGCCCTGACCATGCGGCCCCTGCTCTCGCCTCCCCTGTGGAGTCGGGGACAGCCAAAGGCAGGGACCTTCCCTCTCCAGCCAGCGACGGTGACAGCCACTCAATGTCTGCAGTCTGAGTCTCATAGATAGATGCCTTTGTAATAGCTGATACACTGTGCCATTGTGAATGAGTCCACGGATCGACCCATATGCTGTGATCTGACTGATAATGTGCCGTCGCCCTTCAGCTTTTTTACGATTGGTGCACTCGTGCCCTCTTGTGGTGGGCATTATGATTGTCACGGTAAGTTGACAACTTAGACCCCAAAAGCAGGGTCGCCCAATACCGGTTCTGGAATCTGGAGGGCCAGTCTGCAGCACAGTTTGTAGATTCCCGGCTCAAAACACACCTTATCCTCCTCACGAGCTAATTGCCAGGTTCGGTAGTTGTGCCTGTGTTGCAGACCGGGTTTTTTTTTTTTTTTTTTGCTGTGTTGCACTTGTCAGGTGTGTCGGTTTAAAAATCTCTCTTGTACTACAGCCTGAGAGACGACATACGGGAAACTGCCCTCCAGAGTCTGTTCGTTTGGCAAATATAAGCGTTTACCCAGATACTTCTTTTTTAAACATTTTGGGTACTGATTTGACGTTGTGCTTTTGGACTTTTGCTGTGTTACCTGTGGCCATTCAGCATAGGTACCAGCGTAAGGAACTTCCTCCTCATTGGTCCAGGTTTGCGCGTGTGTGTTTACTCAGTGCCAAGCTAAGGAAACTGAGATTCTGACGTTTTAAGACAACCTTTTGGAACATTTTAGATCTTATTTTAGATACATTTGACCATTTTTGTAATCATTAGGATACATGGGCAAAAGCATAACTCAAGATGTTGTCTTTTACACCCATAGCAGTAAAATTTCCCCAACGTCCTACATTATTTTTGTATCGTCAATATTGTTGTGTCTCTTTGCTGTCAAGTGAAAGCTGAACCCTGGCAACAGACCAAGCAGACGGACCCCTCTTTGTTCTGGTTCTGGTTCATGTTGGAGCTTATTTGTCATAATAAAGACCCCGGATTTAAGTACACTGTCGGCTGTTGTGGGCATGATTTCTATCAAAGAAGGGATTGCCAGATGGGATTTATGAGGATCACGGCAGCCCCGTAGCAGTGGAGCTTACTGCATGCTAGTCTAAAACTAGCTAGTTCATTGCTCAGGTCCTTTGACAGCCAGGGGGAATGGTAATTAATTTGATTCTGGAAAGCGTTTGGCTGGGTAGCCGAACGGGTAACTTGGAGCGGCGAGCACAATGGTGTCATTACAGTCGCGAAGAGGACGTGTGAGACTATTTCAGGTGGAGTTAAATGGACTAATTCAGCTGCCTACTAGTCATTCACTGGCAGCTGCCCCGGCTTGGTCTG
This sequence comes from Petrocephalus zakoni, assembly GCA_026774425.1. Classification (NCBI taxonomy): domain Eukaryota; kingdom Metazoa; phylum Chordata; class Actinopteri; order Osteoglossiformes; family Mormyridae; genus Petrocephalus; species Petrocephalus zakoni. Next base: position 3,963,979 of record JAODKN010000035.1, on the reverse strand, counting down.
GACGGCTGCGAGTCTGGAAAAAAAAAAACGGGCTCGTCGTCTCTAAGTGCCACCAGATAAGTTTATCCGCCTCTGCTTTTAATTGTCATTGTCCCGCTAAGCTGAGAGCACAGCTCTCTTACTAGATAATTTTTAAATTTTTTTTAATGACAGTATCCGCAGCGGGGAGCGCGCTACTAGAAGGTGACAGGTCTCTGCCATGTAAGTTTTGTCGGATTTGTGGCTCCCCGATCAGCATGCTAATAAGTTGCACAGGAAGAGACTGACCGATTGCCCCCCCCCCCCCATCTCCATTCAGTGACGAGATACAAACAGTCTACACTGACGGTATGGAGGGAACTGGTCATAGAAGCCGATCGCCAGGCTGCAGTGCTCTGAACGGATATATTTCTTAATTTAAATATAAACTATTTGCCAATAAAACTTTAAAAAATATCTTGTTGCAATATCAATGCATATTGCAGAAAATGTTTTATCTCTAGGCATTGCTTTGACCAGAGATGTACGCAGCGCGTCGACAGGACCCCGTGGATGAGCCTGAAAGTGGCCCCCGTTTCCAGTCCGAGGCTTCCTCTATGTATTTGGGGTTTCCTTTGCTTTTACTGCATTATCACTGTACTCACAGGGGGAATTGTGGATTTTCTGCACATTACAGTTACGCCTTTAAGAATCTAACCACAGCCCTTCATCCTCAGTAGGACAAGCGGTTAGACAATTTAGGGGGGGGTGGTACCTGGGCTAAAGGCCTTGTGGAGCCTTACCTACCGCATAACATGCTGCTATAACAACCGGGGAAAAAAAACTGTGCCCCCCCCCCCCTCTACAACTCGGGCCCCTGGGCTACAGCCATGGATGGATGGATGGATGGATGGATGGACAGTTTAAACAGATCATTCACTTACATTTAGCCCAGACTAGCTTAAATCCGGCAAGTTACGTTGCTAACACAAATACCCAGCTAGGTGATTCAGGCCCAGTATTCTTCATTTTGATCACTACCGACTGAGTAGCTGAATGACAGTTTTCAGATTGCTTATGATTAATCTATCGCATTATCCGCGGCACGGAAAGTGATATTTTTAACAGAATATGAACCTAAAAATCCAAAGACTTCTCAGTTAATCCAAAGACAAATGGTACCGAATGCTAATTCATTTATTCTGGATCCTTGTACTGTTACCAGAAATTCCGGTGTGCGCGTACCCGGAGCATTCCGCGCGTAACGCGCATCTGGCCCCTAAAAACAAGAGAAAGGTGATCTAAATACAGTTTGCTAATATTTCCCTGACTGATCTTCGCATGCAGATATAAACTTTCCTTTTCCGAACACAATGAAATGATGAGATGCGCCGATGTTGAAATGTAATTTGAGGCAACGATTACATTCCTTAAAAGCCCAGTAAACTCGGGCTAATTAAAGCAGGTCGGGGCGCGGGTTTGAATCCTGTCGGTAGATCCGTCCAATGAGGAGCGGCGTGGGCGTGGTCACCCACGGCCACGCCCCCTAACAATCCCAGGCAGATGAAATAGTGGGGCGCACCATTCTGCGCGTATTGCGGCCGGCAGACGGGACAGGTGGACCGGCTTGGATATCGTACTGCCCTGCCTTGCATGGAAATATGCACAGGTGAACAAAACCCTTTCGTTTTTTTCCGTGCCGCTTGGTAGAGTTCCAGTCTGAGCCAAGTTTGCGAAAAGCGGGCGCCGGCACCAGCGCGGGTCTCGATGGGGGTCGGTGATGGTTTTTGTGCGATTATTAGTCGGCGCGATGGATGGAACGGCGCGGCGATCGCGTTAAAGTTCTTAGCAGTTAGTTAATGGAAATGCTACCTGCCTGGCGATCGCCAGCGTTTCCCCCTCTTTCGAGATGCAATGCAACGCGACTTGGATCGAACACGTGCTTTTTCTTCGCGCTGTATTGCAACTGCGTCTGAATTATGCCCGCATTTCATTGTTTTGTGGTGGGAGATTTCCGGGGCGTCTCGGCTGGGATGGTAGGAGCAGCGCAGGCCGGGATACTGGAAATGCATTCGCACTGATGCGGGGAGACCCCCGTTTGTGTCTCGGGTGCGCTTATCTGGTCGCCACGTTTGCTGCCATAGGCGCTTGCCTAGATGTTTCTAGGCCGGATGTCTGAGTGGGCAAAAGGATGTTAAACTATTTTTGTCTGCGCCAGAGAGTTGAACCCCCGTGTCTTGTGCAAGGTGCAGCGGTTCTACCGCTATATCTGCCTTTCCTTACCGCACAGGAGCCGGACCCTGCAGCCCGAGGCAGGTTGTTTGCAGAAACTCCTCGGTTTGGGCTTAAGCGGCGCTTAAGTGCCGGCTGCCCGGCTCCGAGCCGCTTTCAGAGCCGCTCCGGACCCTGGAGTTTTTGATCGACGTGGATCGCGGCGTTTCCGCCTCAGCCAATCAGCGCAGGCCGCCTTAGTGCCGCGTGCTGCCCATTAATGTCACTGCGAAGCGCCAGTAAGGCAGCCCTGGTCATTAATCAGTATTGGCGTCGCTTTCGGAGTCTTACATCAAGCATGAGTGCTTAATTGCTTTTCGATTTGTCTTCTCCTGATATCTGTTCCGGGGACTGAAAATGCCCTTTCAGAGATTCTCATGCCAAACACAGCAATGGACAGGACACTGGTGAATGTGTGTGTTCTCGTCACCTTCCTTACCTGCGCAGTGCCAATGCACCTGCCACAGTGTTCTTGTTCTGATGTTTAAAGGGTGCTTTCTTAGCTTTACGTGTTTCTCACTCGCATTGGTACTGGCCAAAGAAAAGGGGAAATAAAACGTATAAAAGGAACCGGCAGTACAAAGAGATGCACAGAAATGTTATAATTGGGCTGCATGCAGTGCAGTGGGAGGTGCTGTGGTTTGTTGATATGAGTCGCGGAATCTGTTTTGGAACATGATCCACAGCAGTTCAGCGCCTGTCCCCCTCTGCTAGCCAGCGTGCGGTCAGACCCCTGGCTGGTCTCGGCTCCAGTGTTACTGCAGGACGGAGCCGGGGTTCTGCTCCGTGCCTGGGCTCCGGGCAGTCCATCAGGATGCCTTTGGGCAAAGTGGGCCCTCTCTGGTCAGGTGTTTTCTTGGGTGGCCCCGTTATCAGAGAGCTGTTCGTTTTCCTCCCCCAGCAGTGTGGCAGGTGGCGGGACCTTCATGTGGAAGTGGAGAGGAGAATGACTGGGTCAATACAGCCGTAACCGGCTGCACACTCTCTATCTAACAGGGGGTGTAATGGTTGGGGCATCACTAAAAATGTAGCTATTAAAAATGACAAAAAAATTACACAATTTATTTTAATGCAAGCTGATTAAAACTCTTAATAAAAGCTTAGCAAATGGGCGAGGGGATATGACTTCTTGACCCCCCCCCCCCTGCCTTGCTCACATGGTCTGTTCTGCTGGTGGCTCTCCATGCCAAAGAGGTGGCTCATCTGCCTCCTTCCGTGTGTAAAACGGCACGTGAAAATGACTAGAACCGGTCTAATATTTACCTTGGAGTTGGGACCGGAAAACACCGTTCAGGGAGTCATGCAGTCTGGGCTTTTAATAACCTTACCGTGACGGGCCGCCTCCCGGTCCCGTGCCCGTGCCTGTCATCGGCGCGCTCCTCTGTGGCACACCGCCGGACAGATTTCCAATCTCGCCGGCCGGGACGGTGCTGGCAGGTGGGCCCGGGTCCCCAGATACCCCCCCCCCCCCCCCCCAGGCCCTGCGGCAGATGGGATCGGACAGGGCCGCTCCGCGGGGCAGGGTGGAGGCGTAAGCCTGGCTGTTTTATTTAGAAGCAGTTTGGGTGTGTGTTTCTGCGTGGGCTCCGATTTTGGGGTCACGGCGGCGGTTCTGCAGTGTTACTGCGGCCGCACTGAAGGTTTGATAAGATGTGCTCTTGTAGGGAGTTGGGGGTGGTATGTTCCGTAGCCGTGGCCAAAAAGAACATACCACAAATTGGCATTGAGGCTGCTGCATAGCCATTAATGAGGAATAGGTAACTATAACCCTCTTCCTGATTCTGATGTTTTTTTTCTTTAAAAATGAAGTTTGCGTGAAGAACTTCTTCTTCATTAGCGGTTTTATTGGCTGGAGAATCCGACGGATAGCCCTTGGATGACACCATGTCATGGCGTCCCGTGCCGGTGTGGGACATGATCTTTGCTGCTTGGTCACGACGCACTGGGTCTGACGTAGCAACGCGGTGACAGGAACGCGCTCGGCCGCGCACTGGGTGTTAAACATTGCTCTTTCACACCCCAGATGGGTCAGTTTTGACCGAACGTGGTTGATAGCTCTGTTTTGATGTACAAAACAGGGTTGTGATGTAAATGCAAAGTTTCTTTTGTACTAAACATTAATAAGATATAATAATCTTTTTCTGAACCTCTGAAATTTATTTGCATATTCCAACTAGATACAAACACAGTGTGAACACTAGGCAGTGCAAAGTCGACCAACGGCGCTGTGCAGGAAGTGCGCTAGTTTCGGCGACGGTGCTCGCTTATTACAATAAAACGAAATTGGGAGCTTGTTCTCGGTTTATTTAAATGGTAGAATTATTAACAGAAGGGGTCAAAGGATTTTCTTAAGGTGATTTATTGACTGTGAAAGGAGACGCATTTTAGGCCTTTAATTTATTGATAGTCTGTGTGTATCGTTTGTACTGTATGCAGGTTAACTGTTTAGTTTGGTTTTGTGATGTTCTC
>JAODKN010000035.1:3942830-3955532 GCA_026774425.1 Petrocephalus zakoni | reverse complement strand
CCCGACCCGCCCACAGGCCCATCAGCGTCCCTTACAGCTGGCGGTTGAGCGGGCTGGAGCTGGGGGGGGGGGCACTGCCTTGCCCGGGACACCCCCTGCTGGCTGCATACCTCATTCTCATGCAAATAAGTCCAATGAATGAGGGGGGGGTGTCAGAATTCACTAGAAAACAAAGTGGAGGATGGCGAGCTGTGACCCTCACAATCGGGGAGGGTAAATGTGCAAGCCGCACTCTTACGACAATGCCAGGCATGGCGGTAATCTCTGTGCGATGATTGGCCGAGGACGTGAGACAGTTACTTTGGTGGGTTCATCCCAGCCCGTCCCGGCCATTGGCCGTTACCTCGGGAACACGCCAGAGGTCGGCTGTTCTGAGCACTTCGACCGTTAACTTTAACCTTGCATGTTGGTGACGGATGCAGACGGATGCCCCAAATCCCTTTCCATTTTGTTCAGAACCCTCTTTGAAAGAGACGGTGTCAATGTCACCTTCTGCCCTGAGTTGTCCCCTCGGACGCGTAACTGTGCCACTCCGCTTTGTGCGTGTTGCGTGACATGCGGCTGATGACGCAGCATTGTAGCTGTGCGGAAATAGCTTTGCTGCGCCAAGCATTACTGCCGGCAGCGCCGTCTATCCATCTTTTAACCCCTTATCCTGGACTCATTCGTGGGGGGTGGGGCTTGGAGCCCGCCCTAGGCAGCATGGGTCCCCACGCGGGGGGCCAAACGCACTCGGTGGGATACCAATCCATCACAGGGCACATACACGCACACACTTGTGACCTGGGGAGAGCGCTGTGTGGTTGTGGGGTCCTGCATCTGGACAATCCGCACATCAGTCTTACTACACGGCGACTCGCAGGTGACATCACTCTGCTGACCACAGGATTTGAACAAGTGACCTTCTGACGCCGGTGTGTGTGGGGGTGTGGTTTAACACGGTTTGGAGTTCTGAGGAAGCGGTGAATGTCAGTTCATCACCTTGGGGAACGGGCGGACCCCAGAGGCTGGGGGCTACCTGCACACTCCCTCCGAGGTTAGGGGGGGGCCCTGTTTGATAATCTCAACTATTCATTCTCTGTGTCTTTGGCTACTGCTGCTAACTGACAAAATTTTAACCGCAGACTGTCCCTGAATGGTCAGCTCTCATAGTGAATGGCTTAAGTTTGAGGGGGTACACTAGACCAGCGGGGTCCCAAAGTGGCAAGGGCCAACGTGCCCTATTTTTTTTAAAAACTGTGTAAAAACCTGAAAAATTCTATTAGGACTACAACTGGACAATTGTGCCGAAAATATATTCTGAGGGGATCCGTCCCCCCACCCCTGCGAATTGAGCCTCCATTCTCTGGCACCGTCATTTTGAAGTTTGAAGTGATTTAAGTTGATTCTGTAATTGTGTCTAGTTCTTGTTTTGCACACCAGCCCAGAGCAAACTCCTTGCATGTAGAAGCCCTTGCCGACAAGCGATTTGTGCCATGCGGCTCACTGCTGAGTCGAGTGCGCACTAGATGACTGTTTTTAAATGTTATAACGGGCTGCGGGAACTGCTCATTTGGTAAGCAGACAAAGGTTCCAGAATATCTGGGAGCAGTGATTTGCATGATTTGCCCCCCCCCCCCCAATCCCATGTGGAGCTGGTGCCTTAATCTCCCAACGGTGACGTGTCATGTGCTTGCAGGGGGAGAAGAACGCCGGCTTCGACGTGCTGTACCACAACATGAAGCACGGGCAGATAGCCACCAAGGAGCTGGCCGAGTTTGTACGGGAGAGGTAAGGGGGGGATGCGAGCCGCAGACTGTGCGTGGGAGAGGTGTCTGCAGAGGACGCCCGCCACCCGAGCTGGGGTCCAGCCTGCCCCTGGTGGTGCCCCAGTGTTTCTGTGCCCTTTCTCATTTTGTCTTTACGCTGTTGTTATTAACACGCTGTGACAAATCCGGACCGGGGAATGACCTTGTACTTCTGCACAATGTGATTCGGCAGAGACGAGTTCTTCTGATAATTAAAATTCAGCCCCATGACAAGTTGCCGAAAGACTCGCTCTGTTGACGCCGAAGCACCGCGCGGCTTTGATGCTGAGACGTAGCCGGAGTTATTCTCTGTGATGTGGTTTTATGGACATGCCGGTGGTGATTGCTCGTTAGCACGCTGGTTTATACCTGCAGAACCGAAGCGCTGTTGGCTGCCTGTGGCCGTCATGCATTGCGGGCCTGTGAACACCACGGGATCGACTGCATTCAGTGTTTAGATACTGCCGTTTGCATTAAGGGACGGTCCTCTGGCATTTTGGTGTCGGCTTCTAAGTTTGTCACTGTTAAAAGGCAGATAAACATGGGTCACGCACTAGTATCTTAGCACTCGCTCCCCTGTCGGCCGCAGCGCTGTTCAGAGGGGCAGGCGTGATGGGAACACGTCCTGCTATGAAAGACATGGCACTTTATTTGGCGCGCCTCACACACCAGGCCTGAAATGGCAGAACTTTAAAACAAGGGCCAGACCTGAGGAAGCCAGTGAAACTGCGGCAGCTGGTTAGCTTGTTAGCTTGTTGGCTAGCTGGCTTAAAAGCGGCTCCTCACTGTACTTCACTCTCAACACGGTCAAGGAAATGTCTTATTTTATGTACTTCTGTAAAAAATGTGGTTAGTAATGCAGGAATGCAGCTTTCGTTATGGTAATGGGGGACGCTCAGTGTACGAGGATTTTAGTCTCGCGCGGCAGGCTACAGTGGGTTAGCGGAACACATGCGGAAGGGAGGCTCTATTGCTAGAATGTCAGTGTGTTCTGATGAAACCCCCTGCTAAGAGAATCTGTGTGATGTAGCCATTTTTAATCAGACTTAAAATTTGGATTCTTTACCTCCCCTCCCCCAAAAAACAAAGGTCACTGGCAGCGATTTCCCAGCTGAAATAGAGCGATATTCTGCCATCATGTCTTGTGGGTTGGCAGCAAGGTGATTAATTGTCATTGTTGACGCACCACAGCACACAACAACAAAATGTGTCCCCTGCATTTACCCCATGTGACATCGTGACACAGCAGGGGGCAGCTACTTGGGTGCCCGGGGAGCAGTGCTTGGGGACGTTACCTTGCTCAAGGTACCTCAGTGGTACTTGCGGGTCGGGGACTCGAACCGGCGATCTTTCGATTTACTCTGTTTCGTCCCTAACCACTACACCACCTGCCTTTTCTACTCCAAACTGGGGTTTTATTAATGTTCTCCATGCCGACCTTTTCTATCTGGATTTCACCTGCTTGATAAAGATCCTTAACAAGCTCTTAAAGTGGCAAAAGAAGATTTGGAAGCTGATTGGTTTATTACTGTCCTGTCTTGCTCCTCTCCCTTGCTGTCGTGTCGCATCTGAGCCTGCGGTGCGGCGGAACTTGAGGTGTGCGGCTGCACGCACAAAGGGCCCCCTGTTCTGTGGTGCGGGGCCGTCCCAGCATGCACTGCGCCGCTCTCTTTGTGCCCGTGGTCTCGGGAAGGCCGTTCAGCGCAGATGCTGGTCCCTGGCACTCCGCTGGCTAAATAAAGGGGCTGAAAGGTGGCATATCTTCCCGTCTCTGTGCTTAACGAGGACCGGCTCCACCAGTTAGTGCCGCTTAGCTCACCACGTCAGGCGACGCGTTCACAATGTCAGCAGCAGGGCTGAAGTCACCGTCCCTCTAAGCCGAATTTAATTACACTGGCTACCCTTAGCTTAGCCAGCGGACGGGATCTACCACGGGCGTGGCTGCGGGTGCCAGAAAAAAGCCGAGTCAAAAACGTCAAACCGTTTTCTGGGGTCTGCAACCTGATAACTTAATGCTCTGTCTGCAGAGGCTCTCCATGGCTTTCTGTTCCCTCCCAGGTTTAAAGGACGTTCTTATTTGCCAGCAAGTATTTAGGCAGCAACAGCGATTGGTGCCGGACTAGAGCACGAGGTGTCACATGACGTCTTTAAGTGACAAGTTCCTGAAAGAATGGCTGAGTTGAAGCCTGGGGATTTAAACGGTGACACCGAAGCGGATGATTTGGCTGCGATGCTGCTCAGAGGTTGGGTGGGAGGAGCAGACCAGCAGCGGCTGAAGGTGTTGAAGGTGGAGCCATGAGTAACACACTTAGGAGTGCACACCTTGGTGGTGGTGGTGGTGGTGGTTTGGGGGGGGGTGTTGGTTTGTTTTTAGCTGCAGATTTTTAAGTTGGAAAAATGAATCAGTCTGTCACATTTGTTCTTGTCTGCGATCTGGCCTGTATCATCATAGCTGGTCACTTGATTGGCTGATGACCCCTGCCTTACAATCACTTTAATGGTGCATGACACAGAGCGAGACTGTGGCCCACAACTTGACCTAATTGGATCTCCTATATCCGAAAACGGAGAGATGGACTGACCTGGGCACGTGTTAAGCAAAGTTCCCATTGTGATGGGTCGGAGGTATACAGGAACAGTTTGAATTCTGGTTTGTTTCCTGCATGGTTATCTGGGTTGCTAAAACACCGCGCCAAGATGGATGTTTATAAGGGGAGGAGCCTGTTTAGAAACCGCCCGATGAGGTAAATTCTCAGTGCTGATGTTGCAGTCTTGCAGTTTACCGCAAGTGGCTAAAATAGACGAACGCTAAACGGCCCACTGCTGAGGAGACCTTGTGACGCTTGGTTCAGCTGCTTGGCGTCATTGAAGCATGGCCCTGTTTGTAGATAACTGGGTTAGCTAGCTAAGTTTCAGGAGATCTGAAATGTAACCTCAGAATTTTGCTTCATCAGAGCAGTCTTGGGGTTTATACTGCCATGCCAACGTGCCCTACGTCGCGAACCACCTTCGTAGCTGGCAAACTTGAATGTAGGTACCCGTAAGGCCCGTCGTATTTAATCGCAGCCAATGAAATGACAGCGGGGCAGACATGGAACCTGGAAGAATCTCCTCCTCCTCCTCCTCCTCCCCCTCCCCTTCATTGCCAGCTGCTGGGGAATTCAGCCAATCATACAAGCTCTTCTGAGAGATCCTCAGGAGCCGTTTATTCATTCTGACGGGCGCCTGATGGGGTGACCCCCCCGGTTCAGTAGGCGAGGAGTGATATCCATACATCCATCAAGTTTCAAGCTGCTTATTTAAGGTTTGCCAGGAGCCCATCCTTGGAAGCTCAAGGTTGGGTGCACCCTGGCTGGGATGCTGGTCTATCTGAGAAGTCACATACACATACCCATACCCGCATACAGTCATACTCTGGGCAATTTAGAGATGCCAGTTAACCCAGTTATGTCTTTGGACATACCCAGCCCCCCCCGCCACTTTCCATACCACTTATTCCCAACCCGCCCCACATTTTTGCTCCCTGCCAGACTGTCCACATTAGGTAGCTGGGAGGGAGCAAAAAGGCGGACTGTCCATGGTCCCCGAGGACCGGTTTGGGGAACACTGCTCCGTACTGTTGCTGACGCAGAATTCCTGTGAAAATCTGCCATCTGTGTTTCCATGTGAAAGATGCATACACAGCATGCACCATATACCTGGCCATTTTTATTTATAGCTTTAATTTTTCTTTGCGTTGTGATTTATTTCCATCCTTACCGCTCCCATTTTGGCCTGGCTTGATTTCTGTTATTATTAAAAGAAAATATCCCATGGCAGTGTGTGGGGAATTGATTTATCTGGCGGAAGCCACTGTGAATGGGGACCAGTCACTGAACCTTTGTATTGCATCTCGGACAAGTAATTAACAAATTAAAGAGGAGGAGTAGGAGTCGTCCTCCTTTGGTGCACTATACATATCCTGCTCCTGGTTTGCAGTTGTTCTTTGGAGTCGTTTTACAGCACTGTCACACGTCACCCCCGATCCCAATGACAGACCGTGTGTGCTATAGATTCATATGCAAAACACTCATTTCACTCATGAAATTAGCTTTATGCTGCATGCGCCGTCATCTGTCTGCTGGAAAACAAGGTAATTTGAGGCTATCGCTTTGAATATCTACCTTCCTAATAGAGGATTTGCCTTCCTAATATCCGACATTTACCTATCACTGTCCTGGGGGTATGCATTTTGTGTCATTACTGGGGCATTGTGGGTAACTGCTACTGATATGCGGCAGAGACTGGCAACCTTAGAGCACCGGGCTCGCCTTCGCCCAGTGCTGTTACTGGTGGCTCTGGAAGTGTAAATGAGACTATGAATTACTGCAATAGTCTACTAAACGCACAGCTTTGCACCACGTGTTTGTTTAGCTTGACTTGCTGCTGCAGATCTATTAATCCCTATATAACTCTTAAATATCAGTACAAAGGACAAAGCATTATTTTACAGTAGTAATTAATTAGCAATAATATATAGTTTGTTTATTATAGCTGTATTAATAGGCACAGCGACTGATTCTATTCTCCTCAATTATGGCATAGACAGTCCTTTGATGTCTTTCTGTACTCTTCAGGACCCTTCTTGATAAGCGGTTGCTCGCTGCACTGCAGTGCACTATATGGACAAAAGTATTCGGACACCTGGCCATTATACCCACAGGAACTTCTATGACATCCCATTCTAAATCCATAGGCAGCAATATGGAGTTGGAACAGAAAAGGGCTTTCTCCAAAGTGTTCCCACGAAGTTGGAAGCATAGAATTGTCCAAAATGTCTTGGCGTGCTGGAGCATTAACAGCGATAAGGGGCCTTGGCCAACCCCTGAAGAACAGCCCCGTATCATTATCCCTCCACCACCAAACCTTACAGCTGGCACAGTGCAGTCAGGCAGGTAATGTTCTCTGGGCATCTGCCATACCCAAACTCGTCCATCAGACGGAGGTGTGATTTGTCACTCCACAGAACACGTTATCGCTGCTCCAAAGTCCAGTGGCAGGGTGCTTTACCCCACTCCATCCAATGCTTGGCACTGCGCTGGGTGATGAGAGCCTTGCTTGTAGCTGCTTGGCCATGGAAACCCATTCCATGAAGTTCCTGGTGTACAGGTTTCGTGCTGGGGTTAATGCCAGAGGAAGTCAGGAACTCTGCAGCTACTGAGTCAACAGAGCAATGGTGACTTTTACACACTACGCATCTCGGCACTCGGTGGCCCCACGCTGTCACTTTACATGGTCTGACACACCATTACATGGAAGATATTTCATGAACTGACTCACTGCAAAGTTGGTATCCTATTAACCAGAGTGCAAGACGAGGAGAACGTGCAAAATCTACACACAAAGCCGCGGCAGGGACTTGAACCCTGGTCCCACAGGTGTAGGGCAACCGCGCTAACCACAGTGCCACCATGCTGCCCTATAAATAACATAGATGATGAAATCCTAATGACACTAATTAGATGGATGTCTGGTCTGCAGCCTGCTGTAATTGGATCATACCCCCACAGTTCACAGCACCTTCCTTTGCCTCCTCATGTCTCAAAGCAGGCTGGCAGGAATTAACTGTGATCTTTCTGGAAGGGGTATCTGGCTCTACATTAACATTATATATATAAATAAAAGTCATTCGTTTTTTCCTGAGGCAGGTGAAAATGAAATTCTAGTGGAGTGTAGTTGGGTCAATTTTTTTACTACTTTTAGTATTATTATTAAATCTTACTTGTAGATGACTGCTATATATAAAATCCTCTTATATACTTAGTGCCACTGAAGGTTTTTTAGGGCACTTTACTTGAGGGAGCACAAATAATGTAGTGTTATACACTTACGTATTGATTTAACCATAAGCTAAGTCTTGGCTACATAATGAGCTCGTGTTCGTTCATCAATTACGCATCTTTAATCTCAAGCAGTTACAAGATGTGTTGTTGTATCTGTTAACTCTGTAAATCTTTGTGAGATACTGAAGGAACAAACAATAACGTGAAATACTGATCTCATGTCTGTTCATCATTTAATGAATCGCGACTCTTATTTCAAGTAGCGACTGTATTTGTTCATGATTTGTATTTCAGTACACTGACTTATTACTTAAACTAAGTATTTGTGCCCCGTCGAGTAAAATGTGACTGTTTTTCTGAACTCTCTTCAGGGGTAAGGATGGTGGGATTCCTCGTGATTCCATGATCCGATACTTATTAGGAGAAGTTGTCTCCTGGCTAGAAATCCTTTAAGTTCTGTAATTGTTTTATGTGTGATCATTGTCCCCGTCCATAATACAAGGAAGTTCATGACCAGTGGACGAATCCCAGTGTAGTGACACACCGCAAAGGAGATGAGTGTAAAAACGGCAGACAAAGCCAAGCGTGTGTCCAGCCGTCGCCGTGTTAATTTGGCAGATTATCATCATGTGATCCATGTGTCCGGCCGCAAGGTGGGCTTCCTGTCTAGATTCCATTGTGTCGAGCGAGTGCTTTGCCCTGTTCTGTGGATCTAAGCCTTCTGATTGGTTGTTTCCTTCCTTCACTTTATAAATAGGGCGGCTGTTGAAGAAACATATTCCAAGTCAATGAGTAAGATGGCCAAGATGGCGTGCAACGGAAGCCCTCTGGGGTAAGAGGGAGACATCTGTGTCGCCGCCACCCATCTCCTGTGTCCCGCAGGCAGCCAGCGTGCATCTCTCTCATGCTAGCTCATCGGGAAACAGAGTGGGAGGTGAAAACAGCCTTTTTGGGGGTGGGAGCACCTAAATTTGTCCCTAACCAATGAAGTTTCCTTACAGGACACACATTAGACATGGGCTCTGAGTTTATGGTTCCATATCTGCTTGTCAGTCTTTTTCGGACCTGAACCTCCTGTGTAGCCTTCTGTATGTCACATGGGTGGGTGGTTTGCCACTTAAATATGGCTCTCTGCTCTCGCTTTTTTTAAATAGGTAATTAATATATATTTATATTTAAACTTGGCTGCTGGATATTTAATCCCATTACCCGCAGGACTTTTGCCCCGATGTGGGACCTCTTCCGGATCTCCTCAGACAAGCTGGCACTGTGCCACCTGGAGCTGGTGAGGAAGATGAATGACCTCACCCGTGACATCAGCAAGTACGGCGAGGAACAGGCCAGAGTTCATCGTAAGGTCAGCCTGGCCCGTCCGGATGTGCGCGCCGTCGGTTCAGTCCTCTTCCTCACCCTGTGCTTCTCCCTTCCCGTTTTCTTCCCCGCTGCATCAGTTTGATCGTTCCGCCTCAAATCACGACCTCGGGTAAAAGCTGAAGAGCAAATTCCCAAAATGCCCTCGGTGCACGGGACACGTTTCTCAGAAAATTTTCATGGACTTGGTGAATTTTAGAAATTTAACGGACGTTCTTTGTCGGATCACATGAGGAAGAGTGAGTTTTGCTTCCCAAAACTGTAACATATGACCAGGAAGCCTGACTTTACGTCTCACCTCAAAAACAATAAAAACAATTGCTGCTTGAGTCTGAGATTTATATAGTCTTTTATGCCACTGAATTGTGCCGGCATCTGAAGGATTCACAACAGGGTCTTGTTGATATTTTTATTGCTGTTGTGTCTTCCTCTTGGCTATTTCCAGAATACTTGCTGTCAGTGTTACGTCCGCCTAGTGGCTGAGCCTGTAACGGTGCAGGAGTAGGAGTAGGAGTAGTAGTAGTAGTGGTAGTGGTAGTAGTAGTAATGGTGGTGGTGGTAGTGGTAGTAGTAATGGTGGTAGTAGTAGTAGTAATGGTGGTAGTAGTAGTAGGATCTGCAGTTCAGGCTGGGAGCGAAGCCCTTTTCAGTTGAGCCTGTCGCCGGTACAGATGAAGGAGACGGCGGTGGGAACGCTGGAGGCCGTCCAGGCCCTGCAGACACAGAGCAGCCAACTGCACAAGGCCCGAGACAACCACCTCTGCAGGCGCACGGAGGTGGAGCGGCTGCACCGCGAGGGCGCCCCCCAGAGGGAGCTGGAGAAGGTGCGCCCCTCCGCATGTAAAGAGAACATTGGCATGACCGACGGCCCCAAAGAAGTACAGTATCAGTGAAGGGAAAGTAAGATAAAAGCACCAGTGAAGTGTTTTTAGATTGAAATTTTTAAGTTGAACAATACATGGGTGTATGCAGGGGTGGGGCCAGAGGGGCACTGGCGCCAGCTGAAATCTGATTGGCCGCTAGAGTGCTGCTTCCCCGTCACTCAGATTCCAAACGTATCATTGGCTAATTATAAAGTTGGCACCTCCGTATGAATTATGGCCCATCTAATGCTCCCTATCTTAAAAAATCCTGAAAGGCCTTTACTGTTAAAGACGCCCCATTTCGTTGTATTCTTACTCTGCCATGATATTCCCCGCCCCAGGCTGAGCTGAAGTCTAAGAAGGCTGCTGCATCCTTTTCCTCTTGCGTGGAGAATTACACGCGTGTGGGCGGTGACTTTGAGCTGAAGATGAGTGAATCAGCACAGGTTAGTGTGGCTGCGCCCTGTGGTGTGATGACCGCACACCTGACTCAGCCTGTTCGTTAGTGCCAGCACAGCCTAGGCTCTTTCTGGTGTGGCTCTTGTTTTTAAACCCGGAAGGACTCTCAAAGGTGCCCCGACTGATGTCCGGAGGTACTGACTCTTGCTGGGGAGGGGTCCGAGGGGCATCTACGCCTCCTTCTGCCATATCACAGTTGTTTATCTCATCGGTGGTCTGATAGATCTAGTAGATTCATGCATAAGGCCAGAGACAGATGGTTTTTACTGAGGTAGGATGTCCTTCTGAAATCATTTCAACCTTGAGAAAACTTTGAAAACCTGCCATAGGTTTTCTTCCTCCTTTGAGTTCAGGCTTTTTGGATGCCTTTGCTTTCGGGTGCCTTGCTCACGCTTTAACCCCCTTTTTAAAAACCCAGGTTTTAACCCATTTATGAAAATTCAGCTGTTCCTTCTCGACCGCCCTGTTTTACCACTGTGCACTCTGCTGCCACCTGCTGGTGCGGATGTCCTTTTTGATGGAGTGTAGCGCATAGTGCAGTCATCATCAGATTTGACCAGGTACATTGGCATGTACTAGGAATTTGTTGTGGCAGTATTGGTGCATACATCTGCAAACAATAAAAATTAAGGAAATAAAAATTTCAAATAAGATGTACTTTTTGAAATCCATTTTGAATACTTGTGCAAATCAGTACAAATTACATGCAGTAAATCTGTATTTACGAAATGTGCCATATGTATGTTTTTTTCCTCAATCTAACTTTACACTTTCATCTGTACCTCATCTGTACAGGGAAGGAGGGGTCTTATTAAATGTACTAATGTACAAAATCACAGTTGTGCCAAACACACACATATACACACAGAGTACTGTGCAAAAGTCACACAAAATGATGATTAAATGATCTTCATGTTTATGTAAAACTATGCCATTATATCTGTCAAAGTGTGTCAGCTTGGCCATTTCAGAACCTCTCCTGCCCCATCTTGTTTGGCTAATCAATAACCAATTGGGTTATTTAACAAATCTAGCTAGTTAATTATTTGAGCTAGTGGGGAAATTTAACAAACATATATAGCCTTTGATGAAAGGTTTCATCTAGCTATCCAACAAGATATCAGCTTCTTGGAAAACAGACAAAATTCTTCTCATTTTTATTGTGTTACCATTACTATACTTATTTTATAATGTTAAATAGTTTTTTTCAGAGCAAATACACACATACTACCAGGATAATTTTCTTTGACTGCCTAAGGCTTTTGCATAGTACAGTATGTATAAATAATGTGTGTGTGTGTGTGTGTGTGTGTGTGTATTTATGCCATTTTATTGACCCCTCGTGGGGGGAATTCTCTTTTCGCCACCCCCATCATGCTCTCCGTGCCACACAGACACACAGGCAGGTGAGAGCGAGTTTGGCAGCGAAGGCCAGCCGCCCGCAGCCGCCCCACAGAGCCGGGGGTTACGCGGCGACCTTCCAGTGACCGGCACAGATGCTCAGCCCACTGAGCTGCACTCTGTACATGATTAAAAGCTACAGTGCCTTCACCTCGAGTCACATTTAAAGGTGTCAGTTCCCTTATGTGTACACAGATATTTTTTGTCCTTAATTCCACGATGGAGTGTGTTGGAACAGCAATCCTCCCTCTAAACAAAGAGCAATAGAACGAGAAAGCGACTCAGAAACCATCTGTGGAGTGTTCCACACTAGAACACACAAATAACCGGACTAGTTACTGATAGAGGCCTGGCACCTGCACTTAAAGGAGGCACCTGCCATGTCGTACAAACAGTCAGATCTGCTGGCTGCCTCTACAGAAGCAGCATACCTCCCTCAACTCCCATACCTCCCTCACCTTCTAGTGATTCCCTCACCTCCCCTACCTTCCTCACCTCCTGGCACCTCCCATACCACCCTCACCTCCTAGCAACTCCCTCACCTCCCCTACCTCCCGCCCCTCTTGACATCTCCTGGCACATCCCTCCCCTCCTGACACCTCCCTCACCTCCTGGCACCTCCCATACCTCCCTCACATCCTAGCGACTCCCTCATATCCCCTACCTCCCTCCCCTCCTGGCACCTCCCATGCCTCCCTCACCTCCTGGCACATCCCTCCCCTCCTGACACCTCCCTCACCTCCCCTACCTCCCTCACCTCCTGGCACATCCCTCCCCTTCTGACACCTTCTATGCCTCCCTCACCTCCTGGCACATCCCTCCCCTCCTGACACCTCCGTCATTTCCTGTCACCTCCCATGACTCCCTCACCCCCTGGCACCTCCTTCACCTCCTAGCGACTCCCTCACCTCCCCTACCTCCCTCCCCGCCTGACACCTCTCTCACCTCCTGACACCTCCCATACCTCCCTCACCTCCTGGCACATCCCTACCCACTTGA
>JAODKN010000035.1:3909403-3924987 GCA_026774425.1 Petrocephalus zakoni | reverse complement strand
TACGCGTTTTGGGGCCGTCTGTAGCTCAGCTGCTTGGGGATTTGTCCGGAATGTCTCCAAGGACGCTAGCTTCAGACATCCGGGACAGGCTCTGGACCCCCCACGTGACCCAGCTTAGGATGAGCTGCTGCAGAAAAATTGAGGTTCCCTTTTTGGGGATCGAAAAAATTGTCCCCAAGATGTCAAAATAACAGGTCATCACCACATTTTGGGGACAATTTCAGCACCAGGGCAAATCTGACAGTTGGGAGGGGCAACCGCATTACCCAGATGTTATTGGGTGGGCAGGGAGTGATGACAGTAGATGGTATTAGCTGCCGAGCAACTGCAGAAAGCCGAAGACACACCAGCTATGCTTAGTACCTTGGAGCGGACAATGTCCTGGGGAAAGTCGCTCATGGCAGTGGTCAGCCAGCCTTCCAGACTCTTGGCAAAGTTTCGTATGGCTTGAGTGAGGGTGCCTGGGGCGTGGGGGGAAGTCCGTCAAACAGAAGACATGGAAGGGCAGCTCTATGGGAGGGATACATCAGCGCAGATGCAGGAGGGTGGGGCTGTGCACTCACTGGGGACGGGCCGCAGCACGTTGGGGATCAGGATCTCCACCAGGGCCTGGTACAGGATGTGGTCACAGCTCCGCATCCATAGCTTAAGGGGCTCGTACTTGCACAAGGCCACCAGCTTCTCCCTGGAGAGGGCGCCCTCAGGCTCCTCCTCACTGCAGAGAGACAGCCGCGCCAGCCACACGCTCGGTCACATGATGAGCCGCAAAGGATGCTCCGCCCACTTTTCACTACTACCTGTAGCCGTTATTCCTCATGATTACTTTTTAAGGAATACACGCAAAAAGAAGGCAGTCTTTTTTTGCCTCATCTAGACAGTCATAAACCAAATGAACTTAATCGCTTGCAGTGGCCTTCCCCTTAAGGACTTTTCAGTGGATGTATTCATTACCTATTAGGAAGTGCGGTGGCTCCATCACTAGAGGGGGCTGTTGAATACCAAAAAGTCTGCCAGAGTTTCTCAATGTAGTGGAACTGCAGGTTCATCACCACGTCCACAGTGGCCTGCGGCACACAACAGCAAACAAATGACAAATGTGCAATGATTACAACACCAGGCTGCTTCCAGCTACGCAGGTGGAAGTGAAAAAAGTAAAAAAGAAAAACACAATGCATTTTGTGCATAACTTCAGATTCTGTCTGCACTATGCTGACCATCCGAATGCATTTGGTCCTGACAGGTGGCCATACGTCAAGGTGAGGAAATGCCTCTCTTCCCCTGAGAGCCTGAGGGCGAGGATGCCCCGGCTAAGCCACACACGTGCATCAGGTGCCAGGGAGAGCAGCTGCGATGGAACGAGAGCGCCCCCAACAGGCCAAGGCGAGGACTCGCCGCACGGCACTGTTCCACATTTGTGACTTACACCGTGTTAAACAATGTTCTCCCTATATCCAATGTGTTTGTGGAATAGATTTTCTTTCAGTTACAGGATATGTTTTTGCTCCCTCAAACTATTGCCATAGCAACCTTGTTTGCCGTTGCCGCCAGCAACTGCTTAAACACTGGCCTCCAAAACAAAAAAGGGAAAAAAAAAATAAATTCCCGTCCAAAGAAAAAAAAATAAAAAAACAAGTTTTTCCTCCCGTGTTCTCACAAAGCTGGCTTCGAGCCGGCCCGAGAAGCCCCGAGCTCGATGAGTCGGCAATTCCATGCAATCGCCCACTAGCTGTCACGCTCAACTGTTTCATTTCACTTTTGAAGCGCACGATTCAGGCCATCTGATGGTGGATCACAAAAACCAGTAAGCACTGGTGCTGGAAGTTCAAAACATTTCTACAGTTCATTGTTTCTGGATGACCGTGCAGCATCTGTGCACCAGGGCTGCACCTCAGTCCACATCAAACTGACAGCCTAAGACCATTATTAGGGAATCGCTGTGGGAGAGCCATCTATGTATGACGGGGGCCCTCCATGCAGAGCCCGCGGGCCGCCGGGCTTCTGCAGAAACCAGCCATTATCAGCCACATGTTCCCCTGCTCCTGTTTGCTTCCTCTCCAATAAAAATGTCTGCGCCGTCTGCTCCGAAGTTCATAGCTCCCCCCATTCAGTCACGGGTCTGGCTTAAAGCGCCCCCTGCTGGCCGTACCTCACAGTGGTCTCTGTAGAGGCTCTGCAGCTTCTTCACGTCACTCATGGTCAGGCACTCAGGCAGCGGGTGGGAGTCCAGGTCGGGGGACGGGAAGGGGGGCAGCGTGCGGGACAGGTCTGTCGGGATGGTGGCAGAGACACACGCAGCCACAGAGGAACCGTGTGCTGAGAACATGAGAGTGTACAGGGCTCTCCCTTTCAAACGTCACCGTCCCCTCCACCAGAAGTACCTTAATGGCTTAAATAAGTTAATTACAGAAAGCACGGTGCCTGGGAGCTAGTCTACAGTTCCTGTCATTACTATGGAAACGGGTAAGCGATGTTATGATGTCAGGCAAGTTGCGCCCCCTGGTGGCCACCCAGGCTGACACCCTCCCCCCTACCGATGTACTGCTGGTGATGCTGACTCTGGGCAGCTACGGACTGCTCGGGCGTGATGGAGAGGTGCTGGGCCCCCCCGGAGAGGCCGTCCACCCCACCGTCCATCTTCTGCAGTGACTTGAACCTGTGTAGCAGGAGAATGGGGGAGCGTGTTACCAGGTCTTCACCGAGAGAGGTGTGCAAATCAGAGTGAGAGGGGGAGGGGGAGGGGGGCACCTCTGCTTCTGGTGCACGGGCTGCTGCCGCATGGCCATGTACTGGGAGTCCTCCTGCAGCCGGTTGAGCGGCGAGTCGGGCTTCACGCGGATGCCGTAATAATGGTACTTGGAGTTCCCCCTGGTGGACAGAGCGGGTAGTGCTGGGTGAGCGAGGCCCCGAGCGTGCTTCGCAACCCGAGCTGGCAGGCGGCCGCCGTGTCTCACACCTGGTGCCCAGCCGGCGTGTGCGCAGCCCCATGAAGACGGAGCGGATGAGCTTGCCGAAGGAGGCGGCGTTCACCGGGTCCAGCTTCTGCTCCTGGCAGTGCCGCAGGTAGTGGTTGTACAGGGAGCTGCGCGGCAGACTGACGCCCTCTGCTGTCTCGTAGTTGTCCAGCAGCCACTGGAGCTGAGCAGAGCACATGGGCAGATTTAGGCACGCTGACCGCACGCTGACCGCACGCTGACCGCCCCGGCAAGCCTATCCGCCACGACAACAATGAACATTGAGCGCGCTAAAGGTCACCTACACACAGCAGATAAACATGCAGACACACAGGCTCTCCTAATCTCCTGGGGGCTTCGTCTCACTACACCCAGGCAACAGGCACAAATAAACATGGTTTAAATACAATGAGAAGTTTTCAAAGGCCGGTCCCGTGCCACGCAGGTAATGAAGCTAATCCGGCGTGCCCTGAGACACCAGTGTTCCAACGAGGGTGAGCGGGCTGAGGCTGGGGCCTGAGGTGTCGCTCCATCACGCCGAGGCGTGTCTGTCTCAGGAAGGGAGCGAGACTCGGGCCGGGCTGGCTCCGCGGTCCCTGCAGACGCTGCTTTGATGTAATGGATAATTATTTTACAGTTGTGCAGCATGGGGGGGGGGGGTGCGTCTCTAAGTCTCTAAAACATACATAATTGTCTGTGTAGCCACAGCAATGTAATCTGCAGGGCGAACAGATCCGTCAGGAGTCTCACAGGAGCCGGATGATAAATGGCCGACGGGCATAAGGTGCGGAGCGGAATGGAGATCGGCAGCGGGATAAAAGCGGCCAATCCCAGGAGGCGCCCTGAAGGCAGACTCTCTGTTAGCGCCATTAAGCTGCGACCCATTAGCGTGGCTCTGTCCCCACACCGGCGCAGAAAGCTAAGGAATGCTCGCGTGTCAATTCCCGGTGGTGATTTTCATT
Organism: Petrocephalus zakoni; assembly: GCA_026774425.1. Lineage (NCBI taxonomy): Eukaryota > Metazoa > Chordata > Actinopteri > Osteoglossiformes > Mormyridae > Petrocephalus > Petrocephalus zakoni. Next base: position 3,921,074 of record JAODKN010000035.1, on the reverse strand, counting down.
TGAGGGCAAGTGTCGGCCGAGCGTCTGAATACCTCGCGGGGAGCAATGGCAGGGAGCATCGATCACGTTCTGAGCGTGGAGATGGAAAGCGATAGGGAATCAAAATCACACCCATTCCTGAGTATCTGGGAACCCAATGCCAGGCCAACTGGCTTCAACCAAACTCTAAGGATGTGACCCGTGGAGAGGGGTGTGGGCGGATGGGGGGGGGGGGCAGGCAGCGGGAGGCTTCATGCGCACAAACGGCCACACAGACACCGCAAGGCTCAGAAGAGGCGCAGGGATCAGGCCCAAGGATCGAGGATCGACTGATCAGGCCTGAGAAGTGATGAGTTTGGCTTGGATGCTGGGGGGCAGGCAGGCAGGCAGGCAGGCAGGCAGACAGACAGACAGACAGAGGAAGGAACCCGTGTCTCCAAGCACGCTCCTGGTTGACTGGTTGACTTACATGGCTGTTGAGCAGGGTGCTTTTGTGAGTTGCTATCCCCTCAGACTTTTGGAGGTTTTCAATCGCCATTTCAAGCTAAAGGGGGAAAAAAAAAAAAAAAAAAGAGGAAGAAGCATGCAGATATATAAAAGAGGGAAAGAAAAAGGGGCGAGGAAGACAAAACACAACAGAAGGGAAATAAGACTCAGCTACAGCCAGACCTCTGCATTCCCATTACACTCAAGTCAGTGTTGCAGCCGAATTCATTACCGCTAACAAAAAGCATGCAAATGAGAGGCTTCATAGGGTTAAGCTGCAGACTGAAGGCCCTCCTTGTCTGACAGTGAAATGTATGCAAATGTGGACTACAAATGGGGCACGGGGCCACACAGCAGTCAATGGGAGTAAGCTGTCAATTTCCAGTCCCGCCAATAAAATGATCACCCCTCCCAGCAACCTCTGACAAAGAGGGTGGGGGGGGGGCAGTGAAAAATAACCACAGTGATAAGGAAGCACATTGGATATAATGCCGCCCCCCCCCCCCGGCTGCACTGGGCTGCAATGCCAATGTCTTTCCTGCATTTCGTAGGCACCGTTTCCAGCGCGTGCCCAGATTTGGACCCAGTGCTTTTGCAGACAGGCTTTGAATCCCGCAACTCTGACCAGGTAACCGGGAGGACGTAATGTGCCGAAGAAGGGAACCCGGGGCAGGACAGGTGCAAGCAAAGAAACAGGACTCCCAGCTCCCAAGGTTCAGGGGTACTGGTGAGCGCCATACACTGCTTGGCGTAAGCACTGTGCGGCGTGGGGTGGGAGATGAGGGCACCGCCAGGAATTGTAATCTACCTGTCACCCCCGAGCTGTGTGAAACAAATGCTCTGATCGTAACCAGAGGATTCAGGGCTCATCATCATGCAGAATATCAATTACTCAGCCAAACGGGAGCTAATGATGATAATACTGAATAATATGATAAACGTTTAATAACATTAACGCCTGTAACGTTGTTCTGTTCATTTCCAGTAAGTCCGGTTTGTTTGATGAACTCCAGCTGACGTCACGCGCCTCTTTGCTTGTCAGTATCCTCGTGTTTGCTATGCGCACCACCGTTAGCTTACACAACTCGGCCCATCCACAGGGATGTTCTGAGCCACAAAGGAGCTCCACAGATGCACAAACACACCACCAGGGACCGTGTGACAGTCACGATTGCCTCTTGGCTCTAGCTACCGAGTTCTGGAGGCCCCGATGCCTTCCAACGGGGCGTACCATGGCGGACGAGGCTCGGGCGGAGTGAGAGACATGGTGCCGGCTGCCCTCCATGCTGCTCCCGTGGATGAGGTAGGCGCTGCCCCCACTGGAGATGATCTGGCTGCCCACATCCATCGCGATGCCCACCATGCTGTGGGGAGGCCCGCCACCCCCACCCCCACTGCCACCGGCGGAGGACACAACCGCTGTGACCGGCGTGCCGCCCCCCGCCTGCGTGTCGAAGTAGGCCCCACCACTGGATTGGCCGTACAGCTGCCCGTCGGTGTTGTAGGAGTAGGCGGTGCGGCTGTGGGGGGAGAGAACCACACCGATAAACAAATGTCAAGGCATACTACATACTACAATTAGATACTATATACTAATTGCAGCATGCATACTGCATACTACAATTACATACTACCACTAGTTGAAGAAAGTACCAAAAAGAAAATGTTTCAAACTAACGAAATAACTGATGGCAAAAATCCCAGCACCACTGGCAGTCTTCAACCAAACAAAGCCCATAAACATTTCCCAAGTATTCCTATCAGCCGTGCTTTAAGTCTGTTATATCACTTTAACCTGGTGCACATCTGTTTAATTAACTTTTAATTGCCTGCCAATTAGTGACATGGTAATGAAAAGGCGACAGAAGCACAAATAAGAAATAATATTGACAGAAGAATGCCGCCTTGTCTACTTCAATTACCATTTAACGGCATTATTTATATAGCACTGGTGGCAGAGGAGCCACCTGTGGCCAGGGAAAGGAAAACACTCACTCAAGTTAATATGCTTCTTTTTTTATGGCACTCTAAGCACACCCCCCCCCCCCCCAGTCACTCCCGGCCAGGGGCTTACATGGTTCCATTGGTATACACAGCCTCACTGCCATCCACGTACTGGATCTGGGGCTGGTACACATGTGGGACCTGCTGCTGCACCTTTGGGGGGGGGGGGCAGGTGTCAGATTGCAGGCATCCGAAACAGGGGCCGAAGCCATGCAAGTTTGCTACTTAGTGGAGCTGATGGGCAATGTGTTTTTTTGGGGTGGGGTTGTTAAACCCAGACGACCACTCGCAAATAAGCGGTGACATACTGCAAGGTCTAATTGCTACCCATCTCCCAAGGGGGTTACTATGCAAATAATGTAAGAACCGCTAAATATCTTGCTCTACATACAAGTACAGATTTGTTTGTGCAGCCCTGTCCACTTGTATAGAGTAGAACAGAATATTTCGTTAATGTCCATCAAATTTACATCAGATGGAAATTCATCTTTGACAGTGACGAAATTAAACGCACAATACAAACAACATTGTGTCTGCTTTGCCTTTGGACAGTGATAATCAAACAGTTTTAATTCATTCATTTACTTGGTGATCCTTACAATCCATTATCTATACAGCGTAGTGTCTCAGTCACATGACCTTCTCCTCCCACCACCTACTAAGCTTCACCTGTACTGTACAGAAGCATCTACATGTGACAACTAGTTTTACTTTCCCCTGAGCCGCCTTGCTCACATAGATTCAGAGGAAACTTGCGTAAAGACAAGCGTGGGCACGGCCGGCTTCCTGCTCATGCTGCCGAGCGGCTGGGCGTGGCGTGCCTACCGGCTGGGGGACCTGCTGCACGCGGGGCACTGGCAGCTGCTGCACGGAGGTGCTCTTCTGGGCCGAGCTTGTGGCCTGCACCAGCACCCTCTGAGGGGAGACAGGGAAGCCCCTTCACACCAGCACACTTTGCCGCCCTAGTACCAACATTTCCCATCCAGCAGACTTTACGTCCCTTACTACATAGATGCTTAAAAGCTGTACTTTGCAAGCTGGATAGTGCGTGTGTGTGTGTGGGTGTGCGTGCGTGGGGGGGGGGGGGGTGAACATAATGCAGGCTATTTAGTGCCTGTTTTGTATCAGAAGCTTGAGCTCTGAGAAGGTACAGCCACATAGATCACGGAGCTGCACTAAGTAGGGCAGGGCTGGCTTTCCTCAGGAGGGTTCAGCTGTCAAGACTAAATATGATGCACTAAAAGAAACCAGTGAAACACAAAAGCTGGCTCTTGGCACCCCCACAAAATTCTGACTCCAAAACCACCATCTGCAAAAACTGTACAATTTCTAAGATTTGGGGGGTGGGGTGGCGGTAGCTACACATGGTCTCTGCTATGACAACACAGCGATGGGCAAGCAAGCTGCAGAGAAATGTAAAATCATTGCACGTCTCTCACAGCAAACTCATCACTGTCTGTGCACACGGGTCACCGGGGGTCGCACAGGAGAGTCTGCGCCAACTCGCTGATGGTAAACAGCGACCTGCAGACACCCGAGCGACCTGTAGAGGGAGCTTCTGCTGGCAGACTGTAAACCTCCGTAAATCTCCTTGAAACTGAGGCAGGCGGGTTCTTTCAGCGATTACACTACACTCCGAGTTATGGAACAACACCTTCATTATATCAGCGAAGGGACTCGAGAGCAGAGTTAGGAAAGTTCGAAAGCCCAAATGACTGATAACAGGAAGAGGTACCTGCTGGGACGCAGGCACAGCCTGGACCACAGGGGCCTGGGCCGAGGTGGATGTGCGCAGAGGCCCGCCGGACGCCGAGTCAGACCCTCCCTCCGAGCTCTGCATGCTGAAGCCTGTGGGCAGAGGGTACAGTCAGCCACTTGAGGAGGCGGGAGGCCGCATGAAAGTGATGCATCCCCCAAACCCAGGGGGCCACACCAGGAACAAGCAGAGTAACTAAATACATCAATCCATTTATCTCATGCTCCAATCCAAGGCAAGTTACAGCAGTGGGGAGGGTTACAATTAACGTGCGCCACCTGGGATTTGAACCTCCGACCTGTGTGTGATGCTACACATATTGAGCTATTGCAGAACATCCACACAACCGGACAGGGTGGCCATCCACCCCGGGCACACTGAGCCTGGCAGACCCAGCACGAGTTCCCAAATGGCTCTGATCCATGAGGCCCGCTCCGAATCACACTAGGGAAGAAACCTCCATAGCGACGGGCTCAACAGGTAGGGCGGCCTCGGCGAGAGACAGAGCCGCCGAGCGAGAAACCGCAAGGCCCAGAAACCTTAAGCGGTTCCCCAAAACTGTATAGGACACAGACCATGTGACAGGCAAGAAAGTGAACAATGGCTAAGCACAAAGAGAGAAGCGCTGTGGGAAATGAGAGCAGAGCAGAGCGAGGCCGAGGAAAACCCAAGAAACCACTTCTCCCTCAAAACAAAAATCTCTACAGGCAGCAGGGCCTCAGCCCCCGCCTTGCTCCGGAAGGTTTCCAGCATTTGTTTCAAATGAGAGATGTCCTTTGGGGGTTTCAATAATCCAGCTGATATGAGGAAATTCCTGAATGCTTTGTAAATGTTGGTCGGTTACTATGGTGAGGAATCCATGGCAACCACCCCCGACCCTGCCCTCCCAACTACCCCCTGCACCCCCTTTCTATTTTCTTTTGAAGCACATGCAAAGTAACTTGAGAATTGAGGGAGAGAAAGAGGGGGAGAGAGACGGAGGGAAAGAGAAGGAGAGAAGGGAAAGACGAGGAAAAAGAGGGAGAGAACGGATGAAAACTTAGAGGGAGCACATCTAAGAATGAAGAGTGCGACCTCTAATCAATCAGCAAACACAGACGAGAGACTTCATTATACCATCTGTCACATGCAAGATCTGTGCAAGAGCACAGTTTGGATGAAGGGAAATTAGTCATAATAACGTAATACAACACCATAATGCGTGCAATGATATTAAAGACCATAGCAGACTTTACACCTTGAGATAATTCATTTTAACTCCCAGGAAAGGAAACATACTGGCTCATGAAATAATCAGAATGTTTGATTGCGTTCAAATTTAATATAATTCTGTAAAGCATTGCAAGACTTTATTTAGTCTGTGGCTACTGATCGCTGAGCAAAAAAAAAAAAAAACACTTCCTCATTTTACAGGGAAGCAGAAAGATTTTGAAATCTCATTTTCACGCCATCAGATCTACGGCCACTTTGGCAATGGGTGTGCCTCTAGTTGCCAGGACAACAGACCGGATTGGCAAAGGAAAGCAAGGTGAGTAATCTGTGCTAAGGATGGTGCAGGAACTCAAAAACACCAGGGTGACTGACGTGGTTACCAAGTCACTCTGCACACACGTGCTTTTGTAGGTCTGTATGTGTAAAATCAACATTTTGCATTTCTGTAAAAATAAAAAAAAAAATTTAAATGTTGGTGGGCTCTGCACATGTGTATGCCTCTTTCCAGAAGCATCTCAGCCGTCATTCAGCCTATCAGATGGTGGCCAAAGGGGAAGGCGGTACAAACGACCCTGTGCTACACAGTGACCAAGGTAGCAACCCAGTATCCCAGTCAAAACACCCACTACTCGAATGCATCTCACATGGCGTCTCTGGAAGGGGGTCAATAAGAGACACACCACCCAGTCTGCCCACAACATCAGCAAAACAGCTGGTGAAATCCAGAAGCGGCACATCAAACGCTTTTTCAACACTACACTCTGATGACTTTCATACCTTACTTTGATAGAACGAAAAAAGAAAAAAAAACATGGTTCAAGTTTCCTGCTCTTTTAAAAGAAAGGAATTTGAGCATGGCGTCCACTCAGTTATAAATATGTGCTCAACAATCTCTCCAGTTATCTTTGGACTGGTTTCCCCAGTGGCAACATTTACTCACAGTGGAGAGGAATGAGCCGGACCCTTATGTCCAGGAGCTAAACAGGGCCAGTTAGAAGTCAGCCTCTTTACTTAGACCTGGGAACTCTCAGAAACACAAGGAGAATTTCAATAAAAACACATCAGGCCTGAAAAGCCATCAATGAAGTGGATCTGACAGACTGGACTTCAGGGACAAGGGGTACCACTGAGCACAGGGACCATGGGCCGGCGTTCTTCCCTGCCAGCCAGAGGCCCCGGTGAAGGTTAAAAGCCACACAAAATTCCCCACCAGCCGCTGTGAGGCACACAAAGGCCACAGGCCGTGGGGGTCCTGCAGTACCCCTGCCGAAGCTAAAGCTAAGCAGGGTTGCACAGCAAAACTTCAGTTTTCTGGCATCTTCAGCGAACTTTCCCCATCTACAAGTTTCACAGAATGACAACAGAGACAGACAAAAGGGGACAAAGGGGGACACTTATGCAGAACACGAGAACCTGGAACGACGGCTGCAGGACTGAATATCACTGCAGCTGTAGATCCATTTACTGCAATTTAACTGTCACTCAGCTGAAAACCTCAGAGCGAGAGCAAAAGAAACCTGGGAAACTTTATTTTAAGCCTCTAATAATTTAATACAAAACCATACCTGTTATTTTGCAGGAAAGTTTGGGCACGGTGTAATACATCAGTCACTGGCTTATCTGATTTGCGGAGCATTCAATCAGAGAAAAACACATACAGATGTTCAATTAAAAGCAGGAGCCCACAGTCTTGGCTCTTGTTTGCACTGGCCCACATTGTTTGCAGAGCAACAGCGGTTTCCAGGGGCAACACCGTCCACTCCCGTTTCCAGGAGCCTGTTGCCAGGCGACCAACAGAATACTTCCCAAACCAAACAATGCCATCCCCCAACTGATCCCTCTATCTCAAATTAGCCAGAAACTTACAATAAATATGTGAGCCATTACTTTCAGGCACCATGAACAGGACAGAGGGAGAGGATTTACGTCTCTGCCACAGAGACGAGTTCTGACAAGCCATGGCAAATTAAATAGTTCTGTCCTATTACAACATTTTAATCAACTAATCAAAGAAAAAGGCAAAAAAGTATGGTCACTTCCAAGGGACACATAACATAAATATGTAGGCAGAGGCAAAAACCTCCCAAAACCCAAGTTAATTACTTAAATTATCCTGTCACAACTACTTAACATAAAACAGATCATTTCGCATTTCTAAAACAAGCTGTCACAATAACAACCTGTTGGCCAATAATTCCACTGCAAAGGTATATTTACAGGGCCACCTGAGAGTGAGACTCACGTGGGGTCACCCTACGCAAGGCCCATATTTATGCTTGTTAGCCATGGTCGCTAAGAGGCCAGCTTCCCTACACTTCAGACAGAGAACTAGCATGGAGTGTAGGAGAACTAGCAGGGAGAGGGAGAGGGAGAGGCGTCCCGCTTTGTTCTGCAGCACAGACACCCACGGCCCACTTTCCTCCTCTGCTCTCTTCCACCGGGATCATAGTTATGAATATTCACTTACAGCCTCCTTAAAGCTGCAGGAGGACACAGGAGCTCAGAGATCAGATAAGCATGTGTGACTGACTGTCTGCCAGAGGTTTGTTTGCCTTTGCTATGATTCCCCCCCCCCCCAAACTCTACCAACAACCTGCAATGTGCACATATATAACTTGAGAATCACACTCAAAGTAAACATGAAAAATCCACATGAAACCTGCTCTTCGGGTCTTACAGATGTATGTCATTTGTTACCTAAACAAAGTTACTCCTAAGGGTGTCAGTGGAACAGGAGCCTGGGTGCTGGTGGGATGCACAGAGGTGGCTCCTTTGCATGAGACCCCAGAATAGTCCCCCCTTCCATCCTTCAAGCCAAGGCCCATGACCAGTAGGCTCCCAGTAGAAGCACATAAACAGTTGATGTGGGCACGGTTCCCAGAGACAGGCCCCCACCACCCATCCCCTACAAGCAGAGCGTTACCCACATCACATCCTGAAACACTGAAAACGACAACAAGGTGGAGCAGCACTACTGAGCTGGGACATCCCCATGGCAGATCAGGTGGTGCCTTGACCCTTCACTGGTTTTCCACAGTTGGTTCCTCTCAACGGACAAGAGGGTGAGGCTCATGTTGATTGAGCCACTTTAAATAGACACTTTAAAACAAGAAAACAGTGCGAGGAATAATGCCCAATAACATCGTGAGGGAGGAACATCATTTGATAAATGACAGCTGAGTCAACCTATGGTCCATTGGGCCACATTTTGGTCATGATCAGATACCTCAGGCCGGAAAATGTCACACGAAAACAGGTAAGTCCTCAAAGCTATGACTCACTGCATCTCCCCATTGATCTCCACCCACCAGGTGAGGAGGCCACTTAAAACAGTGTTACATCCCATTTCCATGTAACCAACATACCGTTTCACAACCACAGTCCAAACACTACCACTCTGGTGCGACTTACAACCAATATCATAAAAAATTGCTTCGAATTCTGATTCCCACAAAACAGTGCTCAGTATGCAGCTGACAGCTGGTGGGAACACATAGTATTTCTTGTTGACTTTCCAATACGTAGATAAAATGAACTATTCACATGAACGATAAGCAGTGTCTTCATTAGTGTTAAGCCAGTTTATAGCAATTCTCTCACTAGATAAATTCTCTGCAGTTGGCACAAAATTCTGCACGAAGGCTCCATAATAAAACGACCACACCATTAACCTCATATAACTGATTGTAAGGGAATTCCAGTCAGATCTCCGGATGCTGTTATCTCTACAAAGCCACAAAAGGCAAAATCACAGAAAACCTGTTATATAATTAAACAGAGTTAAATGCCCTGCATTATTATACAACAGGAAATGCCTTGTTTGAAGTCAATTCCTTGAACTCCTTGGGGAAAAAAGTGAAACAAGTTTAAATACACAGTTTGCTTTTGGAAAGTAAAAGTGAAAGGTGTTAAAATCTACAATGGCCTTCCTGAACACCGCAAAATCCCCAACTGCTGTGAGCTTCTCTACAGGATTCAAACATGGAAACATTTCATCCATCTGTTTATAGAAAACACTTTCTTACATTACAAATATGGAAGTATAGACTGTGCAACAGAGTTTGTTTTGAAAACTGAGCATGTTGTAAAATAGTAGAGACGCAATACGTTTATTAATACACTCCACATTTACAGGCCAGGCAGACCACCACAAACAAACAACGGCCAAAAGTATTTTCTGATTGGTAGCAGTCAGACAAACCCTGAATGGACTATTGTACAGAACGAGCAATCGCCCATCATATCAGGTGGCTGCCCATAATTTAATCCTTTCAAGCGAGGAGGAGAAAAGCCAGCAGTGACTCAGTGACATGCCGTGGCTATTAGAACACAGAATTGATTCAAAAGTTACAGAATGGATACCAACTATCAGGGTACAGTACATATTTAATTTTCATGTTTTCACTGAAGTACCACTGCGACGCTTAATTGGACAAGCAGAATGGAAACACAATGAATATATGCATGATGGAATTGAATAACGACAAAGCAATTGTTTAACAAGATAAACACAAAATAAAACAACAATTCTAAACTATCAAACAAGATCTCAGACTAATAAATCATAACTGAGACAACTCAATGCAATAAAGGCTTCCTGTAACAGCAATGTGTAACTGCTACATTCACCGCGGGGACTACATTAAGCACTGCAGCTCAGGGACACAGCCTAACAAATATAATGAAATGCAATGCATTTTATTATTACTCCTACAAGTGTTAAATTTACATAACTGAAATGAATACTTCACAAAAGCTCTACGTGGGACAGCACTACTACAGAATGATTCTGAATCCCAGAATGATCCCAGAATGATTCTGAAGATGTGAGGCATCCAAAATAATGGCATCTGGCATTAAGGTAAGGGGCACTTTAAAGGGACCGGGGACAGCAGAATGCGAGCAGCTGTACAAGTGCAAGATGGAAACTCAGAGAAGAAAATGAAGTACTTGCATCATCTACAGCACTCCCAATGTCAGGACACTGGGGGGGGGGGGGGGTTCCGGTCTTTCTGATCCTCTGGAATTCTCAGACCAATCATGCTCAAAATTATTAATGGATAAGAGAAAGAGAAATTAAAACGTCACTAACTATTTTAAGAGTAGTGAAGGACAAAATCAGCAGTTAAAGTGATGGCCATTGCTTGACAATTTCTTATTAATTATAGTTTACAGAAGGGACTCCCTCTGATGGTCATTCAGGCAGAACTCAACGCACAGCAAACAATGACAGTGTGCGAATGCTCTAAAACGAAGGCGCGGGGCAGCTATCTTCCACACAATGCCAGGCCACCTTTGTTCTTTCAACACGGAGAATGTAAAGATAAGGGAACAGCACCGTGTTACTCATATCAAATCAGCGCAGGCTGTATCTGAATATCTGACTCAGAAACAGCGCAGAGCGCAGCAGGGAAGCAAAGGTCCTGCAAAACCTGCTTGTAAGAGACCGTGAGTGTAAGCAAAGATAAGTCTCCAGTGTCAGCAGGCATGCATTACTGCATTTCCTTTCGAGTACATATATACATTGAGGATCACCTGCCTTGTAGTGATATAGCTGGCGTCTTTCACAACAGACTCAACAGGCCCGTGTAATGAAAACAGAAACGCAGCGTTCCAGATATCAGACGGCTGGTGGGCTTTTTCAACCTGTCAAGCCGCTGAGGAACAAATATCATCTTATCCCTTTCAAACCACATCTGAGGATGGGGAAACGTCACCCGTGCTGCATCCTTCCTCTGAATGGCAGAGGCAGTCCAGATCAGTGGGAGATCATGCAAACAGCGCAGTCCGCCCGGCACCCTTCCAAAAAGGCTCATACTGCTCGGTGGCGAGTCGGCCAAACAAAGATAGGGGCCTGTCATCTCTCATGCTCTTCCGCTGCTATTATTTCAGACGAGCGAGTAAAATGCACATTAACTTGTCGCGCCCTAAATAGGTGGGAACGGTTCCCGCTGCAGTGTGCCCACCTGCCCACCCAAATAAGGCGTGCTACCCGAGCGCCAGAATTCTGCGGGGCGTGGAATTCCACATGCCGGAGCCTGAGCAGAGCGAGTGGCCCTTTGTGTCACAGGCTTCAGCATCAGGCTTCAGCATCAGGTAACGAAGAAGGTAAAGCCAAAGGAGGCGGGGGGGGGGGGGGGGTTGATGTAACAAGACAAAAAAAAGGACGGTAAAACAAAGAGTATGTGGAAAATTTTTAGAGAAAAAAAAAAACCATAAAAAAAAAAAAAAAAA
>JAODKN010000035.1:3894389-3909393 GCA_026774425.1 Petrocephalus zakoni | reverse complement strand
CCCCCCCCCCCCCCCCCCCCCCCCCCACCCCCCCCCCCCCCCCCCCCCCCCCGCGGGGCGGGGGGCCGCCGCCATCCGGGACCAGTCAGTAAGAAGGCGAGTGCCACCATTGTGAAGGGGGATCTTTTAGAGCAGAGAAACACACCTTCATACACTAAAGAAAAAGATCCAGTCAGGGCGATGCCAGCCCGTCCTGCAGAGTGACCAAGCACTCTCAAGCCACAATAACAGACATAACAGGATGGAAATAATCATTAGGAATGTCAGGAACTTAAACATCAAGGGAGCTGTGAAAAGCAAGGTTATAGTTTTTAATAGAGATTGGCCACATCCCGAGGGCTTCTCATCTGAGGAAAATATTCATGCTATAAATTGTATAGTGCGGCTGGGCACGAAAATACCCATGGATTGCTTAAAACATTAGCAATTCCCGAGAGAGTACACACAGTCAGCAAGAGGACAATAAGCAGGCCCGGAGCCAGCATTCAAGCACCAGATCAGTGGAACCCACAGACACCTTCAGGTGCCATGGATGCCATCTCCTTGTGCCCCAACCACCAGATATCATGCCTGCTGTCTTCTGCTAATCTCAGTCAAAGAAATAAGTCATGTTTTTGTTTGCCACATGCCAAATAGCAGACAACCATGGCAAGGGGGAGGTGGTGCTCTGCTTCGGAGAATACGACGATGAACCTTGGAAGTGTATGTCAGACACGCAGGCAAGAAGCAGCCACACCCAGCTATTAAAGAGACAGAAGCGTGCGCCACTGCACCTCAGCTGCCAGGAGGATCTTGTCCTAACAGCACTGCGAAGCATCAGGTGGGGAGCTGACAACCATAACAAACACAGGAAAGCCTGTGCCACTCCGTGACTGCACATATACTGCATGGTTAAGTGTGAGCCAAGCGCTTCAGTCCCTCTCCCAGCACTAAGAATCAACCTCGAGTGGCTTTAGCGTACCTGCAAAACACGGACTGACCAGAGATTGCTAAGGAAAATCAACAGCCTGGCAAGGGACCCAGCCCTCGGAAGCACCAAGCTGGAAATAAACTGGGTGAAAAGGCCCACACCAAAACGGCTATACGAGCGGAAGGGACAGCTGAAAATTGCTCGCAGTAGAGTCAACTTGAAAAGGAACACCAGTGTGCATGTGACACTTGGGGTTGGTCCAGGCATCCGGTGCTGTCCACCTGGACCGGAAGACGTTCACATGACACCGTGCTGCAAGAGGCTCCGAGAGGCAATATTCATGCGACAGTCATGAGCTGAGCAAATCAAAACAGAACTCAGCAACTCATTTAGAGCAGCACGTTGAGGAGGTTGTAACCACGTTTACAAAGTTTTGGGCACCTAAAATCATAGATAGGATCTAATCAGAATTTTGGGGGTTGCATGCATCGTAATTCATCATATACTGCTGTCTTGCAAAATACATTCAGTAAAATTAATATTTTATAAAAGGTTTAGAAATATATAAACCCAGCAAATCATTTTAATATAAAAATTTCATTTCTGCATCCTGCTTTTTTTCCATCTTACATGACTGCTCATCGCAAACATACAGCAGAAATCTGACTTCAGATAAAAAAAAAAAAAAAAGAACTCCACATTTGACATGAAGCCATTTGGGAAAAGCACTCCGCAACGCAACCTAGGAAGGAGTGAAACAGAGTGTTGCCTCAACGAGTTAAAACCTAAATGATCTAAACGAGGAGGCCAAAGAGAAGAGCCCCAAGCCATTAGGCTGGTACTATGACACCACAGGCTGTCTCCGTTAACCCTGTAACATTTTCATGAGTAGAACCAAGATGTGAGCAACTTATTAAGTCATGGGTGATATCAAGAAATTACAACCAGTCTGAGAAACCTGTGTGAGATTTCAAAGAAAAGCATGTTTTTGTTCAGTTGGGAAAAACACATACGAGTGTTTTATGCGTTAGCGTTCAGAGAATTGGGGGGGGGGGCTCTTTCTGTTTTTACTGTCCCCAGAAGAATGGCCAAGGGTGAGGGAGGGGAAAAAACAGCCATTGTGATGTAAATGGCGATGCCCTGTCGGCTGTTTGCGGCAGGAAATTTAATTAGCAGTTCTGTAGCTACAATACAAACCAGGTGGAATGTGAGGAATGCCCCTGGCAATGAGGAGAGCCAGGAGCGGGAGGTGCGGTGTGCTCGGCTACGAGCAGAACGTGTCATATTAACGCAAGTTCCAGCTCGCTGCCGTAGAACGCCAAAGCCATTTGCTGTTAATGCTTTTTTTGTTTTTTTTTTTACCCACAGAGCTGAGATGGCTTGTCATGAACAAATGTGCAAACCCCGAGCACCAATCTTAATTATCGCTCTCTGAAGGCCCACATCGATCCTGAAGGACCCTTATCAACACACTCCATATACGAGCAAATAGAAAAAAAACAATACATACCTTTCTCATTTTAAAAGGTTGCAAAATGGCAAGGAGGAGCAGAAGGAATAGATGACCACAGCGCCTTAGACAAATACAAATAAAAGCAGCCTACCCCCCCCCCCCCCCGGCTCTTTACAGACGTGATAGTCTGCTGGGCCTGAAATTTATGCCAGGGCTCCGAGCTGTTCATTTACAGCAACAAAAGGCACGATTAATTAATGAACGCCAGCTGACTAAATGCTCTGTTGCAGAGTTATTATTGGTGTAAAATAAGATTTCTGGAAGAAACCCAGATAAATGAATAAATATATCCCACCTCAGAGCTGCAAGACACATCCTTTCATTACAGGGCAACAATAGTAATTGATTCAGCCAGTACTACAACCTTAATCCCAGGGCAGCGACTGTCAGTGTCCCCAAGACATGATCCGTTTCTTTGTTCTGCATGGAAACGCAAAGTTTGTGGCACAGGAGGTTGACTGGTAAAGTATGGCGGTACACACAGTTGGTGCCATCAGGACCAACTGTCCGCTACCCTCGTGCATCTCCAGCGGAAGCAGGTGCTGATGAAGACGCCCACTGAGACGCCAGCCATAGAGTGCACTTCCAGTTTCAAACACACTCCATACCACAAGCCCAGCGCTTATCAGGGCAACATATGTTAGCTGCTCTAAGGTAGGACTTGGGCCTGAAGGTAAATAATGTAACAAGGTCACTACAAATACACATCCATTCAGAGCAGTTTGTGTGTAAAAAAATATATATACACATCGCGGTTAACAAATAAACACATCACAGTTTCCATTCTCTGCTACTGTACAAGGAAGGTTAGGGTTGATGTCTCTTCTAACTGGTGAGGAACAGCTTGGATCCTGCTGACCGCTGGCTGCTTAAACTGACAAATGGATCACTGCTGTACCTTGCGGTGAGACGATTAATCACTGTTAGCTAGGGGTGTACATGCAAATTTGAATGCAGTAAATACGCAGGGTTGTGAAAGTTAACGTGCTGATGCATTATTCTTTGACTGCATTAGCACATGCACTATTTTGATATCTACAAGGGAGAATAGGTTGAGCAATGATTATTAGAGACCTATAGTATTCGTTCCCGGTTGTAAACAACACAAGAGTTTGGTTGCGACTTTGCACAGAATCACAGAATTCATAGCAAGCAAAAAAAAAAATCAAAACATTCAACTCACAGAAAGCTGATGAAAGGGACAGGTGAGGAAACATTGTTACTTCTTCTGGTTTTAAATTTAAACTAGGTTTTTTGTCCCTAAACATTTGCCTTTTGTTTTAAGAGAAATGCCATAAACTGAAGGGAAAAGTGCCCTGGTGTACATAGTGAAGTGAAACACTTTTGAGTTGTAGCTGCTTTATTTGACCCACACGACACTAATGCAAGTATAATTTATTTTTTCCTTTATATTGAGAGCTGTGTTTAGAATAAATACATTTCTGCACTGAAAATAAAAGCTAATTGCAACGTGCAATTAAACAGCACGGTGTGTGACTATAAAATAAGCATTTGATAGCCCTATTTACAATACAATGCCCCTTGCTTTCTTAATGCCATCTGTTCACTTAGACTATTTGAAAGTATTGAAATTCAGCTTGTACTTGCTTGCAAGTAGTGTTTTTACTGGAAATGAATAATATGTGCATCATTTGGGGATTCAATGTGCAAATATTTATGACCATAGGTTTTTAAAGTTAGGTACAATTAATCATGATTAATCAAAGAAAATTTGTCAGTTGATTAGATCATTTTTAATAATGGATTTGCAGACCTATAAATCTGTTAAATTTGTAAAACAAGAAGTCTCTCTCTCGTACAGACTGCCCTGCATGCCAGTCTCACACTGCTCTGCATGTCAAAACAAAGCAGACAGAGCATGTATGGGCACTATAGCATGTATAGACACTATAATGCTTGCACATGTACCCAGCTCCCGAGAAATCATGTGGACTGCCTGGCAGGAAGCCGGGAGGGAGCAAAAACATGGACTGGCTGGGGGGTACCCAAGGACCGGGTTGGGAAACACTGCCCTAAAGGCTGCCAAGTAAAGGAAATCACCTTGATAGTAAAAGCGCTCTGCCACAGAGTGCAACAACATGCCGGTGTTCGCCAGGAAACCAATGGGATGCGGCGAGCCACGATTCGACACAGCATCTGACGGCAGAATGCAGCTCGGCGTGAACAGCAAGTGCAGTTGGAGGGGGGGCCTCGCTAACGACAGGATCTCATTCATTCTTGGGATGCCAATCAAAGAAATCGCAAGGAACACGCAACACTGTGCGTCCAATTCTCGCGAGCCTGCGAGCCGCACCAAGGTAAACAATACAAGAGGATTCTGTTATTGCCTCCCACCCGAACAAGCACTAAGTGCGATCTGACAGAAGCACGAGGTAGGGACATGCGAGCAAGTCTAAGGAGTCAAACCGGCCTATACCAGTCGCTATCCCTCACTAAGGCACTCGCCTATTCCTGTGACCTGTCAGTGCAAGCTCAGAAATATGCACACCTACCACTATTCAGAAAGAGACCTGGTTAAAAACACCAACTTAAAAAGAAAAAGACTCTGCCCCTTTTTTTCATTACTTTGGGTGTATCTGTGTACTGAGTTGCCATGTACACAAAACAACTCTGTGCTCCGATTGGTGCTTGGAGATTCATTACCATTCCTTTATTGTCTTTGTTGTTCATGTGCAACCATATTAGAACCTGAAATTGCACACATGCATGTAACTAGATGCTCTGTCAAATAAAAAATACATGGGAAACAGTATTATGGCAACACTTCATGGGGTTCTTCTTAGGATAAAAGAAATTTAACTATGTTCGTTGTACACAGATCCGGTGAAATAATGCCACCAATGTACTGATGCACTCATTTCAGGCATGTAGTAACTGAGGGTTCATCACCACCGAAATGGCCGTACTGCCTGACCAGCTGTCTGGTGCCATTGCCACTAAGGGGTGACTTAATGGAGCTGTTCACAGTCAGCAAATGTACATTTTAAGCAAGCATTCCCCGCATTAATGCTGAAGAACTTGTAACAATAAATTCTCCCAGAAACCACAGCAAGGACGTGCGATTCAGATACAGATACAACTATAAACACCTGGATGATATCATTAAAAAGCACTTCAGTCTGTCATTCATTGAAGTAGGCATAAGAGCTATGGCTACGACAGAAAAATGACCCCATGACACTCGCGGCAGCCGCTCTCAAAAAGACGAACACAAAGGCACAGTATGTCACTGAGCTGAAGTAGATGGACAATGTTACATTCGACAAAAAAAAGACTATCAACAACCTCTTAAATCACAGAAGGTCAGTTCAGTATAAAGACCCAGGACAAGCACAAGGTATAACTGGCACTTTGGTTCATGGATTATTTACCGGTGTTAAATTTCCAACAAAGATAAAATAATCTAGTTGAGCTAGGAGAAAAAAAATCAATAACAGAGAAGTAAAATCCAGGTACAGTTTAGGGTCTCTTAGCTCCAGCAAAAGACCCGTCTGACAGCATCTTCAGATGAGTGACCATTCGGTGAAGGAAAAGACTTGGGGGCGTGTAACAGGAACAAAACTATATGCTTGAGATCTCAGCAGTCAATTATATACAGGCACAGTCTCCCACAAGCACTAATACACACACAGCAAAGCCTCTGCATGACAATTTACCATTGGGTCTAAAATGTCCATCCAAAAAAACAGAACCGAAGGCCTGTGTTGTGAAACAAAACGGGAAAGAGCCATTGGTACATCACCCACGCCACCATCATGCCAATTATCCCCGTTAATGCCACAGCTTTCAAAGCCTGGAAATGCAGCCAAAGGGGGAAATCGGCAGCAGCCACAAGCAAGATTAGAGTCAACGCCCCTAATATGTGACGTCACTGTGCGTTGTGCTCTTTAACAAATGCGCGCCGCAGTGCCTCCTCCAAACTGGTGCAACCGGAATGAGAAGGCGAGTCGCACGGCATGACACTGGGAGCTGCGAGTCGGCCGTGCGCCACGGGAAAACAACCAGCCCTAATCAATCCCTTCTCACGTGCAACCACAATGAGTAATTTGACAAATATATATACAGCGTCACGGATCCTGCAAGCAGTTGTAATTCTCCATCACAATTAGCCACACTACCATCTTCAATCTACAATAAAAATCACCTTTACTAACAAGACGCATGCTAAATAAAAATAAGTAAAAAGAGGGGGCTAGCCAAAACACTGTCAACAAATTCTGAGCTCATTCAAAGTCTGGACAAGGCAAAGCATGTGAGGAAAAACGAAACCTTACAACAGAGTTTCAAACACTGAGCAGATCCATGTTGATATTCTGAAGCTCATTGGGTCTTTGGATCTGCTTGTGAGTATTACCTTATCGCCAAGGCACAGACGCCAACCTCAAAGGACAAGCCCAACAGGCATCTGCAATTCAGGCAAGCAACAGGAGGCCACACAGTCTTCCATTCAACCCCGTATCTGACCCAGCAGAGTACTCATCTCCCAAGGGCAACCAGTTACCTTCTCCACCAAGCAAAGAGGTGCAAAAAAAAGAAACAAAATTACTTTTCTTCTTAAATACCATATACCCTCCATCAGTCATTATGTAGGATTCAACTGATGAAATTTGTCATATACTATGCCATATATAGACACCGTAATATGTGATAAAAATGTTTAGAAAACATCTGAAATATGAGCAGGCTTAAAGTAAAATAGGCAGAAATAAATGTAACACACAAAAACCACCAAAAGGCCACAAACTTACTCCTCTCACTTCAAAAGCATATATTTTAATTAAAGAACAAGAAAAAAGGAAACATTCCAAAGCAAAAGGTGTTCAGTCATATTCCTCTCAATTACTGCTGCATAGATGGTCCTTAAAGCCGTACTAGAGCGAGCTTTGATTAGAAGATCAAACACGCATCTTCAGCGACAAAAAGCTTTCATTGAACAATGTCCGCACGCTGAGTGACATCTTAATTGGGGAGCAGTAAATATTCATTCGGCGCTACAAAGGCCCAGGGGAAGGGGGAGCGAGCAGAAACACACATATTAACAGTATTAATCTGAATTTATTACCTTTCCTAGCACTGCACATACCGTCTTTGAACACGCAATGGATGCAAATCTGAACTCAAAAACGGGCCGCCGCGAAAGCAAGCTGCAATAAAGGGAGCGCGAGGGGCTCGCTACGAAATCATCAAGGTTACGCGGCCGATACTAAGTTGCAGCGCGCGCCCGAATCAGCAACAAGTGTCCATAGGCACAGCCGCCGCGCGCGCTGGGAGACACGCTCCGCGGTTACAATGTGACCATACGGCTCCCAGCCGCGGCTCCCAGCCGCTAGCCGAGGGAGCCGGCGGGGCCGGGGCTCGTCACCCAAAACCAGCTTAGCGCCCAGTAAAGCGCCAGCGCGTCGCCGGCAGCCACCCCGCCGACCAGAAGCGCAACTTTTACATTTTTATCACGGGCGAGACGCAGACGTTGCGTCAGTAACCGAGAAGCGACGCGAAACAGCGCCGGAGCCGGCGAGAAGGAACTTACTATGGGATGTCACGGCGAGTCACGCCGGTCTCCTGCGCGGCTCTAGAAGGGCTTCTTAGCGGACTTGTGGCTCCCAAAAGACGTCGACATTAATGCGCGGCGCCGGCGGACTGTCAGACATGACAAGTTTATAAAAAAAAGTTTTGGTTCGGCCGATTTTCCGCCCGACTACATTCAACAAGTGTTCGCTATAAGCGGAGCCGCCGGCCCGCCCGCTCCGGGGTCCGCGCTGCCTCCCCTGTCGCCATTAACAAAGTACAAAACGGGGGGGGGGAGAAACGGGCACGAAGTGTGTCCCCGGGCGCAGCCGGTAGGGAAGGACGCCGCCGACGGAGCTCCCGGAGCGGCGCGGCGCTGCTAACGGGCGGCCGCCTCGCCTCCTCGCTCCCCCTGAACTTACTCCCCCATTAAACTCGCTGCCTGCTCGGGCAAAGACAGTGTTCGGGTTACCGAGTCGGAAGCTGAATTAATAACCAGACTCCGGGCTGCTCCCTCCGCCTGTTGACTAGTGCGCTCCCTGGCCGCGCAGCGAGCTAGCTGCTTTTGCGGAGTGCATGGAGGGGGGACTGGGCAATGTTAAAGAAGGAGGAAAAAACACACACCCGCCTCCCCAGTACCGCTGATAAGTGAAAACAAATGCGTCTTAGCTAGCCGGTAAATCTACACGTATATATACGTATATTCACCTTTGACTTTAGTGCAGTTGTGGTGTGGCCGGGCCAGCTCTTTTTGCTTTTATCACTCACTCGCTTCCTCGTCCCCGCTGCTGCGGCGGCGGCTGCTGCTGCTGCTGTTGCTGCGTGTTGCTCCCGTTGGTAACTGTCTCCACGACTACAGTCACTATGGCGCGCGGGGGTCTCGAAGCAACTGTTGCTATCCTCTTCTGCATACGTCATCAAAAAAAACACACACACATACACCCAGGAGGGAGGAGGAAGGCTAAGTTAGACTCCGCCCCTGCCTCTTCTCCGTCTCCAAACTCCCACAAACGACAAGAATTCTGGCGTCGTCACTATTTGATGTTCATTTTTGCGAGGGAAGTTCTTCCCCATGTAAAAAAAACAAAACTCAGTTTATTAATGCATTTATCTAGGGCGCAGAACAAAGATTCCAAAAGCTGCTACTCTAATAAATAATAGGCCTACCTACAGTAATGTCTACCATGTAATGTCTTCTGTAATTATCATTTCTGGCAGATACATATGTAAAGTTGTTAATTTAAAACAAAGTTGTAACAAAAAGTCTTACCATGACACCTTTTGGACTGTTAACGTCTTCAATGCGCATTGTTTCTAAAAACATTCAACTGCATGAGATTGTAGTTTAAGTACATAACTTTGGATACAGTTAATCATTTTAACAATCATAACTGTAAAAAAAACATTTGATTTCCTGTATGCCTGCTTATGCCTGACCATGTATATTTATAGATGGATATTGCCAGAAATGGAATCCCAAATAAAGAACAGGATTTCATTTGGTAATCAAATGGCAAGATATGCAACACCCAATACTCCTGCAAATGTTGATTATTTTCTCACAGCACTGGGGCAAAATTCTACCCACCTCAGATCAAAACTGCTTCAAGTCATTGCCTTTAGTGTGTTTCAGGCCTTGCCAAAGTATCAGTGGAGTTTAGGTTTGGACTTTCACTAAGTCAACCCAAAATCAGATATTCCAATGTATGCTTGCTAGCAATTCAGATCTTTTTGCTGGAGGACCCAACAGTGTTTCAAATTCAGCTCACAGATGGCCTGATATTCTCTTGTAGGATTCTCTTGTATGTATTCACAGTTCCTTCAGTGATGGCGATTCATCAAGAGAAATGTTTCACCAAATCATGACACTACCATTAATAAGCATCTGAATAATGGTGGATTAATGGATGATGGCCTCAGCCAAAGCAAGAAAGGCCTACAGATGCTCTTTGTGACTTCCTGGATGATTATATGCCTTGTTTTTGAGAGATTTTGGCAAGACTGTGATTTCCAAACAGTTTTTCTATTGTTCCAGTTTTTCTCCAGATACAGACAATAGAGCTCTTACTGCAATTCATAGGAGCCAAGAAACTTACAAATGACACTGTAACCCTTTCCAGACTTATAGCTATCAATACATAATTTCAGCAAACCTGCAGAAAGTTTTTGTTCAGTGTGTCATGATTTGCCTCCATCTCCCATATAACTAATTGTATTCATAGAAAACCTGAAATTTGTTGGAATCCTTTTCCGCAGGGCAGGCTCAAATCGGGCATGATTGTTTTTAGTCTGCTAAAAAAGATCATCCTAATTAATCATTTATATGGGTTGAATTAACTGGGGCACGCA
Organism: Petrocephalus zakoni; assembly: GCA_026774425.1. Classification (NCBI taxonomy): domain Eukaryota; kingdom Metazoa; phylum Chordata; class Actinopteri; order Osteoglossiformes; family Mormyridae; genus Petrocephalus; species Petrocephalus zakoni. Next base: position 3,899,095 of record JAODKN010000035.1, on the reverse strand, counting down.
ATTACTTTTTCACACCTGAAGATTTCATGTTCCATTACCTCGGGCACCAAAGGGAAGAAGCGGCAGAAAAGTTCCCCCGAAACCCCCGAAAGAGCTAACCGGATTTAAGGAGGGAAAAAAAGCCGACAATTCTTTTTACGTGTGAAAGATGTAACAAATGTTTTATGTCATACATGTTTATCCAGCAACGACTGTCAGTTTCGCTTTGCTGAAGAGCAGTCAAATAGTGCACTGTATATACACATTACCGAATTCATTATCCAGTTTAAATAAGTTTATTTTAACTAAAAAAACAGGCAGCAAGCCAAACTATCTTTGTTACACGATCACTTCTACTCGACGATATATGCATTCGGATTTTGGCTTCTATAGACACTTGCGTACCATGTTAGCTATATAAGGTTGTCGCTAATGTACGTTTAAATGTACACGGAGCCTTGTATAAACATCCTTTTATATACCCCGGTCGCTTAAATGAATGGGCTAAGTATGTAATAAACTGAATGGGAGATAACAAGTTGACCGTACATGCTAACAAGCAACAGCCAATGTTAGCGACGTTTGTTACTATATTTACAGGCGTTGCTATGCGGAAGTGTCATCACTGCCGATTTGTCACGCCGCACTGTGGGCAATTACATGATTTGGCGGCGGACTGGCGTTACTTCATGTCAAGTGAAAAACAACCAGCTACAGATTTCAGAAAGTCTCGCCCAATTGCATAGACGTTGAATATATACGATCTGGCACAAAACGTGGTACCCAAAAGCTTTTTCAATATCGGGACAATTATGGCTCTCAATAACTGCACTCCACAATGCTAACAATAGACCATTCAAATATTTGTGATTGAAAAGGTTCACAGCAGACACCAGTGACCGTGGAGAATGGGAACTGCCCAGATTCACCACATAATAGTATTAGAGTCCTTAGTTAATTAACTTCCACCAGAAAGTCATAGTTCCAACATGGTGGTATTTTAACCATCCTTTTAATAAAACCGTATAATAATAGTTATGACGTCTAAACTCAGGCATGGGGCGTTGAAATTGCCCCCAATTTACCACCACTGGATCAGTCTAGTTCAGGGTTGTTCAATTCCAGTCCAGGATCGCCAGAATCCAACACTGATTTCACTGCTCAAACACATCTTAATCAGCTAATTACCATGTTTAATAGGTGTGTCTAAGCAGGGAAATATGCAAACTGTGTTTGAAATCGGCCATTCAGGATTGGAGTTGGGCAACCCTGGTCCGGTTGATTTGTTGCAAAAAACACTCTTAAAAGCTGCCTCTCCTCCAGTGCGTGGGTAGTTTTACAAAATACTGAAGTGAAACTGAAATATTCCCTGACAGCATAATGGACTGTATCTTTTAAAAAGAAGTTGCATTTTAACACTTTAGCAGTACATTTAGTTTCTATGAACACGGGCCTAGTTTAAAATGTTACATGGTAAAAACGGTTTTGATGGCACTCAGAATGTCAGATACTGTGAGCGATCAAATATAAACTGTGCAAGTCACTCATGTAATAAACAGTACTTAACTTCAATAAATTCCCCGGCGATAGTTGTACTTGAAAAAAGGTACCACTGGGTGGCAGTACATCTATATGGTAAGACCATAAAAGCGAAATTCACCATTGCGTCACTCTTGTCCACGTGTACAAGAGGTACTAATATACTTAGAAACGTTAAAGTCACATGTCCGGTCAAGCTTAGCATACCGTACATGGACAATAACAGAAATCCACTCCAATACTAATTCATCTTTAGAATTGAGTGTGAAGACGACGTTGAGTGTTTTGGCGCCTACATTAGTCACATGCCAAATATCGTGGTTACTTAAGACACTCCTTTTATTCAGTGGCCACTATCAGGGGCGTATCAAGCTTTTAAAAAGTGCAAATATGCAAATAAAAGGAGTCTTCTCTCTTGCTCTCTTGTGTGCATCCTAATATTGCATAAAAAAAGAGAATGACTGCTTCAAGACACAGCTCTATGATAGGAACATATGATAATGCACGAGACAGACTGAAAAAAAGAAAAACCCGGTGGTACTTGCCTAACGTATGCGATAAAGTTACCCTCTAGCTAGTTGCTATACCGTTAAATGCAATGCCACTGGATGCCACAGGGATAATTAACCTCGTCTAGCATACATTATTTAGAAAATGCTGACGTTAAGACGTTGTGAATTTTGCTTTACTAGTTTAGGGTGATGTCATATCAGATATAAATTTTTCAGGCAGAACCTCACCTGTCATTATGAGAAGTAAAAAACAAATAATGATGAAAGGAATATTAATATTAATATTTGTCTGCTGTTATGTGCTATAAATGTAATTTTTGTATGATTCCAATCATTTACACCATTTTTAAATGAAAACCGCTGGATTTGCGTCTTTCCCGCTCAGACAGAGAGGAGCCTCGTCTCCCGGCGCGCTCCCTCACTGGCTGCGCCGAGCGCGTGCCTCCTGCTTTCTCACTGTATGTCACCAATATCATGTTTCTGCACACCTATATTATATATCCGCACTTTCCGTAGAATGTAGAATGTGTATAACAAAGTTAGTCTTGCTGATCATATATAAAACCACAGAGAAAAAGCGCGAGGTGAGGCAGCCAGTACCTCTGCCTCACTGAAGGGGGCGCCCCTGAGCCCACGGGATTATTATTGCCAGTACGCTGGCTAAAAATCGAAAAATTAAGTTCACTACAGCACTCTGTACTATTATTACTTGTTTTTGTTCCGAAAGAGCCAGTGCCTCATCTCTCATCTGCCACGAATCTCACCGCACGTCACCTTCTTCCCAAATCCGACAGCACAGCACGCTGTCAACTTAATCACTTTGAAGAGAAGCAGCTCTCGCTCCCTCGTCACTGTCTCTAACTGATACCTTAGCTGTGATTGGCCGAATTGTCCTTCAATCAAACTAACAGCCCTATGTGCACATAGCCTAAGTTTGCGTGTGTTTTTTTCCCTCCCCGATCCGAGCTGCAGTTCAGTTCGCTCTTGTACGTAGCAGCACATATTTTAGTATCGTTTATAACGCCCCCATCCCCCTGATTGCAACGCCCCTGCCAGTATATTACATGGGCCTACGTCTGTTCGTTAACGAGAAGGAGGCAAATGCATATCTGCAACTGAAAGGGTCAAAAGGTTGCTTTTAAAATGTGTATAATTATAATAAATATTATATGAAATAGTATTATGGTTATCCATGCACCAGTTAAAGATTATAATGACGATACAATTCTTAAATATGGTGATAATAGTAGCCTAATTATTCCATCACAATATACAAGCAGAACAATACTAGATTTGTCTATAAATGAAATTAAGATAGTAACAAAAATGCTTTTTTATGTTTTCAGAAAGATTTCATAGAAGTAAAAATATTTAAAATGATGCCTTTTATATATTTATAAATCTCACAGACTTCTGGAATTTTTGTGTCACAGACTGTCTGAAGAACATTGTGACCGCCTTTATGAAAAACAGACTTGGCTGGGATTGTTATATGCTACATGTAAAAGATGAAAGAGGTCAGAGCAGATGGTAGCTGACTGGAAGGTAGCTGAATGGAAGGTCTCAAAGGCAAAAATAACTCTTCCCATCTCGGGACTCGTATCCCCATCAAATCGGCTCTGGAGGCAAAAGTGGATCACACCTGGTACTACATAGGGTACCCAATAAAGTGGCATCAGGAACATACCTACAGGAAGTAGCAAGGAGATCAGGGAGAGGTCCATCCCAGCCCATGATTCCTCGGGTTTTCCCTTCTCTCATTGTCCGCCTTGTTGGGCTGACCACAGTACCCTGTAAAATACAAAGCTCGCACCTCAGATTATTCGCACCCATTGTGACAGATGTAGTATATGCTTGCTTATATATACACATGGCTAATCTGAATTGCCAGTTTAGGGTAATTAGTGAGTGGAAATGGGGGCCTTCCATGCCTGGGATTTACAGCCTGTACAATGCATATGGTGGCTTTACACACAGTTTTACAGATATCACTTTTACCGTTTGTGCGAATATCTGAGTTTTCATACAAGCATTTCCTCTCCCGCAAGAATATACCCACGTTTTTTTTTTGTACATGAGCCTCTAGGTTCCTGAACTTTGGCAGGAAAGTGCATGTTGTGTGCGCAAGTCTGAAGTGGATTTAATGTCAGTGACATTTTCTCCTCTTGCCTGCCGCACAGATGTGCTCAGGCCTACTTTCTGTCAGAACTGGGCCTGCATCCACCTTCAGTAAATAGGCCTAAATATGTTTAATCACTGATGTGAAAATGACTTAAACTGACCTTTCAGGTCGGTGTCATGGTGCCCTACCCCTATCGCTCCTTGTTGTATATTTAAGCTGAGTGACAAGGCAGTTTTATAATCCCAAGCTAGAAACCGGACAGCCAAGGCCAAATCAGACAGCACTATAATTCCGCAAACATACTGACTGGTGTGGCTCACCGGGGAAAGCTTTGAATTTTCTGTTTCAGGTAAGACACTTTCGTCCATTTTGCTTTAACAGACTAATATAACTGTGTAAATAAAATAGTCCACAACTGCTGGTTATGGTTTCCTAAACTTGGGTTCATTTACATAAGAACATAAGAACTATACAAATGAGAGGAGGCCATTCGGCCCATCAAGCTCGCTTGGGGAGAACTTCACTAATAGCTCAGAGTTGTTAAAATCTTATCT
>JAODKN010000035.1:3853848-3872740 GCA_026774425.1 Petrocephalus zakoni | reverse complement strand
CCCCCCCCCCCCCCCCCCCCCCCCCCCCCCCCCCCCCCCCCCCCCCCCCCCCCCCCCCCCAACTTGACGCACAAGTGTAGCCCGTGTGCGTGTGGATGAGGCCAGTGGTCGCATTTGTGCGGTACAGCACGCAGACTCCATAACACACGTCGTCTCAGTCTGCTCCTGGGTCCATTCCCAAATCCAGCTCAAAGTCCAGCTCGATCCGATCTTCCCCAGCCTGCCAGCTGCTGCACATTTTCATGCCCATCGCCAATCTCTCCCCCCACCTCGCTCATTCGCTCCTCCCGCACCTGCTGACGGGCAGGAGTTTGTTCTCATTTGTCCCTAACAGCCCACTCCGCTCTGGCGCTTCTTCTCCAGGCCCCGCCTTGAGTTCCAGGGAAATGTGGCCGAGGAGGAGAAGGGCCCCGCCCACTGTCTGTGACTTCCTGTCACGTGGCGGTGGCCTCCAGGTAACTCTGTAGCTTACGGACCGTCGATTCATCCAGCGAGAAGAGGTCAAAGTCGAAGGTGGTGTTAGTGACGTTGAAGTGCCCCGTCTCCTCGATGAGGTTGACGATCTGGTGGGGGACAGTGACAGAGGATGAGGGGTGCAGGCGGGTACCCAGGGGATTGAGATCCTGACAGTCAGAACCATGATGACAAGACCCATCGCAAACAGTAACCACACAGACCCACAAGTACAAGGAGCAGGTCTTTGGCCTAATCACCAACTGACAGACACACAAATTAACTCTGACCTGCTGTAGCACATTCCTCTCCCTCAGGGCCATCAGTCTACGGTGCAGATCCACCAGCTCCTCTGTATAGGCCTGAAGACAGAGCACAGAGGTCTAAACAGCAGCCCGACGGTGAAGTGCTGCATCTAGCCAGCAACGTCAACCTGGCCCAACAGCAGCCAGCGATTCAAAGACCGAAGCGGAGAAGCGTAAATAAAAATGTTGATTTACCCTTCGTACCTTGTTGTACCCTTTCTTCATCACCTTCTCGGGTCGGCTACAGGGATCCGGACTCTTCCTTTCGGATGCCTGCAGAGAAGGGAGGCAGCGACAAGAACAGGAATGCAGAGGTGCAGGGGAACCAGCCACGAACCCTCACGACAAAAGCACGCTCCATCTGTGCGATCACAAAGCCAGATTTCCCCATCCCGACTCGCAATGACTCCCCCGGGACACTAGGTGGCCTCACTTTATTGTTGGAGGAGACGTGCTTCTGTAGGGGAGGCGGTGGGTCCCGGCTGGGCCGGTGTGAGCCATCGCTGCTGTCGCTCTCGCTGTCCAGGCTCAGGCTGCGAGACAGAGAGGCGGTCCGGTCACCGTGCGTCGCCATGGCGACACTTTTGTGCGATGAATTGTTCAGTGATGAGCAACCACAAAGAAACTTGTTAATACAAACCGATAACGACACTATCAATAAGAGTCTGAATTATACCTGTGTTTTAAAAATGGGATTTTTAAGTGAGACAAGCTATTGGTTACTCAAAGAGTGTGGCAACCCAATATCTACCAATTAACTGAATTTATCGACTGTGTATATATAAGGTCATGTGATCAGCAGTATCAGCGTTATCAAGCATGAATCACAAGATGAAAAAGTGAGGGGAGCAGGCTTTGACAATTTAGAAAATAAAACAATAGACATGGGAAGATATATCTGAGGAGCTGACTGAGCTCTGCCGATTCTGCCACCAACCCCCAAATTTTCCCTGAAGTTGGAGGACCTGCTTGCTGGACCGGATCTAGGTTAATGTCACACCCAGGACGGCACAGTTGAAGGTTAAGGGCCTTGCTCAAGGGCCCAACAGAGTAGAATCGCTCCCAGCATTCAGGGGATTTGAACCAGCAACCATCCAATTGCTGGCACAAATCCCTAGCCTCAGAGACACCACTCCGGCCCGCAGGACAAAACAGGATGAAAAACACCACATGGCTGCGAGTTCAGCACACGTACAAAGTCGTGCGAACATGAATCGTTTTGCACGATGGCTAGTGGTAAACATCACTCACATGCTCGGTGACGTGTCAGAATGAGGGACAGACTGGGGTCCCGGAAAGGCGGCCAGGAGAGGGGGAGGCTCACTGACCGGGAATCGCGGTTCGGGGGGTTGGTCTTCAGGGGAGTGCCGTCCTCCGAGCTGCTGTCGTCGTCGTCAGACTCCTCCGACTGCAGGTCCTCCACCATGGAGCGCAGGGGCCCTGAAGACGCAGCCCGGGGAGAGGAGTCACTAAGGGATCACGTTACAGATTGATGGTTCCAGCCGAGCGCCCAAAACCGCCACCACTGCCGACAGCGGGCGTCCAGCGATGAGAACATTCCAGAAGGCTCTCGCATGTGGCCCTCACAGCTCTCGCAGAAAACCATCCCACGGGCACGCTGCGCTTAGCACATGACTAAATGGGTAGAACAGCAACTTCATTCTGAGATGTGCAGAGTTTCCCATTTGTCAAAGTAAATGTATACGAAGGAAACACAGTAACTACGCTGACACACAAAGAATTTGTTTGACTGTCCACCCATATCTGCAGGAGGTCGGTAAATGAAAAATCGAAGCTGAACCAAGATATTTTGTTATAAGACAAAAAAGGGCCCAAGTCAGAGCATAACTCCATATCGATGAAATTTGCAGTGACGGTGTTTTGCCTTTGTAGGGCGGCCCCGGGACTTCCCCATCTTGATTCGGCGCCACACTCTTACCTTGGCCTTGTTTCTGCGAGGGCTCAAAGTCGGACTCGGAGCTGGAATCGGAACTGGAGCTGGAGTTGGACGGGCTGGAGGGTGCAGACTGCTGTGAAGACAGGGAGGTGTGAGTAGCTGGAGTGCAGGAGTACCCACCGCGGAAACGGGGCCACGGCCGGGACGCCCCCCCCTCACCTCGGACTTGGAAGAGGCCTCGTCCTCGGAGTTGGACTCCTCCGACTCGGGGGGCTTCTTGGACTCCTTAACCTCGGGTGCCTCTACCTTGACCTTCGCCCAGCGACCTTTCTCCTTGGGGGGCTTCTTCTCCGGATAGGAAAGGGGTGCCGTGGAGGAGGAGGGGACGCGGGGGGAGGAGCCGGTGAAACCGCCAGCAGGGGGTGCCTTGGGGCCCTCCGCACCACCCTTCTTGGGCTTCTTGACACTGGGCTTGGGAGACTCCGCAGTGGAGGAGCGCTTGCTGGGACCCTTGGCCTCCGGTAGGCCCCCCCCTCCTCCACCACCTGAGCCCCCGCCTTTGGGGGACATGCCTTCCATCTTGGGCTCTTTCAGGGTGAGCTTGGGCTCTTTGAAGGCCGCCTTGGGCAGTGCCTTGGTCTCCTCCTTCACCTTCATCTCCACAGGCTTCTTGGAGGAAGAGGAGGAAGAGGAGGACGACTCCCGAGTGGATTTGCTGCTGCCTCCGGGGCCGTCGCGGTCGCCCTCGGCTTTGGACAGCCCCTTACTCTCAGAGTCCTTCCTAGGCCGTTCCCGGTGCTCCTTGCTGGGTTTGTGAGGCTTAGCAGCCTTGTTACTGGTACCACTGGCCTCTTTACTGGACTCCTAAAAAGGGTTACATTGCAATGAAAGCATCGTAAGTCGAAAATACCGTAAGTGGAATATGAATAGGTAAATAATTATCTACCGTCCCGAAATAGGCAATCACTATAACAATTTTAATACCAATAACTGAAAAAAGCACATAAATGTACAGTACAAATAAAAGTTTAACATCGACTTGACACCGTCCAATACCTCGTTAAGTACATAGCACGGGAAGTTTACGCTTGTGATCGTGACTGCTTGTGATCGTGACTGCTTGTGATCAGAAGCGTGTGAGCACGGAGGCAGAGGGTTGAATGGTCATCGGTGTCACACCATCGTAAAGTTGAAATATTATGCTGACCCTCCATAAAGCGAGGAGCATCTATATTTATACATCCCTTCCCACATTTCCCCAACCAAATATCATATGAATTATGTACTTGGAAATATATTGGGGGGGGGATATTGTACAGACATAGTTGCTTGTCAGTCTTCAAATGTCTTGTTCTCACAGGGTTTGATTAGCAATGGTAACCAAGCAGCCGACTGTTCAAGAACAGTGATTGTAAGAATTAGTTTCTAACCTTAGAAATGCAAGCCCATCACATCCTTAAACACACACAGAGACTGGGTGTACTGGGTGCATAAACAAGCATTCCGCACTCTGTTAGAAGCAAGGGTCCAGTTTCAGACCCGACATTTAGGCCGTCGGCAAGTAGGATAAAAAAAAATGGTTTCTTTGGCCTACATCAGAGACGGCATCATCGAAGCAGCTCACAGAAAAGTACATTTTCCACATGGCGATACGTCATCGATGGCAGAAGCCACCCGAGAACTATGGCAGCGGGTTCAGCGGAACCCAAGAATGGATTCAATTATACCGTTAAGGTCTCGACAGGGACATGGAGTACAAACATGCTGCCTTACTGGTTTAAATTTCAAAAGCAGACAAGAGTAACAATAGCAACCTAACCTTTCACAGGAACCGGGATCAAGACAGACATTATTTAGACTTCAGTTAAACACTAGAGGACCAGACTGTGGGCCAAGATCAGGGCTTGGATTTAAACCGGATGACGCCCGAGTCTCCCAGCTTGAGACATTTCATTCCAGATGCAAGATTTAAGGAAAAATGTGTATTTACATTTGTAGATACCCACCCAAGGTCTTACAAAAATGTAGGGCTTATTTATTAATGAACATGAATCAGACCAGACTAATAATTTCATATTAAGGACGATAATAGAATGAGATTGAAGCTTATCGAAGCAATTAAGGTCAGAGACTTTTGGGCATGCCTAGAGCTTTGAATCATTATTTTCTGTTACGCATTAAAAATAATACTGATGGTAAGACTCTGTATCCCTACTTACACATTTCTGCACAAGTGGAGCAGGGTAATCATCCTCGCTGCTTATTATCACCCGGAACGCGATTAGGAGTCGGAGACAAGCAGCAAAGTAAACAGCGTGCCCTTGCAGCACTGACCTTTGAGCCATGGGAGGGTTTGGTCTTCTTGGGATCGGAGAAGGCAGAGAGCGGGATGGTGGGCAGCATGGGGTAATCGGGGCTGGGCCTGGACACTGCCTCCGCTCCCTCGGGCACCACGATAACCTGCGGGGGGGGTTGGGGAGCCGCACCAACAGCGCTTTAAGTGAGCGAGACGGAAAGAGGGAAATAAAAAACGAAGTACACAAAGGAAAGCTCCGCTGGGCCTTGCCCCAGATCCGCCCCCCCCGTGGGAGGGCCGGCGTACTCACACCCCCGGCCTTGACCAGCTTGTGGCGAAACTCGCGGGTGGGGTTGTTGAAAGTGAGCTTCTCGCAGCGCAGGTGGTTGACGGGGGGGTTCCCCTCCAGGTTGAGAAACAGGTCGTAATTGAAGCACACCTTCTTCGGTTCTTCCTGGTCACAGGGAGGAAAAAGAAAAAGAGGTCAATCTTCCATCCCATAATAAACTGAAACAATCAAAAGAAAAGGACTTAAGGGGACGCAAAAAGAAACGCGAAGATAGCGAGAGCAAAGAGTAAAGCGAGACGTAACGACGGGAGGCTACGAGCAGACGCACCCTGTTTGTTTTGGGTGACCTCCCGTCCTGCTGGGCTGCTCCCACAGAGACACACTTAGGGCTGGTAATCCCGCATTAAACTCCGAGCCAAGCTCTTCAATACGTCTTTTCCAGCCTCACGAGCTGGATCATCCCCGACTGGCTGACCTGGCCTAGCTTTACAACTCTTCATCAAGTGCTCCTCTTCATTTATAAAAAAAAAAAAGACAAAACCCCCCCCCCGGAGCTCGCTCATTCACTCCTCGGCACTGACAGCGTGCAAAGCCTCTGACGAGATGGAGGGTCACACAGCCTGTTCAAGCGGTGGGGGGGGACAGCCGCCCCCACCCCCGGGGGGAGGAGCCCATGAAGCCGGCCATCTCCACCCCATGCCTCAGCTCAAAGAGAGCCATAGGTCAAGGAAAGGGTGGGGGTCACGCCCCCTCCCCCCATATCCAATCAAAGTTCTACAAATGAGAAGATGGCTTCATTGCTAACCTTCGAGGTGAACTTCAACACACCAAAAAAAAAAAAAAACCATGTCCTTCTAGCAAGAATGATCAAGGCATAAACAGACTTGAGATCCATCTGAGGATTTGCATGACGGCACTATGAAGTGCGACTGACCAGGATGGTCGTATGAATAGAGCGGGTGAGGCGTCACTAACAAGCCTGGTTCTAAAGGGAGGGAGACGCCTAGAGGTCACGCCGAGGTTTAGCACAAGCATGTGGGCTATGCTAACGACCTACAGGTACGGCTGGATGGACTGTATGGCAGCCGTTAGCGGGTGTGACTCCACAGCTAGCGGGGGGAGCCTTTGGAAGCACATTACACAGTCCACTAGCTACACACACCGCAGGCGATCCTCTGGAGACCGACGTGTAAGACCAAGAAGGGCGCCCAGGAAGCCACGATTGAAGACGAAAATAAACATTTGCATGTGCCTTCAGACTGATGAGCGGGACAGTCAACATCCAGAATCCCTGCTTAGCGTCAAGAGGTGGCAACTGTCTGGCGGAAAAGCCGTCATTCTGCAAAACGCCCGGAGGCGCTGAGAGTCACTGAGCCCCTGTAGCTTTCCTCACAGCCCATCTCGCCCTCGCGGTAGACCAGCTGGCGTGGCCTGTCCCTTCTGCGGTCAGAAAATGCCCCGAAAATCCACGGCAGGCTGTTGGCGAGCAGCGACGCGACAGCTACTGGGCCTGCCTAATGCCAAGTGCTCATGCCTCCTCCGAGGCACCGGCGCCAGACGCTGACCCCTGCTTCAGAGGCAGCACCAGACGCTGACCCCTGCTTCAGAGGCAGCACCAGACGCTGACCCCTGCCTCAGAGGCAGTACTCGCCTGCCTAATGCCAAGTGCTCACACCTCCTCCGAGGCACCGGCGCCAGACGCTGACCCCTGCCTCAGAGGTAGCACCAGACGCTGACCCCTGCCTCAGAGGTAGCACCAGACGCTGACCCCTGCTTCAGAGGTAGCACCAGACGCTGACCCCTGCCTCAGAGGCAGCACCAGACGCTGACCCCTGCCTCAGAGGCAGTACTCGTCTGCCTAATGCCAAGTGCTCACACCTCCTCCTAGGCACCGGCGCCAGACGCTGACCCCTGCCTCAGAGGTAGCACCAGACGCTGACCCCTGTCTCAGAGGCAGCACTCACGACTCGAACTGAGATTTACTGCACCTCTCAACTGCCTGATACAACCCCAACAGAATCTTCAATCCCAGCATCCAACACCAACCAAAACGTCCTCGCCATGTGCAGTGTGGTCTGGGTGGTAGAAACCTGAGTCACAGACCCTTGCCATGCAGTTAAATAATGGTGCTCACAACTTACTTTGTTCTTGAAGTAGACCTCAATGGGCATGAGAAACCCTGCGTAGCCAGATTCTTCCACTTTGTATGGCGGCTCCTTGCACACTGTGGAAGAGAGAGATAAGGATACACCTTTTACAACAATTTATACAAATATGCAAGCTATTCACATGTAAATATCAGCGGGTGGGCAAAATCTGATACACTAATGTGACTCGTGACCCCAAAACCCACCCCTATAACAGATCACCTATTTGCAAAAATAAAGTTTCACAATTAACATAATTAAAAAGGGTGTGTTTCGTGTCGAAGTACCCAAATGAGCTTGAGAAATGACAGTGAATCTTGGTATTGGCATGTTCTGTTTGACTATGTCAAAGGTATTAAAACCTGCACACAAACAGGCGGGGGGTTTTAAGTGTCCCGTACCGCAGCTCCTTACACAAACACCACATTCGTCTGGGCCTTTGCACGCCGTGTCAAATAACGAGAGCACAATCTCGTCTTTGTTGCAAAGCTCGCCACGCCGGCAAACTCCAGGTGGTACTACCATGGCTACTCTGATGCTGATAACACAGACAGCGAATCAGAAAAGGTAAATTCCATTTGATGGGGCTCGGTCTAGAACAGCCTGAAGAAATGAACAGCGATGAAGATGCCTGGTTTAAAATTTAGAAAATAAGCATTAGGGTGTCCAGAGCCGATCCCGAAATCTCCCATTCAAAATATAACATGTAATCATAATAAATATAGACTCAGATCTGATAGCACAAAACACAAAAAGGCACAAATATTTCAGCTAGATATGCCATCGGTCTCAGTACATAAATTGCAGATATGTGACATTAGCTACATTAAATGCTCAATAAGGAAAACTGAACAAACGAAATGGGTTGCTCATCACCAAGGCTGCTGACAATTACGTGCCAACTTGGCAGACCCTGCGTCACAGGACTCACTGAACTGAATTTGACGTGCCAGTAATGAAGATTCTTTTTTTTACGGCACAAATCCAGGATTCATGAAGATGAATATGTACATTAAACAGTCTATAAATCACATGGCAAGCTCTCAAAATATTTCATCATACTACAAGGAAAGAATCGGTGCAGATAAAGAAATAATGTGAAATTGAAAATTTGGGCAAAGGGAACACCACAGCTACTCTAATAGGAACAGAGGAAGGGAGAGGAAAATGAAAAGGCCTCTCTCCCCCCTAGCCGTGCCGGCTCTCTGTACCAGACTCTGGACGCGGTCGGCTGATATCAACAACCAGATGCATTCTGGGAAGAGACTTCCATATTCCATGTGTCACCGCTGTACGGCGTGAAGGCCAAAATACTCTGCATAAAGGTTGTGCGCCTCGCATCCAGTCCATTGTTTTGTCCGTCACAAATGTTTTCTGCCACAAGCAATTATCATCACGACGACTAAATGAAAAACACCCCAGCTAAATCCGGCTACACACTAGACTGGGAGGCACACATACTCAAAGCATCATGTCACACTAATTTGTAACTTACAAGCCCGAAAAATACCAGATCCTTCAAACAGAACTGACTGTGTTCAGATACTGGTCACGTTATGAGTTAATTACAAGGCTTGATTTCATAATCCAACTTAAGATGAAAAGGAAAAAAAAAAAGTATCATTTCCAAATCACATGCTTTGCAAACACTGCCGACCAAGTAATAAAATGTCTAATTGGAAGAAAAAAAATGTTGCACGTCAAAACTACGTATTGATACATTTAAAAAAATAATTCACTGGCCTTGGGGATTTTTTTTAATAGTTAGGTCATTAATCCTGAGCCTGGGTCTAAAATATTTAACACAACATTCCTAATATTCATTAAATGAAACTCTACAGCTAATGGCTCATATTCAACACAGACAGCTGTAAAATAAAATCACAAAATAAAAAGACTACCAGCATTTCCAATTTCAGGGAAGTCAGCGTGAGAGCGGCGTGCGACAGAGACCTTCGGTTAACCCACCTCTCTTCGGCTTGGGGAAGCTCTCGTGAAGACGGAAGACAACCTTCTCCACAAAGTGCTGGATGTCCCCCGACTCAGGGCCGCGCACGAACACCATCCAGTCATGGGTGAAGCCCTCCGTCGTGACCTTCTTACGGAGCTGTGCCCGGTGGCCCAGTTCCAGCTTCACCTGTACAGTGCACTGGGGACGAGAGGAGATGGCATTGGAGCAGAAGACGGGACCCTGCCACGCCGAAATATCGCAGCGGTCACTGCAGTCAAGCGAAGGAATAAGAATCCGATTCAGGGAGACCTGCAATCAGCCAGCATTCAGTCACACAAAGCTGAAAGATGTCTGTGCAGATACGCTACTCTATAGAAAGGGAGCTTGCGTGTATAATAATGTGCTGCATGAATTCCTGCACTGTTTACAAATACCTGTCACAATCTGACAGCCAGTGTCAGGCTTCCACTCCCCGCAACCCAACACAAATTGCCCCTAAATAAGCCAAGCCGCCCCCCCAGCACCACAGCGCCTTTACAGTGGATGGGGGCAGGTCTGGAGCGGAAATGCCCACTGGCTGGCCCATGATCCCACGTCTGGAGCCTCGGATAAGAGACCATCACCGCAAATGAAGAGACGGGGTGGGGGGGGCTAAAGTCGCAGCCATCTGTCAGCGTGCAATAGTGCACCATAGTGCAAGGTGTCAGGGGGACACGGGCCGGGCATGTCACCGCCTTCCCCGGCGCCTCATTAGCGGACGTGCCCCCGCTGTACGGAACACGCGAACCCGCGCAGATCCGCAGGCCGCCCGGCGGAAGGTGAAGGCGAGCCGGGCCGCGGGGGCCCCCGGCCGGGGGGCGGCTCGCTGCAGCCCGCGGCGCTTTAAAGCGGAGGGATGATAAATAAGGGGAAAGTTTCTGCCTCCATGCCGGGCCGATGTCAAACCGCAGGCCGGCGGACGGGCGCTCGGTCCCGTGCACAGCGCGCGCTCCGCATATAACACGCCATTAAAAAATAATAGTAATAATTATTATCATTATTATTATTATTATAAACGCTAAAATGGTGCTGAGTCCCAGCGGATAGAGGCAGCCGGCGGCGGGAGAGAGCGGCGCGGAGCCGGCGGAGGCCTCTCGGCCACACCGCGGCGAGCGTGGCCTTCCCCCCCGGCCGCGGCGCTCCCCGGCTCGCCTCCGGGACGCAGCCTCCCGCCCCCCCATAACTTTCCTTCCCACCCCCGCCGCCCCAAAAAAGTTTCGCTTGTAAAGGAGCGGACGAGCCGCCCGCGGTTCCGCTTCCCGGCAGCGGAGAGCCGGCTAGCGGCGCGGCGCGGCTCCGGAGGTCGGCCGGCCGGCTAAGCTACCGAAGGCGCCGCGCCCACGGCCCCGCAGCCGGAACCTCGCCCCCCTTCCGGAGCGAAGCCGACGCCAAAGTGCCGGCAGGTAGCTTCGCGGGCGGCGCCCGGTACCGGTACCGACACCGCGCCGGGGCTCCCATCGGCACGGGGGGGGCCTGTACCTGGCCGCTCCGCGGCGCCGGTTAGCGGCTCGCCCAGCCCGCTTATGAGCCCCCTCCCCCCGGAGCGCGCCGCCCCGGGACCCGCCGCCGGCCGGCCATCCATCCCACCTAGGAGGGCGCACGGAGCCCCGGCGCGGCGCGCAGACATTCCCGCCTCCCCTCCCGAACAGCTGGACCAGCACCCCGTCTCCTTCCACATCCTCCCCCCTCCCGCATTCTTCCCTTCCTCCTTCCCCGAAGACCTGGCCCAGAGCGCAGCCCCCCCAGCCGGCCTTCCCCCCCTCCCGGCGCGCGCGCGCACGCACGCGCGGCCGCCCTTTGTAAGCGCGTCCGGCCGCGGCTCCCCGTCCGCTGACATGCGTGCCTGCAGCCCAGCGCCCCGCCGGCGGCGCCCCCCCCCTCCGCATCACCCTCGCATGTCCGCGATCACAAAGTGGGTAGGCGGCTGGCACGGTGCTGCCGCGACCCGGAGCCCCCGGAGCCCCCGCGGCGGCCGTGCGGCGGACCGCCGGAGCGCCGCCCCACCTGATTCTCCATGATCGTGTCTCCGGCGGTCGCTCGGCTTATTTACGGCGGCGGCGGGCGAGGATGTTCCCGGCTCCTCATTGTGTGTCAATTTGGCCCAGAAACCGGAAGCCGCACGGCACCCCTCCCGGCCCGCACTTCGGGCAGCCCACCCGAAAGGGCCCGCTTTTCGCTCCCGGGGAAGAAGTGCGAAGGTCTGGCCGGCGGCGAGAGACCGAGCGGATCCTATTCTTGCTGGGCCGAGACTCCCCCCCTGCGATAGAAAGCGACGCGGGCCGGTCTGTGATTGTGAGCAGCCATGTCATCCTGGAAAACAGAAAGCGCTCCGCCGGAGAGCTGCGTTAGGGACCTCGGAGCCGTATAGGCACGCGGCTCCTCATTGGCTCGCTCACCGTGACCTCTGCGTTCGGATTGGTCCTCGCTGCGATGAGGGTGGTGCTTGGGTGCTTATTGAAAGCTCGAATGGGGTGCAATTAAACTTGGAAATACTGAGTCTGCCTGCTCACGCAAATATTACATATTCCTAGTTTAAACTTCTGTGCTTGACGGATTCTTTTTGGCGTTTTGCGTGTGCTTTTTTTTTTAAATTTAATTCCCTGTGCTCTTCGGTGCATTTTCTCTATTTTCCTCTAACAATAAACTTGCCCCTTCCATGCTTGTAATAATTTTATTTAACTACCCAGTATTCCAGTGACTATTAGTCACTATAGCAGTGTGTGACTGTGTCAGCAGCCCTCTGACCTATGTTCTTTAAGAATACACAGTTCATAATTTAATGCAAAAAATCTGATATTCTTATAATTTATCTTGTCAGTTTAACGGTTTATTTGTACTATAATGTATCTGTATAAAATATATCGTAAGAGGGGAAATCCATCATGCGAATTACGTAAGGATCCATTACATAAGAGTAGCACCCAGGATGCTTGAATATGACAGAACATTGACACACAAATGCTAAATGCGTTTTACACCAAAACACTGTGTTTTAGCACTTTGGAAAGGAGACTGGAGGAAACTCCTGCACTGCTGACGGTCGGGCAATCAGTCCCACTACTGCTGATGAAGCGAGGCAAGGTGATGACATGCTTATTTAAAAGCGTAATGACAGATGCGCGAAATAACCAGATATATTTTCTGACGTGTTATTGCGGTTGATTCTGCGTTTCAACATTATACCAGAGCTGGTTCCAAAGGCGATAGGATCTGGCAGGTCCGCGTTCCCAGGTCCTGCATAATGAGCTCTCGAGGGGGTGGGTGGAGAGATGGAGCGGAGACTCCGGGAAACGCTCCTGGTGCCTGCGCCGGACA
The DNA here is from genome assembly GCA_026774425.1 of Petrocephalus zakoni. NCBI lineage: Eukaryota > Metazoa > Chordata > Actinopteri > Osteoglossiformes > Mormyridae > Petrocephalus > Petrocephalus zakoni. The sequence continues at coordinate 3,860,048 of JAODKN010000035.1, read as the reverse complement.
GGCCAGCCTGTGCAGGGGTTGGGGGGGGGCTCTCTGTTAGGTTAGCCTGGAGGACCTGACGGTCAGTGTGAAAAGGGCTGGTGAAATGCATGCGAGAGACAAAAGGGGACGCACATCTGTCTAAGCGTGGCGTCTGGAATGTGCGCGATGTGTTCAGTGGGTTACGGATCTCTGCTAATGTACAGAAGGTTAACCGAGGTAAAGGTAGTTTAATATTCAACATTCAAAATACAAACGTGTTACGCGCTTCGGCCATTTCAGTGGGTGACGTCAAGCCAACTGTGCATCATAATCTTATGTAGACTTGGTTTTGAAATATTCCTCTTGTACAATGCTTTTATAATACAAAATTACATGCACATAAAGCTATTATGCTTTCTAACCTAGGGAGGAAACATAATAGCTTTATGTACATCCATTTTCTGAAATTGCTTGTCCTAGTCAGGGAATCATTGGCTTATCTTGGAGGCTACAGGCACAGAACAACCCAGGATGGGCACCATTAGGCCTCAGCATGTTTTTCTGCGTGGGGGGTGTCAAACCCCACACTAACACAGACTTCAACCCTGCTCCCGGAAGTGTGCTAACCACTGCACCACCATGTTGCCCCTGTACATGTATATGTCATTTTTAATTCAAAAAAAAAAAAAAACAAGAGGAATATTTTAAAAACAAGCCCTATGGCACTTGAAGGACACCATGGTCTCCGTGTTGCACAGTTGGACTGATATCATCCACTGAAATGGTTGAAGCGTGTAATAGGTTTGTTTTTTTGAATGTCGAATGAATGTTGAATATTAAACTAACTTTACCTGGGTAGAAGGTCATGGGTTCAAATATTTCGCCCTGCAGAGTAATCGCATCACTGCTGGACCCGGGAGCGAGGCCCTCATTCCCAGCGCTCCAGGGCCCCTGGCTGACTCTGTTCTCTGACCTTCACTTTTATGTCACAAAAGCATTCCCTAAATAAAACAAATAGTGTTGAATGTTGAATTGAATGAAAAAACTGGGCCGTGTACAGCAGCACAGAAAAGGAATCCAATCAATGCTTTTCACTCTTTTAAACTTTTCTTTTTGTTTTTGTAGTTTATAGATTGATATTTTATACTTATACTTTTGTATTTTATATGGGGATTTTAAAATGAAGTTTTTGCCCGAAAAGTTAAAGCGGTCTGCACCAGCAGAGGGCAACAGAGAGACACTCGCCAAACAGAATGGAAACACTGTTCACAAGCCAAAGGTGGCAATACATCATGGGGACAGATATCGGAAGTGCTGTGGACATGTAATAACAAAGCTGCAGCAAATCAGGGCTGACCAATTATTCTGGGCAAACTGCAGTTATTTTCACTGTAGTTATTTTATTTGTGTAGTAATAAAATTGAACGAGCCTGTTTAACCTGAGAGATTAAAAACATACCTCACTCCAGCCTTTAAACCCAGAATGGAATTACCCTGTTCTGTGCTGTTCCATAGAACAGAAACACATTACATTTATCTGTTTAAATGTTTGATTTTGAAATATCTGTGCTTGATCACCAGACAAAGTGTTTTGTTAGATAGGATTTATCTGAACAAAAAAAACTTCAAATGGAATAAGTACAATAAATCGACCAACACAAAAAACTTAATAGTGTAATCCAAGCATAACAAGCATAGGTACATATTTTAAAGTACTATATAGCCGACATGCCAACCGTTTAATTTAGAATGCCATATTCCTCCAGAGTTTGCATGTGTTATGGATGTCCTTTGTATTCCTCACTTTCCTCCAAAGACATGATTTCAGGTGAATCAGTGATGCCACATCATCATTTTGTGTGTGTGGGTTGGGGGGGGGTCAACTATGGACCATCCAGGGTGCAAGTGGCTTTAAATGACAGTCAATCAGTTTTTTACAACTGTTTGTAGTTTTGTACAATGCAAGAACGTAAACGCGAGAAAGTTGATCAAGACGGCATATTTATTCACAATTCCGCGTGATATGTGTGGCGAATGAATATGTCGCCTTGATTAACGTTCTCGTGTTTACTTTTATGATTGCCTTATTATATGATTGGTTGTGTCATATGTTTACATACATATAGATATAATGTGTCATATGTTTATATATACATACATATCATGCACACACATGAGAGTGAGGGAGTGAGCCAGAGAGAGCCATAGAGGGATTGTGCCTCTCCAAAGTTCATCTGCATGTGTTTCTAAGTGCAGCTGATTATTTTCTGGCAGTCTTATCCTATGTAGTGTGCCATGCCGTGGAGGGAAGTCAAAGATTTTCCACATTAGAGTTTTTAGAGAGTCTCTGCATCTGGGTTCTTGTTTAAAAAAAGAGAGACACCGACAGAGAGAAAGAGAGAGAGAGAGAGAGAGAGGGAGCGAGAGCTCACTGGAGCTTGAAAATGAGGCCAGTGTTTAGTTATCCCAGGAACTGTAGCTGTCACCTCATTCTCCATTTTTATGGTTCATTCCAGCTCTTCACAGACCTTCTGCTCCTTGAGACCCAAACGTGAGTTGGCCTCACCTGGTCTCGTTTAGATCACAGCCATTTCTGCAGAGAGCCCTTGCTGTTAGTATTGTCATGTTAATGTAAGGGTCTAAGAGATCAGCTCTCCGGCAATAACGACACGGGGTCATCCTCTCAGATCCTGTCCTATCCCCGCACTCGTGTGACTCATAGAACGTATTGGCCCAGGAATGTATGTCAACGAGCGCCAACGTGACAGGCTACATACTTGCAGCTTTTGTCTCTCAAACCCCAACCAGACCTTTCACCCTGCAATCATGGCTCATGTTACTGAACAGTAACGCATTCAGATTCCCATCTTTATGCGATAGCTCAGCTGCAGGGCAAACGATTGTTATTATACGGTATTTGCTAACACTGTCGATGACTTATAAGTGTGCGACATGCTTGTTTTTAGTACCTGCCTACGTGCTGTGCAGTCAAGCACACTTCGTGTTGTGTAAACAAATGTCACAGTGCTGCCTGTGTCACCAGATCTGCAAGCAGCCTGCGCTGGTCCGGTTCGGTCAGATTTGTGGGTTGCATAGGAAAGGCTGTGCAGAATTCCAGATCCCTCTACAGGGTGACGCTAACAGGACAAGCTGCTCTCACGCACTTATCCTTGCCTACTTGCTGTCTGCCCATGGAGGAGTGAATTACAGTTCTGAGTCTTAAAGCCTTTTCCTGCATGTAGTGAGGCAAATTGGTATGCTGTGTCCAGGGAGTTCCCCTGCCTCGTGCCTTATACTGGTAGAGATAGGCTTAACACCGTCCCAGTACTGGGTAGAAATGGTGGATGAATTGGTCTGAAAGGAAAATGACTCCTAAAATAACTGGCAGGAATCTGTCACCAGAGAGTTATAAGGAAGTTATTAGGAGCTGTTGGTTGAATCGTATTGTGTTTAATCAGTTCCAAAGTGCCACGGGCTAAAACAGACACTCAAATACTGTAGCATCGTTTCTGTACTCAGGAGGTCCTGAAAACAGCAGGCTTGTGTGTCAGCTCATACTGGGATAATGTCTAATTGTCAGATCTAATCCAGTGCTGCCATCTAATGAAAGTAATGAAATAGTGTATTGTATATTCAGATAAGACTGATGTTTGACAAGGTCATATTATTACTTGGATATTTCTCCTAAAATGTGTTTAACTGTTCTACAGACACGGTCTACCGTGCAAAGGAAAGCCTTCAATAACTGTTCAGCCCGACAAGTGAGAGAAGTCACATTTAAATTATTTCCTCATATATGTATGTAGTTTTATTTTGGCCAAACTTTGCTGATAAACTGATATTGAAGCGTATAATGTGATATCATTTTTCATCACCGGTGTGTCACAGGAATTAAATAAAGCCGGAAAAAAAAACCTGTAAGGAATTTATTCCCTGGTGGCATAATAGTTATCTGTGCCTTATTCAGAACAAAATCAGATTTCCACTCTCTAGAGGATTGTAATATATTGTTGCTGTTGTTCTGAGTGTGTAGAGTTTGCTAAGAAGCTTCATAATAATTCGGTCTGGATAGTTTATTTGGGATTTTGCTCCACTTGAAGTCTCTTTTATTTACTGCTGTATGACAGACAAAACAGTTAAATCTAAGGCCCCCCGCTGGTGTGTTGGGAAGGCCCCACAGAGGACACGACATGTCATTTTATGGCTAAAATAATATGAAGTTCCCTGGAACCAACAGGAATGAATTAAGTGGTGAACTTTGGTAACACTGGTGAATCTGTTCTTTTGTTCCAAAAAAATTTGTGAAGTAAAGGATCCATTTTTTTGAAAAACTAAAAAAATAAAGCATTATCACAGCATAACACATTTAACAGACAATTTACTATTTTAAAGTACAAAACATTATATACATTTCAATTGTGCATATGTCACAGGATGGTATTTATACAGATAGTCCCTGGGTTACGATGGTTTGACTTACGATTTTTCGACCTTATGATGACGATAGCAATACGACAAAATTGTAAAAAAAATGTAAAATTTGCATGGCAGGCAAACGTAGCAGCGTATGTGGTGTGATATGTTGGGACGCTGCCGGGATGTATGCGTCTCCCGTCTTGTGAGATGCCGCACTATCGCCAGCGATCGACAGAGTTCAGTTGTCTCAGTGTTAGAGCTCCTATTTTTTCTGTGATTTTTGTGTCTCGACTTGATATTTCGATATATCGACGATATTTTCAAGTTGCGAAGGCGTCATTGGAACGTATCTCCATTCTAAGTCGGTGACTACCTGTACTCTCAAATTATGCAAACTATAGAGTATCCCAAACACTTTCTCTCTGACACTCTACACATGCACGCATGGAATTCCATGTATTGTAAATGAAACTTAATCCATGAAAGTGTGATTCCCAGCTGAAAAGGCCCCTAAAAGCATAGAAAGACTTTAAGTTCCATAAGGTATTATGATGTCAGTGAGGGAGTTACGTCTTTGTAACACAGTTAGCAGCTTTTCCGTGTACTGGTGGACCCCTTCAGGGCAATGTAAGGCAGACCTAAGGCCCAGCTGTTACTGGGCCAGTACTGAAGGTCTGGCAGTGAGTACGGGATCTCGTTGTAGGCATCCAAGAGGGCGATGAGGGTGCTGGCGTAGGCCGTGGCTAAGACAATCAGGATATGCCTATAGGGGCAGGAGATACACTCGTTCATTGGAGTTGCTTACTAACGCTGACAGACATCACAGGACAAGTTCCTCCTTTAATTGAAGCTCCACTCTCACCAGATCCCGTGCAGGTAGCAGAAGTCCAGTCGCTGCCAGAAGCTGCAGCCGAAACGGTCGCTGATCCAGCAGGAGATGGCGAGGACCCACAGGCCGATGGAGGTGTGGGCCAGCCGTCGCACCCGCTCGTCAGTGCAGCTGGGAGGAAGGGCGTGGAGAGACAAGCATTCAAAACCTCCCAGCCTAGTTCTTGCTAGTTAAACTATAAAGGTGACGCAGATGTGGCCGGCGCGTGCGTTTGTGGCAGACGACGCAGATCCCGGGGGCCTCTGGCCTGGAACTGACCTGCGCAGCTCCACGCTTACATAGTACACGATGTGGATGGCGAAGAAGTTCAGTGCATAGGCGTTGGCCGTAGGCTTGACAAAGGAGGACAGGGTGGTGACAATGGTGACCATAAGGATGATCCTGTAGAAGGAGGTTCTGGATGCAGCAGAGTGATGCATATTATTTGTTAGTGTAAATGCATATTATATCCTTAACATTAAAAGTATTTCTTTGGATGCTCTGTGCCACTTTTTCTCAGCTCCTGGCCCCACTCACGTGTTAGCCATCTCCGTGGCTGTGGAATCCCTCATTTCTCCTAGTGACTTTTAAACTTCTCCGTGTCATTGATGTAGCATTTTTAATAATGGGTCCAAAACACAGTGCACTCAGTGTGTACAGTAGTAGGTTAACTTTGTACATACATGGGGCATAATTTAGATGGTTTCTATCTTGTATAAAAAGATCTTGACAGGAAATGAAAATGGACAGTGCAGTACTGCTTGTTTAGAAATTTGGTAATAGACTTTTTATGTTATCGTTCAGGCTATCAGACTGTCATGCGTTAAAGGTAGGGGGGCTCATGCAGTACTGACGAATTTTCACATTTGCAGGAATCTTCTGCCCCCAACCCTGGCAAATATGGAGGGGTTACTGTGTACAAGGCATTATTCATAATACAGGCATTTTTACTAAA
>JAODKN010000035.1:3836907-3853748 GCA_026774425.1 Petrocephalus zakoni | reverse complement strand
TCTGCCCCCAACCCTGGCAAATATGGAGGGGTTACTGTGTACAAGGCATTATTCATAATACAGGCATTTTTACTAAATGTTGTCTGACTGAGTTTTTATTCCCAGCCTGAATCCATCAACAATCTCAGGGATCCTACCAACTGATTTCACTTCGTTTATTTTCATTAAGGTTTAGTGTTCAACTGAGGGTGTACGACAGAACAATAATCCTTTAAGCTTTAATGATCTTAAATGTAACTGTTTGCATTTGTGACAATGAACTCCATGAGGTTAACCGCAGTAAGCCTTTGTCATGGGGTACAGAGAATACCAAGCTTTTGAATTACATCCATTCTATTTACATTGTTTCATATGTTTATGTTCTTTTACATTGTTTTTTGTTTGTTTTATATTGTTTTGTATGTTTGTTTTATGCTTTACGTTGTTTTGTATGTTTGTTTAAAAATATTTTGTATATTTCTTTTGCATTGTTGTTTTACATTGTTTTGTATGTTTGTTTAAAATGATTTTGTATATTTCTTTTACATTGTTGTTTTACGCTGTTTTGTATGCTTGTTTAAAAATATTTTGTATATTTCTTTTACATTGTTGTTTTACGTTGTTTTGTATGTTTGTTTAAAATTATTTTGTATATTTCTTTTACATTGTTGTTTTACGTTGTTTTGTATGTTTGGTTTCCATTGACATTCATTGTATTTTATGTCTTTATACTCATGTTGTCATGTTGTCTTGGAGCCAGGCAGAACAGCATTTCACTGCACACTGTGCATACTCTATGGCTGTGTATGTAACAAACTTTGATTTGACTTAATGCTGCATTGTGTCCTGAACTGCAATTAGGACCTGTGATGATCTATTACATCTCCTCCAGAAGCCAATGGGTCCTCTTTTGGCCAAGAAGGTGACAAGGAGGGCCCTGTTTGCTTAGAGCTGAAGCACGACCGGGTACCGCATATTCACCTGTCCTTAATGAAGGAGGGGAAGTGTTTGCGGGGGAACCAGAGGGAGTAGCCGATGGCCAGGACCCAGAGGATGGAGAGCTCATCCAGCATCTGACCCATGAAGCTCAGCGTCATGTGGAAGTACATGGAGAAGAGACCTATGGAGAAGAGGGCATGAACGGGAGGGCCCCCCCAACTGCAGTGAAAATGCAACGCGGTGAGGAGCTGAAGCCTGGTCAGTCGACAGGACACCACAGAAGCTGCAGGCACGCTAATATGAAAAATATGGTGTTTTCTAAAAAACCAAATTCCTTTCTGACTGTTTAGCATATTACAATAGAAATTATAATTGATGAAACGGCCACATTGAAAAAATCACTATGACAATAAACATCGAGCATTAAGCTTTGCAGCAAGGAAAGCAAAGTCTTGTTGTGAAAAGCACAGCGTGTCTCCTGCTCCAGCGGTTGGCTCGGATTCTCCTGCTTGCTCACATTCCCAGTAACCAGGTTCCACTGCCTCACATTCCCAGTAACCAGGTTCCACTGCTTCACATTCCCAGTAACCAGGTTCCACTGCTCACAATGACTGATCCTGACTGATCCTGGCTCAGTTACCTGACCTCAGCTCTGAACCACCGTATATAAGCTGCGTTGGCAACACTGCTGGAGTCACACTGACTCTCTGTAGATGGGTGGCTTTCACACTGCAGTTTCATTAATGGAGAAACCTGACAAGCATTATGATATGACATTATTGTCATATCAGACCTTTTTTGGGCTCTCTCGTTATGCTGCAGTTACTTCTTTTATTTCGGAGGCTGTAGGAATTTGCAGGAACTTTACGATTCTATAAAAATGACCCAGGAGGACTTACCCACAAAAATCATCATGAACCAGACCAGGTGAACAGCCAGGTTCCTCTCCCTGGCATAAGGATGGAGGAGGTACAGCATGACAGGAGAGACCACGAAGAAGACCAGGCTGCTCACCTGGAGAGCCGCAAGCAAACATACAAACAAACAAACAAACACCTATAATGCATATAATTCAAAAGCTTTGTATTCATCATCAATAAATCACTGGCAAAAAAGCTGGAGAGCACCATAAACACAGAGAAACAATATATATATCCAGCATTACTATGAAGTGGATTCTCAAATTTGTGTCAGTTATCTGAAAAGCTTCTCAGTAAGCTCACTGAAGATACTGCATTTACTTATTTATTTTTTATTCCCAAAGATGACATATTTTGTATGAGCAGATATAAGGTCATTGCAGACCCGCACGCAGAGACTTTGACATGCAGTAGGCGGGCAGCGGTACAGTAAGGAGGTGCGGTTGCGGTGGGACTGGCGCGCTTACTGTGTTGAAATACTCCACCACGTTCTCGGAGTACCGGTAGTTATCCTCACACCAGTCCACCTCCGAGCTTTCGTAGGAAAACACTCCCGGCGAGTCTGCCATCCTTACGTGCTTATTTAACAGGCTGCAGAAAGAGGGGAGAGCGCCAATAATCCACTGATTTGCGCATCCTATTATAATACGTAGCTTAACGTCACTGACTGGTGTTAGCAGCGGCTTCTGCACAGTCGCCCGAGCCGCACTTGATGACTGACCAGAGCATTCACAGATCCCAGTTAACTCGCAGTCTCAGTCTTGGATTACCTTTCTGGTAACTGATCCTACTCTGTGCTTTAAGATCCCCTGACTGAAGTCAGCCATGGCGACGCAGACAATGTCAGGTTGCCCATAACTGAGAGTTTGTCATGTGTTATCAGCTCAGCGTCTAGGTAAACTCACACTATTTCTGCAGGCCTGTGCTTAGTACAGGGAAAGGTTTTCCAGTGTAGGAATCAGAGGAATTTCTAATGCATTGACCTGAAAAGTTATTGTCAATAATTAAATGTAAACTTGCGAAGTGGGTTGTCAAAAACTTAAAATGTTATAACCTAAATGTCAATCCTAATAACAAGTGAAATCTTGCTTATTCACTTTATTCCTACGGTGCGAAATATCTTACTGTATTTGCAAGTTATTATTATAAGCACATTATTTGAGGCGCGTAAATACTTGTCATTCATTTAATCCACGCGGATTTTCCAATAACAAAATATCCGGCACCTATGCAGAAAGGTAACAAGAGGTGAACATTCCCTGCTTATGATGGATATAAAAGCTATATGTGCTGTTAACATGGAATGAATCACACTATCCCCGTGACAGGATCGCGGGAGGTGAGCCGGTCCTTTACCTTACTGCTGGGAATCCAGGCACGTCTAGCAGCCCCGGTGAAGAGCAGACCCGGCGACTTTAAATAGGAGAGAAATGTCATCGGTCCAGTTACACTTGTCTTGATAGTGACATCACATCTCTCCTAGGTTCGGTTTGTCGAGAAAAACGAGAGAAACTGAGCAGACGGCCGCTCTCACCTGCGCGCTTCGCTTGCTGACATGTTTGCGATGCAGTGAAATGAATGTAAAATACCGGCCGGCGGGTTTACTGCCGGCTGCCAGGGAATTTGGTAGGCAAACTGCGAAAAAAAAAGAATAGCCAAGTTCAATATTTCAGTTTCAGTATTGGACACTCGTGGGGTTGTTTGCTTACCTGTTTCTCACACTATAAGTAGTACATGGATTGGGCACGTTTCGTTAAAAAGGAGTTAGGTGTATATATAGTAGCATCCTATTTTCAGTAGGCCTCATACCAGGGGTGGGGGTGGGACGTTCCCCGATCACTCTCAGCTCACACTGGTTTTGCACAGAAGTCCCTCAGACCTCCAAGTACAAATTCGATTACTGGACTTGATATGTCACGCTAGTCTTCTGGACACCATTAACGCTTCTAAAATAAGTAATATCGTTAAAACTGCTATGTTTAGGAGTGCTTGTTCAAGTCACAAGCCAATAACTGCGTGCTTCTTAGAGATGGATTGATGGATGGAATGTAGTATGTTTAAAATTCAAGTCTTCGTGCAGCTGGTGAATATTTCTGGGTATAAGCTTAAAAATTGAATACAATATGAATATGTAATATGAATTACAACTATCTCGATGATAAGGCATAGACTACAGTTAATCTTATAGACATCTACGTACTACTGTATTGCCTTTGAAAACTCTCTCTCTATACATATATATATTTGGGTAAGTCACTACCATTTCTGGTGCTATATGATAAAATACAAGTAGCTTAGATATACATACTTTATTTTTTATAATTCTTGGGAAATCTGTAAATCACTGCACAGCTATGAATTAGCAATACTGTAACAGGCTAATGAGCAAAACGGTTGGAGCATGTCTAATAGACTGACTGCTTCATCTGATCTTGTTGAAATAAAGGACCAAATACATTAACATTTAAACAGGGCACCAAGACGACCAGGGGATCAAACTGTTGGTCATACAAAGAGTACAGACAGTCTTATCACCTTTTCAGTCTAAGGGAATAGGTATCATATTCATATTTTTGAATAATACACTGACAGAAATAAGGGTACAGTCCTGGTATAGTTTTTTCCCCAAGGTACAAACAACATTAGTGTATCCCCAGTGGTACAAAAACGTTCCTCAGTGTCCATTTCTGTACCTTAAAGTAGAATAAAATTTACCTACAGCTAGGGTACAGTTGGCAGATTCTTGTGGTTACAGTCCCAGTAATTGTAACTGTACCCTCAAAGGTACAAATCAACTTAATTCTGACAGTGTGCTTAGAGATGGGTAAAAAAAAATCAGAAAATCAGGGTGAGTAACTTTCCATTTAAATCCTTTATCTTTCCAGATGTTAATAACTTGAACATACTGATTAAGAGTAACAACAGCCTGCTGTAAAGATACACCGAGCAGTGCTGACTTTCAGACCTGATACTTCACCCGTCTGACTGGTCGGGCCACTGCTCAAGCTGCCATTGTCATTGTCATTTTCTTTTTAACACCCTGGGAATGAAGGAACCCATGTTTCTATTTATAGGAACAAAACTTTAGCGTTTTGTTATCTATAGGGACAAATCAATTGTATTTTTATGTTCTACATGAACATGAAGGAAGATGATTAAAAAGTAGTTCTTGCCCAGTTGGTGGTCTTTAATGATCTTCACCCACACACACATATAAATACTTACATAAATACTTTGGATAAGATGTACAATGCAGCTGCAGTATTTGTTACTGGTTTTAGATTTCACTGCAGTATATTGACAAAACGTTGAGTATGGAGATGAAAGGAGTACTGTAGCAATTTATGTTTACATTAATTTATTTTTCAGACACTTTTATCTAAAGACATACGATTAAGAAGGTAGGGCCAGCCAATTCCAGGCACACACTGGGCTTTGAATAGTGCAACATCTAGGAAGACAATGGCAAAACTTTACAAAAAGCAAAAATAACAATCTGAAGTATTTACTTTAGATATTCATCAGCCCGACCATCAAGAACAAGTTGTACCAGTCATGGGGTTGACAAGAGAGGAAGAGAGATGAGTTTGAAGTTCAGAGCTGCTGCAGCCTGAATACACACTGAGATACACAATGTGATTCACACTGAAATACACACTGAGCTACATACTGAGATACACACTGAGATACACAATGTGATACACACTGAAATACACACTGAGCTACATACTGAGATACACACTGAGATACATACTGAGATACACACTGAGCTACACACTGAGATACACACTGAAATACATACTGAAATACATGCTGAGATACATACTGAGATACACACTGTGATACACACAAAAATACATGCTGAGATACACACTGAGATACATGCTGAGATACACACTGTGATACACACTGAGATACATACTGAGATACACACTAAAAATACACACTGAAATACACACTGAGATACACACTGAAATACATACTGAGATACACACTGAAATACACACTGAGATACACACTGAGATACACACTGAGATACATACTGAGATACACACTGTGATACACACTGAGATACATACTGAAATACACACTAAAATACATGCTGAGATACACACTGAGGTACATACTGAGATACACACTGTGATACACACTGAAATACATACTGAGATACACACTGTGATACACACTGAAATACATACTGAGATACACACTGAAACAGCAAAAAATGGATCGGCTGTCACTGTCTGCAGCATGGTGGCCAGACTCTGCCAGGCTGCTGGAGCCTGCAAGTTGGGTAGCCACTAGCTACTCTGATTTCCCCCGGAGCCTAAACTTTGTAGGATTAGCTGAAGTGTCTGTAGTGTGTGTCAGTGAGCTCTGTGACAGACCAGCAATCCTCCCGAGACTGTCTCTGGCCTTCCTGCGATAGCTTTCACTTTCTCAAAATGAATATTATTTCAGGAAGGCCGGTGTTCACTGTTCTCAAATGGGGTTGCATGGTGACACTGTGCTTAGCATGGTTGTCTCACACCTTTGGGACCAGGGTTTGAGTATCTGTTCTTTGCATTATAAAGGGAAACCCATTCAACACGGGGAGACCATGCATTCTCTACACCGGTGTTTCCCAGCCCGGTCCTCGGGGACCCCTAAATGTTCTACGTTTTTGCTCCCTCCAACCTCCCTGCCAGTCCACATTTTTGCTCCCTGCCAGCTCCAGGAAGATCAAAAATGTCAGGTCCCCAAGGACCGTGTTGGGAAACACTGCAATACACCCAGAATTGGGGCACGGTTTGACCCCCCCAAAGCTGGAGGTGCGAGACAGCGGTGCATCCCACTGCACCCTCCAACAACTCAATAGCGTTTCAAGCCAAATTAGACATTTTAATTAATCACATTGACAAATAATGCAACATTCATTATCAATTAATTGCTAAGGGATGTGTAATTGCCTGCCAGCCTTGGTCATTCAACTAAATGATGGATTTCATTTTATTAGCAGTTTTTTTTTATTAATTAAACTAATTAAGTATACAGGAAGACCAGTAATGTATTATATGAATTGTTTGACTCACTCAATTGATTTTTCAATCAAGCCTATTTAATTAAGAGGAAGACCTGCGTGTACGATGGTCTCCAGGTATCAAGTTAGGGATGTCTGCCTTTCTCGTTATAGCACTGCAACACAGTGTAACACAGTTTTGCAACACAGTGTAACACTAGGCTTGTGCACTAGTGTCAAATCACACTAGGTGATAGACTTCATTGTTATGTCCATCCAAAAAACTCATATATAAAAGTACTATTTTGCACCTTTTATGACTTAAGTGATTAATGAAGCAGGGCTGACATTAAAATGAGATAGATCCTAACTTCCATAGCTGTCACGACCCTGCTGTTTGCTAATCCATCCAGTGGTTTTTATTTCAGGACCAAGGCAGCTATCCATATTTAATGGCCTGTGCTTTTGTGGAACGCTCAAGGTCCGGGCTTCTAAAGTCACTGCGAGCTGCTGACACCCTCGCTGCTGAGCACAGTCCAAAGGCAAACCTTTTACTGACAACTTAATGGGCACATAAACCTAAATTTCCTTCTTAATCACACACCAGATCGCCCAACCTTTTTGGTCCCTGTATGATTTTTACGATACATATACATATAAATGGTGGAAAAGTGTCGTCTAGTGGCATCAGAGCCGGGGACATGGACACAGAGACTAAATGTGACAAAGGGCAGGCCCGCGATCTGGGTCTCGTGTTACCTTTAAATAATTAAGAAAATAATAAGAAATCGTAGAAGCACCTAAGCTATTAATCAGGGTAAAAAGTGCCCGTATTTCCGAACTGGCTACATGATACCATTATAAGCATAATCGTTACTTGTTACCTAAAAGACTAGAAGGAATTGAATAACGTATATTATCGAGGTATAACCTCTTCTAATTCCTCTGCTTCTTTGTCTGTCTTCTTAACCCAATAATTATATTTTGAACAGAATTATCTTACGCTATAATTGTCCATAATGGTCAATATTAATTTAATATTTGGTGTAGTAGAGACTGGTATACTGGGGAAACGCCATGGCTGGCTGTCTGTGAGCAGCACGTGTACCTGTACATGAATCATCCACTTATGAACGCCACAGATAGTCACCCTTTGTGCCCTTTAGGGAAGCCAGCAGTAATAATATACAACGATACTAGACACCAAGAAGAGTCTTGTTTACATCTCTGGATATATTTGCTGTTTTACCACTGAGAAGGGTACTTATCCTGCACTACTTCACGAAATACTAGGCCGTGTAAATGTTTTGTATATTGTGCGATTTACACACAACTAAACGATTCATAAACGTGTGTCACGGCAAGGTAGCCTTTCGTAAGGTTGGTTCTCAGCGCTACTTGAGCCTGACTGCAAATCAAAATATTTAGGAGGTGCACGACACGGACACTTCCCTCGGTTTTCCAGTTGAATTACGACAACATGAGAGCCGGTCCTCGGTCAGTACGCAACCAGAACCGGGTGCCCTTATCATTAATGTTAAAGCACTTGTGTGTAAGTGATCCGATGTTGCCAAAACCTGGGCCTGCCAGCACAGCTCACACATAACATATGACTGTGGGAGTCTGCAGGGCCCGGACCCAGCCTGTGCTGTGGGCGAGCAGGACCTCACGTGGTGCCAAAAAGTGTCCGTTTTCAATTTACATCCAAGCACCAGAACTGCTAGTAGGGTTTTTGTTAAGCCGGGTCGATTGGCCCGGTAATTTATTGGTTAACCACTGTCGAGAAGGTGCGGCTGCTTAGCGTCTGTGGATGCATTATGGTGATGAGCTGGAAGAGATGGGAAGGTTTGAAGTTCATCATGAGGGTTGGTGAGATTATCTGGAGAGCTTGGAGCTGCCCATTCTGAGATGTGTCTTTGAAAGGCAGTGAACTTTTCTTTGGATGCCGAGGATGTGAAGTCTGACTTGGCAGGAGCAGACGGATCCCATAGCTAGTCCTGATTTATGCCAATTTCTGTGTTAGTTTTGAAGCTATAGGAATCTCAACCATGGTTAATGAGTATTTGGTGGTAATGGGAGCTTTGTAAACTGCAACCAGGTCCAGGGAAACGCACAGATTCCCCAAGTAAATCCTTGAAAAGGTCATGGGCTGTAATTTTAATTAATATTAATTATCATTACTAACGCTAATGGTTATAATAATATTGCTTTATGGTATTTCTGTGTGTATTCCTTTGGTGTTTTAAACCTGTACATGAAAGATCTGCAGCATCGTTCAAGAACTATTGTTGTGGTTGGGGAAGTAATCCATCTATGTATGTAGGCTTACTTTCAATAGCTGTAAGTCCGTCACACCAAGAGCCACAATGCACACACATATCCAGCCATCCATCCATCCATCTATCCATCCCCTATCCCTCCATTCATCCACCCATCATCCATCCAACCATCCATCCATCCACCCACCCATCATCCACCCATCATTCATCCATCCACCATCTTTTGTAACTTCTTATGCAGTAACTGGTGATGGGGATCTGGATCCTTTCCCCAGGAGCTCAAGTCAGGGAGGACAGGATACCCTGGATAGGATCCCTGTGCTTTATAGCACACATATTCACACTAAGGGCAATTTAGAGACAACAATGCAGATATGGAACTGTGAGGCAAGCTGAGGTTTGAGGGTCACCTGGGCTTCAGTGCTTAGATCCCTCCCAAAACACCAAGACGTGCTTTTAAGGTGAAATTGTCACCTTGGGTTGCCCCAAACATGAAACATATACCCTGTGATGGAGACTAGTCCACATTACACTGTGCCCAATGTCCGAGTAAGCTTTGTGTTTGCTTAAGTTAATAGATACTTTCAGCTGCCGATGCATACTTATTCAAAGATAAACAAACCTCGAAACAATTCCTCCAAGTTTGGCAACATTTTTGTCAACAGATTTGTTTGGCAAATCTTTGGTATCAGTCCAAATCATGCTTTCAGTTAATTAGTTCACTTCAGATCCTGGTACTATATAATTCTTGATATCTATTATGCATAGCTTTAAAGCCATATTTCAGAAGTTTTGTCAATTAGCAAGACTGAACGAAGAATCTGCACAGCAGAAGCAGACGTGTTGGTCGTTAAAAGGTACAACAGCGACGCCTATCGGCGAAAAGTCCAAACAGCGCATCGGAGCTGAAAATCTTCGCTGACTTAATCATATTTAATCGTTAAGTTAATCAAATTAACTTATACTAGGCATGCAGTTAACTGGTGACTCTAAATTGCTTGTAGTGTGTGTTGTATGTGTGTGTGTGTGTGTGTGTGTGTGCATGCATGCGTATGTGTGTTTGTGTCCTAATGATCTGTTTTATAAATCTGTGAGGATTGCTCATTATACAACATTTATTTTTATCAATCAATTATAGCACAATCTGATCCAGATCTTCTTTTCTGGTCCAAAGTAGGGAACATTTTCCGATAGCTTTAAATTTAGTTGGAGAAAATTAAATATTAATTCAAGGGTGGGCAAGATACAGTTACAGGAATTCATGCACGTGGCGAAGTGAATATGTATCACTATCGAGCACGGCGGTGGAAGGCGCGAAACGGCCATAAAGCGTCCGACCACAGTCGCTAAACAACCACACCTCTGTGTCTGATTGGCCAGCAAGCAGCTTCCGTAGCCCCGAAGCTTGCTTTCGCTAACGCTGCATGGCTACAGATGCTCAGCTTGATAAGATGAGGTCATGTTTCAGAATAAAGATGCACCTGTGCTGGATGAATTTCTTCTGAATTTATTTGCCGAATCCCTTTACTGCACAGGATAACAGTGAATAACCACGGGACACCATTTGCTTAAAGAGGTTTTAATGTGATGCCTGTATATATCCTCACCTTTTTCTGAAAGCACGTCTTTAATACTTTGCATTTCCTAATAAAATGCACGAATAAAAAAGGATGCAATAGGAGCCATACCTTTAATAGGTAAATATTTAATTTTAATAAAGTCTCTGGTAAAAAGAAGTTTGCATTTATAATCCATTGCATTTATAAACACGTCTGTCATGTAAAAACAAACAAAAAAAAGAGATATCTATGTATAATTTCCTAGCCTCATAGTTTAATATCGGGTATAGTCCCATTCAGAAACCTTATTTTATATTTAATTCCTTGAATTATGTATATAATGTGAGTCGAAAGTGACACCATAGCCCTAGGATGCGCTGCCTATGACCGGCCAGACTTTGGTCATGATGTGACACAGGAGAGAAGTTTTTAAAAAAAATTCAGGGTCCTTGTCGAGATGGAAAAAAGTGCTACAGTGCCTCACAGTGGCCACTTGCCTGTAGTACATGCCTCGTGAAGAAAGTACTAGCAAAACACTGCCCCTGCTTTATTCCTTCAAGACATTGGAAACCGGAAGTTGGTAAATTCAGTTTTCTTCCATTAATGTAATTTAAATTCAAACAACACTGTCTATGTTTCGAGCACTCAGAAATCAGTGAGGGTATTTCCCTATGCCTACACGATCGACGCAATGAGGTGGTGTGGTGCGATGGTCGTTCTTTTTCTCCAGAGTCCTCAGATTTTCTCTACATAGTTCCCAGGGAAGAGCCCCTCCTTGCCTCGGAATCTTCCTCTCCACCAGCCTGATTGGTCTGCGAAGGCAAACAGGTGCAATCAAACAGCCGCCCCTAAGTGCTCCGCGAGAAGGCGGGCAGGCGGATTCTCGTGGCAGCTACGCTCACCCTCGCTGAGGAGGTCGATGACGTCATCGACGTCAAAGCTCAGCTCGTCAACATCTTGTCCCATGTACTGGTACAGGGCTCGACAGCGAGGGCCTGTGGGCCGTGGCTGTGGCTTGGGTCGGCTGGAGGGGGCAGGCGGCGCGTGACTGACACTCTTCCTTCTTTGCCTCCTAGAGGAAGAGGCAGAAGGAGGCAGAAAGATGCAGAAAGGTAGAGAGATTAAACGGTTTCTTCACATGAAGGGTTGTGTTGGTTTGTAAAAACCTTTACAGTAATTGTGTGACATCATTATGTGAGAAGTCTGTACCCTGCCACTCCTTGGTCAGGCACATTGAGGAAGTCCAAGTTTTCCTGCTGTTTATGGCCTGTCCTTTCTCGGGCCTTAATGGACCCTAATTTCGGTGGCCCGGAGGTCGGAGGACCACCTCTCTTCTGGGGTGCGCTGTACGTCTGCTCTGTCCTCGACGACGGGTTAGTCCTCGGAAAGTGGGCCGCCCCATTCTGGTGCCCTGCTCGGGAAAAGCCGCCGAGGGTCATACTGGCTCTTCGGGTCAAACATTCCGTCTCTTCATAAATAGTATTAGAACATTAGTAGACAGTGAGGAAATGACATTGTGACCAAAATGCTTCCCCGAATCTGCAGGGATCCTGCTGTTGTCCTCATTTCTGCCCAAGCAAAGCCGGCTATGGAAGTCCTCCAGCTGGAAGACGACGGTGTTTGCCAGGAGAGATACTCACCTTTGCTCGGTGGTGGCCCTCGCCTCCCTTGGCCCTGGGGAAGGCCTTTCCTTGTTGGCTCTGAAAAACATTTGTTGTGTTTTTAGACACATTGCTTCTTGGGTTCAATTAGCGAAGCACAGAATCCGCCATTGCTGACTCCCTCTCTCTCTCCCTCTGTTCTTTCTCTCCAGCTCTCTCGCCCTGGCACTCACTCGATGTCTTCGGTAAGCCGTCTCCCACGCTGACGTTGAGGGTCTTTCCCGCCGGCTTGGTCTGGGCTAGGTCCCCCTGCCCCCGCTGGAATACCAGGAAGCGAGAGCCACCGCCACCCCACCCCTCCTTCTTGACCCTGAACTCCAGCCTGAGAGGGGAGACGGAGAGAGGAGGTTGGGGTCGGAGCCTAGGTTGGAGCCTAGCCAGCCAGCAGGGCGGGGTGTTGGGGTCAGAGCCTAGCCAGCAGGCCGGGCCTCGCGTTGGGGCTGGAGCCTAGCCAGCCGGCAGGGCCGTGCGTTGGGGTCGGAGCCTAGCCAACCGGCATGGCCTCGCGTTGGGGTCGGAGCCTAGCCAGCCGGCAGGGCCTCGCGTTGGGGTCGGAGCCTAGCCAGCCGGCAGGGCCTCGCGTTGGGGTCATGCACATGTCTCGCCGGGAGGCCTTCGCACCGGTCGTTGAAGGTGAGGGGCAGCTTGCTTTTCGCGACTTCCTCGTAGCGTTTGCACAGCAGGCTGAGGAACTCGGTCTTAAAGGTGGACTCCAGCAGGCTGTCGTACTGGGATTCGTGGATGATGAAGAAGTCGTCCTGCCTTGTGCTGCAGTGGGCACAAGCGTGAAGAATAAGCTTATGATTATGTTAATTCCATAACACTCTGAGATCAGCTCCTTAACTATGACTATACTGCTACCTATTCCCCCTTTACGTTCCTTCCCTATTAGTAAACTATTAGTAAGCATTTGATATTGATTAGTAAATAAAGAGATTCACATGTAAGCAAATTTAGAGATGCATTACAAAGACATCTTTGTAATACATCTCCTGTCTCACAAAGTATTTACCAAAGAGCTGGTAAATGACCAGTTATAACTCATTTCTGCTTACTAACCCATTGTTTTATGTTACCAACACGGACGGTAGCTGTGGTGACTGAGCCGTCATTGCTGTCCTATCAGCAAATGAAGCGAAAAGATATCAAATAATGCCCCAAATAATGCCTAATTAATAATGTCTCAGAGATATGCGACTTCCTGTAACAGCCATAGTTAGAATGAAACGCACAAAAGCGTCAGCCAATCAGAGGCCGATGACATCACCGTTATGGGCCCGGCTGTGGTTTGAGCCGTCACAGCAGGGTGACAGGACTGAGATGAGTCAGGACCCGGTCCCCAGGGTTGCTGGCCTTCTCACCTCAGCGAAATGCAGCGGATGCTTCCGATCTCAAGCTTCCGCTTCAGGACCTCTTTGATTTGTCCCTTTTCTGGCCCCTTCTTCACCTTCTCCCGGCCTATGAGATAGATGCCCTTCGGGGTCAGGATCAGGTCCCTTTTGATTGCCTGAAAAAGACAGACGGGGGCCCAAACAGACGTCTCAGGAGTGTAAAACGGGGAGAGAAACACAAGCAGCGGCATCACTCACAGACATGTTCCTAAACCGTCTACGGTGGAAGTGCTTCAGTAAACGATGGGGAATTCGGAAAAAATAACCAGTTGAAACAATAGTCTAGACGTCGCATTTTCCGTTTTCCTGTGAGGGTAAATTTTGAAGAATGATTACCTCAGCGTTTCCGCACCATGTGCAATCTGAAGTGACGCGTCCGCTTACTCTCATGCTGCCAGTTTGAACTGGCGAGTAACTAGATACATCTGCCCGGCCCACCTTGAACCTGCGGTCGAACTTGGTGACCGAGTCAGCGAAGTCGACGCGCTCCCTCTTGGCCAGGAACTGCCGAAGCTCGGGTCGCTCCTCCATGCCCAGGTAATCGCCAACGAAGTTGCGGTTGATGCTGTTTCTACGCCGTTCCTTTGAGTTGTAGAGGATGTCTGAAGCTGAGGGTACAGCAGAGACTGGTCTCAACACGGATGGAGGGCTATAGGCTAGGATTCTCTAATGCAGACCACAGAACCACCTTCACAGGGCAGTGTTTGGTGTTCAAACCCAAGACTCCCCTGGGGCCTTCTCCTCTCCAGCCCCGATCCAAGCCCCCCTCACTCACCCTCCTCCCTCATCTGCTCATACTTCCTCCTGGCTATGTACTTCCTCCAGGCTTTCTGGATGGTCCTGGCAAATGTGTCAAACTTCCTCTCCCTCATCTCCTCCAGTAAAAAAAGCTGGTGACAGGACACAGGGTGCATTGTTACTTGTTTTAGTAGTCAGCCCTGTTTAAGTCCCAGAGAGGAGCTGATGTTGTACATTAACCACAGATAATGAGGAAGTGAATCCAGGTCAACTGGATGTTTGGGCTAGTGTATCGGTGTTAGGAAGCCTTTCAGAGAGGCCAGTTCTGCTGTGCATTTATTTGTACTAACTTGATAATGTGTGTTATTCACCTATATAAAATATATGGCCATACCGATTCTGGGTTTTTGACAAAGACTTTGGAGCGGCCCATCTGGTACTGGTCCGTATCCATGTTGACGGAGCGTAGGAGGTGCTGAACGCCCTGTTTTTCTTCTCCCCTCCAGCAAGGCCATGTCTCACTTGTCAGGATGGCATACCTGAGACAGGCAGACAGGAGACCTTCTTATCAAGGGTAAGGAACCATCCCATCAAGGGTAAGGGACCATCCCAACAAGGGTAAGGGATCGTCCCATCAAGGGCAAGGGATCATCCAATCAATGGTTAGGGATCATCCCATCCAAAGTAAGGTATTATCCCATCAAGAGTAAGTGACCACCCTATCAAGAAATGTTAGATGGGAATGGAGATACATTGGAATCACAAAATGTGTATAACAATTTCACAACATACATATAGAGATGTATAGAACAATCAGACCTCCCCCTCCCCTACCTCTGCAAGAACTTGTTGAAGACCCGACGGTACGCAAAGCCGGCCCGCCTCACACGGATGTTCTCCCTCAGACCCAGGTACTCCACCTGGTGCTTCACTCTGCACATGGTCAAGGTGATTATAAGTCGCTCCACCCGGCACAGCTCCCATTGGACATTCGCTAACCAATAGGACACGAGAAACAAACCGGCTCTCCTCCCAGTCCTTGGACCTCTTGGTCTCGTTGGGCTTGATGCATCGGATGTAGTGCGGCGTGCACTTCATCAGCGTGTTCACCAGGTCGTTGGCTTGTTTCTGCGGACAGAGCACGCCCGGTCACCCGCTGTGGTGCGACTACCCCCCCACCCATCCTCTACACTGTATTAATGCGGCTTTTGCTACATGCAGTAGACGAGAGGCCAGCAGTGGCACAGCAGGGTGGCAAACAGAACCGGACCTTGATCTTTGTGCTGGCAGTGCTGGGTCGGCCCTTCTTCTCTGTGTTCAGGTTTTCGGGAAACAGACTCCGGATGAAATCACTGTGTTGGGGGGGGGAGGGGGCGGGACAGCGTAGCCGTAAATCCTCCTGCACTCAGACACACTCCCGACACGCTTCAGCAGTCACGTGGCCCGTGAGGAACCGATCTCCTCATTCTCATCACGTTGTCGACATCGGGCCCATTACGGAGCTGACACACGAGGGCCGGCGTGCTCACTATTCGCTGCTCTGCATCAGCTCGATGAGGTCCGTGAAAAGCACATCCCGGTTCCTTTCGCAGAACCCATTGATGTCATATGAGACCTGGAATAAGAGAAGAGGGCCAACCAATAAAGTACTAATCTCAGTCTCCACTCTTTACTCACAATTTATTCACTATTAATCGTCGCTCTCTTTGCCCCTATGCTATCCGTTTCAATCTCTAATTCTGAGAATCTCACAGCTCTGCCTGCAGCTAGCACTCGGCATACGAGTCGACAGAAACCTCTCCTCTGAGTCCCCCCAGTCGTGCTGAGCCCACCTTGCCTGCATAGTGGTGGATGACGAAGCCGGCACTGAAGCTGTTAAAGTGATCGTGAGTGCCCACAGCGGCCTGCAGCTTCTGCAGCAGCGTGCCATCCGCCCCCTCGCCTTTGGCGTGCATTGTGGCACAGACATCATCCAGCACGCTCATGATCCCCGGGGGGTTCTGCAGACCAGGGAATGCACTGGTGACAACATGCCTTATGGCGTCTGAGTAAAGTTACTTACACAACAAAGACCTATAACACCAGGACTAATCGCTATATGTGCAACATCTTCCGAGCCACTTATCCTGCCCAAGGTCACCATGAACCTGGCTACCTCTGTGTGAAAACTTAGCTTGACTATCTACCTCTGTGTGAAAACACATCTAGAGTAGCTACCTCTGTGTGAAAACTTTGCTAGACTAGCTACCTCTGTATGAAAACTTATCTAGACTAGCTACCTCAGTGTGAGAACTTAGCTTGACTAGCTCCCTCTGTGTGAAAACTTATCTAGGCTAGCTCCCTCTGTGTAAAAACTTAGCTAGGCTAGCTAAGCCT
>JAODKN010000035.1:3817569-3832501 GCA_026774425.1 Petrocephalus zakoni | reverse complement strand
GAGTCACATGGGCAGTATGAGATCATAATGACTGTCCCCTTAACAAAACACGGAACTTGAATGCAATGTATTTACGAGAGAAGAAATGTACAAAATTTCTTTGAGTTTACCAAGATATCAATACTGTACAACACTGAACAAGACTTTAGATGCTGGATCTTAAAAAAAGATTTACCATGGTTTCCTGAAAGTCTTTGCTGTCAACCGTTCCATCCACCTTATATGTGCCAGACTGGTTCAGGTAATAGAAATAGTCTGGAGTCATGATTCCCAGGGCTTCTCTCTGCTGGGCAGATGCTCCTTCCAGCAGCTGGATAGAACGGAGAGTGAAAACACCTATAGATACTCCCTAAATACTCATTAACTCACAGACACTGTATGCGCGCCGTAGCTTACGCTTTATAACTGAGTTCAGACACAAAGAATCAGACCAAATACGACAAGCAGATGTTGAGAATCAGCAGGAGTGGGTTTGTGTCTGCTGGAGCCTGACCTGGTAGTAAATGTGAAAGTTCCTCTCGTTTTCGTTCTGGTTAACCACTCTGGACTTCTCAAGCAGGAAGTTGGAGATCTTGCCTCCATCTGGTTCTCCTCCTCGACTGAACTGAATCTCAAAGTATTTCCCCTGTCAAGTCAGAGACACAAAGCTATGTCAAAAAGGCAAATGAAAAGTGTTATTTGTATTAATAACAATTATATTTTGCAGGACAGAAACAGTACATTGGACTGAAGGTCTTGGACAATATGCATCTGACTAATCCAGAGATCTCCTCAAAAACATGTAGATTGAGACTAATAACAGTGAAAACGCTTTCAGACCATGCGCTGGGCATGCGTGCCAACATGCACGCACATCTCGAATTTCTCCTCCAGCTTGTATTTGCAAATGTAATTTCGTGATAGAGAGATTTCAGACAGACCAAAAGTGGTAAAGAAGGTTTCGGGGGGGGGGCGGATGAGGAACTAGTTAATGGTTGGGTGGGTTGAAAAAGCTATTTAGGTAAACAAGCTGCTTGAAAAACCACACACCAGGACCGGTAGCTCCAGCAGTCAGCTTGATAAGTTCTAGACAACTTGCAACTTCAATGACGAGAATGAAATGGAGACGTCAAGGAAATGTATGAAGCACCAAATAAATGCAAATGAAATAAATGGGGATCTCTGATGAGCAATTCTGTGAGCATAGGAGGAAGATGATGCATTAAGTACAGAATATTATACAGCATTGTATGACGTGTAAAGAATGTAAGCATTAGAACACTATGAAGAAGATGTAACCAGGAGAAGATAATGTAACCCACAAAAAGTGTGACCTTGTCACCTTTATCGAAAGCAGACCCATTACTGCTGCACACTGTAACCAAAATAAATATGCATCTGCACCTTATGTGAGCACCAATGTTTCTGTTAGCTGTCTTTTGTTAGCCTAGCTGGTATGAATGTGCACCTCAGTAAGCACTTATCACTATGCTGAAGGCCCAGAATACAATCAGCTCTCTGGCTGAGCACGACATAACCAGCTGAAACCGCCACGACTTGCTACTGTCTAGTTTAGCTATCCCACCGTAGTGTCCTTGGACAGCGCTGAGCCTCGTACCACAACTATACTAAGAAGGTTGCAAGGGTCTTATTGCCTCAGTTATGTTTTGTAGCAGGCTTGACCAATAACAGAAAATGATTGGCAGCCCTATCATATTAGGGGAGGGAAGAAATTGGACCCCAAAAGTCAGGAAATAATGGTGATGATACATAGGGGCAAATGGTCCATGAATGATCATGCGTGGGGCGTCCCCTGTGACGAACATCTCGATAAGAGATATTAAAAGTGTATAAAAACCAGTGTATTTCAGCAAATGGACACTTCTGCAGAGTGTCCAGTCTAGGTTGTACCCTGTGTGGATGCAATAAAAGACTGACTTTGGAATTCTACACGAGGAGACCCAGACAGGCTCTACGGGAAAAAACGCAACGGAAGGAGGGGCTTTATCTGAAGAGGCGGCACTCACGAAGCGGCTTGAGTTGTTGTTGCGGACGGTCTTGGCATTTCCGAAGGCCTCCAGCAGAGGGTTGGACTGCAGGATGATGTCTTTCACATGCTAGGGGCACACAGAGGCACGGAGCGGAGCGTCAGCAGGGATGAATGCGGTGGACAGCTGACCGCACACAGCGCCGTGTCAGCTGACGCGGGTTACGCAGGCTGCCACCTGACACTGTGTTTGCCCCGAGCCCACACTCCTCACTCCTGAAGCTGGGTCAATAAACCCCAGAGAAATGTGAAAAATGGCAACTGACACTGAGGCTTCTGCTGACCGCAGTGCTCACTAACCCTAACCCTTTCTATAAACAAACTCCACCTATTTACATGAATACATATGAATAACACAGCAGTAAAGAAGAGCCACTGTTACATTATTAACATGCTTTTTACTGCGGTAATCCAGCTTTCATAGCTAGATATTTCCTTTGCGTTTTCCCAGAGGTATAGCAGTTCTCCCTCTGGGATTTGAACAAGCACCCTTCTGAGGCTAGTTCCTCTGCATCTGCGCTGACTCCCATGCCAGTTTAAGATTCAGACTGGTCTTTGTTTGCTTTGAAGTGCCCGTCTGCCCGGCGATGGCATTCTCACAGCACGTCGGTGAGCAGGCAGCACTGCGTACCTGCACTTTGGGTCCCCCGCCAGACACCTTGGAGATGTAGCCCATAATGTACTTGGCAGCAACGGTCTTTCCGGCTCCACTTTCGCCGCTTTTATGGCGCAGAGACAGACATCACATGGAGAAAAGCGTATCGGTGAGTGCTTACAGCAGTGTTTCCCAACCCAGTCCTCTGGCACCCACAGACGGTCCACAATATTTGCTCCCTTCCAGCTCCCTGCCAGACAGTCCACATTTTTGCTCCCTCCCAGCTCCCTGCCAGACAGTTCACATTTTTGCTCCCTCCCAGCTCCCTGCCAGACAGTCCACATTTTTGCTCCCTCCCAGCTCCTTGCCACACAGTCCACATTTTTACTCCCTCCCAGCTCCCCTGCCAGACAGTCCACATTTTTGCTCCCTCCCAGCTCCTTGCCAGACAGTCCACATTTTTGCTCCCTCCCAGCTCTCAGCTAGACAGTCCACATTTTTGCTCCCTCCCAGCTCCCTACCAGGCAGTCCACATTTTTGCTCCCTCCCAGCTCCCTGCCAGACAGTCCACATTTTTGCTCCCTCCCAGCTCCTTGCAAGACAGTCCACATTAGCTCCCTGCCAGACAGTCTGCATTTTTCCTCAGGAGCTGAGAGGGAGCAAAAATGTGGACTGTCTGTGAGGCCCTAAAGACCGGATTGGCAAACACTGGCTTACAGGGCAGATCAGTCCCTAATCCAGTTCCATCAGTCCCCTTGGCTTAAGGGCAGATCAGTTCCCTTGGCTTAAGCCACTGTAGGACACGGTTTTTAAAGTTTAACGCCTCATCAGGAAGGAAGTCCTCTATTTGTTTCAGGTATTTTAAGAAAGCCAGTCTCCATCAGAGACAGTCTACAGGAAGTCAGGTCCATAGAGCAGAAATCATTAAGCACACATGAGTGGGTTACAGACCTCAGAACCTTCTCTGTATGACTGTGAGTTAGTTTAATTAACAACACACCAGACAGCAAAATAGAGAGCTACAGATATCAAACTAAATAAATTATTCATAAGTGATGGATGTTTGTGAAGTGCCAATACTGGCAATAATTAATCAATTATTAAATACTACACCCATGTTCTTGGGATTTGAATGTACAAATTTAAGAACAGAAGTCTAGTTTTTAATATTATCAACCTGCTAACTGACTTTGGAAATGCATTGGTATGTGAAATCTGCACTGTCCATGCTACCTTTCATAACTTAAACTTGAGCCTGTGACCGTCCATTATTCACTGACCTCAAGCTGCAGTGATTACTGCACATCACCATTCCACAGATCCATACTTTCATTGCAGACAAAGGAAACTCACTGCAAGTTATGGGCACTTTGTAAAAAAAATCTTTAGAAGCTACTTTTAAGAGGGCAAACCACAAGACTAGTCAGGAAACTATGAACGGGGCCCCCTGCTACACGGGGTTTTTAACGATGAAAAACAACGATGGTACCAGGTGGAGAATTTTGCATGTCGCAACTTTCCTCTGAATCTGACTGCTGTGTCAACAAAAGCTATGAAGGACACACACCTTCAACACTGTCTTAAAGTAGATATTCTTAGGCCATTTTGAGACATAACGGGGGTAATTTAGGGAGTGTTGGGGAGTAGCTAGTTACATGTAAAAGCATTATGTAATTACAGAATAAATATAATCAATATATGTAAGGTAATGGCGCCGTATGTGAGCCGGAACCGCGCTGACATAACCCTGCTTACTATCAGGACCGAAAGTGTGACCAAACTGTAACCAAACCATCATCTGATTGGTGAACAAGCGCTGAGATACCTGTGATCCGTGTCAGTATGTAATCCATTACGGTTACTGAGAAAAAATATGTAAAAAATATATTTTATGTTATTAAATTACAGTTACTAATCAAAATGTTGGTGATTACAAAGGGGTTATATCAAAATATATATATTATTTTTCGCTTAATGCAAATATGTAGCATATAAAATTATTTTGTTGCTTTGCATCCTTTTGCCAGCAAAACAAATATTTTGGCATAATTCCAGACAACATGGATCAATAAAGCCATTAGGATTTTTCAGCTTTAATGCCCAGATTAAAATATTTGTTAGAACAGTAATGAAAATGAAAAGTGGAAAAAGTACCTATTATTATTAAAAAATGTAATGAAATGTAATAAGTTACATTACTTTGATGAAGTATTCAAAATAGTTATATTGCTTACTACATTTTTAACAGTGTAACTAGTAATCTGTAACCTAATACGTTTCAAAAGTAACCTTCGCAACACTGGATGTCGCCTATGAGTGTGTCAAACTGTTTACCTTATTCCACTTCTCAGAAACCGAATGTGAACAGGGGAACTGAATGATGGGGTGTTTGGTCTTTGATAGTCACAGTCAAAGAGGAGGGGTACTCTGCGAGAGAGGTTCCTCATTAATGAAAAGTGTCCAGCGAGGGCCGTAAAGGTTACATACCTGATAATGACACACTGGTTTTCACCATCGATCATCATGTTCCGATACATGTTGTCTGTCAGGGCATATATATGCGGGGGGTTTTCATACTGGGCCTGAGATAGAGAACGAGAGAGACGGAAGCCAGGCAGAATGAGGTCATCGTTTATGCCGTGCGATAAGAACCACGCTCTGGGCTCTGAGTCAGAATACGAGCAGGAAGTTCTCACTCACGGCTCCTTGGTAGAGCTCGATTTCCCGGTCGGTGAAGTAGGGCATCTGTTTGAAGGGGTTGACCGATATCAGGACAGAGCCGATGTATGTCTGCATCGTTCCATTAAGTACCAGAAAGGAGATGCGTCAGAAGCCCTGGCATGAGTGCTTAATTCCCAAACGGCCCCTTAGCTGCTCATACACAAGGCAGAAAAAAAACTCTGGCAACTGATAACAACATAACAGATGCTATTCTGTTTTCATTGTGATACATGTTATTTCACCATGTTGCAATAAAAGAAAATACATAATAAATGGGAATATCCTCTGCTCAATATCTAAAGGCCGACAGCACTGACAACGTTCTGATGATACGGATCGCGGGGTTGATGCTGTGGTAACTTGGGGACCCAATCCACCAAGCCCTATTAATACTGTCTGTTGGCGCACACAACATGCTAACATTTAAATCCAATACCGAACACCAAACAACCAGAAATAGGAGACTGCGAATAACACATAGCGAGCACCTGAAATGTTTACTGAGGAATGGGGAAGTGTGTGCTCGTGAAATGCTCACAATATGATGGTGCACAAAACAGGAACAATTGCTTGCATGCTTAATGTGAGGTTTTTAGCTTGATCGTCTCTGACCTCTTCCCACCCACTACACAAATATGGATAAGTGACTAAACGCGAATTAAGTTTTAGCTAAGTTTAGGAAGTTTTATTTTTTTCAAACAAAATATCTTATACTTATAGGTAACATATTGAGCCTGGATAACATGACCTCCATCTTGGGGAGCATGGACCAAGGTTGACATCGTGCTTTTAGAAAATATAAAATTGCATAATAAAGACGTCACAAGTTCTGATTGTTTAGATGAGATATAAATGATCATTATATAAACATACTTATAAGTCCACATGCTCTTATGTTGACTTAATTCACCGTATTTATCTAAGCCAATTGGCCAGCTCTACAGCCTTTTCCTGCATTCAAAACAGGTACACTGACATTTTTTTAACCAGACGCATAATAATTTTAATGGGAAATAACTTGTTTATAACTTTTTTTTGTACAATAGGAAACTACAGTATTTGTTCATGATACATTAAGGCAGGTTCTATAAAAAGCAGTGAGTGTAGTATGAAATGTATTTTTTTAATCGGCAAACTTTATAGGGGTCCAGATTAGGCAGCTCCAGACGGCTGAGTCCGTGCCGGGTGGCCCCGCCCACAATGCGCTTCTCGTTTCCCTTGTATGGTAAAGTAATTGCAAAACACGAGCATCGCTCATGTCACCACGCGCCAGGCTGGACTGGTCATGCTGCGGGAGGTACTACTTCCTTAATATTCTCGGTCTCCTTTCAGAGCCTCCACCCACATTTGCATTCAGAGGATCAGTCCAGAGCGGAGGGCATAATCTTGTATGTCTTCAAGTAATAAATTGTGTTAGGCCGTCTTCCTGAGGCTGCAGTAGCGCGCCGTCCGCTAATTTGATTCCAAAAGCTGAAAGCCTGATTAACCACTCATTCACGATGGGGAAGGAACATTCAAAAATGTCCGAGTGGAACGTCTGGAGGAAGATGAGAGGCTGGATACCAGTTTAAATGGACTACTGGGATTCCAGGCACCCCGTACCAGGCTCATGTGTTTGCTGTTCCCACAGTCATCTGAAATGTACTTCTTCACCCTCTATTATTATCGGGAGGCGATAACCACAGTTTCGCGAGAGTTAAACACCTTACGTTATGTAGCCTGTTTGTTTATAGAGGCCTAAGTTATACAGCAAACTTCACATACATAACAAAAAAGGCAATCGCTGGAAGGATACGAAGATGTAGTCGTCCATGTATCTCTTCTTCAGGTTCTCCACGATGGCATCCTCCGTGATCTTTGACAGGAGGACCATGTCGTCCACACCACTCTGTTTCACATTCTGGCTCTGCCAGTGGTATTTACTGCCCTGTAGCGGAAATACAAGCACATCATATCTCCACAGCACAATTTAAAAAGATCAAGCGATAGGTCTAATCTCAATTAATCACACCATTTTGATACACAGGGGCATTGTTTACGAGTAATGTATGTATATATAATTCTAAGTAGTATCAAAAAAGGGGTTATGACGGAGGGCTATATGGCCTATGATATGCATTATTCATTATTAAATCTGATATTGATCTTTCGTTTTACACAGCAAATAAAAAAAATGCAACGTCTATATTCCCCATATCGGCAGGCTTCATCACTGGTACCTTTCAGCTCAAAAAAGATAAAAACATCAAGTGGCCCACTTAAGAGAACCCGTCCAGTTATTTAAGACCTCTGGCTCATGATCGCAATTTTACCGTTAGTGGCTCGTTCCTCTTTTTTCCCAGCTAAGCCAGTTCTTGAAACAGTTCCTTTACAACTCTGAGAATCTCATTTTTGGACTTGCCGCCTTAATTTACTTTCTTTATGAAATTGGACTAACAACAGCCATCCCAGAGATTCAAACTAGAGCATAAATGCTGCTGCTAAATGGTGGGCAGCGTATGAAATTCATGTCTACCTGAGTATAATGTCCTCACAAACCAGACTCTCTATGCACTAATACAGGATGGGCTAGGTCTCATATATTTAGCCAGCCCCCAGGTCTCTGCGGAAGTTGTGTTTCTTGATTGCAGTTCGGCTGCTTTTAATTTAGTTTAACCAATACCAAAAATGGTAGACATTGTGCTTACGTCCGTGTTTGTAAGTTACCCGATCAATAATGAAAGGTGATTAATTGTCACTGCTGACACACCACAGCGTGCAACCACGAAATGTGTCCTCAGCATTTAACCCATGTGACATTGTGACACAGCAGGGGGGCGCTATGTGAGCACCCGGGGAGCAGTGCTTCGGGACAGTACCTTGCTCAGGGTACCTCAGTGGTACTTGTGGGGCAGGGACTCGAACCGGCGATCTTTCAATTACTTGGTTTCAATTACAATTCAATTTCAATTACCCCCTAACCATTACACCACCTGCCTGTCACAACGTAGTGTATAGCTGAAGCAGACCAGTGCTGAATCGGGGCTTTTTCATGTGTTAGGAGATGTTGTGGATTTGAAATGCAGAGGTGGACATTTCAGGTCCAGAAAGTAAAAATCCAGGATTTTATTTCAACCTACTAGTTAAGTATAAAGAATCCCAGTCAGATAGTACTCAGGTGGTTCAGGATTTTTACTTTCTGGACCTGAAAAGTCCGCCTCTGTTGAAATGTCATTTGTGGGGACAGAATTCAGCCCAGAGTGATGCTCCCCAAGCGCGCACGTAAGCGTCACCTCCAGCAGGCCACACACAACTGCAAGATGCTTCCAGGTTTTGCTATCACTTTGAGCAGCATCCGGGATACATCGCATTGCTCTTTATTCTGTGCGTCTCACACACCCGTCTAACTAGTCTCAGTGGACTTCCCGAGTGTTTGGGGATGCAGCATAACTTCGAATTTCATCTCGCGCCGCCAAAGGGCCCGAGACGTCCTCGCTCCCCTTGCACCAGTCACACTTTTTCAAACCCACCCATAACTGTCATCAAGCCTGAGAACTGACAGGAGAGGAAACTAAAATGAGAAAGCCAGGTCTTCATCTGAAGAACAGTGCACCTCTGCCGTTAAGAAGAATTCCCAGAGATACTCTGCTGATCACCACAATCCTGGGTCTGGTGCTCAGCCTTTGGCTATCCTGACTGAAAGGAAGGTCTCATTAGCGCTGATACTGACAGAGCGTCAGGCTTGACTGTGGGTGGTTTCTGTTACAACAAAGGCTACACTGTTGCGGTGGAGCATTAACACGACAAGAGCGTAATAAAGAGGGAAAAAGCTTCCGCAACTTTGAGGGTTATGCAGAGGACCAGCGTTGGGACAGGCAGGGTAGGCAATGGCCTGGGGCCCTGAGCTGGGAGGGGGCCCCCGACGGTGGCTAATGACATATTACAGTGCAGCGACAGGACAGGTAGGGTAGGCAATGGTCCGGGGCCCCAAGCTGGGAGGGGGCTCCTGAGGGCGGCTGATTGCATAGCACAGTGCAGCGACAGGACAGGCAGGACAGGCAATGGCCTGGGGTCCTGAGCTGGGAGGGGGCCCCTGAGAGCAGGTGATTACATTGGGTGCTGTCCCACCACACCAGTACCAAAAGTTCCAGTACCGAAAGTACCAAACCAGTTGGGGTACTTCTTTGGTACTTTGGGGCGGGACTTGAAAGGCGTACGTCGTCAATTGGTTATGCAAATAGCCTGATTCTGAAACGCAATACAACCGCTGTCTTGAAATAAGTGACAAACTTTTTAAAAAATTATAAAAAATAATAATTGCGATCTGGTCGGAAGAACAGATACAACAAGATCTAGATGGCATAACAAGAAATTTAAAAAGTATTTTATTTCATGTATTAGGGCAGCATGGTATTCGAGAATTTCCAGATATAGCGATGTGATTTTGTTATAATAAATATTGGGGTATTTATAAAGCAAAAAGGAGTTCTGTATAAATTTCTCACAAACTCATCTAGGAATGATTGGATGATAGGAATGGATGAGAATGATTATGATCATCTAGGAAAACGCATGCAGCGCTCATATAAAATAAAAACAAATATTGGATAATCTATACAAGGAATAATCATTAAAATTGCAAAGTTAGCTTTGTTTTTTTCACTATGCCAGAGTAAAAATGTTTTAGCAAAACTTCAACCCCCACGCCGTAATGTCTGTACTGTATAAAAGTTGAAAAAGTCTGATCGGAATGTAGCTGACTAGCGATGTAAGAACTGCATGTGCATTACATGCGATGTTAGATTTAATATTCAACATCGCCCAGCTGTATACTACAGTCAAAAATAAAGGTCTTGTGTGTATTAAATTCTCTTTGTTGATATTATTAATTTACGCTTCACAGTAAAATAAAGGTGAGAAATTTTAACATGCCTGGGGAGGGGGATCTGAAGTTTTTTATTTGCCTACGGCCCCCAGAATCTCTAGCATCGCCCCTGGGGGTGTCTGTGATGGCCACTGTCCTGCCCTCCCTCTTTTCTCAGGCTACCCTGGTGCTATTTCGTGACACCTTCTTCTTCCTGACTTGTGTGTTTGGGCATAATCCTCATGTGGTACCAGTTATTTAATGGAATGGCCACCACTGAGACACTAGGCTTTATTGCGGCAAATGTACCAGTTCATATTAAAACCTAAAACTAAAACGTTGGCACGGATAGAGAGGAACAGAAAGTATGGTAATAATAAATTACGGTCCAGTCTCCCTCACAATCCCAGTTTATCTCCTGGACTGATAAACCAACTATAATATACCAATAGCAGCTTTCTTGAACACAAAATGCATGGCCCTGTAGTACTCAAAGAGGAAGTGTGGTCAAGGATATTGTAAGGCTGTCTGAAAGTTCCTCCTAGCCCCCAGGCTTGTGAAACTTTAGATATTGTGACACGCAATTCTGTGCTTCCGTCAGCTAGAGCTTCCTCTTCACGCTGACCAGATGAAAGTTACCGAGGTCCGGTCTCCCAGCAAGCACAAAGTAGCAAAATAAGAAAAAGCCCCGAATAAAGGGAGGCCTTTATAAGTGCCCAAATCTGGGAAGCAGGCCGCGTTTCAACCAACATGTGACCTCCGGCATATCCTGACCAGTGAACACGAAACAGACAACTGTGTTACACCAGACCCGAACCCGGAAACAGCAAGAGAACAGAAGATGCTGAGCCCAGGAGAATAAATCATAATGACGAGCTGTCTGTAGGCGTAAATAAAATATAAATAGCCATAAATTAGATAAAACATGAAAAATCTATGAACTGTGTGAATGTTATTTTGCTGCAGAGGTTGTCAAGTTTCTGTAACAGCCCATTAAAAGTAGAACATGGGTGGTCAGGTATAAAGCCTGATGACATCTGGAATGAGGATTAAAAGCATCTTTGTACAATCTTCACAGAGTTTGATATTTTAGAATCTTGAATTGAGCACAATGCAAACGTTAAGCAGGGTCTAGAAGATCTTAGCCCAGGTCTCAAGATTCATTCTGATCTTCCAGTTCACCTGTGCATATTTGTTCTTCAGTAAAGTGTCTCCCCCAAATCACAAATGTGCTGCAGGAAACGCATTATGGCATCTCAAACATCTATTAAATCAACTCAGCCCATCAACTGACAAAATCTTGGATTCCAGTCACAAACTGTGAACACACAGCCTACGTTTTCAATATTGCACAGAAATGACAATAATAATAAGATATGACTTTGACACCACAAAACGTCACGATTAAATTGTAATATAGCGTGCGTATACAGGCCAGCACAAATACATGCTTAAGTTAATCAACCATACCCCTCTAACACCCCCCCCATGAAATAACGGAAGGAGCAGACCACAATTTTAGATTTCAGCTTTACACGGAATCATAAGAATTATCGAGATGAAACTGGGCGATTATTAGAATTAGGACAAAAGCCTTTATTTTCTGAGAAACGCCTTTGAAAAACTGCGCAAATAACTCATATTGTTGACCGTCATTAAAATCTGTTAATCCTCTGGTGTACAATCCTACAGGACAGTCTAGTCTTAAGTATTAAAGTACAGATTAAAGAAATATCTGAAAGTGGACATTTAAAATGGAACTTTAATGCAGTGCATGCATGTTTTAAAGTTTTGAATTTTAATTTTTACATCTGCAAATACGGCAGATCTTTCAACACAAATGAAGCAAATGAACACACTTCAAACACCGATGTGGCAGAGTTTCCCACCGGCACATGGCATTGACTGTTGCGGCGGTGCATTGGCCATTTGGCGCAAGTGTGTCGTGCAGGAGGGCAGGCGAGCTTTACCATGGCAGCGGCGTCTGCCCGGCGGACGGGGAGCCTCTCCTGTCTCGCAGTCTGCCGGCCGTTGTCCCCCCCTGCCTCTCTCCGCGGCTGGAGCTCGATCGGGGCCACGGAGATGCTCTGTCTGAAAACTCTGCAAGCTCACTTCCTCATCCCCACACAGAGAGCAGGACAAAGCAAGACCTGCAACCGCTCTTCCGCCAAACTGGCAACACCTTATACTGTTCAGTATCGGCACAGTGATCGGGGGACTTTAACACTGCCCTCTGCCTTCGGGGACGGAGCTTCCGCAGCCTAAACCAAGCGATGCGCTCTGGGTGGCGCAGAGTGGCCCCAGCGCACTGCCGTGCCCCAGGAGCCCGAAGCTACCGGTCCGTCCAGGTACTGGCTTTGGGGAGCTGAGGTGCTCACAAAGCGCCTATTAGATCCCCCTTTCCGGCAGCGGTCACACCTATCCGACGAACAGCAAATTCTCCACCCAGCAATGGCTTAGTAACGTATATCACTAACTATTGCAATTAGTCACTGGGGAGCGAAAAACATAGAAAACACAACCGAAAAGTTCAAGGCGTTGACTGTGCCTAAACAGCACTTTAACGGGAGTGATTTGCAGTATCGATGTTTTAAACTGCGGTTCCAACTGCTTTAGAATTACTATACATTGCATCGCACGCCACTCCGTGTTTGGGCATGAATATAACGATGCGCCCCCCCCCCCACACCACAATATTTTAGGGTAATGTAACTGCTGCCTCCTCCATCTAAGAGGAGGAAATAAACACTGGTGATTAACATCGACGCCTGGTCACAATAAATCGATCAGACACATCTAGTACTACAAAGAAAAAAGTAACAAAGAACTTGCCTTAGAACTTCAAGAGAGATGGACCGAAACGCACTGTAAAGTAATTGTAATACCCGAGACGGGGAAAACAGCGAGTAATAAAACAATGCAGAAATAACAGCGGTGTTCTTCGGAGAAACAGCTGTCCATGCGGATCACCGGTGATCGTATGGTCACTGCATGGTCACTGGTGAAACTGGCCATAGACAGACCTATGAATACAGGAGGCGAATAAGGAGTCACTGCACATGGAATCTATTTACAATGCACCATATTTAGTCATTTATTGAATTATTTTCATTTCAACTGGTGTACATAAGAATCGCAAACATTTTAATAATACTGGATGTACAGTACATATCTAATAGCATGTGAAAACGACATCTGTCCATCACATTTTCTCAGAGAAGAAAAAATGGTTTGATTGTGGTCAGCCACAGTATATATCTTTTAAGCTTATATCTTGAAAATTTAGTTAAAAAAAAAAAGTTGTGCTGATTTGTTCCTGCGTTAAAATCACCAGAGTGACTAATATTGAGTATTAATTCTGATATAAAAAGCATCTGAATGGGGGGGGGGGGTCGTCAGCCCTTCATAATTTTGCTCCTCTCTTAGTGTTTCATGTCGTTGACAACTGACCTCAAGCAAACCATTTATATTAACTGAAATACATGGTCTCTGGAAGAGGAAAAATAGCACCATCTCGAAGCAGCCTTTATTACTAGTACTTGGACGCTACAATCAAGGCCTTAGGGCACCTGCCAGATTCGGCAAGGTTCTGCAGCCGTGCTTAAAGATACACACATTTTTTCTTTTACGAATCAAAAGCTAATTTCGAAATATATATATATATCCATTTGTTAGTGCTATGTTAATGTCCGAAACCCTCATTTAGCTTAAATGCATATTAAACGTTTTATTGCTCAGTTAAAAACGTGCAAAATGTTACATGGCTGCAAGAGCTTTAAAAATCGGTCCGTTCATCCATCCATCCGTCCATTTTCCGTAAAAGCTTAGGCAGTACAGGGTCATGCGGGCCTGGGGCTTGTCCCAGGAGGCAGGAGACACCCTGGATGGGATGCCAGTCCATCGCAGGGCAAAGTCAAGCCAGACCAGAAAGAGGAGAACTGGACATTCCTGGGATGGTAAACCATTCCAGCCACGAATCCCACGTTACGTTCCTACTGTTATTGCACATGAAGTGTTCTCTTAGTCATGGGATGGAGCTTTCGGAATACAGCAGTGGGAGCCGGGGGCTGTTCTGGGTACAGTAACCGAACATAGAGGAATTGGGGCCACCCCCCCCCGATGACAATGCAGTGCCATGCAGAGTGATAGAAACATAGGACACTGACGAATGGGCTTAACGGCACGCCCAGGGGTCAGACGCACGCATGTGAACATTGACACAAGACGTATTGGATGACCTGTGAGGTTTCTTGAAGTTGCATTAAAAAAAAACAAAAAAAAAACAGAGTGACCAAGAAAACAAGACAATATAAATTCCAACAAAAATTAAGGGGGGAAATATCCTATTTTTTGCATCGCTGCAAGGTTTCAGCGAGACCACGGCATGTAATACAGTGTTATGTTATACAGTGGTCTCCCATTACCAACATACTAACAGGTTACAATTTAACAGGAATAAGGATTTCAAGTTGAATTACAGACAGAAACAGGACGGTTCCAGCAGAGGGTGGTTGAGGGGCTATTGTGGCAGTAGAGGACATTTTGACAGCAATGAATTCCCCATTTATCATTTTATTCCTCTTTTTTTTGCTGTATAATACCACCCCCCACCCCCTGTGACCACCCCATAACCCCCGTGGGCCCATCCCTCAGATTTGCCTTGGCACTGGCAGTGGGGTGTGGCCCGTCACCCGTGTGCGTGTCCCGGTGGGGGCTGGGATCACCCGTGGGTTTGTACCTGTGTGTG
>JAODKN010000035.1:3776976-3788018 GCA_026774425.1 Petrocephalus zakoni | reverse complement strand
TAATGTCGGTAATAATTTCACAACTAACGCATCTTTCTTAATATGAATACAAGCAGATCTAAATAAACAAAATGACTAAAAATGCATTATATTAAAACACAGAGGCAATTATGACTATTGATTAATAATGACCATATGGTGCCATTAAATAACAGTGTTAAAATACATAATCTAATACAAAATTAACAGTTTACATAACAATTTTAATAGAAATGCCTCAAAAGGGCACCAAAGGCCTGGTAAATGCAGTTGTTACACTTACATGATGATCAAATTACTTGTAATATTTGGGGGAGGGGGCACAAAAGTAAATTTCTGCTTAGGGCACCCATTTGTCCAGCAGCGGCCCTGGGTTTAATGCACATGTTTTTTTCCTCTTCTATTGCTTGACATCATGGTTTAAAAGCATGCATAATCCTATCATGCAGTTAGTGATGCTCTCGTGAGCATAATGAATTCCCCTTTGAATTAAATTACACCACTCTGGCTACAAGTAATTATCTGCAGTCTTTTATTTGTGCTTTTTTTTGCATGTTTAATCCTCTGTCGAGGGCACGCACATGTCATAATGGGCCCAATTAGCTCATAGCTCTCACTTGTAAAATCCTTATCGACGGTGAATCTGCACAGCTGTGTACCACTCAGGAACCCGTGACGGTGCCCAGATGTTAGCCCGCCCGGGGCTTTCTAATTACCCCCGAGTTCAGAGGCATGGCTGAGTGGGTAATCAAAGCACGGTACATAGCACATCGCTGTGTCGACCAAAACACACCATTAATTCCGAGAAGCATGTGTAATATTTTCTGCCTGTTAATACAACTTCAGATTAACGGGAGGTGTGGCTCTGTACTGCCTGTGGTCAGTAGAGTGATTTCACCGCTGGGCCCTTTAGCAAGGCCCTTAACCCCCAAGTGCTCCAGGAATTGGCTGACCCTACTTTGTCCACAGATGTAATTCACTAACATGACAATAGGAGTGTTCAGGCACAAAGTGAGACTAATTTTCAGCCCAGGAGTTTTATGTCCAAGACCAGCTCATTTTGTTGCATTCTGGAAGAACTCTGATAAGTGATGCTGCAGTTCTAGTTTTATTATCCTGATAATTTTATTACTGACATTTCAAGGAGTAAATAAATAATAAACAGCATATTGAACTGTTCAAGCGGTCTGAGTTTTTTTTTTCTCCGCCTAATATCCATCGTTTGAGAAGCTGGCAGTGATTGGCTGTGGCTCCTCCATAACCGTGACAACCGTGCGCCAATAACCTGCAATCAGAGAGGCGAGCGCACTGAGTGTTTTTGCATATCTCTATGCTGGGTGATCATGGTCCACTGCGTGTGTGAGAAAATCTGCTGGTTAGCATTCTTAAGTGTTACTGTAGAATTTTAAACATAAAATTATATTGTTTCCGACTGGCACAGTTTTAAACTAGTTTTAAATTGCCAACCGGCACCCCAGCTAAGTGGCCCACCAGGAAGTCTCCTGATTGGCCACTCCGGGCCTGGGTGTGTTTCGGCCAGTGATTGTGCCCCCGTGATAGGACGGTCATTACAGCACCTACCAAGCCATTGCAGTTGCTGAGGGCCACCTTGGTGCTGCGGTGCTGGTTCTGCACGTGGCCCACGTAGTGGCAGTGCGGCGAGTAGGGATGGCTCCAGGCCAGGCGACCGTGCCTCCAGTACTCCACGCGGAAGCGCTCGGACAGCAGCCCCTGGTGCAGCGTCAGGTTGAGCAGGAAGTTGGTGCGCGGCGTGGTCAGCTGGTAGTAGAGCTGCTTGGAGCCCGCCGGGTCGTCCGCACTGCGCCGGGAGCGCTGCGCCTCTCTGCCCACCGATTCCGGAAACAGCGCCTCGCCCCGCGGCCCAACGCGCACTGGAATGGCGACCTCATAGTGGTCCAGGCTGGAGAGGAACACCGCTGTGTAGACACAGGGGGGCAGAGTCACAGCCTGCATCACACTCTCAGAAAAAAAAGGGTACAGCCCTGGTACAAACAACATGAATGTACCCCCAAAGGTACAAACAACATAAATGTACCCCCAAAGGTACAAACAACATAAATGTACTCCCAAAGGTACAAACAACATGAATGTACCCACCAATGGTACAAACAACATGAATGTACCCCCAAAGGTACAAACAACATGAATGTACCCCCAAAGGCACAAACAACATGAATGTACCCCCAAAAATACAAACAACATAAATGTACCCCCAAAGGTACAAACAACATGAATGTACCCCAAAGGTACAAACAACATAAATGTACCCACCAATGGTACAAACAACATGAATGTACCCCCAAAGGTACAAACAACATAAATGTACCCCCCAATGGTACAAACAACATGAATGTACCCCTCAATGGTACAAACAACATGAATGTACCCCCAATGGTACAAACAACATGAATGTACCCCAAAATGGTACAAACAACATGAATGTACCCACCAATGGTACAAACAACATGAATGTACCCCAAATGGTACAAACAACATGAATGTACCTTCAAAGGTACAAACAACATGAATGTACCCCCCAAAGGTACAAACAACATGAATGTATCCCCAATGGTACAAACAACATGAATGTACCCCCCAATGTTCCTCCATTTCATGGAGAGAGTCCATTTCAGTACCTTAAAAAGGTAAATTTACCTACAGCTAGGGTACAATTGGCAGACCCTGAGGGTACAGACAAGTAATTGTACCCTAAAAGGTACAAATTGGCACTTTTTTTCCTCAAGGCTCACCAATGGAACTCTCCTGGTTTTCCAGAGACCTAGCAGCACGGCTAGCAGAATGTGTGCGGCCCCCTGCCTCCAGGGTCGCACCTCCGCTTGGTGGGTGTGGAATGGCGTCCCGACCCCCCCTCCCGGTGTGCCTGTGGCACAGTCTCCAGCTGCAGATATGTTTTGTTAAACTGGTCAACAGTATGTATGTATATGAGTGTCTGCCTGTGATGGACTGGCACCCCACCAAGGGTGTCCTCGGTGCCCGGGACTAGTGCTGATGGGCTCCCAGCTCACCACAGCCAATGTAGGGTCACACTGACAATGCAATGGGCGTCGGTTCAAATCCACATATTTCCCTCTATTGTAAGTCGCTTTGGATGAACGAGCCATATAAATGAATAAAACAGACAGACGTTACGTACTTTTTTGTGCTTTTGCTGGTGCTGCTTCTGCAGTAGCTACAGCAGAAGCCGAATTCTTGTGAAACTGCAGAAATTTCTGCATAAAGGGCTCTTGAGGGCTTTTGGGTTCAAGCAGTAGCTGTTAAGGCCAAGACCCGTTTCCTAGGAAACCCTGAAATCACATACTTCCTATCAGAGGCAGAGGACTCCTGGATTTAACGTCCCGACACCGGGACTGACCGCACGGTGCTTACAGGGGAGGCGGCGAGGGCATATGTGCCATTTCTTAAAGGCTCTTCTGATTGCCACGCCTGTTTATGGCATCGAAGCCGGCGCTGAAAAGCAGGACGGTGTTTACATGCCCGTGCCAGTTCAAATAAACCGACAGCAAAGCACCGTTCCCTTCTCCCCTAAGCGCCGCGGAGCTCGGCCCGGCGCACGGTTTTAATCTGCAGCGGCAATTTATGGAACCGCCGCTGAGCAGCTTGACAAAAGTTACTGGCTGCACACAGAAAAAGCTATTGTTGGACAGCTCGTCCGGTAAGAAAAAGAAACCTTTATGAGTTAATAACGGAACGCGACAATGTGCTGTAAATATTGTGGACAAGGACAAAAGGGCTGAAGGTTACGTCAGGGCCTTGCAAGGATACCAGCACCGGGGCTTAATCGGCTGTATATATGAATACAGATCGCAAGTTGCTTTGGGTATGCATCAGCTAACTGGCGTTTATAAAAAGTCCTATTAGCAGCCCGGCGGATCCCAGTCCTGCTGCATTCTTCCATGCCCTCTCCCCCCTACTCCTGCAATGTGCCCCCCCCCTTCCAAAACTGAGTAATGCTGCCTAATTACAAAGCACTCCACGCACATTGACTCTGTGGGTCTTCATATCCCCCCAAAGCACAGGAAGGGCCCCAAAAGGGGAACACTGAGCCCCCCAGTAAGACCCACCCCCAAAAAGGACCGAGCCGTGCACTTAGCCAGATCTGCTTGATCTCTTGTTTACTTGCTAATAAGGAAGAGAACAATAACTTTATGGTGCCAATAAATCGGAACACAGTGAAGCCCCAAGCCATATAAAACGCAGGGCCCCAGTTACACGGGGCAGCCTTAATTAAGCCTTCAGACGGGAAAGCCACTGGGAACACTGGCCATTTTTACTGTACCGTTCCCAGGGAAATGGAGTTGTGGAAAGAGCTACTTCTTTCTCTCCCCAGATGTGCAACAGCTGTCTCTGGCCTGTAGTGAAGAGAGGCTGGCTCCCGACTCCAGGACCGGGGGGGGAGGGGGGGGCAGTCGCCACGGAGACGACACAGCATAGTGAGGACGACGCGGCAGTTCCTCTCACTGCGCCGTCACTTAAGGCGCTCCGGGGGTAGCCGAATACGTGTTTCATATCCTCCGCAACCGGCTGGGTGTATGGCTTTAACATGAGGTCAGTTAAAGGGATTTACCTCTTTATTAGGCTCAGGTTAATACGAATAGCGCACAGTCTGCATAGTCAGCACTTACGCTGCACAGGAATAAAGGCACGTCTTATGCCTGTAAATATGGATATTATCTCTTTCGGGCATATAGTCAGCAACTACACAGTTTGCTTTACATTCGCTGTACCTTCACAATTCATTCACAAGACATTCATAAGTAGCATGATTATAATTATGATTATATTATGATTGTGATTACAATGTTTCTGGGCCAACAGCTTAAGTTTTGCCTCATCCCACCACAACACACAATTCCAGTCGTGACAATGCTGCTCGGAAATGGGATCTCAGGAAGGGCTTCTATCCCGGATCTCGTCCTAAAAGCTCCTGGTCATGGAGGTAAAGCCTCACTGTTGAATTTCAAACGGTGACCCCCCAAGACTCTAAAGCTAAAGCTAAACACTGCAGCTGTGAAATAGTGATCTCTGGGTTCCTCTCTGCCTCTCTTAGCGTCCTCCTCACTGCGCACAGGGGCAGTATGTGGATGGGTCCTGTTTCTGGCAAGTTCCCTGCTTTTCAAGCTTCTTCCCTATGGCCCGGACTGTACTTACTGGTAATTTCGACTGAATGCCCTTTCTTGTAGCCATTTCCCAATCTGTGCACCTCAATAGCTCCTTTCTTGTCATTTGAGTTTAGAGCTTTTTGGTTTTAGCCGTGTTGATGGATGACAAAAAGACTGAACCTCTCCCTTCACCACTAATTATAAATAAATAAGAACAAAAAATAAAAAAAACTGTCAGGAAACTGATCAACTACCTGCACTTTAAGGGTTAGGGCAGCGCTATAAACACGGGCACCCCGCAGCAGGGTGACGTTTTTCAGA
The DNA here is from genome assembly GCA_026774425.1 of Petrocephalus zakoni. NCBI lineage: Eukaryota > Metazoa > Chordata > Actinopteri > Osteoglossiformes > Mormyridae > Petrocephalus > Petrocephalus zakoni. The sequence goes on along the minus strand of JAODKN010000035.1, from coordinate 3,782,577 downwards.
GGCTCACTGCACCATTCGGTGAAGGTCACAGAGACGCTGGTGTCATATCCCTGCCCTCACAAGCCACGCCTATCCCTTGTGGGGAAATCGCTCTCAGCTGCCTCTCGTTAGCCCCTCGTTAGTCTTGTTTACCTAAGTACCCGTTTGTCCCGTCACCCCCAGTCCAGTCATTGACGTCGCACCTTCCTGTTGCCCGTGCCCTTCCTTGTTATACTACCCCCATTTTGATCCCCCGCGATCCTGTTTATTTCCCGTCTCTCCCCATTGCGTTCCATTAAACTTCCTTCTGTTTTGCCACAACGCCTGCCCGAGTCCTTCGTCCTGTCCGCCCTGTCCTTCTCAGGAAGCGGTGTCACGCACCATTGGAAACCGATGACTCTGAGTCCAGAGGTTAAACATCAGAAACACACAATGGCCACCTTGTTCTGTTGTTTAATTGGTGGGACGGGGGGGGGGCATTTTTGCAGAACAGACTGACTCAGTCGACCGTCATTACCACCAGACATGTCTGCACGGTTTCCCAGGTGGCCCTGCGAAGGTCTTGGGCATGTGCGGCTGGGGATGGGGGGTCAAAGGTCACAGTCATTCCCTGGTTCCTCTTCAGTTTCCCCAGTTCCTTTGTTTAATGTGTAATGTACCATGATTAGCCTCATTTTATCCAGAGGTTTTTTGTGGTTCACTCACAAAGTGAAGGGTAATTACCTCCCAGAAGGACTGCTACAGAACTTATAAGAGCTTTGGGATACGACACTGACGCAAATTGGGCACCTTAATGCAACTACAGAGGATCAAAGAAATGCATGTATATGGCTAGTTTTTGCTTCATTTACCTTAAGTACCTGATAATTGGCTAAGCTAATTAGCTACTTCACTATGGTCTTCATGATTTTTTTTTTATTTCAATGCAATTTTCAGTGAATAATCCAAAACATTATTAAGGAGCTTTTAGTTTTCGATCGGGTGCCTATTTCACTCTACTATCAAAGTGCTGTTTTCTGTGTCTGTTTAAAGGATTATAGTCATCATTCAATTTAACAACAACAACACAGTAAGCTCATCACCTTTGGGGCACTAACAGTGTGAGGTTTTAAATCTGTACACCACACTCCACTTATATCTAAGTTAATAAATAATCAGTCCAAGGACTGAAAAGGAATGGATGAGCCTGGTCAGAAATAGTCGAAACGCACATCTGTTAGCCCCGAAAGCCGTAACCTTTAAGCCAGGCAGCCTGAACATTCTGCGCATGTATTTGTGACGTTCTAGGCAATATGCAGTTTTCTTACCCATCACAGTCATTCAATCTGTAGTTTAGTTCATAAAGAGTAAATAATTCAAATTGATCCCACAATGCCAATGATGGAAATGAAATGGCATTTTATTTGCTGTTTGCCCAAGTACGGATACACTGGAATGCTTCTTTCCACCTACCACACCTTACTCTCCATGACACACAAAGACATATATGCAGGTGAGAGCGAGCTTGTGGGTTACAGTACAGGGCCAGCCAATGTGAGATGCCCCTGGAGCAGGGGATTACAGGCTTCGCTGAAGGGCCCACGGACATGCCACTAGGGGTTGCGTGATTTGACGATATTAGATTGTTAATGGCTGAAATGTCTCCATGATCGGCCTTTATGGAGAGATCGTTCGCATCATGTTAGAGTGCACATTCTGTTAAATAACATTAAATGAACATGAAAAAGAACCGTGATGAGATTGTGGATTGTGATCCTGCCTTAAAAACTATCGTGATATGATATTTTTGCCATATCACCCACCCCTACATGTGACTATTCTGCAAGGCTCAAAGTGACAACCTTCCCATCACAGGTACGCAGCCGACTGAGCCACTCACCACCCCTAACACTTCCTTCCATTACAGGTATCCCGTTTGTCACCTGCATTAAATCTCCAGAGCGACAGAGCGACGTGATCCCAGCCCCACCTTGAGACCGCGTGAATCCCTCAGCAGGAAGCCTTTCCGCGACCTCCGTGGCAGCCATGATGAGGAAGACGACACAGGTCAATATCCTCCTGGCTGCTTCCATGATTACTGCAGGTAGCGTCGGTGGGGTCCCCAGCCCTCCGTCCCAACATGTCTTCTGCCCTGTAACGCTGCCTGTTCACCAAGATGACGCAGCGAACCGGCAGGCCATGACAGCGGTACCGTCACTGTCACCTCAGCTTCTCGGCAGCTTCGGAGACTGAAGGAAACAGGTTGGGGCTGTCTCGCTGCCGTCTTCAGCCAGTGGTCGCAGAACAGGCAAGTACTGACTGGCGAAGAAGTTTCGGCACGTGATGAGCGCGATATTATAGGCCTCCCTGTAGAAATGAAAACACCCCATTATTACAAAATCGTGACACCACACTAGCCCAATCCCCAGCATTCTCGATAACAACATGAATACATCTGCTCTCTATCTCCTCGGTTCTTCTGGAACATCTGTTCTCTGCTACCCTTTCTGCAGATCAGTCCATCCCTGCTATTGTAGAAAACACAGCCTGTCAATCAGAGGACGAGGAAAAGCAAGCCCCTGCCTCAGGGGCTGCGTCTCTCTGCCCCATGAAGGAGACCCTCCTTGCACTTTGCTAGGAGAGACATAAACCAGATATGAGAGTATGTAAGACGACATAAGAGTATGGAAGATGATGCTAGATCCAAAATGGCGCGGCCACGTCCAGATGCCTTCCTGACCGCTCCGTTCAGACTGTGCGCATTTTCCATTTTATTCCTATGCACAGCCAAAAGAGCGGTTCAGGATACATTTCACTGTGTGTTGTACCCGTATAACTATGCACATGACAAATAAAGAATCTTAAATCTTGACATGAAGGAGAATTAAACAGAGTAAAGAGGTACCTTCCAGACTAACGAGAGGGCACAACACAGATTTTTTCATCGAGGACTGGCAGAAGTTATAACAGGCAAGGATAAAAAGTCATCACATTCATAAATAAAGACATTACCGTCATTGTGTAGCATGTCATTTACATAAACAACCACAGTTGCACTAGAGCTATGTCTTACAAACCCAAAAAGGTAAATTCTTCTCCTACTTTACCCAGAAACTGAAGATAACAGCACAGTCCCCACTACAGCACGACTTACCTTCATTGGTATTTAATGGTGGACATTCTCATCTACGGTATCCATTGCTGCAGGACAGAAGCAGCGTCTCTGCCGCCCTACACCCATCACCATGCCCACCCCACAGAACCCCCCACCCACACACACACACTCAAATGGTGCAGTCTGGGCCAAGGCCTGAAAGTCGAGACGGCACGTTGGCCCAGAGAGCTGGCAGTGGGCCAAATGCAGGCAAAGGTAATCGGAAGCAGATGGGAAAATGATTTGGTGACGGGGGTAAAGGAATAAGTTACATCCTGACAGAAAAGAAAAAAGAAGAAAGGGGAGAAAGGAGTGGGGGCAGTGCTGGGGTAGTGGGGAGTGGAAGGGGGGTGGGCAAATGGAGGGACAGGAGAGGCCTGTGTGCACTAATCCCCCTGCACTTAAATCCAGCTGGGATAGTCACCAATCCCCCTGCACTGAAATCCAGATGGGCAGCCACTAATCTCCCTGCATTGAAATCCAGCTGGGTCAGCCACTACTCCACCTGCACTGAAATCCAGCTGAGACAGCCACTAATCCCCCTGCACTGAAATCCAGCTGGGACGGCTACTAATCTCCCTGCACTGAAATACAGCTGGTACTGCACTGAAATCCAGCTGGGACTGCCACAAATCCCCCTGCACTGAAATCCAGCTGGGACTGCCACTAATCCCCCTGCACTGAAATCCAACTGGGACAGCCACTATTCCCCCTACACTGAAATCCAGCCTGGACAGCCACTAATCCCCCTCCACTGAAATCCAGCTGGGTCAGCCACTACTCCACCTGCACTAAAATCCAGCTGAGACAGCCACTAATCCCCCTGCACTGAAATCCAGCTAGGACGACCACTAATCTTCCTGCACTGAAATCAAGCTTGGACTGCCACTATCCCCCTGCACTGAAATCCAGTTGGGACTGCCACTAATCCCCCTGCACTGAAATCTAGCTCACTAATCTCCCTGCACTGAAATCCATCTGGGACAGCCACTAATCTCCCTGCACTGAAATCCAGCTGGGTCAGCCACTACTCCACCTGCACTGAAATCCAGCTGAGACAGCCACTAATCCCCCTGCACTGAAATCCAGCTGGGACGGCTACTAATCTCCCTGCACTGAAATACAGCTGGTACTGCACTGAAATCCAGCTGGGACTGCCACAAATCCCCCTGCACTGAAATCCAGCTGGGACTGCCACTAATCCCCCTGCACTGAAATCCAACTGGGACAGCCACTATTCCCCCTACACTGAAATCCAGCCTGGACAGCCACTAATCCCCCTCCACTGAAATCCAGCTGGGTCAGCCACTACTCCACCTGCACTAAAATCCAGCTGAGACAGCCACTAATCCCCCTGCACTGAAATCCAGCTAGGACGACCACTAATCTTCCTGCACTGAAATCCAGTTGGGACTGCCACTAATCCCCCTGCACTGAAATCCAGCTCACTAATCTCCCTGCACTGAAATCCAGCTGGGACAGCCACTAATCTCCCTGCACTGAAATCCAGCTGGGACAGCCACTAATCTCCCTGCACTGAAATCCAGCTGGGACAGCCACTAATCTCCCTGCACTTAAATCCAGCTGGGACAGCCACTAATCCACCTGCACTGAAATCCAGCTGGGACACTCACTAATCTCCCTGCACTGAAATCCAGCTGGGACACCCACTAACCTCCCTGCACTGAAATCCAGCTGGGACAGCCACTAATCTTCCTGCACTGAAATCCAGCTGGGACACCCACTAACCTCCCTGCACTGAAATTCAGCTGGGACACCCACTAATCTCCCTGCACTGAAATCCAGCTGGGACAGCCACTAATCTCCCTGCACTGAAATCCAGCTGGGACACCCACTAATCTCCCTGCACTGAAATCCAGCCGGGACAGCCACTAACCTCCCTGCACTGAAATGCAGCTGTCAGGCCTGAGTTTCAGTTAATGGTTCCTACATGCCGGAAGTATTCCCTGGGCTGAAATCTCTTCAGAAGAACCACCTTTCAGGATAAAGATTTTGTCAGGAGAAAGCTCTGAGCATGCCCAGTACAAGGCAGGTCCAGGGTAAGCTCCTCCCTGGTCTGACACTGAGAGTGACATCCAGGTCTCAAGCTCAGGTCAGAGCTTATTCTTCTGCAAGGCTTGAATCTTAGGCCCAGAGGGCAGCCATGTTGTGAGGTCTCATGGCTCAGGCACTACGAAAGTCCGCTAGCACACTGTTCACCATCAAATGCTACGCGCTCCGTGTCAGTGTTTCCCGAAAAAAAATTAAATGGGGGGTATTGAAGGGGCCATTATTCCCTTATTTCCGGATTTGATGTAGCCACCACACAGAGCGAAGCTCAGAGCCCCCCACAGGTCTCTGTATTTCTGGGTTCCACCCATGACGGAATACCTGAAGCCCACCTTGGCACTCGGGGGGGGGGGGGGGGGGGGGGGCGGGCGGCGGGGGGGGGGGGGGGGGGGGGGGGGGGGGGGGGGGGGGGGGGGGGG
>JAODKN010000035.1:3758715-3771422 GCA_026774425.1 Petrocephalus zakoni | reverse complement strand
TTTCACTGCTTTGCACCCCAATGTGTGAATCTGATTAATTCACTACTGTTAAGTGTCCTGTGTGTCTCATTAGAGCAGAAGGTATGAAATCACTATAAAGGAATGCCGAGCTTCGCACTTCAAACTCCAAACTGTATCCTCTTCTGAATTTGGTTTTTAATGTTTTTTTTTGGCTAGTATTAGTGATGCTAATCATAGACTACCCTCACAGAAAGGACTGCAGGACAAACATCCCTTATAAAGACAGGCCTGATGCAGACATGTAGCCATGCATTAAAAACACGGGTTCGAAACCCCCCTCCCATAGTTTGTTTGGAACATAGCAAGGTAGTAAAACTCTGAGATTGAATTCTCCTCTAAATGTGCGTAGAGGGATGCCCCCGATTGGTGACTCGGTAGGGTTGCAGCATCCTGCACAGACCTGGCTTCCAGGGCGCATTCGTGCGGACGTGGTCTTTCAACATTTTCACATACAGCACCGGTGCGAAGGAGAAACTGGGACGGCGCTCTCTGACGCAGACCACATTTTTGCCCTTTCACCCTCCAGGGAATGAAAAAGCAACTCAATGACTCACTTTATCCACCGATTTTATTTTTTCCACTTTGACGTTCTCCCTTTGATTCTATAATTTCAGCTCTGCCGTGTAAAGAAAAAAACACCCTAACTGACATCCCAGGCACTGAGCAGTACCCCCTAAAGGTGGCCTGACATGCCGTCGGAAGAAAGCCACTTATATTCCAGTTCACTAGAGACATCGTGTCACTTTTGAAAAGCTCATTATTAGGATAAAGTATCCATTAACCCTTATCTCCTACTGCCAAGGCATGTTTCTGACATGCTTGCATTCTGGTAAGGGTATGATGTGTTGGTAAGAGGTCTCAGGGATTTAAGACCGGCTCCGCCTGGTCAGCAAGGTAATAACACACATGAATGCAAGGCAAGTGGAATTATAGTATTCAAAATCCACTACTGCCTGTTTTTTAAAGGGTTTTTCTTTTCTTTGAAATGTTTGTAGAGACATTAAGTGCGTCACCGTCAACCGCTCTTTGACATTTGGCAGTTAAACAAAGACGAGGAAGTTGGTTGCTGCTTCCTAGAAGCTAGCAGAGGATCCAGCACCGTCTACGTTGGCCCACGTGCGCTGGCTTAGGGCAGAGCCCATGCCGGTTTCCCACCAGATGTTGGCGAGCAGGCCGACCCATCAGGTGTAGCTGCCGCTTGTGAGAAGCCTTTGCCCGGCAGAGCCCCGAAAAGTCCACTCTGCTGCCTGGCCACGCACTGCTCTGCCTCTGCACTACCTGAAGAAATCCATGGTGAGTGTTTGCAGACTCATGCCCCATTTCTTATTCTGCTGAGGGTATCCCATAGCATGTCTTCATATGCTCAATCAAATGTCGAATGTCGTCAAACACAAACCACTTAAAACAAAGCGTCAGAAAAGGTAAACTGTCTCGATCGTTTACATGTCAGGCTAATTTTACTTTTAAACATTCGTAAGTGTCTTATTATTGAGTATTTAACATGCACCTGCGGTCGAACAGCATGGCTATTATTTGTGACTGTAAAAGACTAACTTTGTCCTCCATTTTGCCTTTTTGAAACCTTAACTTAATGTACCCAACAAATTTTGCTAATCCAAGCAATAATATATTAAGTACTGCTTGCATTAAACATCTTTAAACTGGATCATGTTATGCTCTTTAATACTGCTGTTTTTTTCTTATTTTTGCATGAATTTTAGAGCAAATCCGAAAATGTGCCTTTTTATGTTTTAGTGCATGTAATGCTTTAAATTGCAACTAAAAATTTCAAAGGCAATCCTGCTTGTTACATACATTTATAAAACTAAGAATAAAAACAGATATTTTTTGGGCAAAAGCCACATCTGTGTGTATAATGTAACCCAGATACAGCTTTCATTAAGATGAAATACATGTCCTTTACTCTCAGACCCTGGTGTGACATTTTCACACTTTGTTGATAATTATTGTTTTGTGTAGAAACAGGTATAGCTGAAATCACAATGGCTTATTATATTTAGTTTGTGTAACTTTTAGTCAAATAAAAAAAAAACATTTGAATAATAATACAATACTTTTCCCTTCTAAATCGAAAGAACCATTTTCAGGCGAATGTTTTCACCAAATGTGTGCTTGTCATAAAAATGTTTTCTTTGCCAGTATAATCAAAATACGTTAGCAAACAATAAATTGGATCAATACACGGATATAAAATAATTCTGTTGGCCAATGTGTGGATGCTTGTTGTGTTTGAATGACATTAGCACGAGATATTAACATGACATGACATGACTCTTTAATGACGACTGACTGCAGCTTACAGATTGATACATTTGAGGAACACTAAATATGAATACAGCAGAATGGAACTTAAAGGATGGAAAGTGTAATTATATTTTAGCAGCCGTTTGATGCACTACGATTAAAGGGAGGAATGCGGGGGCAGAATTTAATAATCGCCTACGCATTGGAAAAATTTGCTTCTGGTTTTGGTTTCCGTTGAAACAGGTTTAGCTATAAGTTTGTTTACAGGCTTAAGCAGTATAGATAAACAAATGTTGAGGGAAAAAAACAAATAAAGAAATAAACATTGATAATTAGTATTTATTTTTTTTTACATATTCTCCATTTAAGAAATTGCAGTGTCTATGTCCCCAAAATCAGAAGAGTAAGTGATGGTGTTATAAGCTAGATCACGAATTGGCAGTGATCCACGGTATTTACCCTGAGATATGGAAGCACAAAATACATCACTGTATATGAATATATGCAATTTTTAAATAGAAATGGCAATATACAGATAACACTGCCCTGCATGCAAAATGTGCAATAGTTTGGTACATCAGGAACAAACTTGCAAAAAGGCCAACATCTCCTATGATGATGTTTTTACTTTCAATGCTGGTGTAATTATCTAGGTAGAAATAAGAACTTTGTTAGAAACTGATCCAGCGATGATAAAAATCTAGTTTCTGCTGCGTGGTGAATTGTCTGGCCCTTACAACATGCACTGCGGTAAAAACAACCCTTACAGGTCATCTTCAACAACTGAATAATATATTGAATAGCATTTTTTAAGGTAAAATCTTATTAAAGGAATGGGCCTGGTTCCTGCACAATTCATGTGCTGGGGTGTGGGACTTTTAACCTTTAAAGCCCCAAGCTGGCACTCACAGATCCATTGATCAACACCGGGACAGGAACTGGACCTTTGGTCAGAGATGCTGTCGCTGCCCTCTGTATAACTCAGCGCTTCAATGTAGCCTCAGAGCTCTGGGCATCGAACCTCTGTGTTTCACTGTTAGGTATGTTAGGCTGCATTCTCTGCTTTGTGAACTTGATTGCTAAGAGGAAATGCCAGCTAAGTTGAAAAAACTTGCATGTTTTAATATCCTCTTCATCTCTGTAGTTTACACAATGCACTGGTACAAGAACAGGGGATCCGAGGTATTTTTTTGTTTATGATATATATAAGGAATGATGTGTAGATGTACTCTATATATGTAAATGTATACAAATAACAGGTAAGTGTCATTTAAAAAATGTACTTTTTCTAAACAGTGTAAAAATTGTAATGTGAAAATGGAAAAATATTTAGTACATAGTCTAGTTTAGGACAACAGTGATCATGTACAGAAGGCTTGGCGAGATTCAGCTCTGTATGGATGTTGAGGATATTCAGCATTATGTCGTAGGCAGACATTTCATGATTTAAGAAGTTTACAAGTTATGCAGCTGCGTGGAGTTAAAAGAAAAAAAAAAACGCAGAGAAAAAGACCAAGTGCAGCACTTAGTGCCCACCGTCTGACCGGACCCGTGCCATGCACTCCTCTAACCACAGTGCAAGAGTCTCTGACTTTCAGACGATAAACATTTTATATAGTGGGATGGAGAAGATCTTAAAAGGTCTGAGTTATCGTGCTATACTAAAATAAGTAGTGGGAATGGAAAATGTACATCAAAACGGCTGTGCCTTTTCACTCTCGCCGTGCTAACGGGAGAGTGAATTTCGACTTGAGGTGGATTTTTTTCGTAGACAGTCTTCATCTTATTCAGATTGCGACAATTACGGCAGTGATGTTTCCTCTAGAAGTGTATTCTGCTCTGGGAACCTGACCAAGGGGACTTGTTGTACTGAAATTTAGCTACTTTGTAACATCCTCCGTAAAGCATATAGGATGTACGCATATGGTCTAGCAGGGCTCCTTCAGACTGAAACACCTTCATGGTGCAGAAACCTGCCACACATCTCTACCTCTCCGTCTCATTGGTCCTTTGCTGTGGCCAGAGGTTACTGCAGTGTAAGGTACTCTTAGGCCAGATGTGCAATACAGTTGTCTTCGCTTTTGATGTGGCTGTGGTGGGCTTTCTGTCGGGACCTCCTTCATGAACGCAGGCAGGATTATGGGCTGCGGCAGCTCTGCTTGACTGCAGCCAGTAGGTACAGAGCCCTGCTCATTCAGTAGCGATCTCAGCCATGGGAACCAGCACTGGGTCGAACACCTGGCTCTAGAGAAGAACAAATCCAACTTGTGGTGTTTCTATGTATACGAGTAATAATAACAATAATGTGTATGTCAGTCAGAAAGACATTTGTATTACTCTTCCTTATCTGTAGGTACGTTTCAAGCAGCTCCCATGTCTTAGCATTTTCCGTTCTATTGGGTAGATAATCCGGAGGTTCAGGTAAATTTCTGTGAAAACTAGACATGTTCACTATAGTTTCACATCCTTCACCAGTCCCCTACCAACACACTTTGTGTATTTACTGCTTCTGTAATAATACCTGGGGCTGTACTTTACTAAACGTGATTATTCCCAAATTACCAAATAACACTAATTGCACTAAATTGTAAAACTAAGTCACCACTGAAATTAACTGTGGCAGAGGTCAAACACCACGTCGGTCATTTTCATCGAAATGCATTTTTACCGCCAACATGATATTTAAAAATGAATCTTCCCAACACTTTTGTTCATTTACGGACAGGTTGCGAATCCAGAGTAAAGAGGCCCAGGAATATCCACAAATTATGGAGTAAAGGCTGGCCGCACTGGGATTGTAAATGTCAGCTACTGAAGCTGACGGGGAGCCTGGAGAGCACAAGGGCACAATCGCGGCATTAGCCCGCTAGCCCTTTCGTTTCACTGGACATGGTTATATTTGCATGTGTTTCAGTGACGACGTGCTAGATGTTTTTCGCTGGGCAATCCTGAATAAATCCGAAAATTCTATGGTTTTACCAACTTCATCTTCCTCTAGTCCTGCCTGGTGCAACAACTACGCGTGTAGCGGCCATTTGCGAAGGCGGGCGGCAGAGATGAAATGGCGTGCATTTGTTTCTGGGATTTTGTTGGGCAAGTAAAAACAGGTTTTACTACTATAACAAATTAAATATACTACAATAATTAGGCTGCACAGTTATTCCAAAATATAAATCACAGACAGCTGTGCAGTAATATATAAATTAGCTGGCAGAGATCAACCACCACTCTTAACTACAATGATAATGGCCTAAGGAAAAATAAACGTATTAATAACCTCAGTCTTCCTAATAATAATAATAATAACAGGCTTCTTGTGTTTGATGCAAGGGAATAGTCGCCTTCTCAAGCTTCAGTAGAGCACGGAAAAGCAATATAAATATAAATATTTTCCAGGTCTTTTCTTTTTTCCACATACACGGCGTAGAATGGTTCACCACTGCCCATATAGGACAGCCAAGGTTGTCTTATTGTAAAACACGCATATATAAATATCTTTGTGATTATTTTGACAGATATTTATTTGATGGCAGTGTAAATTTACTGATTATTAGATACGTGAAATAAATAATTGAATGTAGTCCCTGATCTTCTCTCACAAATAGAACATACAGAACTGTTTACCTCCTATTTTTATAGTGCCTTTTCAAGCATCCTGGGAATAATAAAAAAAATTCTGATACTGGAAATGTGATTAATATGTTTCTGGGTGCCTCTGGAAGGCATACTTTAAAATGCTCTAAGGTACAGTAACTGTAAAAGTAAATATATCATATTTAATGCAGTTTAATTGACTGCCTGCCTGACGGCACTGTGTGTTTTTATCCCTGTATTTGATGCTTTTGTGCACCTGGCTCCATATATGCATTCTGCTAGCGACTCCCAGACTGTAATCTGATTGAAGACGCCTGTTTTCCTCTGATAAAGCAGTTTTGACGTCTCTGTGCCCCTTGAACATTGAAATATTTTCCATTCTCTATCAGTTGAATCTTCGCCGACTACAAGTTAATACTCAAATGTTCAGTTTTGCACTTATTTGTGGTTTATGTGAATTTCTACGTCTAAACTTGGTGAGAATAGATATTATTTAACAGAAAATGGCAAACAAAATGACACGCATTAACCTTGTTAAAGAATTTATTTTATAGGTCAAAGTATTTGGGACTAAGTTGAATTTCAAATGAAATTTAAAAATAACTAGTGTTTTATAAGTATTTTTACGTATTGTTTTTCCATATAATTTTGCAGTGTAAAAGAAAATTTAATCAAGGCATACCAGCTCAATCATGTAGTATTTCATTGTAATTATGTTACTGAAATTGAAAACTATTGGAGGTACATCTTTATTATGTCAAAGTTATTAATCTCCAATATAATTTTAAGAATGCAATTACTTTTAAGTGCCACCTTGGGGCCTGCCGAGCAGTGACTTAATTTCAGCGCTTGGTAAATGCGCTTTTGTCTGTTAGTTATCAGCACGTCCCTAAATGCTCCGCTGCAGTTGTCTGCTGCTGAAGCCATGGAATGCTGAAGAGACACCTGCACTACAGCACGCGCGGAATTCTGCAACGGGGAGAGAGCGCGAGGGGGCGGACGCTTGACTTCCTGTTTTGCGGCTGTGTTCCTTTGCGCCCGTCGGTCCTCGTTAGTGCAATGCAACGCAAAACACTTGGTTTCTTAGTGCATCGCATGCAACATAAAAAAACATGCGATGTACCCTAACCCGGTGGCAAGTCAAGACCGTGTTTTCGATAATGACGGGAACTCAAAGTTCCCACTGGGGTTGTTTTTAAGTTTCACATGCTACTTAATCATGTTAAAGTCAATCTAGTAGATCAATGTTCTGCATAATTCCTGCATTTCTGACAGCTCGTCCGTCTCTTTCCATCATGTTACCCAGGCATAACAGCTCGAGGAACACATGACCACTGCATTCATTTCGCACTGAAGAACCCTCGGCACAGACGAATTCAGCAGTCCCGTGCTCCAGTCCCTTCCTGAGGTGTCGCCTCTCCACGCACCCGACAGCCCAAGACCCCGACGCTCACGCGCGCTCACCATGATAGACCCGGCCTCCGAGTTGCCCTTCTACTACGGCAGCATCAGCCGCGCCGAGGCAGAGGAGCAGCTGAAGCTGGCCGGCATGTCCGACGGGCTTTTCCTGCTGCGCCAGTGTCTGCGCAGCCTGGGTGGCTACGTGCTGTCCATCGTGTGGAACCTGCAGTTCTACCACTACTCCGTGGAGAAGCAGCTGAACGGCACGTACTGCATCGCGGGCGGCAAGGCGCACTGCGGCCCGGCCGAGCTCTGCGAGTACTATAGCAAGGACGCCGACGGGCTGGTCTGCAGCCTACGCAAGCCCTGCCTGCGAGGCCCTGACATGTCCATCCGCCTGGGTGTCTTCGACAGCCTGCGGGACAACATGATGCGCGAGTATGTGCGGCAGACCTGGCACCTGGAGGTGAGGCCTCCGCGGCACTGGTGCGCAGCCGCAGAGTCGCTGCCGGCCTCGATTTTCAGTATGGACCCCCTCGGTCACAGCTTCTTTGACTTGTGGAATAGCAGCCATTTTTAAGGAGTCGCGAAGTGAATATTTGTAGAAGCAGTTACAGGTCCTAACCAACATGGTGCCATAGGCAAGCATCACCATTGGCACCCCCCCACCCCCCCCACCCCCCCCGTATGAGGCTAAGTGAAGCTTAAGACGTAGGCGTCCTAGAAGCCCACCTATGTCACTGCTAGGGTTCACTGGCCCTGAGCAGTTATCAGGATTCACTGGCATCACATCCAGTGTCCTGGAGTTTCTACCATAGGGTCTATGCTCACAGTGACCATTTACCCTGCATGGCAGATGGATGGGTGGATGGAATAACAGGGCAGAAAGATACAAGACAAAAATCCATCCATCCTTCCATCCATTTTTTACCTGCTTGTGTCATTCAGGGTCGTGGGTGGTCCGGAGTCTATCCCAGAGGCTACAGACACATGGCAGATGGGGAAATAGAAGCATTCAAATATGCAAACTTATTCATTGTTGCTCTTACCCAAAACCTAGTCAGTAGAGGTTTGTTCTGTCCACCATCCATATGCCGAAATGCTTGCCTGTCCTCGGATGTGTAGCTAGATGTGGGAAGGTTGGCATCTTTAGGATCTTGAGGTTTCCCCAGCATATAAATGATGATATGAATCATTTTTTATATTCAGGGGCCCCTATGAGGTGCTGGCCCCTGACTGTCTTTACGGGTGGGCTGGGATTTGTCCTCAGGGGGAGGCCATGGAGCAGGCCATCATCAGCCAGGCCCCCCAGCTTGAGAAGCTGATCGCCACCACTGCCCACGAGAAGATGCCCTGGTTCCATAGCAAGATCTCGCGAATGGAGGGCGAGAGGCGCCTCTACTCCGGAGTGCAGCCTGACGGGAAATTCTTGTAAGCTCAATAATAATATTAATAATAATAATAATAATAATCTTTCGTTAGCCATTTGCACAAGTACGAGTTCAGGTACACTGGAATTCTTCCCTTCACCTACCCGATCTTGTTCTCCAAAGCTTGGGGGTAACAGCACAGGGTCAGCCAACGTGCGGTTGAAGGCCTCGCCCAAGGGCCCACAGCTGTGTGGCTGTTCTGCCAAAGTCGGGCCCCCGCCGGCGATTTTCCGTTCGCAGACACAGGGCCAAAAGACAGCTACTCATCACCTCGAAACTTGTGACATAACACCACACTTCCTCTTGATCTTAGGTCAAGCGCGACCTGTTTACGAAGTTGTGCAATATTACTGTCACGCCATTAGCTCAGCATGCCCATCTCTGTCCTTCCTGACTTACGTAGGCTTGGAGCCCAACGTGCACAGATGTAGCTGTTATCCAAGATGTTCAGTTGGTAATGTTAACCGCCAGGTTTTATGGCAGTGGCTCTAACCACGGGGCCGTTACCCACTATGGGTAAAAAAATTGCAGGGCTGCAATTTGCATTAGGAGTAGCGCTTTTCTAATGGTTTTCTGTGTATTGGGGGGGCAAACCTTTTCCTGGACACAGGGGCATCCTTGCATAAATATAAGTTGAGAACTACTGTTTTAGGGTACATCAGAAAGTTCCTACTGGCCAGTGGTAACCGTGTCCACAAGTCGGCTCATTCTCTGCAGAACACAAGTTGCGTGTGAAGCTCACCTACTTTTCACTTCCACCTGTCTGTTGCCGTTCAGAGTTAGAGAGAGAGAAGATTCGGGGACCTTCGCCCTTTCTATCATGTATGGCAAGACCGTCTATCATTACCAAATCCTATTGGACAAGTCGGGGAAGTATTCTATGCCAGAAGGAACCAAGTTCGATACTGTGTGGCAGGTAAATTTCTCTATCTGCATTAATCACAAACGATGACCGTGTCTGTGAGCCCACCACTGACTGCACTGCCCATCTTCTAGTTGGTGGAGTATCTCAAGCTGAAGTTGGATGGTGTGGTGACGATTCTGCGTGAACCCTGCATCAACCCCAACTGCACTGGTACCTCTGCACTCGCTCGTTTGACCCATCTTTCACTTGCCAGGCCGCCAGATCTGTTAAAACCTCAGCCCTACAAACCTTTAACTGATAGACACAAAGTTCCGCTGTCGGTTAAATGGCATGAGAACCGGCCATAATTTCTAGAACGCCAAAGCTAAAACAAATATTAGCTTGTGCTCAACTGACACCTTCCGGTTTCTTCAAATAGCTTCGGACATTCCTGTTGTACCCACGTCGGTAAGTACGGCCACTGTGCACATTCACTTTCCATTGGCATTGTGATACGCAACAAATAAAACAAATAATCCAACGTTAAACCTTCCTCTCTCACTACAGAGACGGCCTCATCAAAATGGATACACGCCAGCACCTGGAAGTCAGTTCTTTATCTTGTCCCCAAATAATGTGCACCTCCTGCATCTATTTTCTGGTTTTCACTGAAAGCTGCTGGGCACAGTTACTCAGACATTACTCCGACATTACTCAGACATTACACATTTCTGGCCATCTGTCTTATTAGCTATTCTTGTATAATTGGTAACCAACTGAAATAAATCTGAGTAGAAATATCAACAATATTAATATGCCATTTACTAGAAATTGTTGAGTAGAAATATCAACAATATTAAATGCCATTTACTAGAGGACAGCTCACTCCTCAGACTGACTTGGTGTGTTTGGCATCACTTGGTAATGCAGAAGAGGTAGCTTTGTGTTACATCGGCTTACATGTACCACATTTCTAAGAAACGGGCTTGAAAAAACAAAAATCCAAAAAGATGGTGTAGTACTCCCCTTTTTTAAATTAATTTAT
Source organism: Petrocephalus zakoni (assembly GCA_026774425.1). Taxonomy (NCBI): domain Eukaryota; kingdom Metazoa; phylum Chordata; class Actinopteri; order Osteoglossiformes; family Mormyridae; genus Petrocephalus; species Petrocephalus zakoni. Next base: position 3,760,822 of record JAODKN010000035.1, on the reverse strand, counting down.
CTCTAGTTAAATGCATCCTCTTATGATGAAGTCTCAAAAAAATGCCCCTGCATATTTGCATTAAAAATAAATCCCCTATAAACCCTCCTTAACCAACCGACGGAAGAACGCGTAACAGTAACAGCCACCAGTGGTGGCCGGCAGGTGCAAAGGCAGCACATGCAGGAGACTCACGGGTGGCCGCGATTTCCTTTGGCTTTTAAGTTTCCGGGCCTGTCGCCGACCGGCGTCAGATGCCGATGGACACCAGCGTGTACGAGAGCCCCTACAGTGACCCCGAGGCCCTGAAGGAGAAGAAGCTCTATCTCAAGAGGGATCAACTGATGATCGACGAGGTGGAGCTGGGATCTGGCAACTTCGGCTGCGTCAGGAAAGGAGTGTATAAGATGAAAAAGTGAGGAGGGGGTGGAGATGAGCTTTGGGGGAGGCAATGTTTGATTAACGTGTAGGTCATGGCACTAGTCAGAATGTGGATCAAGCAAGCAAGTCTGACCACATAACCCTAGAAGATGATGTTACGTGTTTTGTGCTTACATATACAACTGTAGTCTTTAAGGGTATTAGATTTAGAACATTTGTTAGTGAGTGCCTGATTTATACCTGCAATTCCTAGAGAGGTGACTTCAGTACTGATTTCAGAAAAGAAATTAACACTGAGCTAACTAACACTAACACTCCAGTGTCGGCACGCCATTGCACTGTATTTGCTACAGTTTCGTTCTCACTTGACCTGACAGACCGGTGTTGATCGCTCCTCCTCACTTAGCGTGCCAAACCACAAACGTGTCCTCCTCTATGTGTCCTTCCAGAAAGCAAATTGACGTGGCCATCAAGGTGCTGAAGAACGAGAACGACAAGGCAGTGAAGGGCGAGATGATGAAGGAGGCGGAGATCATGCACCACCTGGACAACCCTTACATCGTCCGCATGATCGGGGTCTGCGAGGCCGAGAGCCTCATGCTGGTGATGGAAATGGCCCCCGCTGGGCCTCTCAACAAGTTCCTGTCCACAAAAAAGTGGGTTCCGTCTGCTAATCGTGCAGCTGAATCGTGCTTGAACCATGTGAGGGTAAATCTCCATGGTCATTTACCACTTAAAGCTGAAATCATTTTTATTTGAAAGAAAATCGATTTTTAATATAGTAGTTTAGGTTTAGGTTCGCGACATCGGTTTCTGTAATTTTGTTGGTCACCTTTGTACTGGTATTCTGTTCGCCCAGTTGCACACGGCCCGATTTTGTCTAGAGACTGACACTTGTGAGTCTGGCATAGCACTATCGGGAATGAGCAAGCTTCGGATTCTTTAAAGTAAAAGGACACCTACACTTGAGTGTGGCCATCTGCTTTGGTTCATTGTGCAATCCTGGTACAGCACGGAAGCAGTATTTGCTTTTTAAAAATGTTCACATTTTTTTCTTAGCCCAGTTTGAAAATGCTGGCATCAACGCCTTTAATGCTGCAGAGAGACTAACATGCAGGAGAGGTGTCTGCCATGCCCCGGTCACATGCACACACTCAGATGTGACGTGAGAGGGCTTTTCAGCTCCCTAGGACTAGCCGTAACCAGCTCACACCGACAATTAGCATAACGTTTTCTATGTTAAACATCTACGTATCAAGAAATGCACTAATTTTGTAACCGGACCACACGTGGCAAATACTTGTACCAACACAAGCCTAGTCTGTACTTTAGATACGGACCTGAAAAGCTCTTTGGCAAAAACTGTTACACGTATCGAATTGGAAGGTCCCACCAGCGGTGCTTACCTATGATTACATTGATTTATGTAGTAAATGTTTTTAGATTAGAAGGCAGAATAAGGGCCTTACTTAAGGGCCAGTGCGGCATTTTAGCCCGCTGACCCACACACCGCTATACAAAGGTGACATAGGCGTCTGCCTATGATGCCAACAACCTCCAACCAGCTGAGCTTCCCAGCTGTTTGGCAATGATGTTGGGGTGAAGGTTACTTTTGGGTGAAACCCTCAGTTTTGACTTGCAGCGGGTGGTATCTGGGCAATTGGGCTCCACAAGTGGCAAGGTAGAGGTGCCCTGCAGGCAGAGAGCTGTACAGATGCTACCATACAGAAATACCAGCCGATGGCAT
>JAODKN010000035.1:3736881-3748234 GCA_026774425.1 Petrocephalus zakoni | reverse complement strand
AGAAGAGATTGTGCACATTATATACATAAGTGCTGACGGTGTTTGCTCCAGCCAATTGGCTAGCGTCAAATCTCATTTCTGCCACTAGATGGCGCAAAGAACCACGCGGCCATGGACGGACCTCCCCCTGGAAAATAAAGTTTGCTTCATGATTAATGTAATTGTGATTAGAAGCATTTTAAATTTCGAAGTGAAGTGGCTTACGACATACGAGCGAAACGGGCCACCTAGAGTCCAACCTTGTAAAACATGGGCAGGACAGACTGTGTCCTACGGTGAGGTTAATCATTAAGTGATACTAGTTATGCAACAAATCACAACGATATTGTATGATACTGTAGTCTGTGGAACGCACTATTTATTCGGTCCGCCTTTTCAATTTTTTAAATAAAACTGTTTGGCAATGCAAATTAAACTGCGTAGTTCGTTTTTAATATTTCATATTCTGTTTCTTACTGCCACTGCACTTACTTCCATTAGATAGAATAATCACCCTGGGTTTCCTAAGGTTTGTGAAGGCCGTCCCAATAAACATGATTTATTTTTTATGGATTTCATCTTTTTCAACCCATAAACACAAGTGCAACAGACACAACCATATATAAACAGTTATTCTAAGCAAGGCAATAAGCCTCAATAAACCTGCATAAAGATACAGAAATTCTAACTCATCCTATCACCCCTCCTTCCTGAGTTAGACTCATCGCGACCCACAACTGGATAAGTGCTTAGGAAACTGGGACCGAAGGAAAGCCACCCTAGTGTACTGTACTACCCAGTTCATATACAATGGCATTGTTTACATCGTGACCCGCGGCGTGATGATCGCGCCGGGGGCAGATGAATGGATTAGAAGTGTTTATTTACTTTTTGATTGTTTTGTAATTAAGTAGTAATTCGTTTTTGAATGAGGCTTATAGTTTGTGTTTCATTTCGCGGTCATTTAATCACCCTTTACAATTAAGCTTTTCGGCGCTGCGGTGCTTCGGTGCTTCAGCGCGTCCGCACACAGCCCCCAGCCCCCATGCGGCCCTCCGTGCGCTACGTGAGCGCGCTCCCGCTGCCGGCGCCTCCCCCGCGCTTTATCGCCGCTGGAATAAGCGCGAGTGTTCGAGAAGCGGGGCGGGCCGGGGCGGGGCTGGGGGCGGGGCTTAGCCCAACCGGTCTAAAGCGGACCTCGCACGCGCTCCTGTGGGTCACGTGCGAGGCGTGACGTCGTCTCGGGCTCGTATTGCCTGACTAGGGTCGTCAAACTTTAATAAAACAGGGACCGTGAAATGAAAATAAACCAGAATCCCAATGAACTGTGGCTCTGGCATATCATACTAATATGCTTTACAGTGTTGCTTGAAAATGTATACTGTAATTACGAACCGCTTTATTAACGAGTATGTTAATCAGTCTAGATTTGCACGACCTGCAATAAACCAGTTTAGCCAGTGTAATAATTGTTATATTACTTATTAAAGATGATAGACCTTAGTGTGCTTAAAATGGCTTAACTATGTAACCTGAATCTAAATTATCTTTTTTAAAAAATCGAAATCAAAGACAGGGCTTACCCTTTGACCGGTGGATCTGGATGGTGCTGAGCTGGTTTTAAATTTCCGTGTAAGCTTCTGTCCCTGAAGGGGAAAAACGTGAAACCCTGAGAGGAATATAGTCAAACTTGCAGAATGTTCTTTTGTCATTGTTATATCCATTAAGATCGCGAAAGCCAGTAATGCCAACTTTTAGCAGCAATTATTATGCAATAACGAGGTCCTTTGTTAACATCATGCAAATCTAGATCTTGTAGTCAGGACTGGCCGAGAATTGCTTAATCAGAACAATAGGTTATTAAGGATAAAAACCTTCCTGTGAACAGGAAATTATTTAATACTCTACTCCTATGCATATCTAATACTGAAACATTTTCATGAAGCAAGCAAGATGCAGTTATATGAAATGATGTATAGTGTGTGCAGTAAAGCCCTGCACTTTGCGGGTGTTTTGACCATCTTTATATAAGATGTAGTGTTTCCTTTTTGGCAATTGCATGTCAATTCTAATCATGGGAACATGATTGAAATACATCTCTGATTCATCAGATTGGGTATCAGTCATGCGTGAGTGCTATGTACACAGCACATAAGCATGAAGACTAATCATAATACTTTATTGTCTTTTAGCCTACCCCATAATGACACACAGACATGTGAGAGCGAGCTTGGCAGTGAAGGGCAGCCACCTGCAGCTGTGGAGCTGGGGGTTAAGGGCCTCGCTCAGGGGCATGACTGTTCTGCTGAGGCCGGGCTCAGACCAAAAGGCTTCTGATCACAGCCACTGAGCCACACTCTCCCCCAATGTATGGGGTAGGAATAGGTGTCTAGAAGGTTCTGCGTTTGAATGCCGTGACTGGCAAAGTAATTACATCATCAGCATTGGATGTTGGCTGACCCCAATGACTCACTCCATATGCTTCCTTGTGTGTCGTATTGGTCAAAAGGGTCGAATGTTGAATAAATAAATGTACATGCATTGTCATAGATCCAACAGTCTACGTTGCTTGTTAGTTTGACTTTTAATTTAGAAATAAACTTGACCTGACTAATTAAACAAGCTATCAACATTCAGGATTAAAGGTATAAAATGACAGCACAGAAATATATAGAAAATGACATTGGGTGTCATGTGTCTTCTCGGCTTTTTAAAGTAAGCAATGCAATATGAATAAAGGCAGCCTTTCTTTTTTTGGCCCGAGTCAATTAATAATTAGATCGTCTACTTTTACTTTGATCACGTGACAGAACGCTGCTCTAGGCTTTCATGTTAAAATCATCAGTCAAAGCAATCGAATACACAATTCTGGCTCCCTGCATCTCTTTGTAGTTTGGACAAACAATTGTTTTTAGTAGTGTATTCCACAATAGTTTTAGTTGTAGTTCACAGAAACAATAGTGTGTATGAAGTGGGAAAATCCTTCGCTATACTGTCATTAACACCACACTTCCAGCCACGGCTGGTTTCAGAGGAAATGTTCTCATCTCAGGAATGTACAAAGAGCGAGCGCTGAGAGCAGAAGGGTCACTCGCCAACGTGCCTCCTGCCATTCATTCCAAAATGTGAGCACAGTGTCACACGCACCGAATTAGCCTCCACACCGCGGATGCGTCTTTGGGCGCCGCTGTCACTTTATATTCTTGAATTCTTGCACTTTCCAGTGCAACAGGCGATCCTGCGGGAGAGGCCACGCCCCCTCGGCGCTGGGCACGCCACGCCCTCCGATGACGCCGCTCCGTCGTGTAACGGCCGGTGCGAGCGGTGCGGGCGGGGGAGGAGGGGGCGTGGCGGTGGGCGGGGCGGGCTGGGTGGCGGAGCTTATATAAGCGGGCCGCGGTGTTTTGTTTTTGGCAGCCACCTCACCCCCATAGCGCTTGCTACGCGGCGGCCCTGCTTCGTCCGGAGCGGAGGGTTACTCCATCGGCGCCGAGGCTGGAGTCGCTGAGATAACGACGGGGTACTTTCTTACAAATACGCGTTTCCATTTACGTGACAGTATTGCTCGTACAGTATTAGTTGCCGCGGGTATTAGGCGGCCTCCCTCGTTGAGCGTTAGCTAGCTCGGGGTTAGTCTGCTGCCTTATGGCCGCCTATCCGCTAACTATAACTATAACCTAATATAAACCAGCTATCAGCCTGATATAAGCGCCCAAGTGGCGTTTCTGACACAGAAGCGATTATTCGGCTACTCTCCAGCCCCCCGGTGACGGCGCCGCGCCGCGGCGTTTGCTGCCCTGCGCTTTATTCTTCCCGCAGGGTTATTTTATGGCTCGCGAGTGTCGCGCTTTATTTCTGTGTTTATTTCGGGAAATAGCGCCCGGACGAGCCGAAACGTTAGCCGGCCAGCGGGCGCCCGCTTCGGGGGCCGGAGACATGTCGCTGGAGGCCGGACTCGCTCTGCACCCCCCCGGGCTTAATCAGTGGCGCTTTCTTGGAGCTAATTGTGGCTTTTCTCACCCCCCCCCCAGACACCCCCTTAGACGGACAGTCCATCGCCCAGACGTCTTCGGGAGCGCTTCTCCTTCTCCCGAGGGGGGGTTTCTTCCAGAGTTTTCTGACCGCTTCCCCCCCGAGCGCTCCGCTGTCAGCCATTCAAAGGAACCCGGAAAGAGGCGAAAATGGTCCAGAATAAAATCACCGAAGTAACCGGATTCCACAGATCCTTCAAGGTCAGGGGGGCTCCCGCGCACTCTCGCGTGCATCCCCGGTGCGCTTGCACGCACTTGTGAGCGCTGCGCGCGGCGCTTTGTGCACACTGCCCGTGCCAGTGTGCGGCACCGTTATCCCCTCGCAGGCTTGCGCTGGTATTCTCCTTATGCATGCACTGTCTTTGCTAAGGCGGTTAAAGTAGAAAAAAAAAAAAAAAAAACAATAAGATCAATATCTGTAGCATTCGGGAAATGGACGTGGGTATTTCATAGGACGCTTATGGGTCCCGGGATTCCTTACACGGTCGGCTGTCCGCTTCTAACCGCGGTACGTGCACGGTCTCCCGTATCCCAAAGACGTGCTCCCGTCGTCCTAAAACTTGCCACCGTCGGCGTGTATTATTAGATTTAAAAGGACCTTAATCCACTCAAGGGATATGCTTAACGAGGTGTAGCGTCTCTGCGTGCATTGCATGCGCGCCCCAGTTTTCATAACAAAAAGCTGTAGCGCTCTCGAGTTGATGAGGCTTTGTTGTCACTAGATGCATTTTTTTTTTTACCCGTAGGTCCGATGAACGGTATCACCAAGCTGCATGAAGCCGATAAAACGCGCGATTCTTTAGAGCTAGTTGTGATTACGAATTAATTTCTGTATTTTCTTTCCTGCCTAGGGTCAGAACCCATTTGATTCTGAATTCAGTAAAGCTAATGCCCGCTTCCTTGGCTCAGCCTTCAATTTTGATTCCCCTGAAAGACCCGGTGAGTTGGTGATCTTAGCTTTGACCGATCAATTTTAAATTTTTGACAATGGATACGTCAGTTTCTTGCGTATTGCACTTCTGCACAAGCAGCAGCTTTGGTTTCATGGCTGTCCCTGTGCAGATATGCCCGTCAGCCAGCCCATTGACATCCCTGACGCTAAGAGGAGAAATAAGAAGAAGAAGAGAGGGAGGGCGACCGACAGCTTCACTGGGCGCTTTGAAGGCGAGTCTGCCATTGGCTGGACTTAGTATGACCTTTGCATGGCTCCTGTGCCTCCTCTGTCTTTTAGTCAATGCACACACATGTCATCTCATAGCTTTTTAGCAGAGTGATTCAGTGCTGTTTTGTTTGCGGTCTGTGAGACCGTGCAGCGCTGGTCAGTGGATCTAAAGAGTTCTTTAAAATCCTTTCTTAGATATGTACAAGCTGCAGGATGAAGTGCTGGGGGAGGGTGCTTATGCCAGGGTCCAGACCTGCATCAACCTCATCACCAACAAGGAATATGCTGTTAAGGTAGGGCCTGCTTTGAGCAACTTGGTTTTGAATCTGATGACTGAGTGTGGTGTTTGTGTACTGATGCATTTTTGTAGTTTTCTTCTGTTAGATGGTGTCAGTTTTATAATTTTGTGATGGGCTACAACCTGTAGTGTCTGGACACCATCTATTTACATTTGTGTGCTGCTCTGTTTGACTTAATGTTTCACTATTAACAATTTTGCAAAATCAGGCCATGATTTGTGAAAAAGTGAAATGCATATGTTGGCAGAAAATTTGGTAGTGTAGCTGCTAGACAATGCACATGTATAGAGATGTGGCTAATATGCGTGCATTGTTGCACAGTCGTTACGCCCTAAGCTTTGTGGTACAAAACCTCAATTTAACCATGAACATTTTGTACAGTTATCTATGCCGGATGTCGTCCGCCAACGGTTTTGCAGCTAGACTTGTGCCTGTGGTGCTAGTTCAGCACAAAGTTCCTTTGTTATTGTTGTTGTCTAGCCTTTCAGCCAGCCAATGAGTGGTAAGGGATGGCAAGCTCCACCTATGGCTGCTTGAATGGTGGCTCTCTATTGGTGGGAATCTGTTCTGGCAGATGTTCTAGAACATAAGGCAGTACTGAAAGGGGTGGAGGAGGGGAGAGGTTATAACCAGAGAAACTTTCTGCTGTGCGTGTGTGTTAGATGGGGGCGGGGGGCTTGAATGAATATCTTCAACAGGTTTTCTTTTTCCTCAGAACTTTTGATTATGCGTGGTTTTAAAGAAAAATTAGGAAGTTTTTGTTTTTCAATTTTAGGGAATTAGTTTTGGTTGATGGAATTGACTTTGTATTTGGTCTTAGTTTGGCCTTGTGTATTGTTGTTCAGAATAACTGAAATTCATCTAACCTTTTGCCAGAGTAACTTTTTGCTGCTGTTGCGGTTTTCACGACTAAGTCTTGGAAGAGTGGCACTCGACATTTGGAGATTTTAGCTAAGATTAGCCCATATGTGACCCCCCCCACCCTCGTTCCCTTGGGATATGCTTGCACTGGTGTTACTGTTGGAACAAAGTCAAAAGCTGGATGAAAACTTATTGGCTGGCCAGTGTCAGGCTCACTGCGGTTTGTCTCACGTGTGTTTACCCTCCTGAGAGCTTTCTGTGTATGGAACTTAGGACTTGGGATCACAATAGTCTGTAGCGTTTACACTTGCATTAAAGAGGGCCAGGCATTCTTCTTAAATGTTGCTTTTGTCTTGCATCCTGAGAATTTCTTTGGTACGAAAAGGGAACAGGTCAGTAAAAGGGACTTTCACACCTGTGTAAAATGAAGATGGCAGGTGTTTACTTCAGACTGAGAACATTTGGCATTGTTTTATGTGAACTGTTTGGGTTTTCCAGGGCTGTGTAACAAAGGCTTAAGTGTGTCTGCTGTCCATGTGCCACCATCTTGAGTTCCGATCATGAGACCCAGCTTATCTTCTCAGATCATTGAGAAGAGACCAGGACATAGCCGCAGCCGTGTCTTCAGGGAGGTGGAGATGCTCTACCAGTGCCAGGGCCACAGGTATTGGCTGTAGTGTTGATGTACATGCTTTCATCAGAGAAGTTGTAGTATGGCAAAGCAGTAAACATCTGTGCAGTGTTTCCCCCTTATTAAAACGCATCCTGTCATCTTGATTGTCATATTTTCTAACAATGCAGACTGTTATTCAGAAAGACTGGCACATGCTTGGGGTGTATTATCTGTCTCAATTATCACTTTGGACAAAGGTGTCTGTTAAATAAATGTGGAAAAAATACTGTGATATGCTGAGCTGAAACATGCCATTGCTGCTTTTCAGAGCCTTGTACTGATCAGTTTCTGCATTTTTATTTTTTTTTAATTCTGTAGAAACATTTTGGAGCTAGTGGAATTCTTTGAGGAAGAGGATAAATTTTACCTTGTGTTTGAAAAACTTAGGGGAGGTAAGAGCAATCGCTTCTGGCGGAACAGATGCTTAAAGCCTGCCTGAAACATTGCGGGCTACCATTGGCTAAAAGTCAACTGAGATTGGGGGCAGACGATTCATGGTACTTTGGAGCATTTTGTGACAGTGTTGCAGTTCTGCTTCATGCAGATGTTTTAATAAATATGGTGTATTGCTGTCCTTGCAGGCTCCATATTGAATCACATCCAAAAAAGACGGCACTTCGATGAGCAGGAAGCCAGCCTTGTGGTGCAGAACATCGCCAGTGCCCTTGACTTCCTGCATAACAAAGGTGAGTACAGCCCTCCCCCCCCAAAGATGCAGTGAGATGGACTTGTATGGGCGACTCCAAAGCTGTTTACCTTCTTCCTCAGCTCTTCCTTGCCTGTACTGCAGTACAGTCACTTGCTGTGTTGATCATCCTTTTTTGTTTCTGAAGGAATGGCGCATAGAGACTTGAAGCCAGAAAATATCCTGTGTGAGCATGAGGACACGGTGAGTTGATTTCACAATGTTTAAGATGACATGGTTTCAGTGTAATTACTATCCACATGGATTCTTCTGGAAAGTATAGCATTTACAGTCTTCCTCCCCTTGTTAGATCACACTCGTGAAGATTTGTGATTTTGACCTGGGCAGTGGCATTAAGTTGAACAGTGACAGCTCCCCTATCTCAACACCAGAACTCCTTACTCCGGTAAGAATTTTTCAGAATTAAATCCATATCTTTTTTTCTTGTTGAAATTTCAGAAATGTTGTATAAGGTCACAACAATGATACAAAGCTGCGTACACTGGGGTTTTGTAGATTTTCTCTGGCTGATAAGATGAGGAATATTTTATGATTTATGCTTATTCATTTATGGGCTGCGGTATTTCGGTTATTATGCTGATTTCCTGGAAGCAAACTGGCTCTTGCTGTGTCTTTTATCTTGTTCCTCTGTACTTGTTTAATCAACCGAGCTGTTATAAGGTCGAGTTCCCTCTGGGGAGTAAAAAGCTAAACTGCTCAGGACTAATTGTCACCTAAGAAGGATGGTAGTGACTGTTGCTTTGGTGACCCATGCCTGTATTTTGTCAGGTATGCCAAGAGTATGTCTCTCTAGAATGTGCAGCAGCTGTAATTTCTCATTCAGTGGGTCCGTTAATGGCACCGGGCTATGCGTTTCTGTTGTGCTGGGAAGTCACCTGAAAAACCAGATGTTCAGGATGAGGAGGTGAAAAATTAGTCTGGTTGTACTTTCACAACTGCTTTTTTTTCTGTTCAGAGATTGTTTTGGGTGGAAAGTGCTGCAGGCTCTTTTCCTTCGTGTTATTAAAGAAAAGAATTTAAACACGGTTTATGGCTGTGTTTCGAAGAGGCTTGTCTTTCCTTATTTCCCCATATTGTACTCGTCAGGAGAGGCTGCTCAGCTGAATGTAAGATGTCTCCACCCACTTTCCCTAACCCATTTTGTGCAACTCTGCATTTTCATTTGTTTACATGTCTAAGGCTGGTGTTCAGACATGCGGTTTAAATGTCTGGGCAGCCCATCCTACCTAGCAACTGGTCTGTGATTGGCTGCTTTCGCTGGGGGAGGGGAGGGGAGCTCGAGAGGGATCATGCCCTGCCTGGTGTCTGTCTACAACTCATTCGGGTGCCATTCTTATCTGGGTTTAGCTTTACCCAGCTAGGCTTGAAGGCCTTTCTGCAGCTTCTTTGGCTTTACTGGATAAAGGATATCAGACTTGAGTATTATTGAGTAAACTTAAATTCTCCATCAAGGGGAAAGTGTGCTCTTTGTGAATGAACTAATGGATTTTTTTTTTGGGAGTGCTGTCTGTATATAGTTTGTATACTTCTCACATACAGGGCTTTTGTTCTGTGTGTGTGTGTGGTTGCTGTCTGTGAAATTTGGGCGAGCCATACGGGCTGTGAGATTTGGCACTGCACCTCTGACATAGCTGGGGGAAGTGGCTTTGTGCCCGTTAGCACGGAGGCGTGAGGCTGGGACAGGCAGTGGCATGGGCGGAGCGGCCGCAATGAGGTCAGCCATCCGTTCGACCTCGGGGAATTCACTGCGGCTCGCAGCGACAGGATGCGAGTCAAACGTCTAATAGGTGGAGTTTAAATTCACGTCACACACTGTTCTGAGCGGTTGCTGGCCGCCGTTAAATAAGTGTGTGGTAGTGGCAGGGCACAAGTGACTGCAAAAATGATGGAAGTATCTAGAAATAATGCTCTAATGTGGAAGTTTACTTCCTGTACGGCAGAGATCAGGTGGCTGGCATTGACTCTTTATTGCAAACGCATTAGTGCGGCGTGGTGAAGCTGTATGGGAGCATAGGTGTCCTAAGCTTTCCTGATGGTGCTTCTTCGACCTGCTCGGAGCCGCCAGGCTTCTAGGCTGTACTTCAACCCCCCCCCACTCTCCCCCACCATGATGGTGTGAGTTGAAGTCAGATGCAGAGCAGCTTTTTTGGAGGGGGTCGGTGGGGGCTGGGAATGAGCAGCAGTGAAGACGTGTGGGGGATGGGCCCGCAGCCACAGAGCTGGCTTTGTCTGCCAGCTGGACATTCCTGCACCGCGAAGATGCCATTACATGGTTGTGTGGAGGGGGGTGGAATAAGGAGACAGCTGGGCTTGGGCGAATAGCGGGGGCTGTCTGAAGGACACATGCACACCTACAGTAATGAGAATCCAGTCATGCCTCCCCCGTCCTTTAAAATATGATTGCCTGCTTTGTTTATGTAACCCCCCCCCCCCACTGCTGATGCATGGGTGTCTGCTGCTTTTTCTCTGGTATTCTTGTGATCCTGAGTGTACTTTCACTGTCCCCTATCTCACTTTTTAAGAATGTACTTAGGATCTTTTGGTCTCTGCATTCTAATGTGCCTACCTTATCCATTTGATGGGTTTCTGTTTGTCGATTTTTTTCTTTTGATTTATGGCGAAAAGTTTGCATTTTGCTATGAAAAGGGTTTCAGAAAGCACTCCTGGTGTTGAATTGGAATTTGGGATCATGCACACCATGAATGCTGCAGTCAGGGACCAGCAGATGGTCCACATTTTTGCTGGAGCTGGGCAGGAGCAAAAATGTGGACAGTCTGTGAGGGCGTCCCCAAGGAACGGGTTGACAAACTCTGGTCTAAGAAGAGGTCCCTGCAGACCTTAGTACTGCAGTCAGCCACACTTCAGTGGAACACAGCAGTTGTCTACGCTGCAGTAAGTGTAGCAGACATCTTGCACTGCGTGATTGTGGGAATGTAGCCTCTTGCGTTCTGGCTTTCCTTGCCAGAAACCCACCTCGCGTCTCTTGTGCTGAATTTAGCTTACACTTGCATAACAGGTTTTTTTTTTTTCTCCCCCTCAGGCAGGCAAAACATTTTTTCCTTGACTTCAGCTCCTCAGTAATCCTCAGAAGTTAACAACATGGATTTTTGAACTGGATCGAGCTAGTGAGCTTAGTTATGGAGATGGTGAGGGGAAGTGTTTGCACTGGAATTGGGGGACAAAGCAGGGATAGGGTAGGGGGTGGAGTGCAGGTCTTGGACGAAGTGCCTGGTGTCTTGTTTCAAAGATCCGTTTCTGTGTGACTTTGCAATCCCTGTCCACCCCGAAACTGGTACTCATTTGTCCCCTGTTGGGCTGAGGTGGAATTGCAGTGGTTTTCAGCACAGATTCAACATTAATTCAGTTTTCAGACTGATAGTGGGCATTTTTGTCGACAAACGCAGGTTATTTTTTGTCTTTTTTTTTTAAATTTTTTTTTATTAAGTCTTTAAGGTAAAACTGAAGGTTTTTGAACAGTGGACCTAATTGCATTCTACCTGCTTAATTGTTGATATCATGCATGCCATGCCATGTGTGGGGATGAGTCTAAAAGGCTATAACTAAACGATACGGGAATTGATTACATTGAGGGAATGATTCTATAAGGCTATAACTAATCAATACGGGAACTGACTAAATTGA
>JAODKN010000035.1:3689809-3709198 GCA_026774425.1 Petrocephalus zakoni | reverse complement strand
CCTCGCCGCCTGCCCCCCCCCCGCCGCCCCCCCCCCGGCCGTCCCCCGCCCGTTCGCTGGTACTTGGCGGGTGATCTGGGTGCCTCAGTAGCCATCTGAAGGGAAATAACGCCCCAGGATTCTGGGGTACAACTGATACTCGTGGGAAACATAATCTAGCCCTCTGCGTGCTTTGCTTTTCAGCCTTAAGTACCACAGAACTGGGCAGAGGTTCGATTTACATCTCTAAACCTCTCGACCTCAAGCTAATTCCATTTTGCTGAAGATGATCTGGTGTGTGTGCCTGATCAAATTTTTGCTCACCCACTTTTTAAGAAGTGAATAAAAGTGGCGCCTCCCCTTACTTGCTAGATTCTTTATTGGCCAACTTGAAATTTGTGGGTATCAGTCAACAACAACAACAACAACATGTTGTTTACTTTGATGTATGCTAATACTGTACATCCCAGGCGAGGACGCCAAGGATGAAAAATTAAAACATGAGGTCTACTTTTATGTTTTGCTATAGTTGTTTTACTAGTAACCTTAAAATATTTAACAGGAAGAAAAGTTCTTACTTAGGAAGTCTGAAGCTGGCGGATCTCACTGAGACCGGACTCAATAGGCTCCGTCCAGTTTGCATTTCATGGGCTGACAGTCTATGGGCAAAATACGGTGCCTGTTAGCAAAACAAACCACCACGCAACCCCCAGAGTAAAGATTTAGACAGGGGTGGGGGGAAAGTATCAGAGCAAGGGACAATCAAAGACTGTTATTTTAATCTGCTGGGCCCCCGAGATTAACGGTCCACATTGTTTTAATTGTTTTAATAGGAAGGAGAGGAACGCCCGTTTATTGAGGGGGAATCTTGCCGTAAACCTTCCAAGTTCAATAGTTTCAAAAACTTGAGCCCTCGGACCCCCAAGCCCCCATCCTCAGACTTTTTTTTTAACCTCATCCCACCTAATCCAGGCTAATGCCTTTCTTTCTATTGGCTAATGGTTGAGGGAAACTGGAGTTAATGCTTCTTAAATAGTCGAGGGTGAGAATGGGCCACGAAGAACCTTAATCCTAACCCGACAAACGCGGTGAGGAGAGAAGCTGCGGAGGCCGGAGACCGATCCGCAGCGCCGATTCAGCCGGACTGTCCGACCTGCAGTTATAACTGTTATTTCGCCTAATCGCCATAACGTGCGTAAGTATTATATATATATATTCATACCAAACTAAATATAAAACAAAAAAATAACATCCTTCAGTACTCATACTTAAATATTGGTCGATATAAAATTGATTATTCTGTTATAGCTAATGTATATATATATACTATGTTATTGTTATTATTTTTATTATATTTATTAATAATAATAATAATAATAAACATAAACTGCAGGCAGTTTTATGCCATGTACAGTACTTGGATATCCAGCCTTTTCAGATATGTTAAATATTTATGTACATGATCCTTATTTGTCTTAGATTCAACTAAGTAGTTTTACAAATGACCCCGTATGGTTATTCCACTTTAAATTAAGTAACATAAAAAGTCACAAAAAATGCGGGTCATTTTGTGCAGCTTAATAAAGGCGTCTGCACTGTCGTGCACCCACAGCCGTCATTTCACGACGATATAACGATTGTTTTCCCAAAGATCCCGCATTGCGAAGCTGCCGACATGAATTCCTTGTATTTCTGCGGAAGAGCGGGAGCCGGCGGCACCTATTCGCCGCACGGCGTCAATTCCCTGGCTGTCATTTACGGTCTGCACCACCAGATGGCAGCACAGCACCGGATTGCGTCCACGGGCGGCCCTTCGGTTCACACCATTTCAGTTGCCGAGAGATTAGCAGGTAAAACTCCCTCGCCGGCCGAGTCAAAATGCAACAAACCGAAACAAAACGTTTGTGACAGGACTTAAATAATATTTAAAATGCCAGTGGCGTGACGTGTCATACTTAATATAGGTTGCCACAGCAGCTGATAAAACAATTTCCAGTTGTATAGCATCTCTCAATTATAATGATGAATAATGCATCGAAATTAATTCACTGAATTGAAATTAAAACTAAAAGCCAGGCATGCATTTGAGCCAGCTCATGTTGCTAATGGACTTTATTATTGTGTGGGTTTATGGACCTCTTAGAGTTGATCCTGGAGGCGCGTTACGGGAATCAGCAGAAACAGCGTCGCAGTCGAACGGCCTTCACTGTGTCACAGCTGCAGGCTCTGGAGAAGGCCTTCCAGCAGACGCAGTATCCAGATGTGGGCATGAGGGAGAGGCTGGCCGTCTGCATAAACCTACCCGAGGCTCGCATCCAGGTTAGCACGGGCGACTTTCCCGAAGACCGGGGGGGGCGTGTCCTCACTGACTCTCCAAAGTGCAAACGTATCTAACTTAATGACTACACAGTCACCTTTGTCCCTCTGCCATCCCTGCCTACGGGAGTCTAGGCCATTAGGTTGTGGATCATATCCAAAACTTCTAAAATCTCTTCTCTTGTGCCTCAAGGTGTGGTTCAAGAACCGACGGGCTAAGTTCCGCAAAGGCCAGCGGTTCGGTTCGGCTCAGAGGGAGACAGGCGTAGACGAGCCCCATCTCATGCAGGAGGGAGGCGAAGAGGACAAGCCAGGAGACATGGACTCTAAGCTGTTGAGCAAAGCTTCTCCACTCAGGGGCATTGGTGATGGGTCTGTTGGGCCTGTTTCTGTAGATCCTGGGGCGACCCATCCTTATGTAGGACATGTCACCCCCACGGTGTCTCCCTTTGGTGGCTGGGACTCTCACCCCAACATGCAGAATCATCAGTCTTTGGGAGTATTTTCAGCTGGCCTGCATTTCACTCCTGGATTCTGGCCTCTGTTCCAGCCACAAAAGAGCCCGGTGTTAGGTCTTGCTCCTGTAGGTACCGGCAGCAGTTTCATGCTTCATGCTGTGACTCCTGGCTCAGTTGTAGCACATTCACAGCTGGACCTTTAGCACTGCCCTGACCGACGCATCCTAGCCGGCCCTGGGACGTGGTTAGCGTGTGCGGATGAACCCAAGAAGGAGAAGAACAAAGCAACAGTCAAAATGATGGAATCCTGACGTAGCTTTCAAACAGCAAAAGGAATGGCTAAGCAAATCCAGAATTGCTAATTACATCCCATCCCGAATTTGGAAAATGAGGCTGGGAGGTGTTTGTGCTGCTGGATCTTTGGCACTTCCCCATGTACTGTTTACTTAACAATCGTTCTTGTATTAATAACACAGTTCTGAATGAGAGCTCTCTTTGTGCTTGGTCTGTTTTCAGGCTATAATAACTGCTCTGGCTAGGTGCTGCCCTGTCATGCTGTCAGTCTATAATGGAAACCAGAGGTTGCTGAATACTTAAGTGGGACTGATTTAGAGGTGAGTCAACAACAGACATGGCATGAACTCTTTATGAAAGCATATGTACCTAGAAGCAGTAGTTTTTTATTCATTATACCGTGTCTGTGGACCAGAGGCCACAATATGAAATTTCTTTATTTAATAAAGTGTTTCTGTAGCATTCCGATTTATTCTGAGACCTAAAATGAGGGCAGCACATTACATTACAGACAAAAATGAGTAATGTTTTGTTTGTATGCATACCAGTGAGCAGTGGCATATGCAGAAGATTTTGATCGGGGGGGCCATCGGGGACCAGTTATATATATGGGGGTGGCTGCAATACACTCTGTCTCTTCTATGGTCCTGTTCAGAAAATAAAAAATATCTACATTCACTGGACACCCTGTAGATCTGCCCCAGCCAATAAGTATCTCCCGTCAAAAAGTACAAGTGTTTCGTTCTGATTTTGGAACATTGTATGCTTCCATTTTCATTCGCATATTTGGATTATTATCAAAGGAGTCAGGAAGACACGGAGATGCTGGCAGATTCAGGGGGTACTTGAAAATGAAATAATGAAATGTAAAATGGGGTGGGGGCCCGAGGTGGCATTTTGTCAGGGGGCCCAGAATTTCGAGCTACACCCCTGATCGTTATGCAGTTTCCGGTGAGTACCTGCAAGATAAAACACAAAAGACTACTGAGAATATTTACATACTGTCTTTGTTGGGTCCAAAGTGGATTTTAAGTTTAACTCAGTGGTATTTCTAAAAGCCTTGTTCTTTGTTCAAGGCCGTGGTTATGCTAGGGAACATCAGATGTTTAAAAAGGAAATCATCTGGAAGTTCCACCAGATTTCTTCCTCCAGACTAGCCAGTAAAACAATGGAAGAAAAACAGACAAAACTCAATTAATGTGATCTTCCTAGTTTTTCCAATGCTGTAAATTCTGAATACTTAGCTCAGATATTGCACTGACAATCAACTTAAATCTCTGGATAGCATAACATGCATATTGCTTTCCACATTTTAATGCAATACTATGGCTAAAATCATGACATTTTCAGTATCCATTTTCAATAACAGAAAAATGCAGTATGTAATAAATAAAATGACACACGTACTTCTCAGTAATATGCCGATTCTACTAAATTTCTTGCCCTGAAATCGTCAAAAATCAATTTGTAAATTGAACCTAGAATTGATATAGCTATTTGTACATTTAATTGCTGTAACTATATGCAGTCTAAACTGTTACAAAATCTAAACGTCCAGTTTTAATTTGGTCTGAAGATGGTCTTAAAATCTATCCAGATACATCTGGTGTTTTGCTGCAGACGGCACAGAGCTCAGTATGTACCCTGAAACGGATCACAGGGTACTCACCTACACACGCATTTGCATGCAATGGCGCTTCAATGCAATAACACTTACATTTTGGGAGCCTACAACATGAGCAGAATCTAAAATCGCAGGAGAAGAAACACCCGGCTGCTCTGCCAGGATTCACCTAGCTTTAAGAAACATTTAACAATTCACAAGTGATAAGGATTCGCACTTCATAGAATCGTCTGTTAGGTTTTATTTTTCAATTGTTTGTGGGAACCAGATACATTTTATTAGACTGTGCTTATAATCGCAGCATTATCCTTACACGAAATGCCAAACTGTTCTGACGTTTTGTGTAGGATTGGTGGACTTTGTAACATCTCCAGTGTACAGAAGTCGGGTCTAGGCCTGTGCAAGTGACCCAAAAGCGCCAGCCCTGAATTAAATTAAATGTAATAATATGAGTCATGTGCAGTTACCTACCGGCACATTATCTTATTTAAATTCAATTTATTAAACAGCTCTATCACCTCTTATGATTAAACCAGGCAATATCGTAATGCAGTTTGATGTCTGTATTGGCTGTAGCGTTCGTTAGTTTGGATACTGGAAATATGCGTGCAAAAAGCTATTAACCCCAGTTTTATCGATTCTGAGTTGGGATGAACGGAGTAACGTACTGCATCCGCCTCTGACTACGGCAGCAGCGTCGCCATCCGCCAAATCCGTATTCCGGAGGCAGCGCTACGTCAGATACGTAAGGAAGCGCCGGCGATCTGCTGCTCGCTGGCGTCGGAGCGCCGCGCACTACGTCCCTTTCTCCCGCCGACGGCGTATTCTCTACGCCAGATACGCGCGCTTTACGTCGTAACGGCGGCGCTGGGATTTCGGGGGAGCGTCGAGCGGGCGCCCGCGGACTGGCGGAGCTTAAAGAGACAACAGCGAGGCAGGGCGACATGCGGGCGCGGAGAATCGCACCGAATCCCGGCAGAATGGGGGGCCTCCTGCGCTAAACTTGCACTTGACCAGGTAGAGTTACCCCCCCCACTCCCCTTCCACACCCCCCCGGTTAATGGCCGGCGGCGCGCGCGACCGCGTTTGTCCGTTAGCGCGGCCGAAAGGCAAATTATATGGATGCGGCTGGCGGGGATTAAGGAGCCGCCCGCTCGGCGTGAGCGTAGCGGGGGAGGCCGACGGGGTCCGGGCGCTCGGCGCGGCCCCCACGTACGAGACTGCCAGGCCCAGTGCCATGGGGGGGCTTTTTATCACATCCTGCCGCCTTCGTGTCGGAGCCGCGTCCTGCCTAAACTTGTTCCGGCGGCCCGCTGCTCGGTAGGCCGCACGGGCTCCTCCGCTCGGCTAGCGGGCTAACGAGCTAACGGCTAAAGTAGTTTTATATAAGCGGCGGCGGCGGGGGGGACGAGGCCGAGGTCCGGCGGGGCGCCGAATAAAGGCCCCTTTCGCCTTGGCGCAGGCTGGCGGCGTCGGGCCGCCGCTAGTTAGCTGCCCGCTTTCCCTCTTATTCATGTGGGTGTGTGTGACGGGATAGTAACGAAATTAGGGGGCATCGCGAAAATATTGTTGCTTTTTTGCCTCTGGGAACTTGCTGTAAATGACAGAGGTGTAAGGTTCGCCTTAATAAAGCGCGGCTGGGGGGGCCCTTCCGACGAGTTGCCCGGCTGCCGAGTCGCCGGGACGCTCCGGTTAGGCGTCTCGCTGGTGTCGGTACGCGCGGGGTCGCGCTGCTGAGACGGGGCAGCTGAGGGGCTGCGTTCGCGGGCTGTGCTGAATGCCACCGCGCAACTTCGGGAGACATTTGGCGAGTTTCTTGGTGTGCGGGCTGGAAAATATTCTGCGACAGTAGGTTTTTATTTCAAGTTCCTGCAATAATGCTATGCCTCATTTAGGTGCAAGATTGTGGTAATTGCCCTTAAGGTCAATGGGGCTGATATTTTTTCCTCTTTTTTTATATATAATTAGCATGCGTTTTAGTTTTTCAGCTAATAAAATGAATTAAGAGAAGAAATTACTTATGATTTAGCGAATCACATTATGGAGGGTGTCACTGTTCTGTTCCTGCTGCTCTGATAGTAAGAAAAAGTGGTAAAAATGCCATTTAAAATTCCCTGTGAACATATACACCTATATTCCCCAAAAGCCTTAGCATGTCTATCTGGTCTTTATGCACTTACCTTTTTCATGCTTCTAAATGTAATGTTTTAAACACTGGGTGGCATTTCTCAGAGAAGTGTATTGTCACTATCAACTGTGTTCAGTCACTTTGTCCTGGGGTCATTAATATGAGCAACATTAACCCATATATGTGGAATCCTTTAACAATGAAAAATGGTGTATTTTGCTCTTGAGAGCCAACCGAGAATTGTGGGAATGATGATTCTATAGAGGTGCGGATCGTTAAAGTCATGTTGATGATTAGAGAAGACCTACACTAATATGCTAAATATCAGTCAACCGGGGAGCCTGTGTAAATCGTTGGTTCTATGTTGAAAATGCTGTTCAAACGCCACTCAGTAGAGGTTATAGTGCAGAGCTGTCAGCTGTATTAAGCCGGATGTAATTGCTTGTAAAGGTCAACTCAATTTCCTCAACATGGTGGTAATATCTAGTTTTTAATTACAATAATGAATTTCTTACCTCGCTTTTATTCCGCATGACAAATGTGCATCTGTCTTATGCCTTGTTAAAACATAACAAAATTAATACATTTACTTGATTTCTTTAAAGTGTGTAGTCAGCAACTCTGATATGGGGGGGAAAAATGACTCTGTATATACCTATTTTAAGCTGATTTGGTATGATGAATTATCAGACAGGTAGGCCTACTAAACGGATAAAACATCTATAAGTTAAGCTATTATAATTGTAGAATTAAGAAGCTACTTATGTGGAAGTTTTCTTCTCTGATATTCAGAGCTTATAAAAGCGTATATGCTAATTTCCTAAAATGGTGAAAAATGAGCACCTTCTCATGTTCTCTTAACTGGGTGTTATTGTGCTCTATTTTTTTGCAGGTCATGCCCTTAATTTTTTTAGAGAGAAGCTCATCAGGGGTTACAGCCATAATCCTTGAGAGCTGGAAAGTATCGGGATGCTGTATCCAGTTTTATTTTTGGATGTATTACAGTAATTTCACCCTGTATTTCAGTGTTAATGGAACTTTTATACATTAAGTTCTGCAGGTCTGTGTATTTCAGGATAGGATTCATTTTGATTGTTTCGAACACTTCGTGTGCTGGGCTTGCCGATTGGTTTTGTGTGTTTAGGGTTTATACAGTAATTTATACATTTATACACTAAAATATACTGGGGAGTAATAGATTTTGTGCCTTCCTCAGACACTTCAGCATGGTCATTCTTGTTTTGAAGTGGTTATCAAATTTCAGTGGACATTCTCAGCCAGCGAGCTGTCTGCTGTCCTATTCTAATCTAATATTCCTTTGGTGTTGGCTCAGTTTGTCTTGTGGCTTATTCAGAATAATTTTATATTTTGCATAATTCATGTTATATTAAAATGTCAGTGCTTGTGATGACAAAAAATGACTGCAAATTTAGAGATTTTATGGTGCTTTTTGTAACTTATTCACCTTTTGTGAATTACCCATTTTATTAGCATTGTAAAATGTCTAAATGGACATGGATTAATACAGAACTACGATTTAAAGCACAGTGAAAAAAGGACTTCATATCAACAATTACTGATTTGTTTCTTCAAATTATTAAAAACGGTATACTAGTGGCCCTGGTCCGCCTCATGATTGAACTCTCTGCTGTCAGTTTATATCAGTCACCAAGATAAATCCTTTAGGCTTATCTCTCGCCATGTGCACTTACCCACACCCCAGGGTGATGGTCATTAAACAGCCTTAATGGTAGGGAACTGAATGTGAGCCTTTCAGTTACTGGCTAGTCTTAGTGTGTCCACCCATCCATCTTCCAACCGCTTATTCTGGACATTGTCACAGGGACCGTGGAACCTGTTTTTAAAGCATAGAAGAGATGGCATTCAAATTCCCAGTGCTAAATGTGAGAGGCAGAAATGCTGTCCCGTTGAGTCGCTGTCACTCTTAGCCATGTCTGTTTAGCGTTTAAATCTGTAGATTATTTTTCTGAAGATTATTTAAATTTAAGTGTACTATTAGTAATTCATAATCTTTGTTGTAAAGTGTTAAATATTCACAATATTTACCTGTGTACCTGAAAGAGGAGCACATAGAACAATTAACAATTTGAAACGAGAGCAATCTTTCCAAATATAAATGTAAAGCATAAGAGTAAATTTTAAAAAAAGAGGGTTTGCTTCGGATGTTGCATTTGGATTTTGAGTTCCATTTTGTAGCGTCCTGCTGAAATGCATACTTTGAAAAGAAACATTGGTCTAAAGTGTGAATCGGAGAACTTGTGGAAAGATGAGCTCTTAGGTGGCAGTAACACATGAGAGTGTACACACTCCCACTTCCTAAACCCGTAATAGCTTTGTCACCCTGAGGATTCCTGCACTGTATCATTTTATCCAAGAATAGATCGTCTCAGATCTGGCAAGCTGATGTCACTACCAGGTTTTCTGAAGATGACAATACAGAAGATTAAAGGTGGGAAGGTAGCCGAATTAAGGGAAAACCATGTTTTCCTTTTGACTTTGTAATAAGATGTACATCACAATGTATGTACTTGTGTAATCCATCAGCTCCTCTTTACTTTGGTTGTTGTCATATGTAAGTTTCAAACCAGAACTGCAACTAAAATCTTGTTCTGAAATACTGGGCAAGTTGAATTTTAGATGGCTGAACTCTACGTGGTTACTAAGCTTCAGTTAGTGATGCGTTTGTCAGTTTAAATGTGTTTTCTAATAGTTTTCTGGGTCTGTACTTTGAAAGAATCAGGACAGGTCAGAGTGATGGAGTACAGAATATGGGGTAATCTCAGGGTTTAGCTAATCTCGCTGTTCATCAAAAACTAGGTTTTTTCAGTCAGCTTAATATCCATCAACCACGGTGTTTTATTTGCTTCAGAATGGTAATGAAAGCACTTGCTTCTCCAGATATTCCCATTTACCCCTCAATCCAAAAACATGCTGAGGTTAATTCGACTTACCAAATTACCCGTAGGAGTGAATGGCCTGTGATGGGTTGGTGCCCCATCCTGGATTGTTCCCTGTCTTGCACCCGTAGCTTCCGGGATAGGCTCCAGACCCCCATGTGACTCTGAATAGGATAAGTGGTTACAGAACTTGGATGGATGGATGAAAGCACTCACATTTTATTGTTCCATATTGGTTTAGCATTTAATTTGGCCCATTTTAAGTGTAATACAGGAAATGTCAGATGGGGCTCTAACGGTAAAATTCACATGCATTCCAAGTTTTTCCTGGTTTCGGATTTGTGTGTGTATTACTAAGATGAATGTGTCATGTCGAATGGCACCACTATATGGTTTGTGGCAAACCTGGAGGTTCAAGATCTTGGCGTCATCAGTTCGAGTGTATGCGTCATTTCTAGTGCAGAGTGGTGCAATAATGATAAATATAGGCTTGTTTTTCCCCCCCACTTTCTTTCAAAAGGTTAAGTTAAGCAGGAACAGAGAACTTATTATTTCGTAGTCTGAGAAAAGGCACATTTGTATTGGTATTGATTTATGTATTTATTCTCCCCAGCAGAATAGTACCAGTACTAATTGCACTCAGGTTAGTGCTCATGTAGAAGAAGGCGCTTGTTCAGTAGACCACAGCATAATGCAGATCTATTGGTATATCCTCTGAAAGCAGAAGCCGCCTTAGACTGTAACAGTGTGCACCTCCACATTTGCCCAGGCCTTCCCTCTTGTATTTTTAGAGGTAGCTCTCGAGAACCCTGAGAATGCTTCCTGGAAGTGTGATTGCTGCAGTTCTGGCCTGCCTGCCTTTTTCTTGATAGCGCTCAGCCAAGGACTTTCTGCTCTGTTTTGAGCAGTGGTAGAGCAGAAGCAGGTTGTCTTTGTAATTTTTTTTAAAGCTTATCTTCCGTTATGCAAGGGAATAAATAATGAAAATAATGTCTTTTATAAGTGTTATTTACTTCACATAACTAACCTGTTTCAAACCTGTTAGTTTTGCCAGGATAGTCAACCTGAGTCACAACTACAAACAAAATGAAAGAAACTTCCTTTTAAATTGAAGGTTGAAAGTAATTGTTACATTTTGTAAGACTGTTGAATGACTTTTCAAATAATACATAAGTAATAATAAATGTGGTGTTTCTGCCTTGGTTTTGAAGTTAGACACAATGAGGATCACTAAGAACTCATTAAATGCATGTGTTCTGGTATGTAAGGAATATCTCTGTAGTGGTACTGTGCCAAAAGTCAGTTTAGATAGTCTGAACTAGGAGATTACAAAATGTCGTTTGCTAGTTCTTCTAGAATTAGTTTGATAAATTTCAGCTAGAATTACATGTCAATTGTAAAGGTGGTATCAGGTGCTGGCATCATACCTTGATCTTGGCTGCATTTCTCTTCTGGTAGCTCACTTCTGGTATCTCAAGTTCGGGATGGGCTGATCTACATACACAACCGCAAATGCTGATATAGATTCAGATAAAGGAGGTCTTTTTACTTAACTATCTTTAGAGATGCACTGATCCCACTTTTTCAGTACTGATCCTGATACCTGAACAGAATAATGGCCAATATGAGTACTGATCTGATACCAGAGCTCACTTTTTTAAACTAGTAAATACAAATAAATGTATGCCAAAAAGGTGTAATTAGGGTACTAGAAACATAGAACGTTGTATGCGTTTCATTTCATCTGTACATCTTGTTTAATTGAACTGTTTGTGCAGTTCAATTAAAATTTCTTCCAAAAGAGTATAGGCAAGTGGCGACTGCCCCACAATTATTCTCCGTCTGCCAGCTGTATCCCTTGTACTTGGATTGCCGCTTCGCAGCCCCCTCGTGTATCACAAGGTGTAGTTAGTATGATGAACAGCCAAAACTAGTGACAAAGATTGCAAATTGCTGCATTAGCATTGTTCCAAGCCTAAAATACTTGCAGAGCGTCACCCTCTTATCTGATATTCTTAGGCTCCTCCTACCGCAAAGGGTACGCACATGATATCACAGCAGGTGGAAGTCACTGCGCATGCACCCACCGAGTGGCAGATAGACTGATTGGCAGCGTTAGCGTTCATGTTGAATGCCGCAAAAACACATCTGAAATGGAAAAGAGCTGTCGTGTTATTGATTGTGCAACTCGATTTAACAAGAAATGGCTCTCTTTTTACAGACTGCTGAAACTATAAGTATCGGACATGGATCGGTCGCATATGGCCGATATCCGGTCCGTGAAATAGGTATGGAACGGTGCCTGTAACAATCCAAATATCGGATCGGTGCACCTCTAGTTTTAAGCCCTGGCAACACCCATGACTCATAGCAGACAGCATGTAAATGGCAGACCCTGGATCCTGCTGGTTTTCTCTTGAGGTCTGCTAATGCTGACGTCACTTGTTGTGCACTGTGCGGCTGCGTGTTGTATTGCTGCAGAAATTGCTGTTTTGTCAGATTTTCCTCCACATTCAGTGTCCAGTTGAGTAGTGTGTTTGCATGGCTTATACTTTGTCTGTGTAGACCACTGTAAGTGTGCTGCGTTTACTCCAATGCGTAGGTCTTTAAGCAGAGCTGTATTAATGCTGAAATTAATCGTTAAATTGTGATTGTTAGTCACGATTTTTCATTGATTTATTTTGAACCTTTTCATTGATTTATTAATTATCGTTTATTGCTACCATGGTCAAATTTTTGTTTTACAGGCATTTTTTTTCAGCATTTGCTTATTAAAAATATGCTGTTTATGTAGCCAAAGTACATTGCAGTGCAAAAATACAGTTTCATTCTATGTTTTCCTTACTTGTCATGTAAAAAAAAAAAAAACAGCTCTTGTATGCCACCTGGCATTGTGTTAAATTAATTAAAATCAATTGATGTGCTCATACTTTCTATTATGAATGACTTTGCCAGACATTTCGGTGTTTGGTGCATTTTTGGAACTTTGCTGTTTGTCCAAAGCAGCTTATGTGTTTTGTAAAAGTGGAAACATTTTATATTTTATCTTTTAAGGCTGCTTGGAGTTGGTTTAGGTTAAGCGATAATGACTGAGGGCCAGTTCTGAGCCCTTCGGTCAGAATTAAATTTGAATGAATTTAATGGAGTAAATGGCTAATTAAGGCAGGTTAATTTGTCAGTCATTAGAACTTTAATATTTAGGTTAAATTGATTTGGTCATAATGAGATGGAATCCTGATGCCTGAGTGAAAGATTGGGAGGTACACAGGCATGATCTACTGTCTCCATGGCAATAAAATGTCCCAAAGCTCAGGTCTCACAGATTTTCTCTTGTTTGTGCATTTAGTATTTAGCTGACTGCTTTTTTTAATA
Source organism: Petrocephalus zakoni (assembly GCA_026774425.1). NCBI lineage: Eukaryota > Metazoa > Chordata > Actinopteri > Osteoglossiformes > Mormyridae > Petrocephalus > Petrocephalus zakoni. Next base: position 3,696,109 of record JAODKN010000035.1, on the reverse strand, counting down.
AACGGGTTTATCGGTTTGGGTGCCTGGAGGTCATTTTTATCTATTGTTTCTGCAAACCTGCCAGTATTATTGGATTTTCCATTATGAATATACTGTCTAACTTCTACAGGAGAAATGCTGAAGGATTCAAGTGCTCTGGTTCCACTGCATCCCCCCAGCTGGGGACACACTGTAAAATTGGATTTTGCTTTTTTTTTTTTTACGTTGGTCGACCACAATTCCTGAGTAAGGATAGTTGAATTGACGATTTCCCCCCCCCCCCTTTCCTGTTTCTTCCAGATACTTGGGAATAAAGGTGTCCTGGGACGGTCCTGCCTCTTCGGCTGCACGTCATCGCCTCGGGCACCTTTGTCCCAGGCTCTGCCTTGCTGTTACATTGAGAGATGTCCGTCCCTCCATCAGGGACCGAGCAGCCGGAGGCCATGCGGGGAGCGGCAGCGTGTCACCTGCCGACACTGTGGATCCACTAGCCAGGAGCTTGGGCGTGTGTGTGTGAGTGAGTGAGTGCGTGCGTGCTTGTGCGAGTGAGTGCGTGCGTGGCTGTATGTGTCCAGGGCATGCTTGCGCGCACACACCGGCATAACCTGCCTGCTCCGGCGGGAGTCATGTTTCTCTGAAGTGGAAACCTGGGGATCGCAGGAACGACGGGAGAAGCAAGGACCTCCTTTGCAGGAGGGAGGAGTAAAGGGAAAGACGGCTTGTGAAGAAGTCCTGGGTGCTCCTGCAACTGTCGCCACAGCTTTTTAAAACGTTTTACAAGTAGGAGTACATGCATATGCATGTCTAAGAGACCTCCTCTGTCTCACTGGACACAGCCTCCCTCTCCCGCTCCCCCAGTGGCCCGTTAGTTGTTTTGGCAGCTCTGGTTTGCCTGGCAGTGGAGTAATCGTGGAGAAGCCGGGGTATCACAAGCTTATGGATTTTGATAAGAGAGGAGGGAAGGGGGAGGCAGAGGAAGGGAAGAGGATGTCCAAGACGGGCGGGAGCAGGACTGCGCATGGGGGCCGGAGCGCAGGTGCCAACTCTGGGGTGCTTATGGTTGGCCCCAACTTTCGTGTTGGGAAAAAGATTGGCTGCGGCAACTTTGGGGAGCTGCGCTTGGGGAAGAACCTCTACACCAACGAATACGTGGCCATCAAACTAGTAAGTCTAGCCTGTCGGAGTTTGAGGTACCCTGTGTCTTTGTGGCCTGTCCCCCTCCATGTGCTTTATAACTCCTTTTCAAACCAGGTTTCTGAGATGTCATTGTCATGAAATATTTCTGGTATGTGCCAAGCAGGTTTTGACCTTGATTCCGTGTGACTCCTCTTTTAGGGTCTTTTGATACCTTGCTTGGTTCCCCCCATGTGTGTCAGCCGGGTGCTGACTGATGGTGTTCCCTCTTACGCAAACCCCCCTACTTACTTACCCCTAATTACTCCCATGTGCATTCCATGTGAATCACTCCATTTTTATTTGTTAGGTTGAAATAAAAGTGATTTTCTGGTTTAAAAAGCTAAATTGCACACCTACACTTTTTAAGGTCAATGTTACACAGGTAAGGAGTCGTGGCACACATCAGTCAGGGAAAAGCTGATCTAGGATGTTTCTCAGCGCTGTATGAGTAGCCAGACCTACATTTGTTTTCTGGATTGCGAAAGGGGGACTGTGGGCACCCAGCAATTAGGAGTACAGAAGCTCCCAGGGTTTTCAGCTTCCCTGTTTTTAGTCACTGGTTGAGATGTGAGGCATGAGGCTTCTGCCATGGCAAACCGTTCTCTGTGGTCAGTCTTCCATCTCCAACCTCTGGAACTTTATCTATGTGTGTGGTGACTTTCTTGATGGGAGTACCCGGAGTAGTATGGCGCACAGCGTCATTTTTTGTTTCCTCTGAAATAACTGATTTAGCTTTGGAGATGCCTGTTAAACAGATCTACATTGTAAATATAGATTTGTAATTGATCACAGGAGGGGGGTGTGGATTTAATTTTGTGCGTAGGTCTAAATGTGTGCATTGCGGATGTAAGAACTTCATGGACTTATGTAATTGAAAATGACGTGCAGTGGTTGATGTGATTTATAAAATGCATACAGTGGACAAGATTCAAGAACGCACATTATCTGGGTTCTGAACTGGTGTTGAACAGATGTTTAGAAATTTATATTCTGTGTGCCATAATTTTCTTTTTGTATATTGAATGTCTGCCACAGTTTATTTTGCAGCTAGTGGTACAGAATGGCAAAGCTTGCAAGAAGTTGGATCAGTATCCCCAGAACAGCACCAGGCATCATCACGTTTGTGTCTAAAACCTCAGGCAAAAGTCAAACACCATTTTTGCATTATGATGCCATGCCTTTGTCATTGAATCTGTTCATTTACACAACCGGTCAAGTTTTAGAACACCACCTCAGTTTTTCAAGTTATATGGAAATGGCTTAATGTCTAAATATTCAGTGAAATCAAAGCATAGGTCAGATAAACAATAGAAAATCAAGAACTCATTGTTTACATTTTATATTCCTCAATTCGGCCACCTTTTGCTTTTCTTCAAGGGAAATCAAATATTTATCAGAAAGTTCTCCCCAGCTCTGTTGCAGAAGTCTGTGTTGCACTTGTAGATCGATTTGCTTTTTCTGTCCAGTTCTTCCCAAACCACTCAATGTTGTCTGGAGACTGTGCTGGCTATTCCATGTTTGTAAGAATACTATCTTGTTCTTGTCTTTAAATGTAGTTCTGACCTAGCCTGGAGCTAGTGCTGGACATTATATCGGTTCATCCAGCACCCTGGTTGTAATTTCCCATATGATATAAATTTTTCATGTACTGCCGTACCATAGCATAGCTGAACCAACAGCTGTAATACTACTATAGGCAACAAATTACAAACCTGTTTAAAAACATGTTGGGATGCTGTGTAAAATGTAAACAGAATGCAATGATTTCCAAGTCTTAGAAACCGATATTTAATGGAAAATGGAACAAGTGCATATCAATGAGACTGAGAAATGTTGTTTTATGACAAAATTGTGCTCAATTTGAATTTGATGCCAGCAACATGTTTCAAAAAAGTTGGCACGGGCAACAAAAGTCCTGGAAAAGTTGTGTAATGCTAAAACACTTGGTTGAGTATCTCATAATGAATTAGGTTAATTTGCAACAGGTTGGTAAGGTGATTGGAGTCTCTGTGCAGTGATGTGGAGAGGTTCACCACTGTGAGAGATTGCATGTGCAAATAGTACAGCAGTTGAAGACTAATGTAGCTCAGTGTAATACTGTAAAGAATTTGAGAATTTCATCATCTAGAGTACATTGTCAATACAAGATTCAGAGAATCCAGTGGAATGTCTACGTAAGGGCCATAAGTTTATATTGGATAGCCGTTTTTGGCTATAGTGCCCCGCAATGCCTGGAGGTCTGTTTTGGGTTATTGTCTAGCTGTAGGATGAACCCCATACCAACTAGATGCAGAGGCGGGCACTGCATGGTGCGACAAAATGCTGTGGTAGCCCTTTTGTTCAGAATGCCGCTCACTCTGTGTAAGTCTCCAATGTCTGCTGCCCAGCCTTGCATCCCTGGGCATGGACTTGTCAAGGGGCTGGTCTCCTTCCGCATTCGTTATGCTCCTAGCCTGTCTCGCCCCATAACTATACTGTGCATTTAACTGGTGAAAATGGTTGAGTCCAGCTTTTACCTGGATTTGTCTAGTCAGTCAATTTTTTGTACTGATGGACTGTGTATTATATAGGGCATGAGTAATTATAGCACTGTTCTTTCAAGTCCCCTAATTTTTTTTTTTATCAAGGTTAAAAAAAACAATTCTACAATCTTTTATGTGATCCTTCCCCCTTCAAGTTTTAACCCTAATTCTGGAGTATTTGGTTACTTTCTTGTGGTTTGACCAGCCTTAGAGTTTAGCTAAGACTCAATTCTCTCTCACTCCCTGAGTGAGTGTGTTTTTTTTTTTTTCCTTCAAGAAAATAGCCAAAAATTAAACTGTATGCAACAGTTTCTTAGGTCCTGCTTGTGCCTGTTTGTAATTGGGTGAAGAAGTCTGGCCTGTGCCATCAGTGTGCCAATTAAGAAGTGATCAATGAATTGTTTTTATACAGTAATTGCATCTCCTAAAACCAGGGCAAGGTTTTATCACGCTCCTTTTTCACAGTGGGGAGACAAGTGAAGTCGTGACTGGCTCAGTCGTCATGGATACTGTGGTCAGCTCACAGACAAGAACAAGGCAGTGTTTACAATACGGTGTTTATCACAATTTACAATACAGTGTTTATCACGAAAAAAATCTTTCCATCTTTAGTTGTCCTGTAATTAATACATATTTTTTCTGAAGGTATTATTATTACTATACCAGCAAAAGCATAATATGTTAACAGTCTAAGGAAGGGGATCTCATCATTATCTGTAAGACCGGCTGCTATAGATCAGCCCAAGTGCTACGGTGAAATGCTGAATTCCCGTCACGCAAATGAGCTCCTCCTTCATGTCGGCACAGTGGAGGACTCTCACTCTCACCAGTGTCCTTCAGAGATGTGGGCAGACTGTTTCGTCTTACCACAGCCACTCGGTCCACCCGGCCTGGATTTCAGAACTGACCTGGAGACGCTGTGGACATCAACCAGCTGCTGCTTTCCCTGTTTGAAGTTTCGCCTTAACATTTTTGTTTGTAAAACATCCCAGTCGCCATCTTCCCTTCAAATGGGTTTTGTGTGGTATGTTGCCCGCAGTACCTGTTTGTACAGAGTTATTTTTGTAGCAGTGGAAGCTGTTAGATATGCTCTTTTTGATGTTAGGTGATCTAACTACAGGGGAATTGTGCCTGAAAGTGTGTGCAGAATATATACATGCATGAATATACTAGAACCTTTATATTTTCAGCTCAGTTTTGTGACTTGCCCGTCTCAGGTTACTGTCCTACTGAGACCTCCAGTTTCTGATCTAGAACTGTAGAACCCATTTTCCCCCTCTAATGAGCGGCAGAACATGACGCAAAGGAGAGACATTGACCTCTTTAGATCCATTTTAGGTGTACTTCAAAAACTTGCCATTTTATGCTAAACAGCTTGGAATAGAAATAGTTAACAAATTAATGTATATTTTTGGAGGTGGTTTTATTTGCTTTTGTTTTATCATCGTAATGAATGTTTATTAAATGTATATGAATGACCTGTTAGCGTATCTGAGGGAGGGAAAAAAAAGCTGAAATTGAATGGTTAGAAGCTAAAATTTTTAAGACTAATGCTGGTAGGGGTACAGGAATATGATGGTAGATTTGTGTTGATTTGACTCATCTGAGATGGACTAATCATATTTAGACCTTGCATTTCTGTTCCATTTGAAATTTGAGACTGAGAACTCTGGCAGGAATCATTTATATAACACCCTTCATGCAACTGTTAGTACAGCAAAGGGCGACCGTCCCGTCCAATGACTAAGTATGATTAAAAAAGCTGACGATTCCTATAGCTGTCGAGTTAATGAAATGAATGATATTTGATTTGATAATGACAGACAATAGTATGAAATAATAAGTTAAGGCTCTTACATTCTCCCCCCTGGTGTTTTTATGTTGGTGATGCTCCACATTGTAAATGTGTGGTGATTACAGGACAAGTGACCCAAATCACAGTGGCATACATGAAACCTTCCCTGTCAGCCTGGGGGCAGGAGGCCTAACATTATAAACATTTTTCAGAAACTTAAGTCAATGTGAAGATGGTAGGCTGTTATACAGTACTGTAGATGTTTCAGTTAGTGTGGTAGATAATTAAAAATAATGCTATATGTGGGTCAGGGACCTGTCTGTTCGACCTCCATCTGCTTGCTTACCTTATAAAGTCCACAAGGGTATTAGAGGTCGACCGATATGGGTTTTTCTGTAGCTGATGCCGATATTTAGAAGTCAGGGTCAGCCGATTTATATGCTGCCAAATTTTTTTATTATTATTATTATTTATCCTTTTAATTGAAATGGTAGTTTACACATCCTGTCCTAGCTCAAACTTTCCGGGATAACATGGATTATCTGGTCACCCTACGTATAAACAAACTGTATACGCTTAAATAAGCGTAATAAATTACCAGTACATTATACGTTTTTTTTTTTTTTGGATTGTTTTTACGGTGTAGAGCTGGTTGATGGCTCGCTATTATTACGCCAGTTCCCGACTGTTCTGTAGGCTATTCACGTTCTTTCAAAGCAACACTTCATAGCAAACCAGTTAACTATAGAGGTCTTTGAAAGATCAGGGACCCATTGCACAAAACACCTTAAGTTTTCCCCTTAAGTATGATACTGCCAATGACATTAA
>JAODKN010000035.1:3623880-3644021 GCA_026774425.1 Petrocephalus zakoni | reverse complement strand
TGTTGACTGGCAGGGGGAAAGTTTTCTTTCATTATTTATATCAGTAAGTTATTGTACCATGTTTTCAGAAATAATAATATGTTTACAGCGTATATTCTTGAAATATAGTTCATGACGTTTTTAGTATTTTGTCTTATAAGCTAGTAATTTAACGTAAGATGTTCTCCTCTAAGCACGGTAGGATTACGTGGAATAAAAAAAAAGATAAATTCTCCCAAATTCTTGCCAGGTTATGGTAAGGAGTATTTCCACAGAAGGGAGCGAGTGTGAGCCAGACAGACGTATCAGGGCTTGTCTTTGGTGAGGAAAGAGCTGAATCACGAACGGAGATTTTTAAAAGCTTTTAGACGTGGAACAAAATGGAAACGTTTCTACACCATTAAATATTAGGTGAATTCCTATGCTTATAATTACAGGCCACTGTTAAGAGCACAGGAAGGCCCTCATACGCACCCACTTTAGCTTGTTGCAGGCTAATGGACGGACAAACCCCTGGACAATAACCAATTTAACAGTTCCAAAAGTAATTACATTTTAGGCATTCAGACGACTTACCCATAATCTTGCATAATTAAAAATGTGTTTTCCTAGTTTACTTTCTATAAACGTTTTCATAAATCATGAAATATGGCAGCAAAAATAAACTCTGTAAATTTCTTTTCATTGTGCTCCAGCTCACAAATTAGACCAACATGTCAGCTGCTACAGTAATACTGTACATAACTAAGCGGTGGTAATTATAAAATTCAAGTAGCTTTTCACTGAGACCTACTCTGGATTCTGGGTGTAGTAGCAACCTTACTTTACTTGAAGGTTGCTTCTGGCTCAGAGAGGCGTCCTGCTCTACTGACCGTGGATAAAATACGCAGAACTATAGTGCGAGAAAGTTGTGAGCCACTTTGGATGACACTGTAAAGCTGCAGTGTCTGTTGGAAGTTATTAAATAATAGTCACAAGACACTGGGTTTGGTCTTTTTAATGATTCTATCTGTGATTGTAGAAGCCTTTAAAGGAGCGCTCCCTGCTAGGTCGCAGAAGTTACATCATCCTGAGTGTGAAAGAAAGCCCTGTCTTGTCTGTAGGTTGCAGCGAGAGCGTGCGGGCAGGTGGCCCGTCCAGGAGCTCAATAGCTTCCGCTGTGTGGTCACTTCCATTCTGGAGTGATGTGAGGTTTGTAGGGCTCACATAGGGCTATGTCTTGGTAGCATAGCCCCGCATTTTAACACATTTAACACAGTGTGCCTGGCTTCTGTGGAGTATTAGTCTTAATGGAATCTTTGGATCAAGCGATTTACCGTAAGCATGGAAAGTGGTTTAATGTGATTGTTCATGTCAAGGTTTCCAAATATTTAAGGTACTCGCGGACTGGTTTAAAAATCTTTATTGTCCCTTCAGAATTTTCTACTGTTTGTCTGGATGACACAGAAAGCAAGAGTCCAAAATAAAACCTTAAAAATCAAAGCATATGTGAATTAATGTCACCTTAAATGTCAAATATATTGTTAATATTGTTTATAACAGAAGACCGTTTCAAACGATATCCTTGTGCAAAAAACATCCAGATCTCGATTTCGTTGCCACTTCTGGGTGGTGGTGTGGGCCTGCTTAGATAGCGGGGTTTGTGCTGTAGGGCGAGCAGCTCATAGGCTGCCTGCCATGTGTCTGTAACAGAGGATACATTTGCTTAGATTGTTCCATACGGTTGGATTGTTTCATGTATGAAGATATATATAAAACATTATTAATACAATAAACATGATTGCAGACCTTCTGTTAGTGTCTTTTGGTTGATGCCTTTATCCAAAGTGGCATACTTTTTTGAGAAAGCTGGCTCACCCCAGCCGCTAGAGGAACTGGGGATTACAAGCTTTGCACAAGAGCCTAGCAGTGAAGTTATTTTGTTGACCTTGGGATTTGAACCAGCAACCTTCTGATCCCAGGTCAAGCATTCCCTTGACTTGATGTCAGCCCTCTTTTGCTAATTAATCATTTCAGTCTTTCATATACTTTGTTATTCAAATATTTCTGAGTCAATCACCTTGGCACATGAGAGCATGTTTATATTTGTGAATGCATCACATTTTACAGTAATAAGTCATAGGCTGTGTAGAGGAACATATAAACAAGTACATTAGTATTGGATTAAAATGCAGTGCTTTTCACTTTTAGAAAGACTCTGCGAGCTGTTTGATTTTTCCTTTTCTAAATGTTGTTTTCTTATTGTAAGCAAGCAGTTGGGGTAAATATTTTTGGAATAGTTTGACTTGATACTAGTACTGTACTGTTCACTACGTCTCTGCTGAAGAAGGCATTAACTCTCTCTTTTAAAGAGGACTGTTTTTGCTGGTGAATGTCACTACTAAATTATAAATTAATGAATCCCATCACTTTCGGTGCATTCTGGCTTGTGGTGTCCCTTTAGATTAATTTTATGTGGCAAAAAATAAATACAGTTTGTCGCTAAGCAGTGAACAGTTGGTGCATTGTTTTAGTGTGCTCTCAGCGGAATTGGTTCTTAAGATTTTACAGTTATGAGCAAATGCTTTTTTTTGCACTGCTGCCTTTCAGCTAGTCCCCATTTATGTAATGAGTCACGTGCCAGTTGTGACTGACGGCCCGGTATCGAGAGGGACACCTTGAGGAAAACTGCTGAAGTGCAAAAATAAATTTCTGGCTGTGGAGCCTTAAATAACTTCTTTATCTATATTTTTAAAGATTTTTTTTTTGAGATTTTTATAGCTGTATTGATTTGATGAAAGAAGAACTTTCATTTAGTCTTTTTTTTTAAATGTAATTTTTGTGAATCAAATATTTAATTCTGCGACATTCACAAACTCATTTCAACCTGAAAAACTGAAAGTATTACATCATTACCATGCAATCAAGATGTTTCATTTTTCTCTGTATTCGCCTTCAAAACCAGGAACCTTTGATAAATCCTGCAGCATTATCATGAATGATACATTAAACATGAGACAAATTGGTCACAGTAGTTCTCTCTGGGTGTGTGGTCAGTCACCCATAGCGATATTCCTAACTGGCACTACCTTATGTGATTACTGTGATATTGGGAAACTGTCCTGGAAATGTATGTATACTGTCCAAATTCTTACTCAAGGTTTGACTAAATGAGCCAAATAACCTGTTTTGAGCATGTAATGCCCATGTCTTGTAATTTTTCTTTGTTCCAGTGATAGTTTATGGATAAGCGGTATTTCGGCTATGTAGCCGGTGCCCGGATGTCAGGATGATTGCCGGCTGTCACACGCACCCGGCGTTCCTGTGTGACACTATCTGTGGCACAGTTCTGCTGATTCATTACACTTCAGCTGTTATCCTGACCGTCGGCAACAGGACACCGGTGTAGGAAGCAGGCACAATCAGTGTAAATACGGCTCATTTTAAAGTCTGGGGTGGTCGAGTGGAACTCAAAACCGAGTGAATTTGAATTGCTGACCGTTAAAGTAGCCGTGATGCCTTATTATATTATTATATTATGCCTGATTATTTTATTTGGGGTTTTATAATTGCAGCCTCATGTGTAGTGCTAATAATGTGGAATATTAATATCATGCTGCAGTGTATTTTGGTGTTGATATTTTCTTGTTAATTCATTGAAAATAATTAAAAATATTTAGCTAGACGATAATAGATCAGCATAGATCATCACAGATGACGCTGCTGCCTGGATGACTGATGTCTGCCTTAGTCACAACACCTCTACCTCTGCTCCAAAAAGAGGAACCCTGAAATCTTCATTTGCTGAGCTCTCTTTCCTTACATGGTTGGGATTTGATAAATTGAGGCTTTCCGTTGGACTTTCCGTTGCTGTTTTTTGGGGTTGTAATTATTGTCTGCTAATTGGGGTTTGTTCTTTTGATGCCTTCTGCGTTCTGTTTGAGTTTTATTCTAATTGTTCGTTGTCCCTGTGTGTACTTGAGTTACCTGCTCCTCTTGTAGCTGTAATTACGGGGGCGGTGTGTGGCTCAGGTCACTGGTTCAGATTCTGTGGTCGTCGGGATGGTTTAGCCTTCGGGCCTTTGAGCGAGGCTCTTAACCCCATTTTCACTCGGGACTGGTTGACAATTCTTTCTGAGTTGTACAGCGTTTTGGATAAATGTGTTTGCTAAACAAGGTAAATGTAATTCTGATATCAGCGATCCATTTTCATGTGACCTTTCCAGGCCAGCTGACCCTTCGCTCTCCCCTCTCGGCATCAAGAAAGCTCTGTCGTTGACCTCACATATGTGATGGGTGCTGAGCTTAGAGTTGGCAGCGTGGCCCACTTTCTCCACAAAACCACACGATCCTCTGTCTTCCCTGAAATGCTTGAGATGTGTTTTCTTTTTTCTCAAATTGGGCTTGGGCCTGGACTTGTGTCGGGCTTTTAAATCCTGGCCTGCCGGGGCAGCCTGTGACTGTACACTAGGCCCTCCTGGCAGATGTTTCATGGAACCCTCACTTTGCACCCAGCCTCCATAGGGAGTAGGATGGTATGGAGAACCTCTAAATATTTATATAGTGGGAGCTTGTTTAAATCCTGTCTGAGTATCCTGCCCCGTCTGTTTCGGGGATGAGAACTGAAAGAGCTTAACTGTTTGCGTACCGTTGTCGACAGGTGAGCTCAGAACGAATGAATCGGTGAATTGTAGCCCCTGGGACAGAATGGAGCCGGTTGTGACCGCTGTGGGACCTGGATCAAAGCCCTAAGGTGACACGAGACTCACAGGTCCTGTCTGAACGCCATCAAGACCAGATATCCAGTCTGGTCTTGGGGGAAACTCAGTGTCACCTGAAAATAATTGTTCCTCATTCTCGTTGCTTACATACACATTTGCTGAAATGGTTTTCTTTTATTGTGTTGAGTCTCTTATTATGAATATTTGTGTGCTAGGGGGTGGGGTCTTGCGCCAAGGTCAGTTAGCTTATGTCAGCTAGTGTGTTTTAGGACTGGGGTGTGTGCTGGGGGTACACAGCCTCTCACGCAGGGGAACCTGTGTTTGGGCTTCTCAGTTACAGTTGGAGGCTTTAATGCAGAGTGTTAAAAATACAATCCTGCTTGGCAGACTGCAATATTTATTTCATTACTTTTTTTTTTCATTTTATCTTCCATCAGCTATTGTTTTTTTTTTGTTGCTAAATTTGTGCAAACCTGCTTGCGAATTATTTTAGTGCTGTCTGAAATGACGGGTTTATATACCGAATAAGCGTTTATGGAATATGGATGTTTAGGCTCAGATCAGTCAGATATTAACATACATATTCCGCTGAACGTAACACTTTTCTCTTTTTTACTTTGCAGATGATTTTATCTAGAGCAATTGCATAGCTAAGAGTTACTCATGCAGGGAGCAGTGGGGGAATTTGCTCCAGCGGGGTGCCCTGTGAAATAAATACCCTCCGTTCACTGAAGGGACACGGAGAGGCACAGGGAGAATGAACAGGGCACTGGCCCAGCAGATGAGGCCTATCGTTGTGTGTTACAGTGCACTGCATTGGGGGGGGGGGGGGCTTGGAACTGGTGACGATGTTCCATGGGATGGGACCGCAGTCGCTGTTGTCAGGCTCACGTCTGTCCCGCAGCGGCAAGTTCATCCGAGGTCGCAGGGTCTGCCTCAGGGAGAAGGGGCGGATGCGTAACCCGACTCACCCGAAATTAAAGGAAGACGTACATTTAAGCCTGGAGACAACCGTGACTCCTGCATAAATCACTTACAAATAAACTCTCATGCACATCTGTGCCGAACATCAACTCCGACGTATCAAATGTCCGGTTCAGTTCACCTGTCCTGCATCCACAGGAAACTGCAGGCTCCACAACTGTCAAGCAGTCAAGCTGCCTGGCAGCGGGACGAATGCAGGACTCTGTACAGCAGCTCAAAGTGGAGCGTCCCATTTCTTACAGGTCGACAGTAACAGCATGACAGATCGCGGTATCTGTTGACGTGGCTGGTCACCATGTGATTAGATTCAAGCGACATTGCTAATGGGCACAGGAACTCGGTATTAGTGGGTTTTGTTTTGCTAATATTTGCTAACATTTTTGCTAATTTTACTTTAACCTGAAGCAAACATTAGTTTAGGTTGGTTGCCTTATTTTCGGTTAGCTGTGTATTTTTCTCTCCTGGGCAATGTTAGCTTTAATGTTAAATCATATTTAGAAAAAATTGTGATTTTCGCATAGCAGGAGGGAGGGATGTAGAGACAGAGAGAGCTCTTGTATAGTAATAGTGCCACTGTGCTTAGTGAGAATTTCTCCAATTAAGCGTGAGTCTGTATGAACTGGTGAAAAACGTAAAAGCATTCTTAGGCTGCCAGAGTGCTGTACATCTTTGGTAAAATGAAGCCAGGAAATAAGATGTAGGTAAAGCTTTGTGGACCTCCAGGCCCTGCAGTGCTGCATCTCCTGCATGTTCAGACAGAGATCTCTGAAAACTTGGATGTGGTCCAAAGATTGTGGAGGAAGCACACCAGTCTTTTGGCGTTGACCCCATGTGACTCCATCATGAATCCATGATGTTTGCCCCTTCCTTCGCTGCGTGTTTTTTGGCATTCTCGCCTCACTTAGGAATCTTGACAAAACAATAGGAAAACTTAATTGGTCCATTTTCATCGCCTTGACTCCTGCTCTTGAGAAAGGCTAAATCAGACCAGCCTTTGAGCTGCCACTGTGCTTGCGGTTCTATAGTGTCAAGGCCAGTGTATCCGTCAAAGCGGGAAGCAGAGGATTGTGGGAAGGGACGCTGCATTCATTCTGCTCCTTTTGGCAGTTTGATTAGCTGGGGTTCTCAGCGCTCCATTAGGGCGAAAAACTTCAAACACCCAGCTTCCATTATGTGTCCACGGGGCCCGCTGGCTGTCGACGTGCTCCACACGCCTGTGTCCCCGCCGGCGCGTTTGAGGCCCGACACAGAGCTGTGCCGTGGCACTCCGGGGATTACGGAGATTAGCGTGGTACAGTGTTATGTAATTGACTGTAACAGTTTCTATGGGGCTGAATAGGGCAGGAATCAGGACAGGATGGGTGGGTGAATTATAAAAAGGGTTTTCTGTTATTTTCGCGGGATTTAAGAGGAAGCTTCTGAGCAGTGCTTACATCCTCTGTGTGTTTGTCCTGCAGTTGACTTTTATTATTATCTTTATTATTATATTTTCTTTTGACTGTTTGTAAAGCCATCCGCTGCCAAGTTCTGCAGCACAGTTTCAAAGCCGCGGCTCGGCACTGACAATCTGACACATTTACTGAGCAAAATGAGACATTTAGGCAACCTGAATTCAACACTCTGCTTAAGGCGTGACAGGCTCGTCTCATACACCTTATGCCACGGGTCAGACTCCGGTGTAACAGGATGTACGACGTTTGCAAGATATAAAATCCGCTTAAATTAAAAATGAAACATGAAATACTTAAATATCAAATTATGTCCCATTCTGCATTTTTGTGTCGATTTTAGGGAATAGGTAGGAAAGCCGATACTGCTGGCCAGTTGTAAAACATTTTAATCTGTTCAAAAATAACTGGAAGTTGTAAAGACAACAAATAAGTAAACATGAAATGTGACAAGAGAAGATTTAGGGCAGCATTTACAAAATGACTAACGAGTACTTTTCTGTATCAGTCAGTCATGGTGATTGCAGTAATTCTACTGTTTTTTAAATAGTTTTGAGATATATGCCCACTTAAAAATATGGTTGTGTTGCAAAATGTTAACTACATATACCTATATGCTGTTTTCATGTATAATTCTCAAACGTATATAATGTATCCTAAATTAATTTTTATACTGATGGACAAATATTAGGTTTTTTCTTTCTTTTCTATGTATGCATCATGTATTTAATTTGATTCCCATAGGACTTCAAGCCATAAAGAATGTGTTTTAAAATGTTAAATTATGTAGATGTAGATGTCTAAGTTTACTTGGTTACACTTAGTTGTATTTAACATTAATTTCTATATAAGCATTTTAATTTGATAATACACGTAATTATAGTCTGAAGACTCATTTGCCCACAGCTTAATGACCTTAATATTTAAGGCTGTGTATTTTCCAAGCTGTTGAGTGCCTGTCCTCATATATCGCCCTGAATCACTCAGTAACTGTTTCCCGGACGGTTTGCAGTATGTGGTTATCAGCCCAAGTCGATCGCTTGCTCGATCAACAGCACAACTTCCTGTTTGTGTGTTTTGCGTGTAGCATGACGTGTGTATGTTTACTGTAAGCCGGCGGAAGACTACACGAGCCGTGTTTTGTTCTTGTCCTGCCACTTTGGCTGGGGGGGGTCAGACCACAGCTTCCTGGCTGTGAAAGGGGAGGGGTGGGGGGGGGTGTAAAAGACACGGGGGCAAATGGGACTCTTGCAGGTGACATTGCGGGGGATGGGGGGAGGGTTTGGGGAGCCGTTGGCAACCTTCTTAAAAGTGCGTGTAGCCGAGCCGCACGTGTGCACTTTGTTGTTCGAGTTGAAAGACCTACCGAGGCTGTGTGGTGATTAGGCGCTGAGTCAGCAATGCATTCTGACATTCAACAAGCAGCAGCTCAGTCAGAGGTGACCCCGGTGAAGCTGAGTGTGGTCAGTCCAGACCCCGGGCGTGACCTCACGCTGCTGTGGGAAGGTCGAGCCAGAAATGCGATCAGCGAGCAAATAAAGCCCGATGCATCTCAGTCTAACCTTACTCTAAAATCTCACAAGAACATCACGAATCAGCACAAAAAAAAGTTGTGAAAACAGGCAGTCCTTTGAAGGATGCAGTACAGAGGTCTTATGCACGGTGCAATTTGTGATGTCACTGTTCAAAGAGATGTTCTGAGGCCTGCATAGAGGCGTCACAGTCCTGTAAATTACTTTCAAACCTCCGTACCTCATACATGTATGTTTTCCATATATTATCTGACAGTTTTTAATATAAAATATCCTTTTGGGATTGTAGTTGCAAATTGTCCAGGTGTGAGTGTGTGTGTCTCTGATGTTGGGTCAGTGCCCTGTCCAGGGTTATACCTGCTTTGTGCCTGTTGTTTTCAGGATAGGCTCCAGACCCTGCAGAGGATGCTATAGTAGATGAGTAAATGAATGAATGTATCCTTTTAGGAAGAATTTGAATTTGAATTTAGGGGTGTGTTTTGGAGGCCTGGAGGTAGGCAGCATTGGAGGTCCATTTAGTGTGTTTAAACGCAATTTAGGAGACCAGCTGAGGGGGTGGGCCTAGAAATCAGGGCTCGTGTGTCTGGTTTGATCAGCTCTAAGACTTCACCATTTGGTCAACAGCTAGCGAACAGTCCTTTCACCAAGATCAGATCACATGGTACACTCATGCGGCCTGTTCACTGTTTCATATTGAATAAATAAGAAAAGTTTATGTAGTACATCAGGTGCATTAACATTAGGGGTTGGTGGGAAATCTAATTAGTTTTAAATCGCCACAAGAGTTAAAAATCAATTTTTAAAAATCAGTTAAACAAAAGTTATTACCGTTATGTTGCTTACATGTGTTACTGCTGTACCCAGTTACACCCCCATCTTAGCAGATATGCCTGAATTACCACTGACATTCGTGAGTAACTTTCCTGACACCCAGAGAGGGATGACCACAAACCCGCAGCTATGTTTGCAATGCAATGACCTTTGACACAGCTTTAAACAATAGTTCAATAAATGCACTTTAGAGTAAGAAGATACAAGGTGTAACAGTACACACCTTGCTTTTGGTTCACAGTTAGGTGCAATTTCAGTGCAACAGGGAACAGAATTTATTTTTAAATTGTTTATTATTAATATATATAATTTGCACTTGTGTACTACATAAAATTTTCTTATTCACTTATTTAGTTGCAGACCGAATCTAAATGCTATTTGCACAGTAAAAGTAGTATGTTGAAGCAAGACTGCATCAAAACAGTCACAATCAAGTATTATAATGAGGCACGCACTCCGATGATGTATGTGGATATGTTTCTACCAACATATTTAGGGTCAATATAAAAGAGCCAACAGACAGTCTCTGACTTATCAACTACTCTCTCTCCAGTGTTGGTCAAATTTATTGGGAAGCTGAAATTGTCATGATCAGCCCCGCTCCACGTGTCTGGCTCCCAGGGTTTCCCTCCGGCGGGGCTTGATTAGCCTCACCTGTGCCTCGTTGTGCTTACCTGATGTGTCTATCCCTTTGTTTGCCTAATCACACCCACCTGGTGTTTCCTCCTTGATGTCTTGCCCTATTTAGTCAGTCTACGTCCGGTTCCCCTTGTCGGTTATTGTCTGAGCTGTGTTGCTGTTCCCTGTGGCTTGCTTTCTTCTGTTTTGTCCGTTCTGGCAATAAACACCCCTTCGAGGGGTAGAAACCCACAGCCTGCATTATGGGTCGTTCCTCCCGCTGCAAGCGCCACAGAAATATTCCCAAAAGACTCTGGAGGGTCTTTGAGCTCTCTAGGACAAGTGGTAACCAACTTACAGCCGTAATTAGCATAGCATTTTCCATGTTGGAATCTTAGGTTCTGCCCATGTTAAGAAATGTTTTAATTAATTTCATCGTATGTTCCGAACTGAAAAGGATGTAACCGAATGGTACAAGAGGAATTCCTGTACCGTTACAGACCTGAAATGCTTTTCAGCAAAACTATTTAGAAATCGTGATACATATTGAATCAGCAAACAGATATTGATATAATAATGAGTCGGGAGTTCTCTGCCAGTTCCCACCCCTAATCAACACAGATTGGCGGCCGCTGTTGCAGGGGTTATTCCCGCATATAATCTTGTTTTTTTTTTCCATTTGATTGGTAGCTGAAGTGTGGCGTGCTGTTGTTTTTGAGGGCCAATCTTTTTACTGTCCTTTGACGTTGTTTCGTCGAATGTCCTTCATTAATTTTGACGTTGTAATGTGGTGCTTCTTATCCACTTTCATATTACAGCTCATAACTTATATATTTTTCTATCTCCTGGCTTATTTGTATAGTGGTAGCTCTGGGCGCAGTATGCATGCAGTTCTTGCGGCTAACGGGGGAACTGCGGTGTGCGTAATGTCTGATTCTGCTCCAGGGGTTTGCTGTGACTTCAGAGACACATCTGCGTGTCGGCTTTGTGCGCGGCGGTGGCTGCATGCGTCTTGATGACTACATGATATGGTGTCACAGATGGGGACTCTTTGCAAAGACGGATGATGAAAAAGAGCGAAACGATTTTGCGGGACCCTTCGGAAACTGTGTGTTTTATAGGAATGAATGTGTTTTCGAGTTGAGCAAAAGATAAGTAACTCTACATAAAAATGAGATGAAATAATGTGTCAGAGGCTTTAGGGGAGTTCGCTGTATGACAACACGAGTGTCTTCCAGCACTGAGGCTGTAGCATGCCTGCCTAATGTTGCCCACAGAGCAGCCTGCCCTTGCAGGGGCTTTTTAATGACTACGTCAAAGTGGTTGGTGTGCTGTGCATTTCAGATGATTCACAGCTGTTTCTAAGCTCAGAGCACGGTATTCTTCTAAAAGTCGTTGAAAGCGCTCTGTGGCAGCCGTCCAGTGGGTGTCCGCCCAGCCGCTGCCGGAGAGCTGGCGCACCTGAGCGTCTACTTGTTTTAAGACGCACTTGGCTGGGTGCCGGCAATCAGAGCGTTCTGCTAAGCTGAAGGGAACGGAGAAGATGGAAAAAAATGGACGGGTAAGTCTGGCCGTGGATGGCTGAAAGCACTGACCTTTTGACCCCAAAAAGGTGCATTTTTTTTTTTTTTTCCATTTTAAATACATGCCTGTTCGATCGGCACTTTTCCAGTGCCAGGCCCCACGTGTCTAGTGCTCGGCCAGAAGCGCACCCCACGTGTCTAAGGCTCGGCCAGAAGCGCACCCCACGTGTCTAAGGCTCGTCCAGAAGCGCACCCCACGTGTCTAAGGCTCGGCCAGAAGTGCACCCCACGGTGTCCAGAAAAACCAAACGGCAGGAGTTCTGAAAAGGATGGTGTAACATCCCGAGCATGAGGAGAGGGCGCCCAGTCTGTGTCTGCGTGTGTGTTTGTGTGTGTATGCACACTAGTATCCCTGACCACAGGCAGGAATCTGTATGCCAACACTGTCTTCATTTCTGCACAGGAAGCACAACACTCTCTTGTGACCTCAGAGGCAGCAGCTCAGTGCTGACACTCCATCATAGCCTGGAACATGCAGTGCATCAGTGCAGCCCAGCCTGAAGCAGCCGAGTGTGTCTTTTTATATGCTATTCAAGTATATAATCACTATATATGCATGCATATATATATATATAGCGCATTGAGACAATGTAATGTTGTGATAATGCGCTATATAAATTAAATTGCATATGTGTGTGTGTGTGTGTGTGTGTATGTATACTCACACACTTTCTGGAACAGTTGATGTAATATTTTATGATTAGATTATACAATATAATGAACAGATCATTAGAGCACTTTGGGTCAATACCTTTTAACTTATATAGCAATTAGTTTGTGGATAAACTAGTACAGTAAATGTATCCATTGTGCATTGCAACGTTTCTGTGTGATAATCTCTTATGGAAAAATGTTATAGAAAATCAAACATTTTAAACATACAACTGTCTTCCAGTTATCATGACTTAGAACCACTTTTTACAATGTAGGTTTCCCAGGCTGCTCGGCTTTACCCCCCACGTCTCCCCACGCCTCCCCACGTCTCCCCACGCCTCCCAGCCCAAGGCAGTGAATCCTTGGTGGTGATTTGAGGTGGAAGTTCACAAGGTTCCTCCTGGTATTTTATAAAAGACTGCTTTGAATTCCTGGGGCTGTCAAGCTCTTCTTTTTATCTGGGTCATTTGGCGAATATTGCGGTTTTTTTTTGAAGGTCAGTGAATTGAAAAATGGCAGATTGTACTCTGAGCTCAAAGGAGTACGATAAAAGGGGCGTAAGTTATTCAAAGTGGGACAGAGAGGTATACAATTATAATCACGTCCATGAAGAATGCATTCTTGGGCCTGAAGAGGTAGGATTGTCAGAGGAAAACAGACAATTCTCTACATAATTACAGTCGTTTAACAGTAAATGAATGAGGTGAACAGCGAGGCCTTTTGTAATGTCTGGCTTGCAGTGTTAGTGAAAGTATTAAGTGTGCAGTTATTGCTGCTTTATGGAGCTCAGTGACATTTTCAGTGCCTGTCTGCTTGTTTGCTGGGGGGGGGCTTGTCTGTGGCTGCATTATGGCAGACAGAGGTGTCCTTCGCCATTCACAGGCCTGGCCACTGGCAGTCTAAAAGACATGGAACACAAACAGAAGACCGTACTTTAAATGGATGGTGACTCTGTCAGAATGAAACTGTGTCTTAAGTGCCAGTATTAAGTAGTTGTATGTCACCATTTTTCAAGCCCTGGGGCTGGGGGGGGGGTGTGTGAGCTGGGCTGAGAGCAGCTGAGCTTTTAGGCTCCTTAATACCAAGCCTTCAGCTGAGCCTGCGCCTCTCACGGATGGTGTAATCCGCTCCAGTCCTCAAGCGACTTAAAACAGAAATTAGACTCAGTAACCAATGCAGGAAGTGAGTATGTTCACTTTTCTTTTGAATAATCCTGTGCTAACAGCCGCCTTTACATCCAAAGCTGATTCATCTTCTGTGGAACAATATGCCATGAGCTTCGCAGCTATTTGCATTTTGCATCCCTCCCCCAAAATGCCTGTAATTGCTACTGTAAATAAAGGTGTTGGCCAACTTGATAAAATGCAAGATATGTATTTTAGTGCTCTGATAGATGGGCTGTTTGTAAGTCTGCTTTCATGAGGCCTACAAACCCAAGCTTATGCAGTGAACTACAGCTACGCCTGTACAGTACGTCTGGCCTAAGCAGCCAGTAAAATGTAAGGATACCAGTCAGATGTAAGCATTTAGACTGAAGACGGAAAGCATTTTGCTAGATTATAGATTACTGGCTGTCAGGGACCTGCTCTTCATCGGCATGTTTGCATTTGCCCTCATCTGTCTCGGGTACGTGGTTCACTTCTATCCTTTTAAGCTCGGTCCTTGCAGCTTTTTAAAAACACGGTTACTTTGCACAGTCGGCCCAGTTTCTGACACGGGGCTGATCAAACAGACCGAGATGACACGAGAAGGCCCAGGGGGCGGACTTTATTGCTTATTTTGTACAACATTTTGTGTAAGTTAATTGTAGCTTTAGAGTCACGGAATCCTGGGCGTAGAAATCCGGTAATGTTACACTTGGATGGATGGAAAGGGCATGTCTGTTGGCTAGTTTTTGGAAGCTGGGGGGGGTGGTGCAGGGGCTGTTGTTCTCCTGGTTCACCATCTAAACTCCTGTTCTCATCACTGCAGTGAAGCTTCTGAAGCAGACGAGCAGCTGATGTCCTCACATTTAGCCCTCTGCTCAGGCTTCTTACACTCTGCTTTGCTCATAATCATAACTAAGAAAAATGGTCTGAATACAGAGGAACATCACAAAAAAAAAACTGGGGTAAAAACATAGATTTTTCAAAGCGATTTCTCCAATGCAAATGGTAAATCCAAAATATCTCAGCATAAATGAATGTAAGGTGGCACGCTAGCTGTGAGGGCGGCACTGCTGCTGCACAGCTGCAGGATTGTGGGTTTGGATCCCATCCACACTGCGCGTGGAGTTTGCGTGTTTGCCCTGTGTGACACAGTTCCCTCCCACAGTCTGGAGGCTTGCCGTTGGGTGAATTGGTGCCTCAAAGTTGCCCATAATGAGTCAGTTTGTGTGTCTCTTTTCTGCAATAGACTGGCACCCCATCCAGGGTATGCAGTGTGCTGCTTGGGATAGGCTCCAGGCTTGTTGTGACCTGGTACAAGATTGATTAATATAAATTAGGCTTTGTTCTTATTTTGCTATTGTCTAATCAGCTATAGTCCTATGAAATTTTAAGTTAATTTCAATGTCTTAAAATTCACAGTGTTAAATTATTACGAAGTCAGTTTTAGAAAGTACCTTTAGATGAAACATGCAGCACTTTAAAAGGAATGAATGCCAGAGAGTTCAGCTGTGCATTCAGTTGTATAATATGACAGGCAGTGAACGAATGGGGGTGCGATCCTGGCGTGTTATTGCTGACCACAGGGCCCCATGAGTCACTGGGCTTGTAAGGTGTCATGAAGTGCAGTAGGAGAAGGCTACCCGGTCAGTGGCAGCTCCTCGTCTGAGCGGGGACAGCCTTTCTAAGCTCGCTGAGGGCCCTCCTCCCTGCCTCCTCTCCATCGTGTGCCACGTACGAGGGAGGGCTGAGTCAGCGATCTCACATCAGAGTGACTGGATGAGTCACAGCTGGAGTCAGCAGCAGCATCCCTTTGACCCACTTTGAGCCTCCCGTCCTGCTGGGGATTTTCTCATGACCCTCTTGTGCTCGGTGCCGGGGGGGGGGGGGCGTCTCAGCTGTTCTCGTGGATAATTAAAGCATGTGCCGTGCAGCGTTTCCGTGATCCGCGCCTTCGCCAGCATGGGTGTGCCGTTTCTATCGAGAAGGGTCTCTTCCGGTTGGGGTTGACGTGGTCTGTCGGTGCCCACAGCCACCACCTCGCTGAGCGTTTGCGCTGCTGATGTGGTGATGGAGGGTGCTGACATCCACAGCGCTGTAGCTGTAGTGTGTGCTTACCTGACCTACATTGTGCGCTCGCCAGGATAGGTCTCTGCTCGCGTCCCGGCCTGAGGCTACAGCTGTTATGTTTTTGTGGTCCAGGATATTGCGTGCTGTGCAGCTGATTGTAAAGCCCCTGATACTGTCCCTTTATACTGCCCCCTCCCCAGTCATACTGTCCCACGTGGCATAATACACCAGGCACAGTGGTATCTCAGTCACTGGACATCCTGTTATCTCAGGATAACCAACCACACTAAAAATGGTCTCACTAGTCCAGAAAAATAACAAAATGATTAAATTCCTGCATGAACAGGGACGTACAGTATGGGGCCACGTATCAGCTCTGCCCACAGAGTTAGTGTTAGTGCAAGTGCTCCGCCTATTTTTGGGTAGCCTCCTATCCCTTTGTTTCCGAACACCAGGCTGACACGGGAATGGGGGAACGGGGCTCGGATTTGCTCCCAGAATTCCCGAATGCGCGTCTGTGATGATAAGGCCGCTTATCGGCTTTATCAGTGAGGCTGCCATTATTCTCATGTCAGCAAAAACGTATGACTTCATTGCAGAAGCAGCTTCCTTATTCTGAAAATAAGGAATGAGGCACATTCTCACCGACTACACCAGAAATAACCGCGATAGTGACAGACTGTTTTCTGAAATGCAGGTCAAAGCAAGGAAATTACTTGTGTGTGATCCTCTGAAACAACAATTTAAAGGTCAGTCTTGCCTAGAGAAGGATAAGTGGTCTTTTTTTTTAATTAACTGGAATGCTGACTTATATTAGTCACACTGTTAGTTTGAGGAGAGTGGGGGTGCAGACTCCAATGCGGCATTTGCATCGGAGCACAGGGGCCATGCACGTTTGCTGATGCGCTGCTCTGGGATGCATATTACGACTGCAGGGGTGAGGAGGGTGAAGGGGCGGCTTTAATTGCCATCTTGGCTGGTTGTTTCACATTAAAACCGATTTCTGCCATATTTCTGGTTTCTGGATGAGTCTCTGTGTAAAGCAATGGGAAAAAAAACAGGTGATATACAGAGGAGACACTCTGGATTTGATCTGATACCCTGCCATGAGGAATCAGTTTGCCAGTGATTAACCCTGAGCCATAAATTCTAGTATTAGTATAGTAATAATTATTGTACTATTGTTGCTACATCAATATACCTTATCATTAGTAAAAAAAAATGGATGACTTTCTCTTTTGACTCATGGCATCTGGGCCCATCAGGTTTTTCGTTTGGCTCTCTGGTTCTGGTTAGAGGTCTTGCACTCAGCCGCGTGTATGCTCCGCATTTAAATAGTAACTTTATATTTCTGTATCCTTGGCCTGATTGCAGCTTGCCGCGAGCCACGTGTCCCGCAGATTGCCGGCGTTTGAACAGTGCGGGCCGAGGCGGCCGTCCGTTATTACCGTTACGTGACCGCAAACTGAAACGCTTTTCATTTTCGCATGTTTGCGAGATGCTTCAAAGTTGCCCCCAGAAAAGGTAACTTGATTTTGATTTTTTTTTTTTGGGCCAGTGCTACCTTTAATGTGCAGTTGAGGCAGTGATGTAACTTTCTGGATGTGGAAGAGCTTTACCGAAAAAGGACGAGCCCGCTAATGAGCGAAAGGCCTCGCTCCCTGTGACGCCGCGCCCCGGAATCAGGCGCCTTTTTAACTTAAACACACATCTGAAGCTGTGTTGTTTGTCTCCAGCGAGTGGCTCACGGTTGCGGCAGCTGGAATCAGTTAAAATGTTGTGCTCGCTGTGCGAGATACACAGGGAGCCGCGGTCGCTCTCAGCCTCTCTCTGCAGCGGCCCTGGCCCGGGGGCTGGCGTTGGCTAAAGCGGGACCCCCTCACTGGAGTCAGTTTCACCAGTCATTATTCATTAATGGGCCGTTTCTGGCACGTTTCCACCGCCGGCCAACATTAAAGCTCAGACGTCTGAGGATTTACGTATATTTGTTTGTAGCGCTGCTGTTATAATACGTAAGAACTCTGTAGCGCTGTTGTTATAATATGTAAGTACTTTTTAGCGCTGCTGTTATAATACATAAGAACTCTGTAGCGCTGCTGTTATAATACGTAAGTACTTTGTAGCGCTGCTGTTATAATACGTAAGAACTCTGTAGCACTGCTGTTATAATACGTAAGTACTTTGTAGCGCTGCTGTTATAATACGTAAGAACTCTGTAGCACTGCTGTTATAATACGAGAGAACTCTGTAGCACTGCTATTATAATACGTAAGTACTCTCAGGTGTTTGATCGTGATAGTACACTTATACTGGGGTTGCCAGGTAGGAAGCAAGGTAGGAAGGTAAAACAGCATGGAAGATCGTTTTTGTGGAAAAAAAAAACGATGTATATATGTGTGTGTGTTTTTTTTCCAGCACTGGGAGCGAGTGCATGTTTACTCCCACAGGCTGCGCGCATTAAATGGGGTATGTCATTGTTCCTGACAGTTATAGGGCCGCAGTTGCTGGGGATTAGAGGAGCTTTAAGAAGGGAAAGTGATGTGAGGGTATGGAAGCAATTAGCGACACCGATGAAATGTCACCACGCAGCTGGCCTTCAAACAGCCACGCAACTGCGGTGCAGGGACTCCGTAAAGGCTTGCACATATGCGCGCACACACGTGGTGTATATATACGTGGTGTTGAAATCTTAAACCGCAGCGACTGAAAAAGTTATCATCGAGTTTAATTAACAGGCGATTTATGGGTGCAGTGTTGTGTTGCGGAGAGCAGAGCACGCATCTGGCATGACATTCACCCTTTCAGACTCTCACGCAAGAAATCTTACGGCAAATCTATATTATTCCATTATAAACCTAAAATTAGCTAGATCAGAAGAGTTCTGGTACCCATACTATTTACAAGGTAATCAAACTGTTGCATACATGTAAATGTGTGTGTCCAACTGAAAATCTCACACCAGCGAGCTGACCCAAGTTGGCAACCTTGGCAAGGGGTCTTAGCTTAGAGATTTGTCCCAGAGAGACGTGATTGGATGGTGGGTAGAGGTTTGTCGGTATCCTAACCCTGGCGTTCTGCTTTGTTGTGTCTCCTCCAGGATGAGTTCCACCCCTTCATCGAGGCCCTCCTGCCGCACGTGCGCGCCTTCGCATACACCTGGTTCAACCTGCAGGCACGCAAGCGCAAGTACTTCAAGAAGCACGAGAAGCGGATGACCAAGGACGAGGAGCGCGCGGTCAAGGACGAGCTGCTGGGCGAGAAGGCCGAGGTCAAGCAGAAGTGGGCGTCCCGGCTATTAGCCAAACTGCGCAAGGACATCCGGCCTGAGTGCCGCGAGGACTTTGTGCTGACCATCACGGGCAAGAAGCCGGCCTGCTGCGTGCTCTCCAACCCCGACCAGAAGGGCAAGATGCGACGCATTGACTGCCTGCGGCAGGCCGACAAGGTGTGGCGGCTGGATCTGGTGATGGTGATCCTCTTCAAGGGCATCCCGCTGGAGAGCACGGATGGCGAGCGGCTCGTCAAGGGCGGCCAGTGTGCTAACTCCGTGCTCTGCGTCCAACCTCACCACATCGGCGTCTCCGTCAAGGAGCTGGACCTCTACCTGGCCTACTTTATCCGGGAGAGAGGTGGGTGTCGCCATGGGGCTGTCAATGCAGCATGGCGCATGTAGGCTAAGAGCTGGAAACCAGATAATGTCCGGCATCTGGGTTCCGTCTCAAGTGCTGTCTCATGCATCAAATGCAGCAGGTCAGCGAGGCATGGCTGATTACCCTGCGGAAATAGCTGCACTCCTGCCTAGTGGCCTATGGGAGCGGCTGCGTCTGGCAGCAGAAAGTCAAACTGAAACTTAACCGTTTTACCGATCTTTGCTAAAAAATCAGAGGGGTTTTGTAAATGAATGGCCATCTGTGCCATGATCGGTAAACATCTGTTAGCTCACGGTTTACGTATACTTTAAATACACCCAGGTGAGGCAGTGGGGACCACAAACTGTGGACCTTGGGGGTCACATAGCCATTTGGAGAACATGCATGGGTTGGGTCTTGACATCGGTTTTTCATTTTGAGCGCAGCGCTTGTCTGCCTGTGTGTACAGCTCGTCTGCTTCCCTGCCTTTCCGCCAAGGTGCTGACTTGGCTTATGCTAATGCCAGTCTGGGGGTACATTAGAAAGGCACATTCTGCTGCAACTCGCATACTCTATTGAGTAACCTTTTTAAACAAGTGTTTTATTGTCAGAGCCAGAGAGGCACAGAGCTCAGCAGAGAGCTGGCTTCACTTGGGAGAGAAAAAATCGACTGGAGTCAAGCCCTGACACTGTAAATCAGTGTAAATTAGCAGGGTCCAGTATGCCAGCTCGTCCAGACACTTGGCCTGCGCCTCGCCTCTCAGGACTGATGCCATAGCGTTCTCACTTTTTGTATCTTCATTCTGTGTGTCCATCTTCTCAGGTCCTCATTCTGTGTGTCCATCTTCTCAGGTCCTCATTCTGTGTGTCCATCTTCCCAGGTCCTCATTCTGTCCATCTTCCCAGGTCCTCTTTCTGTGTGTCCATCTTCCCAGGTCCTCATTCTGTGTGTCCATCTTCCCAGGTCC
>JAODKN010000035.1:3586998-3597644 GCA_026774425.1 Petrocephalus zakoni | reverse complement strand
CGTTATCCCGGCTCGTTTTTTAAACTTTGTGGGCCTGAATTAAGCACCCATTTTAATAATTCAGCCTCATCCACCTCGTTCCCCCCCCCCCCCCCCATGTATTCGACAGGCAAGCTATTTCTGCTAAATTTAACCACAATGCTTGTTAGAGTTGGAGCTTTGCGGAGGTCCCTGCCGAATCCCCCGCAGGCACTATCTGATTAGCCAGTTAGCTGCTTTTCCAGTTAGCCGGTTAGCCAGTTAGCACATCAAGCCCACCCCTCTATTAGCTGGCATCCTTCTCCTCTCACTTCTTGTCTAAAGATTTAATGGGGGGGAGGGCAGGGGGGTCATTTAGGAGTGGCTGTGCAGGGGAGGCAGAGGGGTGTCAGATTCAGTGCGACTGGGGAGTGAATCTGAGGCCTGAATGATTGAGGGCGAAGGCGAGCGCAGCGTCTACGGGCCCAAACCTGGGCGCACACCCACCGTGACGTCCGAGCCGCTCGCAGAAAGGCGGGCAACAGACACCGGGCGGGAATGGTTGAGAGCACCGTCTCTGAGGCCGTGTCGCTGCCAGGCTGCCTCGCGAAACACAAACAACGTGCCTGAGGTTTACGTCACGGGGAAAACTGAGGATTATGTTGAGTTTGCATTGTTATATATGTCACAAAGGACTTTAATTTTAGGGAACCTGATAGCAGAAAGCAAAATGAGACAAAAATGGGGAAATAAACAACGACATGTTAGAGATACTTTGTTGTGTTGCTTTTTTCCTTCCCTGAAGTTTCTATGTCAAGCCTACTGCATTTAAAAAGCGAAAAAACACCAGTGATTCATGTGAAAATCCCAGCCGCGAGAGCCTTTACTCACTTCTCGAGTCCTCAGCTTCCTGTTTGCCTGGCAGATTCTGAGCTGGAGAAAACCCTGTGTCTCCCAGTGCGACTGACAGGAAGCGGTGAGAGAGAGAGAGAGAGAGAGAGAGAGAGATGGCTCCACTTTGCCAGCACTGGTCTCACCGAAGCAGCAAGGGCCAGGAGAGGTGCCCGTCCTCCCCGGCCGCCCTCGCTCCGCAGGTTATGCCAGTGATGGCGCATTCGGGCCGGAACGCCGGTGAGATACGGGGCAGCGGCTGTGAGCTATGGACATCTGGAGATTCTAGCAGCACTGCCGTGTGTAACATCATGCATTTATAGCTTCATTGCGGCATCTTCTCACCGCAGTGGCCCGGGTTAAATTCCCAGCTCAGAGGTAGAGTACATCGCAGCTCTGCGAGATGAGGCTTAAGTCCCCCGAAAGGATGGCCTTGTGGTGCGCAGAAGTTAATGAAGGGGAGCTGCAAATCGACAGGATCCCATGTAAAGCCTGTGAATGGGGAAAACCTTGGAAAACAGAGTCTGGGAGCAGCATTGCAGGGGTGTAGGATTACTGGGGGGCAGGTGGGCATCCTTTGGGCTCTGCGCGGGGGCCACTCGCAGGCCCCTGGGCCTTTACAGACCTTCGGGGTCATCCTTTCTTCATTAGTTGCTTTAATTCCTAAACCACGCCAATTGGAATGTCTTTCTCATTAGGTCATTTTTGAGATAAACTTTCACTTACTCCCCCCCCCCCTCCCTCTCGCCCTCATGCCTGCCAACAGTTAGCTGGCACCGCCAGACCGCTTTCCCTTCTGCCCTGCGCTTTCATCCCTCATCTTGGCACGGGATAACGCTGGCACTCCGGCAGGCCTCGTTTTACTTTCTGTGCTCTTGCTCTGGGGTTCGGGGGGGAGGCGAGAGAAAGAGAGATCTAAAATGGCTGCCAACTGCCGAGTCCTCACTCTCGTGAAATGTCTGCCAAAAAGTAATAACCCCGTAGTGGCGTTTATCGAACCCCGGCCAGAGAAAGAAAATGGCAACAGCAACATTAGGGAAGCGATATGAATTTATTTAGAGCCGCTCCGAGCCAAGTCGAATTGTGTGAGGTAAGGGGTACAAGAGTAAATATTAATCTGTGAACAGTGAGCTCTGACAGATGGATTGAAAGCAGGAGCGAGGGAGAGAGAGAGAGAGAGAGAGAGAGAGAGAGGGATCCTGGCCTTCTTCTTCCTTTATTAAATAGCCAGCATGCTCTGTTTGTTTCATCAGTACTCAAATGTGATTTGGAGATTCACATGTGATTTGGGGAGGGATCCAAAGGCAGGCCAGCCGAGGGATGAAGGTCAGACACGGCAGTAACTCAGACTCACTTTTCTGCTGGTCCTATTCTGCAGATGAGTCTTCAGAAAGAAAATAACCAATCGCTGTGTGCTGCCGTGATTTTTTTTACGTTCAGCTCTGTCTTTTTTTTCTTCTTTTTTAGTTATTGTGATATTAAGACATGTTAAAGTGTGCTAGGTATTTATCTTTATGGCCTTGTTATTTAATGGCCATACCCTACGTTACCCTGTAGCAGTCAAGCACTTATAGAAAATTCATGACTTGATGTTTATCCATCCATCCATCCATCCATTCATCTGTTTTCTATAATTATCATTAAATTCACTTAAAACGTGTAAAATGATTGTGGCAAATGGTCAAACAGGGCCTCAGCAGCGGCGAGAGTGACGGCTTCCCACATGACATACCGGGCCTCTCATCCTCTCCTCTAGAGTCGGAGCAGAGCAGCAGCCCGCAGACAGCAATAGGCTCGGACCAGGAGGACAGCAGAGCGGCCACCACAGGTAGGCCCTGCCCACCGATCCCCAGTGCCCCGCTCTTCACTCTCGCCCCCCTTCACCTTTCTCTTCCAGTCATTCTCCTCCCTGTTCAGAGTGAGCTCTGATTGGCTCCCGCTGGCATGACACCGACTGACCTGCACCTTTCACACATACTGGCAACTGCAGATGTCTTTCTGGCATGTAAAAAAGAAACCTTTAAAGACGTTTGTTAATTTTTTCGGATGCTAAATCCAGAGTGACGTATTGAGAAAGCAGGGTCTGTAGCTGTGTGGAGCACCTGTGGCCTCAAATCACTGTCGATGTAGCCTCCGGATCATCAGAACAGCATCCTGTCCCACAGGGTCACACACCATCCTTACGCTCAATACAGCGTTTAAGTCCAGTGGACAGCAGGAGTTTTTAACTAAAAGTACCAAGCACCAAGATGAGCTGAACTATATCAAAGAGAACAAAAGTCTTTGCCATCCTGGAGGCAAACAGATCTTACAAAGAATGGTATGACCCCTACGTATCGTAGGCAAGAAGTCCTCACTGGCTTCCCACTCTCTTTTGTATTTTTAGTTAAAAAAAAAATTGCCAAAGTGGATTTTGGGTAAATAAAGCACCAACCTAGGGCAGTGCTTGCTAAACTTTGCCACTGGGCTTTTTAATGCTGCGGTTCCACGTCTGCCGAGCTGCCGCGGGCTGCCAGAGAAGCGCAGGGCCGTGCGGCCGCGAACGAGGCCTAGAGCCTCCAGGAAGGAGGTCAGATGCGTAAGGAGGTTACGTGCCGTTCCGGTGAGTCGTCCATCTGGGTTTCACTCTTTCTGTTTGCAGCAAAATAATCTGTTACTCACAGTTACCACAGGGACCGTGCTACCCTTCCGCCTGCCTGACTTATGCATGCGTTGTGGTTTGGCGTTTACGAGCAGAGTGTGCCCCATGCCGTCGCAGTAATTACGCCGCACTGAATGAGCACGTTATGCTAATTCCAATGCAGGTACAGCTGGCAGGCGTGGGCAGCGCTGTAAGGCCAAGTGCTGGCTGTTGCTGAATTTACAGCCGTAATTCTGCATTAGTCCTGGGGGGTGGCTCGTTTTGTGGCCCACCGGAGTGGTGCCAGGCGCTTGTGATTTCGCTTGTGTCCTATGTCATGTCGCACTACTTGACAGAGCACCTTCGTAATGGGGCTGGAGGGAGGCGGGATAAATAGCGGACGTCAGAATGGGGGGACGTCAGAGAACAGGGCCCGTCCCCACTGTGGTGGGCATAGTGAGTTTGTGTCGTTGTTTCTTATAGGGGTGAACCCTGAAGGCTGGATCTGTGTAATCCTCTGTCGTCTTGCTTTAAAAGGCCCCAGAAGACACATTATCTCTCAGACAGCATGCATGCAGATGGCTCTCTGCGGCATGCAGGCTCCGGGCCATCAGTGGGCGCGGCCATCACCAATGTAGCAAAGTAACTCGCCTCATTAGGCCAGCAATATTCGGCTAACTTGTGCCCCTGACGACCTGTCTAGTGATGTTATTTAGTGTGTTATTTTAAGACTTTTGTGCATTGACTTAAATATTTTCAGAAAGTAAAACGTACAGCGAAAGTGTGAAGCCTAACCTTTTTTTTTTTTGGTTTGGGACACGTCAGTGGAAAAAGTGACGGTTTTGTGCCGCCTGGCCTTTTCCTCTCTAGTCACAATTTCTCTCTGATATGTTGACGTCTGATGACCTCAGCCTCCCGGGTGTGAGGGCGTGGACACAATCACGTGACTCATGTCGGGAATCAGCCTCAGAGATGCCACAATGCGGTGATTATATAATCCTAGTGGACGACGTTGCATCAGGGGCATGCCGGGAAGCCTAAAGCCATCCTGTTGCCGAGCCAAGCCGGTTTTGTAAAGTGCTGATTTGCAGTGCAGCTAACATCCAGTCATGAAAATTGGACACGCACAGTCCTTCAGCCGACTCTGGCTATTCCAACCGCATCAGGCATCTACCCACAGCATCATCTCACCATGACCCCCTCACACTTTAAGTTTCTTCCTCTTCATCTGCCCTGTCCTCTTTTGCTTCATCTGCCCTATCCTCTCTTTCCTCATCTGCCCAATCCTGTTCATCTGCCCTATCTGTTTCCTCTTCATCTGCCCTATCCTCTTCATCTGCCCTATCCGCTTCCTCTTCATCTGCCCAATCCTCTTCCTCTTCATCTGCCCTATCCTCTTCCTCTTCATCTACCCTATCCTTTTCCTCTTCATCTGCCCAATCCGCTACCTCTTCATCTGCCCAATCTGCTTCCTCTTCATCTGCCCTATCCTCTTCCTCTTCATCTGCCCTATCCTCTTCCTCTGCCCTATCCGCTTCCTCTTCATCTGCCCTATCCGCTTCCTTTTCATCTGCCCTATCTGCTTCCTCTTCATCTGCCCTATCCTCTACCTCTTCATCTGCCCTATCCTCTTCCTCTGCCCTATCTGCTTCCTCTTCATCTGCCCAATCCGCTTCCTCTTCATCTGCCCTATCCGCTTCCTCTTTCTATCAGTTCCTTATCTGAAAATGCCAACTCACACAGCCGGGCTTTGAAATGAGTTGCTACAGCTACATCTGTTTGATATCAATCTTTCCTGATATTTCCCTGATTTCTCCCTCGAACATGACGCTGCCAGAGCAGTGAAATCCTGAGCCCAGTGTCAGTGGCAGCAGGGGTAAGTTTATTGCCGTGTCAGAGAAAAAATCCCCC
Organism: Petrocephalus zakoni; assembly: GCA_026774425.1. Lineage (NCBI taxonomy): Eukaryota > Metazoa > Chordata > Actinopteri > Osteoglossiformes > Mormyridae > Petrocephalus > Petrocephalus zakoni. The sequence goes on along the minus strand of JAODKN010000035.1, from coordinate 3,592,264 downwards.
ATTAGTGAAACCTTCTGTGTGAAACCATTTCTTACAGATTCACCAGAGTTTAAGGAAAGCTTTGTGACGTCTGGAGTTTTCAGTGTGACAGAGCTGGTGCAAGTCTCCAGAAGTAAGACCATTTGTTCTCTTTTCGTATTCTGTGGAATCGGTGTTATTTAAACCTTGATTATTTTGATATCGGAATGTGTAAGGAAAGAAAATACAATACATGCTGTCTGTGATAATCATCATGATTTAAAACATTGTTTAGGCTAATAGTCATGTTACCAGCATTAAAGGTTCATTGAATTAACGATTGTGCTCAGAATAAACCACCTTGGACAATCAGTCTCTCCATCACATTTTGTGTATGTAATGTTAGCTGGATGTATGATTAATGTCTGCTTGTATATTTAGACCCATTGAATGGGAACCTTTTATAGCACATACTTACGGACGGTGTCCAAAGTGATGCTTTCCTGACTAACTCTGCATGTACAGCAAGCTGCTCTCGAGTTCTCATTAGGAAACAGTGGCGTTCTCCTCTGTTATTTCTTCTGTTATTTTTATACACGTCTCCCTCACACATTAATGCTGATGTGAGCCTCAGAATCTAACCTCATTTGTGTTTTAAATGCTCAGCATCCCTTCGCTAATTAGTCTCAGAAAATGCAACCTCTGGCTGCTCGTGGTGTACACTGCACAGTGTACATGTGGACGTAGGATAGGCAGGCGTGATGGCCTCCACTGGTTTCCCATGGTTATCGTGGGCACTCCCTAGACCTCGTGGATCAGCCTCTCTTTGGACTGTAGATGTGTTGCGTTGATGTAGGCCCTCTATTTACTTGGGGCTCCTGCTGGGATGCTTCTCAAAATACACAGCTGTGAAACGGTGGCTCCAAACTGCCCATAAGGCAGTGTGTTTGTGTGTGTGTGTCAAATAGTCCCTTATGCCTCCCAAATCACAATCCGTATCGCCATAACCCTTACTGGATGATATCTTATTTAAAATGGATGGAGGGATGGATTTTTTGGGACTTCCTAGATCCCATTGACATCACAGTGCTCTGGTGGACTGCCAGACTGTCCCCGCCACCTTTATACTCCCAAATTACCCCCCCCCGCTGAAAACCTCCCACCCACTGAGATGTATTCTTTACACATCCATTCCTGCCTACACATTTCGGTGTTATTTCCATGTAGTTATTTGTATTTATGTACAACCTGCCTGCTCTTAGACACTTACTACCCCGAACCCTGCTTGGAGTTGCCATCTCGCAGACGTCTCCGCTCCTTTATATTGAGCCTTTGATGGAGTTTCACCGAAGGCGCTCGGCTTTTCCGATGACGAGACGATGTTGGCTCATGCGGGCCCAACCCCTGTGATTGAGGCCATTTGTGTAGAACCAGATGTACCGTATGAAAACATTTATAATGCGGACAAGTGAGGAAGCCAAAGTTTTCAAGAATGTTCCTTCCCATCGCCTGCCTAAAACTTTCCATGTTTTGGTTGAATGGTAAGGTGCTGAGATCAATTTCTCTGACAATAAAAACAACATATAATTCTTCCCATTCATAGATTAATGCCTATAGCTCAAACTGGATAGTTTACCATTACACTGTTTTACTTGTAGCTTTCAGAACACTTTGATTTAGACAAAAGTTACTTTCTCTTGTAATTAGTATTTGTATTGGTTTTATACCTGGGGAGGTTTCAGTATTTCTTTCTCATGATTACATCTGTCTAATTAGGATAATGAATTCTCTAGCAGTCAGGAAAAGGCCTATACTTAGCCCAGGTTTTCAGGGACGCTTTGCTGCCCTACATTGTCTTTTATATCACTTTTATATCAGCGTCTTTTTTTAACATTTTCAGAATCCCGTTGCTCAAAAGCAGACTGTCAGACTGATAGGCCAGCCATCACAACGGTGGAAGCACCTTCCTGTGGGAGAACTCTCTGCCTTGGCGTGCGGGCCTCCCTAAGAATCATGAATATTCATGCGGCCGGCCAAAACTTGAGCTGGATTTCAAATCGCTGCCTTTCAGACACCTTTTGTAGCCATTTCAGATATTGGTGGGGCCTACATCTCAAGCAGCAACAGTAGGGTGATGCTTTTGTTGAAGAACAGTCCTAGATGCCCTTCGGTGACCTTCAGTAACGATGGGGCCGTTGTTCCCACTGTCTTCCTTCTAGACAGCGCATAGCAAGGGTTTGTGCAGCCAGTAGTGGGATGCTAACATGAGGAGGGCAGTAGGTAAGCGCTGCCATGGGACGGCTGCCCTGCATGAGACCCCAATCTCATCCTCATAGTGATGGTGGCAGGTGGGCGGAGCCTGGTGTCCGCCGCTCGCGTTGCCGTGGCACTCCTGCACATGTGCGTGGGCACACGTGCACACACACACCCACCCATGCACGCACGCACTTCACAGATACATGCAGGCCGATGCGTGTGCATCGCAGTGCACGCAAACGCGTGCGGGCGGACAGAGGATACCCTGCGGATTCTGCTTCAGTATGCCTCTGTGTGCTGCCAGGTGTTTCGTGTTACTGTGTCTTTAAGAGTGCGTGCCCTTATCGATGTCCGTGGTCCCCGTGCATCCTGATTGGTGGAATATCGTACCGTGTGTAATGTTTGCGCTTATATGTGTATCCATGATCCAGTGGCATGTACCATGTGCTGTGGTGACAGTCCCTTATTTTGATGTCGCCTTCCGATTGCCCGTCGATGTGTGCAGGTTTGAGCCTTTGGGGCCGGCAGCTCCCTCACACGCTGTGTCTCCCCCTAGCCCCCGTCGTGACGGGAGCAGGACCCAGCTTCTCCCTCGGGGAGCTGCAGGGGCACCTGGCCTATGACCTGAACCCCTCCGCCATCGGCCTGAGAAGGACGCTGCCGAGCACCTCCTCCAGCGGGTCAGTTACCTTTTTAAATTGCCAGAGGAACTTTGCATGTACGTTTATTTATTTAGCAGATGCTGTTATTTCAAGTGACATACTCTTGAGAAAGTAGAGCCACTCAGCATTCCTGGACTAACAGGAAGCTAATGGCCTTGGCTTTAGGGCGACATAACTCTGTCAGACATGGGATTTGAACCAGTGGTATTGCGATCAACTCTCTGCTGAGCCACACAGCAACATACTGGGATTGAACTTTATGTGAATTGGTTTAGTAAAGTCATAATAATAATGAATTTAATTAAAATGTAAAGAGAGTTACTGCACAGCAGTAGAAAACTGGCAGAAGCACCCTGACGGGTTAGCGATGGGGCCAGCTTGTGGTTGGGTTAGCTTACGGATCGCTGGTACCCGTCACCGAAAGCGGCTCACAGAAATGCAGCGGGGAAAGGCCGCTGACTCACGCCAGCACGCAGCAGGAAGTCGCATGGGGAGTGCGGCAATGTGGCCTTAGAGGACCAGGTGACAAAGGCCCCGCCTTCTGAAAGTGCCATGCCTGCAGGGTCAGGTGGCTGCTGGCGTCGTGATACGATACCATTTATCTGGTGCCCCAGCGCTGCCCAAATTCCAGCCCCGACATCCGATCCCGTTTTATATTCCGAATCAGGAGCAAAGCCGGAAAGAGGGGGCTGTCAGCAGTTTCTCATTGCCGGCTTTTTGCTCTGCACTCCCCCCCCCCACCCCCCCATCTCAGGAGTAAGAGACCCAAGTCTGGCTCCATGGAGGATGACATCGATACCAGCCCTGGGGGAGAATACTACCCATCGCCCAATTCTCCTGCAAGCGGGTCCCGCACCTGGCAGGAGGAGATGGAAGGCGGTGAGCGGCCCGTCCGCGGCAGGCGCGCAGTGCCACCATTAGCTGGCCTCTATATTCTTACGTGACCACATGATCCCATTTAGGGGCTAACAGAAGTATTGTTTGGTATAATACAGTGAAGTATAGTAAACGATGTCATATGTTTGGGTGATACCTCTGTAATATAGTACTTGTGACCGGAGTTTGAACTTGAAATATAAAACCGTTCTTAATAAATATCAATTTTCTTAAAATGTTTATCCTTTATTAATATGGATTGATAAAAGGACTGGTGAGATAAAATGCTGCTTTCTTTGTAGTTTTTAATATTGTTAGCCTGATTTCCGCCGCGGCACACACGTGTGTGGGGTTGCATGTTCTCACTGTGCCTGTGTGGGTGTGTGAGTGTGTGCCCTGTAATGGACAGGCATCCAGCCCAAGGTGTCCCCTATCCACTGATTCCTGGGATCTGTTCCAAGCAGGTACTAGAGTAGTGGAATGGACGACAGAAAGATGGATGGATAGTTTTTCGTGTTTGGTGTTTCTGGTTTTGTCTTACTGTCTTTTTTCTAGCTGTTCAGTGACCATCAGACAATAACCTTCCAAAAATGGATGCCCTATGCCTAAATGTGCCTTCTGAAAAAAGAAAAAAAAACAATGTAAAAAAGGAGCTTTGCCATAGTTTGATGGAGGGCTGCTGTTAGGACATTACTGCTGGCCTGCTGGGAAGCCAGCCTCAGGAGTGTCTGTGCTGAGGCCTCACTGTGGTGACCCTCTGCACAGAATGAGGAGGTTAGTGTGGTGTCCAACGTGCAGGCTGGTTATGGAGAGTCAGTGAAGCAGGGAAGGTGAATGGGCCACGGGCTAATGGATGGGTCCAGAGGAGAGTGGTGCGTGGGGGAGGAGAGAAGCCTAATGGTAGCATTAGATGGGGGAGAGGGCAGCCTACTAATGCAATTAGATGGTTACTCTTAAAATGGTATGTGTTTGCAGTGGTGAGCTGGGGCTCAGAGGGCGTCGGGCTCTAAATTGAAACCACTTATTGGCTTATTGAATATTCAGATCTGAAGGACACGGACGCTGGGAGCTGCTTGTATTTCCTCTGCTGGGCGCAGAGAAGCCCAAACCTTACTGTCCTGCTTTGTCACTCTGCTCTTAAAGGTGATGCTGTCTGTTTGGCGAGGAATTAAAGGCGAGGTTTGTGTGTGTATTGGGTGAGGTGGTGTGATTCTCGGTGGTCCTGCTGGGTTTTGCCGAGGACGACGGGGGACAGGAATCTGAATGATGGCTTTATGCAGTTGGACAGTGAGGAGTGGGGGAATATTTAATATGAAATATTATAATTTGTTTTGAAATGCCCCCTTTTCTTCCTTTTCCTATAAGAGGGGTGCTTCATATAGGCCAAATGTGTTCTTCAGGTGGAGCAGTTTCCCCAGGAAAAAAGGGGCATTAGTCGCACTAGCTTACAAACGAGGGGCAGTGGGGGGGGGGGGGGGGAGGCGGGAAAGTGGTTTGTTTTTTTTTTACAAACA
>JAODKN010000035.1:3545766-3561913 GCA_026774425.1 Petrocephalus zakoni | reverse complement strand
TGATTTGCAATATATGGCTTCATCTGGGAAGAGCCCATGTTGCTTCTAAATGATCCCTAAGAGTGTGATCTTTGATCAAATATAAGAATGGCAGCTTTCCCAGTTGATAATGAATTTTTTGACTGTGGGACGTAACACATTGAAACACATTTCTCAGTGCCATGTATGGGACTAATAAAATATTAAATATTTAGGCTTTTTTGGATACCAGGTATTTTTAAGTGCAAACCTTTCTGTCTGTAGACAGCTTTGTACTTGAAAACAATTTTGAAATATTCAGATATATAATTTTTTCAGCTTCTGTATGTCTTTGGAATATAATGTCCAGAATACTTTTACTGTTTTCTGGGCCCGGACATAGTTTAGCGCGAGAGATTCAAGCTGGAGTATGACTTCCTGTAATGAAGCTGAGGTGATGTTTAGGACTGTAATATAACGGAAATAATTTTAAAAGGCCTGTGCCATAAAAATGAATTTGAATAACAGAAAAAAAAACTCTGGGGAGTTCTGGCTGTGAGCCTTTAATATATGATGTAAAACAGGAATTCAGACTGTTGCCTCTATGCTGTCAAGGAAACGGAGAGGCAGTGTGACAGAACTTCTCTGATCGGTACCATAAAAGAGTTTGCATGACAAATTGTAACTTACCTCACACATACATAAGGACTATTTGTATTTCTTTCAGTAACCAGCAGGTAGAAACTAGAAAAGGGAGTTAATACAGTGAATACCAAAAATCATTTTAACGAGCAGGTGCCTGTCAAATAATTGCTAATGTACTCGTTTGTATAACTTTTTGTCTGTATGAGCTACATGAGTTTTTTGTTTTCGTCCTCTCTCACTGGCCCCGTCGGATTTTCGTCTGGATGGGGCTTGGACTTTCTTGAGTGCCGTTGTTATGTTTGGCTTCCAGATGTTGTTCACTGTAAGGGCTATCGCGACAGGTTTCCCAGAAGGCCGAGCGCCTCCCGCCGTCTGGTGAATAACAGCTCCCAATTCACGCCTCTTACAAAGATACTCCTGGCCAGCTGAAACTTTGGAAAGCCCTGCAGACTTGTGAGACGTCAGTGTTGGAGAATTCAGATCCTCATTCAGGGGGGCACTCGTTGTTTTTTTTTTTTTTTTTTTTTTAATCTAAAAACATTTTCAGCTGCATCTTTTTGAACAGCTTAGAGCAAATCGACTGGTCCTCTGTCATGACAACTTGACTGTTTGAATCATTCTTTTAATGTATTCAGCTTTCTAAAAGCATGCCGTTTTTATTTCTGTACATGTTAAAGCTGGTTTGGGATGGCGGTCTTTCTCAGAGAGCACTCTAATGCAGTGTTAAATTTCCAACTGAGGGTTTTTTTCACGTTATACTTTACGAATTATTACCATGGTAGTTTATCATTAGTCGCTTGCTTGCTGCACAGACCTGCACTTCACACCAGGAAAAATGGATATTTTAGTTCTGTCAATTCCAGAAAAATATATTGAGAAACACGCATTTAATAACTAAAAATAACTTGTTTGATTTCCTTTAATTTTCCGGACTTTAAACAGTCAAAATCTGATCACCTATTCAGCAAATCAGTTGAAACATGAAAATATTACCTCATCTGGAGACTTAATATGTTAATTATGCCAGAACTAATTTTTTGCCGTGTGTTTTTTTAACTGGTGTGGAGGGAAACTTTTACAGCTTTGACAGTATTTGATTATAACATTGTATTCAGCCATCGCTGTTAGCATACACTCATAACTACATTACTGGAAGTGAATGTTTCCCTATGCAAAAAGTATAAAAATAATAATAAACAAGCTATGCTACAACTCAGTATTAATTTGGACTTTGTCTTTGTTCTTACTGAGCCTACTGTCTGAGAGCGCATTTGGTCTCGTCTGCCCACGTTTATTTTTAAATGTCCTTATTGCCACCTCTCTTCACACTGCTTGTATGTCTTTTACATTTTCAGTCATTTATTAGTCAGGAAATTTGGATAAATTTGTGATCTGATTTGCCATCTCCTTCCTAGCTGATAAAACATAGTTTTTTTTTTTTTTTTTTACCTAAAAATGTGTATGCATGTCTGTGTTGTTTCCATCACCACACCAAAGGAGCTCTCTTGATCTCTTTCTAATTATTGTGAACAAATTCCTGAAAGAATCATAATGGCAGTATTGTATGTCACAAGAAAAACATAATTGTAATGACCGTAATTACCGGGGGCTTTTATGGGGTCATTTCTCTCCTCACCACCACCTCCTGCTTGTGTGAAGTAGAAGAACAAGATTTCAGGTTTTACAACTTTGGCCAAATGGCTGAAATAACTTTCTTTGGTGCAGTAGTGTTGCACTGAAGGTTTATCTCAGTGGCAACCACAGAGGATTTGTTTTTATGGTTATTTATCAATAAATGCATTCATTTATTGAACGGCCTACTCCTTACAAAATGCTGTAATTTCGGCTAGGCTAATAAAGTTTCTACTAAATACAGGTATCGCTGTGTCACTTTGTGTTGCAAGTTCCCCAGTCCTAGACTGTTCAGGATCTTTCTGTTTGGGCCCCCGGGAAGCAGCACATTTAAGGCCGGTTTTAATGGTTAGATGGTGCCTCACACCAGCTAGCCTGGGCCACTACACAGGCTGCGTTGCATCTCTTCTGTCACAGTTCATTACAGGTGTTCAGCTAATGGTGACAGCTTGATGTGGGCCACAAGTCTTTGGTGTCTAAAGATGACGGTAAAGTCCACAGATGCACAGAAACGCTTGCCAACCAAACTGACTGTTTCCCATTATTTTTTAGCAGTGTTATTGTTAATGTAACTCAGTTGTGCAGAGACCTTGAACATAAAATGCATACACCATTCATATTACTGCTGCTGTCATAACTACACTTGTTGATTTATAATACCTGTTATGCAGAAAATGTTGGTAACCTTTATAAAACAATTGTTCACGTAAAACATAAAACCACAGCATTTAATATATATATTTTTTTAAACTGGAAAAGCAGTCTACCTTTGAAATACTTTTCTATTTACAGCTTTATTTAATACTGAAATGACCGGGTCATACAATAAGTAAGCCTGAAAGTTAACCATTTGGTGCGGTAGTTAATAATACCGTATTGCACTCTTCTTCTGTTCCCTGCAGCGAATAAAACATGTGGTGTGGACTCTAGTTGCCCTGTGTTAAAATTACCCACAGGAAGTTGTAGGTGAGTACTTGCGGAGTGCAGGAATGTCATGCCAAATGCGTGAGAGTGGGCGCCTTGCGTCTTACGCTGACCCATTAAACTTTTCCATAAAATGATTCCTGAAATTGGCCTAAATTCATTCTTTGTCATCATAGCTTATTGTTGCACAGCTAAAATTAAATTGCCGCATAGCGGGAAACATAATTAATCCTTTCAGTAGTTTGGCACCAATTTTGTAAAATTTAAGTGGAAACTAATATTGCCAAAATTAACACATTTATTTTGTCTGTGATTTTTCATAAATGACCCAACCAGAGACCTCAGTCATTTTATGTAAGAAAAATACAATCCTTAATGTATGAGTTTTCTAAGTATAATTTTATTGGTCTATTTTAATCTGGGCATTAGAATCATCTGGCAAACTGAAGAGTCTGATTCCCTCTTTATAGTCTTCAAGAAGCCCTACAATGGAAATTGCTAATAGCCTTGTTTATTAGCATATTTATATAATATACCGCAGTAAACGACTGCAGAACAAACAACGTATAGTTGAAAATAATACACGTGGTGAAACTGCCTGTTTGGGACAACAGGTGTGACTAGATCACGAGACAGTGCTATAAAAGCTTCTGGTGAAATAACATTCAGATCTCTCCTGTCAATCTCGTAGTGCATAGCTGCGGGTGAGTTGTATGGAATATATGCACTTGTGGAGATTTGCTGTGGTTAATCATGGATATTTTCCAGTTCAGATTACCCTTTGAGGAGCCGGGCCCATGGGTGGCTCAGTGTGTAGCACTGTTGCCTAGTACATCCAGGGTGGGAAGCTCTGTAAGTGAGGAGTTTGCATGTTCTCTTCTTGGGCTTGCTGTAGGTATTTCCAAAGGTAGGCAGCTAGGTTAATTGCAGTCTCTAAATCACCCACTGATTATGAGTGTGGGTCTGCCCTTAACTCGGCTGGCATCCCAGCCGGCCTGTTCCCCTACCTTGCACTCTGTGCTGCCTGGTACGGGCTTCAGGTAAGCCCTGCATAAATGGTTAGAAGGTGGCTAGGGTTTCCACCATGATTCATGAAAGTTAGAGGCAGGTTTCAGATGAGAGCTTCATTGGAGCTTATGGTGTATTACAATTAACACTATAATGCCTTATGAATGTGAGTAGAAGATGCTATAATGCTTTACTGATTCCTATACCAGCCATTATAATGCATTATGAAGGTATCTATAGTGCATTATAGATGAGAGCTTCATTGGAGTTTAACACTAAAATGCCTTAATGTCAATAGGAGATGCTGTAATGCTTTAGTAATTCTTATACCAACCATTATAATGCATTATGAATGCATTATAGATGAGCGCTTCATGTAAAGTGTTACCATAGTTTCTTTTGATCTGGAAAGTACTGGACACAGCCCATAAAGCAATGACGGATCAGGACTCATAACCATCCATCGTATCCTGTCCGGCGTTGTGGGGAGTCTGCTGCATGGATGTTTTGCTTAGCAGAAAACAGTGATCTGTGCTTGATTTAAACAACATATATTTTAAACAGCAGGACAGGAGCCACGGAGCACGGCTCAATTCCCCGCTGCGATGCCGCGCCCTGCGCTCATGTCTCTCTCATGTGCGGCATGTAGCTTCAACATCTGTAATATCGCTGCACTAGCAGCCTCTCCTCAACCCTGCTTCTCCTCAGGCAACCTTGCGTGCATTTGGAAAATATAGAGTTGGGTTGAGTGCATTCAGTTATCACAGGCCCGCTGTGGTCATTGGGGCTGTAACTGCCAGGCAGCTGAAAGTGAGAATTCCCCGCTATGTACGACATCGCACCTCTTCACTGCTCGAACGCCGGATGAGCAACACTAGAGTCTGCAACATCAAGGGTTTTCTTTTTGCGGGCAGAATCTAAATACAGCTGCGTTCCAATATCACGAAAAAGCTCGTCTGATCCTTCCTTTAAAGAACGTACTCCGTAAACTGTATTTCTTACAATGAATGCAAGTGCAGGACTTACCTCATTCTGTGACAATATGTGTCTTATTTAAGAAAATCTATGCAAAATATATGCAGGGCAGGCCTCGGAAGGATAATGTAATACTGGTACTAAAACAAAGTTGATTCTGTGGTTGTGCCAAGTTTGCCGTGTCCTTTAACCTGCATATATTTCTACTTCACTTCCAGCATTGTATTAAAAGAGTTTTTTCCCCTTTACTTTGCTGTATTCAGACCTGTGCTTATGAATTTAATAACTCAATTTATAGAATTTTATGTGACTTGCTTATAAAAACATCGCAGCGATAGTTTCCAGATGTATAAGCAGGGGTTTTTGTTCCCCAGCGATTCTCCGACTGCAACTGAATAGAAATTAGACAATAAAACACCACACACGCTGCTGAAAGTATATTCGTTAAAAATGAGCCCACTTGTGATTTCCAGTTCTTAACAGGATCCTGGACAAAAAGCATTCCGATTGCACAGAGTAAGAACAGACAAATAAAGGTAAGTGAATGCAGAACTTTGGGGCTGTTTTTTTTATTATGACTGTCATTTGTTTTAGAATTCACTGATGCATATTTGGTTCTGTATTGTATGTATGTATGAAAATTTGTTTAAATCAGTTTGAAAATGCATTCCGCGTTTCTGAGTGGTTGGACAAATTTTACTGTTTGTGCAACAACAGGCGGAACACACTTAGCAAAAAGATCTCGAACAAGAGCTAAGAAGGGGCCAGATGCATGGAGTGATGTCCCAAAGGGAACCTACCGGTTTTTCTGTTCTCCCTTTTCTGAGAGTCCCTCGGCCTGTCTGGGCGGCTTGTACTGGCCTACTCACTGCAGCTTTTATATTTACAGACATCAGCCAAAACAGGCACATTGTAAGTTTCACACCAAGTCAGGCCTTTTTGATGCCTGTTCTGTATTTATCTGCACGTTGTGTAGAGTGCAGCAACTGCTCAGCCATGGGAAAAGGGAATGAATGGTTTTAAAGTTTTAAAATATCTTTTTATTTGCTATTTATTTCTCTGAATTGATGGATCCAAAATATCCATCACTGCTATAGTTACCTCAGCTTTCTATAAAAAAATCTATATATATATATATTTTTTTTTCACAATTTCATGGGCTTTTCTCTTAGAAGCTTTTAAATAGACATTTAAGTAAACATTAAGTAAACATTCTTGATTTATGTAAGCAATCAGTGCATACATTTCTTATTTTGTTTAACTTTTGAAATTCCACATCCAGAGAGATAGGCCAAGGCAAATTCCTTCCGTTAAAGAGAGAGCGTTTAGATGGTAATGCGTGAAGCTACACTGCACTGGGATATATTGGCAGTATGTTTGCCAGCAAAGGTAGGTGTTTTTCTACCTCTGAGTAAAAATAAGTTAGTATGAAAATCTTACACAAAAAAAATATCCAGGTTTTCATGAAGTATTTGGGCTATACGTTGTATAATTATTGTACCTGTACTTGGTGCAATGACAATGGAGTCCAACGTGATCTAGTAATTAATAAGGTTTTCTTGGGGAGGGGAGGGTGAAATCATGTGAGTGACAAATGTCCCAAATGTATGCCATAGACAGGCTTCTTTATTAAGATTTTTGTATTCATACACACTACATTAATGCACCATATAGATAGAGTAAGAAAATGGGGTTAATAAGAATATTACATATTGAATTTATACCCCACGGCTGCTCTTGGCCAAGGAGACCACGCAATTCTGGCTCCTCGGCGGCTGCACTTTTTATGACTTCGCTGTGTATCCAGGCTCGTACAGTACCTGTGCCAGCTCCCTCACCAGTGTGCCTCATAACTGTGCTTAATGGCCGGGCTTGCCTCCGGCAGGCAATGTATCACACGGCATTTACGCTGCCAAAGCGCCATCAGAAAGACCGTAAGGCATTTCTGTTATGGCAGCTCAGATTTGATGCATTGCTTCAATCTGACATCACAATTATGTAATAGCTTTCACCTGGTGTGCCACGGCGGACGGTTCCTCAGCAATGAAAACACTGCATGATGACTGGAACTGCTATTTTTTTTTTAGCAAATTAAGGCTGCTGCAATCTTTCCCTCATCCATTTGCCTGACTTTGGGGTGTCATTTTCCACTCGATCACCTTGTTATATCCTATTTTTGCAGTAACACTTTCTTATTAATGAAAATCTTGGACCCCATAGAAGGACGCAGACTAATTGTTGGAAAAACTTTATTTAATTTGGTATCTGGTCTGGAAAATGTATTGTTTTTCTTTTAATCAGTCACGACAATCGCAATACTGTGGTTCCAGAGCGATAATAAAAATAAACAGTAAAACTATTTATTTTTAGGGTGAAATCGGAACATTCAACGTTTCTTTCCCAAATTTGTTACATTTGAACAGATACAATTAACAATTTTGTAAAATGCCACATAAATTCTATCATTGATGTCATAAATTAAACGCGAATATGTGTTGATTACCGTGGGGTATGCAGTTTTATCATAGAGGCATTGAATGGGTATTAGTACTACATTAACACGGTAATGCAATAACACATCAGGTTAGCTCTGGTTCCATCTAGTGGTCATTATAAATTATGACAAAATACGAATATACTAGTAGTTCCCATAATACAATAGTGTCATATTAAACCTGTTTTGCAGTAATGACACTTTCCAGCGAAATTGAAACCCCTTTTATACACACCATTGTTTGACATTTTTATCGAAATGTAAGCAAACTTTGAACGCAACAGTGCATTCTGGATATTAAAGGCATTTCTGTCATTTTCTTACTAAGTGCTCTCTAAAAGTTGGTCTGCTTAACATTTTCATGATCTTCTTCAAATTCTTTGGGATGAACATCACCCGACTCTTCATTCCTTTACCCAAACAGAAAAGAAATCAGTAAGTAACAGCAGAATAATAAGTAACCACATGTGATTGTTTTTGTCAGTTCATAGTCTCATAATAATTAAACTGGAGCTGCTCTCCTCCTTTGAAAGTGGTTAGAATGTTCCAGAAGATGGTCATCCATGCTTTCTTTACGCATAAGAATGTCACCATTAAAATGGTTGTGGTTGACTGCAGACCAGCCCCACTAATATAGCAGTAACATGTCAGCTAGAGGGGGCTTTGGCCCTATGAAGCAACGGTTGTTCCATAAGGAGGAAATAAAATGTTAATCAGCATGGCTATAAAGTCATTAGCTTACAGGTCTTGCTTCGGAACCTGATTTATGGTGGTAATGAAACCACATGGTTACTGGCTATAGCAGTGTTCACCAATCCCGGCCTTGTAGACCCACAGACAGTCCATGTTTTTGCTCCCTGCAGAGAGCTGGGAGGGAGCAAAAAATGTGGACTGTCTGGCAGGGAGCAAGGACTGGATTGCGAAACATTGGGCTATAGTTATTGAATATATTGGCTATAGTTCATTAGATCATAAAGTTGTGTAAATATCTAAGTGTCCACTGAATGCAGAGATATCCTTAAATTCCTCATTCTTCTGCTACTATCTTAGTGAACTTGCACTTCAGTCTATTACTGCTAATACGAGCTAATAATCTGTAAGTGTGAATGAAATAGCAGTGTAATTTAGGAAGGAAGCCCCAGTGCTTCCTGGTGATGTGCTGTGTGGGAATGCACCCCCTTGGGTACCTGTCCTTCTCAAAGCAGAGTCTTTTCACCATCAGTAGAATAAACACGACACAGAGGAATCCCAGCACGGCTGACAAGCCCACCAGCCAAGGCTGGAGGATCCGCTGGCTGGACTCTGCTGCTCGCATCCCACCTGGGAAGGAAGATTCAAGGGGGTGGCGGGGGACAGGAATGCTCTAAAAACCTTTGTTTCTCAAACCAGACCTCAGGGACCTCCAGATGGCTCCAAGTTTTTGCTCCCTCCAATGTCATGGTAGGGAGCTGGACGGGAGCAAAAATGTGTACGATCTGGGGGACCCGAGGACCGGATTGGGAAACACTGCCTGAGTTAAGACTGATTCCTTTTATTTCTGTGGATTTGAGGCTATTTGGCCAAGATTTAACTTTAATCACGTGACATAGCACAAAAGAGGACACTGTTTCTGTTTAATGGCAAACAAGCACTGATTTGTTTAAAATCAAGCAATATGTAGAAAACGTTGCAAATTTCAAGCCACTAACAATGTAGTCGTTGTTCTTTATTTTAAACAGAAGGTGAGCGTATTTGATAGAAAGCGACAGGTTGGGTGGATTTTAAAGAGAATATCTCTAATTTGCATCACATCGGCGGAATAGATTTACCTACTCCCGCATAAAAAAACTGTAGTTTTGGCTTTTTCTTAAGAATGTTTCCACAAATTGGTCAAGACATTTAAAAACTGTATCTGAGGAGGATGTGAGGCTGGCGTGACTTACGCTTCTCTGCCAAGCAGACGGAGGCTGCCAGGAGCAGACAGGACAGGGCATTTCGGCAGAGCGACATCCTGAGCTCCCGCTGCTCCTCGCTGAACGTCCCTGGAGGTCTGACGCCTTGCCACTCCTTCCTCGAGGTGCTTCATCTTCCCTCTGAACTGGGGGGACAAAGATCTCAGAGAGGGCCGAATTCCAGTGTGGCTTTGGGCCAGCAGATAGCGTTACTAAGCAACTCGTAGTTTTATATTCCTCATGTCACGTTCTTCTGATGTGTATATAATCATTATATAAGCGGGGAGCTTTTAATAAAATCCTCGACCTTTAATTTAAATTTCAGTGACTTTCATTCCCATTAAAGAGTGATCTTTTTTCATATATGAAATGACTCTGCTATTACTCTGCATGAATATGAGTCGTGCCAAACCGCGTGACTCTGGTGCTTCAGTGTGGGTGTGCTTGCACAAACAGAAATTCTTCATCCCTGGCTTGGACCCAGCGCAAGGGATTTAAGTGGGCCTGACGGACTGAGGGTCCCCCCGCCCCCCAGACCTGACCAGCGGGATCGTGTCTGTACTGCATGAATAGGACACGTTTGACTTAGCATAGTAAGGAAACTCTAAACACTGCTGCTGTAAATGGTAGTCGAAACGTTTATAGAGGTTTACTGGTATTTTTATCGGCACTGAAGGTTTTTAGACGACGCTGATTGTTTTTTGATAGATCTGTGAGCTTCAGGTCATGTGTCAGTTTTATACAGTACTGTACAAAAGGCTTAGACAGTCAAAGAAATTATGTTGGTGTAAAACTTTTTTTTTGTCAAAGTGTGTCAGCATAACCCTTTGAATACTTCTCCTGAAGTCACCCCAGTATTTGCAGCAACCATCCAATATACTCTTGTATTTTTTTTACTTGACCACTGGCTGGTATTTAAGGTAATCAATACCTCACTGAGTTATTAAGTAATTAACTTGTGAATTGTAACGAATGCATGGAATGGCCTGGGTGCCCCTGAGGGGGTTCGGGACCTCATGCAGGGTTGAGTTCTTCTAGCCATCCAGCAAGATGTCAGTGACTTTCGGGAGAACAGAAGACATTCCTGTTAGCTTTTATTGTGTTACTTTTAGTTTGCATATGCTCTAATGTTAAATTGCATTTCTGTTTGGCGCAAATATACATTTACTACCCAGATTAATAGCTGTACTGTATATAGTCTTCTTGTTATTTTGTTTAATAGTGTATTTCATCTTTAAAAAGAAAATCCCTTTAGGAATGTCCGAATTGGCCTAATTCCAAACCAAGATTTAACAATGACTTATTTCTGTCTAACTTATTTGTTACTTCTTTGATTGTCACATTCAAACTAGCTCATAAATCACATAATTTGTGGGTGACAAATCTTTTCTTTATTCATTTTACAATAAAATAATTATTCTCTGCAAAGGAATCCAGATATTTAATTTTTGCTGTGGTTCATGAACTAAAGAAAGACTTTGCGGTTATCGGTGTATAAAATACATGTTCTATACTGTACCTATTCATGGTATAACAATCGGCATCTTTAATACGAAACAGGATGCCTTTATAAAAGAAACGCAACATCAGCTGAAGTTTCTGCAGCGTATTAATTGCACATGAAATAAACAGTGTCATGTCAGTTACACAAGTTTAAAGTATCAGTTGATAAAGTTTTTCCTAAGAAAGTCAGCACAAGTTGTCAGTAAGAATGGCTGAGTGTTTATTTCATAATAAACAGGAGGAAAATGGCAGTAAAATCTATATAGAGGGGCAGGGGGCCTTTAAGTCGTTTGTCAGCTGGAAGACCCTAGTGCAGGGCTGCGTGTGGATGGAGGCTCTGCTATGCACTGGCAGCCCGAGCCCTAGGGCCATTCTCTTCTCCGTGGTACTCAGTCACCATCTCACCAGCCTGAATGCACAGAGAGAGACCAACAACATGATGGATTCGGATGTCGCTTTGTCCTGCTTGCAAACCTCCCTGGAGCAAGGTTTGTCCGTAACTACATCCCGACACTCATATTTATCGTCCCAGATCGCAGTGCTAATCTTTTAGCAGCACCTTGGCTGGGTTTCTGGGGGCAGTCATTGAGGCTTCTCTTCATCAAGGTCATGGCACGTCTGTCAAGGGTGATACAAAGGGAAAGAACGTGCCTTAATCTCTGTAATCCGCTCAAAGACACCTGTCTGGGCTTGCTGGTGGATGATAATCTGACCAACCTGAGTGGTACCACTAGCTGAATGTTTACTATTGAAGTGGTGTGTGCTGGCACCTTAACATCAGCAGATGCCTTCACCCTACCCAAAAAAACCAGAATGTACTTGCTGACTAGAAGGTAGATGTTTATGTCACTGTAGTTACAAGATGAAATGCTCTGGTCGATGACTAAGAATTTTGCAGCTGAATGTAATTTGTCAGGATCGCTTTTATGTGTACAAGAAGCCAAGATATGCCAGAGCTGTAACAATGGCGATGCATCGATCAGAGGTTTCTGACAAATTAGCTACTATCGTATTATTGTTGTCCTCATGACTAGGTTTAGTAGTTTTAGTAACATTTTGCCAGTGAGGAGTTGTGATCCATCCATCATCAGATTGCTACCCCTGCTGGGGGGCCCGGTGGGGAGTGCTGATACAGAATGAACTGAGGGATTAATTACTTTGCGGGCCGGATCAGGAGATGAGTAAGAAGTTTTGGACGCCATGTTTGCTTCCTGGGGAACGAGCACACGTCTCACACAGAGGGGCGATGAGACTCATGCAGGGCTACAAACATCTAGGCTCAAATCAGATTATGGCGGATCACGGAAATCCCTCATTTGGTAACATTCAAAAACACCTCTCAAGGTTTGTCATTTGAAGGACTAAGCAGACCATGTGGATTTATAAAAATGTATTCCTTTGAATATTAAATACTTAATTTACTAGCTTGTACTGTGAACCAAGAATAATAATGATCAGCACATGACTTTAACGTAGCAATGAAGCGTTCTGGATTTATTTTTTGACGCATTTTGTCGCTGTTCGTATGAGAAAGATTAAAGAAAAGGTAAGAAAAATCCACACATTTTCCACTTTCAAAAGTACCAGATGAGTTTGGAGAATGAGTGATCATTTAATGATGGATGAACAAGCAGTAAGAGGTGATCTGGCGTCAGTACCTGCTGGGGATGATGCACAGTGGTATTCACATGGATCCATGGAATGAGAGATCCCACTGTACCAATAAATGGTGTAACTGGGAAACCTTTGGCATCAGTCTTTCTTAAGCTAAGACATGACAGATAGACAGTGTGTACATGAGTCGCTGCCCTTTCATTTCTCCGTTACAAGTCTGCTCCCCCAGCTTAACGCACCTCACTTATGCGGAGCAGATGTGTCAGCCAATGGATCTTACGATTCATTCAGAAAGTTTTGCTTCTCGCATCTCCTGCCCCATAAAATGTGCATGATTTCCTCTGTAGGTCACATTTCTTTCTACTCTGCCTAGTTTCACTTTTCCAGCTTTAAAAAGGCTGCTTGCAAAGAGGGAACTTGATGACTTTACCACCACCCCTCCCGTGACCCCTACTGCTAAAGCGTATTTGAAGAGGATTCAGTATTATGGGTAAGTAAGAAACACGTTACCTGCAGCTGGGTGTGGGTTTAGGCTGGGTTTTCCTTCGTCGTGGGGTCGTCGCTGATCTTCCTGCTGCAGACGTCAGTGAGGAGGAACGCCCAGTAAAAGATGGTGAGTGAGGTGTTGATGGTGATAATGCCGATCATCATGGGGTGCAGCATGGTGCTGGGCCGCGCCTCTGAAAGGGGCTCTGCTCTCTGAGGGGCTGCTCTGGCTTTGGCAGGGTCGGGGGGTCTGCCGTGCCTCTTTATCCCTCCCCCTCCCAACCCCCCCCGCCTCCTTCTGTTGACACTAATCCTCAAGCTCTGAAGAAGGCTAATCCATAACCTGTTACTCCTCAGATATGCTCACAGCATAATCCCCACACATCTGTTTCCATAGCATTGCAGAGAGAGCATCTAGATTCAACAGAGATATTTCTATGCATTTTCTTTTAAAGGTGCATCTTCACTGGGACCTTCTGTGGTCACGTACAATCTAAAATACTTAACAATCACCCAATCTCCACTTGCCCTAGCTATGGCATTAGGTATTTAATGCAGTTAAACACTTTTGTGCACAAAGGATGATTTCGCATCTGTGTTTTAAAAAGTGTTCTGTAAAATCCTTTGTGCCGAGTGCTAACTTTGAGCGGATAAAGTGGTGTTGGAAAATTGGGAGGTGTGAGATAGATAAGGAGATATCCCTGGTGAGGATCAGCACCCACCATCTGATCGCAATCAGCCCCACATCAGATCCACCCTGCCTGGGCACATGGTGTATCTATCATTCCAACTGTGAAATCAATTCTCAAAACAAAGGATTCAAAACATCCAATGATTTTTATTAACTTACATACTCAACTCTCAGTTTCTAGTTAAGTTTTATAAAAAGCAAAAAAAAAATATATAGAAATCTTGCTTGACAGTTAATTTTAACATTGTTAAAGATCGGTCATCTGGAATAACTATCCTGTAATTGATTGCTGTACTTTTTACACAATTCTATCCTTCATTTACTCCAGTGCTCCAATAAATAAGAAACAAGTCATATAATGAGCAAAGAAAATGAAGGTGCTTGACATCTCCTTGAATTTGACCATTTTAACACTAATGTTTGTCCTAGAATGTCTGCGGAAATGTTGTTTCAGTCCAAAAGCATGTGATGAATTTTCATATATTATGACTGTGATGCTTTTGACTTTAGCATAACAGATTAAAAGCATCCACCTTTCTGGAAGAACTGGAGACCTTATCTGAAGCACATGTATAAGAAGAACAGCATGAAGTAGGTTGACAATTTGGTATTGTTGATGTGTTTCTGTGTAAGTATGCGTGTGCAGGCTGCAGTGTTCAATATGCATGCCCCTGCTGTGTTACACCCCTGCACCCTACTGTGCTTAGCTCTCATTGATGGAGCAGGATGAAGTAGGTTGAGAGTCTGGTATTGTTCATGTGTGTTTCTATGTAAGTATGCGTGTGCATGCTGCGGTGGTGAATATGCATGCCCCTGCTGTGTTACACCCGCGCATTTCCGGCACGCGGCTCTTACTGCTCTCCCTGCACACGCAAAAGCCCGTCCGCATACTGGAACTGCGAGCTGTTCTCATACTCGTACATGTCCAGGGCCACCTCGCAGCTCTCCTTCACCACGCGCTCGCCGTCCTCCAGGTATCGCTGCAGCGTCTGCAGGCAGGCCTCCTTACCGATGGCGCCCAGGGCCTCGGCACACTCGTGCCGCACCATGGCGTTCTCGCCAGGCCGCTCCAGCGCAGCTTGCAGCTGCGGGATGCCGGCCTCGTGCTGCATCTGGCCCAGAACGTAGGCCACCTCGTGGCGGAAGAGGGCGCTGCCGCACCGCAGACCTGGCAGGACACAGCAAGGCCCTGGCTTAGAGCTCCACACCGCATTTACACCCAAGACAAAAGAGAACAATGGATAAACTGGCAATGTTGGGGAGGTGTGAGACTCTGTTGGACGGGAGTCTGTGATCGGAAGGTTGCCGGGTTCAAAGCTGAATTTTAGCATTAGCTTAGCCATCGCTGGCTGCCCTGTAACCGCAGCGCAATGGCACCCGCGCAGGGAGCCTCGCTGTTGCATTGACGCACCCCACCTTCCCCCAAAGCCAGCGCGGCCTCCGCGCTTCCCAGGTTGCGCAGCGCGAACATGGCCCTGTAGCGCTCAAACAGCGGGAGGGCCTCGTCCAGCAGCTGAGCCCGCAGCTCCGGAACGCTCCTGTGCTGGGCCGGGGGGGCGGGGTCGACAGAGGCGTAGGGGTTGCGGTCCCTCCCTTCCTCCTCTGGGTCTCCACCATTCATAAGCCACTCCAACCGGCGAACAGCCAGCTGGCACGTCTCTGCCACCTGCAGGAACACTGCTGGATTTACCCTCATACAACTACCTTCGAAATGGAAGGCCATTGTCTTATGCCTGACATACTGTCTTATTTTACATAGGCAAATGTCTGGTCCTGAGAGAGATACACTATACTGACAAAAGTACTGGGACACCTAGCCATCACACCCACAGGTATACCAAGACATTTTGGACAATTCTATGCTTCCAACTTTGTGGGACCAGTTTGGGGAAGACCCGTTTCTGTTCCAGCATGACAGTGCCCCAGTGCACAAAGCAAGGTCCATAAAGACATGGTTGAGTGATTCTGGTGTGGATGAACTTAACTGGCCTGCATAGAGCCTGTGGAACACCAAATGCTCTTCTGGATGAATGGGCAAAAATTCCCACAAACAAACCCCAAAATCTGGTGGAAAGCCTCCCCATAAGAGTGGCAGCTGTTATAGCTGCAATGGGGGGTGTGGCTATGGATTTAGAATGGGATGTCATAAAATTTCCTGTTGATGTAATGGCCAGGTGTCCTAATACTTTTGTCCATACGCTGTACTGCTATATACTATACCACACAAGCATTATCATCATACGAAGTTTAGCACATTATTAATACATATGAAGTTGACATCAATAA
>JAODKN010000035.1:3533069-3545666 GCA_026774425.1 Petrocephalus zakoni | reverse complement strand
ATATACTATACCACACAAGCATTATCATCATACGAAGTTTAGCACATTATTAATACATATGAAGTTGACATCAATAAGAGTGCTTCCTAGTTCTTGGTCTCCTACCTCTATCACTGGGTCATCAGCATATTTCTTCAGTAGGTCAAGGACCTTAGGGTTCCCGATGGCCCCTAAGGCTTCCCCTGGAAATTATCAACAAAGTTAGATTTCAATGTTCTTGCATTCACGACTGCATCAGAAGAGAAAACAGCGCTCAGAGGTTTGTGCGAACATGCTGTCAGTAATTTACAGCAGCACTGGGACACATGGAGAATAGTGCTGGCTTGGTTTGCGTACCAGCTTCATGCCGCACCATTGGCTCCTGGGACGCGTCCTTCAACACGGCCTCTAGTGTGGGAATGGCACGCTCATCCTGCATCTGGCCCAGGCAGTAGGCCAGCTCATGCTTCAGCAACGCCGAGTCGTCCACAAACGTCCTGCTGATCCAGTCGATAGCCTGGGCCCCGCCGAGGTTGCGCAAGGTGAAGAGAGCCCGAAAGCGGGCCGTCAGGTTTTCCTGCGGGTTGGCCAGGATTCTGCCCACTGCCACCACTTCTTGCTCATTTGCCATGCTGACAGCTTGGAATCTCCTAAGAAAGCTGGTGGACAAATCCAGAGGGGAACAGGTAGACTTCACCTTACCAGCTGTGTCATAGGATTTGCTTTAAATTTCCCTGGAAGACAGAGAAAATTACTAATGACAAAATAAAATGAACACTAAAAATATACAAAATAACATAAAAGGAGTAAATACAAAGCCAGCATATTATGTTGAAAATAAAATATTTTAGGCCATCTACTATGGTCTAGGAGAATCGGATATATTACCTTGTAATTTAATAATAGAATCACATTCTCATTGCATGACCATGTAAACGCCTCATCACTAAACATGCACCCCTTAACCAGCACCTGAATACCAATAATTCGGATAGCAAATTTTGACAAACTCATTTGACAGACTGTATTCTGCTGTAATTCCAAAGTGTTATTAAATGAAATAATACTTTCGTGAAGATATAACAATTTAACCTTTACGATTTTGGAGTTTAGTCAAGTGACCAGAAGGAGATTGTTTCAGGACAGAAACGATTCATTCATGTAATCTAAGGTGGGGGGGGGGGACTTCATAATTAAGTGGTGGGATGAATTAAACCAAATTAAATATTGGGGAAGACACGTTCCCCCCGCCCCCTCAATTCCTTGCATTACAAATACGCAAATCATTGTATCGCTTCTGTGCAGCGATACATAATTAAATCCTAACGACGGACTGAACAGGCAATAAGATGCTTGCAGTTATAACGCCATCGCTTTTTTCCGCAATGAATATTAAGTGGCTGGCCATTTCAACTAACGATTCATTATTTTCAACTTGAGCGTTAAAGAAAATACGATTGCAGTATTACATACAAAACGAGCAGATGACTTTCGGATGTGATTATTCTTGAGAGTCGGTAAAAACTCATTAACACTCACAGGAAAGAAGAAAATATGTATTTATGACAAATGCTATTATATTAAACGCATTTTAATGAAATGATTTAACATTTTTTTTACTCTTACCCTCTTACTCGTTACATTCATGCTCGATAGGAAGCGGCCATGGTTGTCCACATGGCGTAGCCGAATTCCGGAACGATTCAACTCACTACAGAATAGGGGTGTGGGGTAAAATGATTCAATACATCTTATGAGCTTAATGCACAGGTGACTTAACACATATGACTTACATAATTTACATTTCAAAATAATATATTTAGGATTCCGAATAACTGTGGAGACTCATCGTGTGATATGTTCAGAATTAGTTTACTGCACAACAATGACCCCCCCTCCGCCAGAGTACATTTGTTGTGACCCAAAGCGGTGGCTTTTATTGGCTGTCCGCGTATCGTCATCATGACCCATAGTGTCAGGCTGCGTCACGTGGAGATTATTCTGAGACTGGCAAGTAAAAAGCCTTTCGAGGCCTTTGACATTTATAATTTATTTATTTGGCAAAAACAATGTACAAGCCAGACAGATTACATAACAATCATAACAAGCACACAATTCATTGTTTTGGACTCTGTAAATGCACATACAGAAAAAATGTATTTAAGGTAGTACACAAGTGCAATGTAACTGATTTAACTGAAAGCTTAGGGCCTGTATCATTTGTACTCGAGGGCTTTCGTGGTCTGATGTTTTTCTATAGAAGGCCTCATAGTTGACTGCTTCACACTGACTAATCTCAGTAAAAAAAAACCCTGTCGTTTTGATATATAAGAATTGTGGGTCGTTTCGGAGAGGGATACTCTGATTAAAAGTAAGGTTGAAATTCCCCGATTCAAAACACCGCTTGCTGCCGTAGAAATACACCGCCGTACTGAATTGCCTGTCCAGGAATAGGAAAAAAAAATTAACCAAACCGCTTATTCTGGTTTCGTTCTCAAGAATACATCCATCCATCTGCCAGTGCTAGTCAGGATCGCAATGATCGTGCAATTCAGTAACAGAAAATCAGGAAATGAGCTTGTAAAATTGAGGTGAGGAAGCGCACTTTTTACCTCGCATCTTTGTGGTATCAGTACAAATTCTTTGTACTTGCGTCAAAACTTTTAACAACAAAACTGCGAACACTTTGAACTAGTGGAACTATTGAAATCTGTGTTATTTACTGAATTTTAGAGATTTGTCTTTAGGGGTCTTATATGTGCGTTGGTGGTATAGTGGTGAGCATAGCTGCCTTCCAAGCAGTTGACCCGGGTTCGATTCCCGGCCAACGCAAAAAGCTTTTTCCTTGCTGAAGAACTTTTTTGTGTGAGTGTAGTGCAGGGGTGTCAAACTCCAGTCCTGGAGGGCCGGTGTCCTGTGTAGTTTAGTTCTTTCCCTGTTCCACCACAGATGATTAAGCTGAAGAGCTGTGTGGTAATTAGCACAATGAACTGTGAGTTGAATCAGGTGTGTTAATTCTTTTCTTGAATTATTAGTTTACTATACAGTCTATACAACCCAGGGGTGCCCAACCCCACTGCTGGAGAGCCAGAATCCAACACAATTTGCAGATTTAATCGCCCTTAATTAATGATACTATTATAATACTGATTATGAAGAGCTACTGAACTAAAACTGAGTCAAAAACAAACAAGCAAACAAATTATGAACATATACAGCATTTCAGGCTTCAAAATAACATAATCCAATACAAGAAAATGCACTTCACTTTTACTCTTCTTTCAGTTCTCAAAAGTGCAGGATCGTGGTTGTGAATCATTAAATAAAAAAATAGAGAGAGGTCACACTTATGTGTAATCAGATGATGTGTATTTTGTTAAAGTCTTCGCACAGACATACAGTGACCCAAGCGTGGGTCAGGTTTCCCAAGCTCAGCCACATTTTTGTTATAAACCTGCTCAAAATCAGAGAGATTGTCTTGTCTACTCTTATTCCCCAGCCCAGCCCCTACACACCACTTCCCCTTCAGGATACCGGAGGGTAGTTTCACATGCCTTCATTGTGTCACCTGCAATGAAATGCTCAATGAAAAATGCTTTGTATACTCTAATACGAATACATTTTTTACGGTAAGGGAGAGAATTACATGTTTATCCCCATTTATTGTGTACTTGCTGGTGCACGTCCCTGCGGATTATATTATGTAGGGAAAACAAAACGATAAAGCAAGACTAGAATTTGTGAATGTAAATATGACATTAGGAATAAAGAAGATTTGTCATCAGTAGCCATATATATAGGCACTTTAACACCGAACGTCCACGATTTCAAGCTTATAGATTATCTTTTATATTATTATCTAATATCTAATGATCTATTATTATTATTATTATTATTATTAGTATTATTTTTAATATATTATCAGTCTAAAGGTTACCTCTGCTGCATGCAATCATAAACGTAATCAGTTCAGTTTCATCCTTGCTGTTTAAATCACGCCTAGACCAGTTTGTAAGAAATTTGTTGAACTTTTTTTTTGCTTTAAAAATACCCCAGTATTAATTACAACAAAATCATATTGCGATATTTGAAAAATTTCCAATACAGTGCTACCCTAGTAGCTATTACACAAAATACTTTATTTCCTTTCATGCCATCCTGATCTTGTTCAAGATTCAAGATTCAAAGCATTTATTGACATATACAGTAGAAAAGTGCATTTCTCTGTACAATGGAATTCTTACTTTGCTGTCCACGCAAAATGCCAAGGTACAATAGAGAAAGAAGAATAGAGAAATAAATAAATACTTTTAAGTGTAATA
Organism: Petrocephalus zakoni; assembly: GCA_026774425.1. Lineage (NCBI taxonomy): Eukaryota > Metazoa > Chordata > Actinopteri > Osteoglossiformes > Mormyridae > Petrocephalus > Petrocephalus zakoni. The sequence goes on along the minus strand of JAODKN010000035.1, from coordinate 3,541,365 downwards.
TGCAAAAAAATACAGAATGAGGTAGTATGGTAGCAGAGGTGTCAATTTCAGGTGCAGAATGTAAAAATCCAGACCAGGATTTTGTTTCAACCAACTAATTGAGCACTCAGTGACTGTGACGCTTTATGTGCAACTGATTGGTTGAAAAAAAATCCTGGCCTGGATTTTTCCTTTCTGGACCTGAAATTGACACCTCTGTATGGTAGTATGATGTCCATTATTCATACTCCTGTCGGCTGTTACGGAGTCTGATGGCAGTGGGGAAGAAGGAGTTGTTAAGTTGGGAGGTTCTAGATTTCACAGTTCTGTACCTCTGTCCTGAGGGCAGAAGTGTGAACAGTCCGTGTTGGGGGTGTGTGGGGTCTTTGAGGATGGAGGCAGCTCTCCTCTGGACTCTGCGGTGGTAGCTGCTCTGCAAAGAGGGCAGCGGAGACCTGATGATCTTCTCCACAGTCTTCACCACTCTCTGCAGGCGTTTGCAGTCCATAGCCGTAGTGCTGCCGTACCATGGTGATGCAGCTGGTCAGTGTGCTCTCCACGATGTAGCTGTAGAAGTTGCTGAAGATCTTGGTTGACATACCAAACTTCCTCAGTCTCCTCAGGAAGTACAGCTGCTGTTGAGCCTTTTTGACCAGCTGTGTGATGTTCAGTGAGGTCCTCACTGATGTGGACGCCCAGGTACTTAAAACTGCTCCCCCTCTCTACGTCAAGCTTCCGGAGGAACAGTGGCTGATGTGGCCTCCTCCTCTTCTCCATGGCGCCAGACCGGCCACCTCTCTCCCGTAGGCCGCTTCGTCCCCTCCAGTGATGCGACCGTTCACTGCGGTGTCATCCGCGCACTTCAGGATGATGATGTCTTTATCTGCCCTTCCTGACTTGTGTGGTGGGTCTGATATTGTCAACACAAGTGCTGATGTACCCAGTCACGTACTCACTATAGTCCTGTATGCTGACAGAATAGTCCTCCATAGTGGCTGCAGTTTTGAACACATCCCAGTCTGTCTGAGCAAAACAGTCCTGCAGGATGCTCTCAGTCTCTGGGGTCCATCGTTTCACAAGTTTGGTGACAAGGTTTGATTGTTTCCGTCTCTGCCTATAGGCCGGGTACATGAACAGAGAAATGTAGTCTGACTCTCTGAAGTGGGGGCGGGGTGCAGCCCTGTATGCAGAGGTGAATCATCTACATTATTGGGAACAAGAACAAGTGAAATGTACTTGATACAACCATGAAGATTTGTTTACATGTTTTCTTATGAATTACATAATAATCATGTCACATTAAATTTACACCCCATAGTTTTTTTTACTCACTTGCTTTCTCACAATATCTGCATGGTGGCATGCGTCTTTGTACATATGTCCTAGTTTCAGGGGATGGTGCAATTTGCACTTCCCTATATCTGTGTCTGTGTTGTGCTGTTTTTTTCTATTCCTGAACCTCAGTGTTGCAGAAACTGCTGCACTCTAAGTAAAAAGAAAAGCAGACTGCCACTTCCATAAAATATGGCAATAGTCATAGGACTCTTTTCACCACGCCAGGTACCGCACTTATGGCACAGTTCTTTTGGTGCGGTGCCTTTTCCCATTGACTTCTGGTAGCAAAAGTACCAAACTGGCTGGAGTACTTTTTTGGTACTTTGGAGTATAACTTGTTCATTGTCGATTGGTTATGCCTGCTTCTGAAACGCTATACAACTGCTGTCTTGAAAAAAGTTACAAACTATGGTGTAGAGGTGGGGGGGAGCTCACTCAGCTCTGTCATGCTCCATCGATGGGGGCAGTTGGGCTACAAGTTTTGACCCAGCCGGACATACTGTTTGCTGTTAGCCACAAAGTCAAAGATCCACTGGCAAATCAATCATTGGCTCTCCAACTCAAATCATTGGCTCTCCAACATCACATGCTAAGCAGTGACTACAGCGAATTGTGCGACCTGCAGAGAAGCTTTTTGGCTGCCAGCTCCCCCCACTTGAAGTCCTGTACTCATCAAGGATGAGGAACAGTGCCTGACTGCTGTCTCCCTGATCACATCCTCTTCCAGCGTCTCCCTTCCTGCTGAACTCTGAGAGTAATGCTGCATTCCATTTACTTTGGAGGTTGCTAGTCGGAGCTGGGCGTGACATCCAAGTTAACTGTTCCAGTGCCACGAATTGAATACAACATAAGATCCCTGAGTACAAGGATGACATCAGGACAGCTTCTTCCCCTTGCCATTGCCGTCCTGGACAAGGTCCCATGAGGAGCACACTGGCGCCTACGGGACCTTTCCACACACTTCATACTCGAATTGATTTATTTGCACACTATTTATATTTATATTTATTTGCAAATATTCTTTGTACCCTGCATCTAGTCTTCTCACCCTTATTTATTTGCCTACATGTTTGTTAATAGCACATTTTCTTATTCTCTCTCTTTATTCTATTTATTGTTTTATGTATGTGTTTCTGTATTTTTCATCTTGACAGTATATTTAAATGATATATTCATGCTGACACCAAAACAAAACAAACCGCTATGTACAAATACTATTTGTACATGGGGAGTAAAAGGATTCTGATTCTGATGTGTTCAGCTAATAATATGGGACTATACTGTATAAAGTCCACACACAATATACAGACATATGTACCTAGTCTGTTGGTGTTGGTGGGGGCATTTTGGCTGGTGTCTGTAGCCAGTTTGCTTGGTTGGTGGGCAGTAGGGGGTGGAAGAGTAGGTATGACAGAGGTAAGTGCCATGGCTCTGTATCATTCAGGCAAAAGACCTTTATTTTTGAGGTACAGGAATGAGGAGAGATGTTTTAAGGCAAACTAGGATGGTGAACTGATTCACAACAGTGTGGCAGGGAAAACCAGGTCAGGTTCAGGCTTTTGATCTGGTTCAGGAATAAATAATTAGGATGTATATTTTTCAGCTCGGTTCTGCAATTATTCCTGCCAGCTGTTGCGGCAACAGCTGTATTTCCCCAGGTGGATTTAATGGAATGACGCCCCAGAAAGCAAAAGTACATTAAACCGACATTCTTCTAACTGTCAATTACAGCATCAAACAGAATTAATCAGTGTGACGAAGCAGACTTGTATCAGATGCACTCATTAAAACCAAAAATTAAATATTTACCGCCATGCTGCTTTATTATACAATAAATTTGAACTTCGTAATATGCTTGAAATTCGCGTGTATCCCGTGTACTTCTGCGTGCTGTAAGGTCATATTTACTGTTTTAGGCCGGTGGACATGAATGGATCGGTCTCAACCAAAAACAGTTAATAGCTTTCAGATTAAAGTACAATTTTTCTCACAAACATTTTGGGGCCCGGACGCACCGGGAATACAAAGTAGACTGCAATTCCCAGGAACCCCTGGAGCAGCTTCCGGAAACACTTTCTGGGAAATGTATGTACTGCGCTGCGCTTATTGCATAACTCCCCAACATTACCTGCAAATAGAAAGACTACAACTTTCATGCTGCTGTGCAAATACGGTAAAAAGAGAAATGCCAAAAAGCCAAGTCGCCATTTTATTAGTGTTCTCAAAATGGCTGTGAGACTCGGACGGCAGTCCTGGAACTTATCTCGTTTTCGTTGAAAACAGCTATTATTCGTTACTGTCCACTTATTTTAATGTCTCGGCGTAAATGGCGCAGTTCCCTTTGGTTGCGGAGACGGATATTAAACCCGCGGTTACGAACGCGTTATTAGCAATCTAATTAGGGAATTGTAGTGAAAACCTGCACACACAACGGCCCTTTCTGGGTAAGACTGGCCACCTCTGGTGTAGGAGGATGATTTGTTGGGTTGTTTTAACTTGAGTCTCATAGATTATTGACTTGAATATATGCAGGATTGACCGAGAGGACCTCATCCCTGCCTGGCATCTTTACGGCTCGGACTGACTTAATTCCTTATGGCTAGAATGGTTTAGACCAGGGGTGGCCAGTCTTACCCGCAAATCCTCTGCACTGTAATCCAGTATGAACAACACAGAACAGGATTTCCCACCCCAGTCTTCAGGGACCCCCAGTCCAAATTTTTCCTTTGTCCCAGCTCCCAGGACACTGGAACCAACATCATAGTAAATGTAGCATAACTGCTTTTTGGAATTTCTATACTGTAATATCATACAAAGGTATTTAACATTTATTTAACAGTCCTGCAGTTGATAAACAAATGCAGTGTTAGTGTGCTCTTAAAAAATTTACATTTCCTAAATTGTCTTGAATCCACTAAAAAAAAAAAACAGAATCAGACATATTGTACTCCAACAAGTTAATTCTCACTGCCACACTTTCACCTTTATCATAGTGCAATTCTTAGTCGTTTTATACAGTGACCATCTGCATATTATTGTACCAGATTAGAAAACCTGCCAATGCATTTATATAAATGATCACAATGTATTACAGGCAATCCTAGTCGATACAGACATGAACAAATTTGTTGGCACCCTTACAGCTTATTGAAACAATGCGTCATTCCTCCTGAAGAGTGCTTATTTTATATGCCATTTCTCATTTATACCTGTATGCCTTTAGTATGTGTGAGTAAACCAATAAAATTGTGAAATGATTTATTGTTCATTTTACAAAGATAAGATAAAATTGGACTGATTTGTTGGTAGCCCTAAAAAAGATGATAAATCATCACATTATAGTCCTCTTTTAAACTAATTGTTTAACCTTAATTGGTATCACAGGTGTTCGATTGTTTCACCAGTTATTCAACCTATTAAAGGGAAAAAGCTTGTCACTGTGTAGGTTGGTGGTGTGCGCCACACTGACCATGGACCAGAGACAGCAAAGCAAAGCGGTATCTGCGGAAAATTGTAGAAAAGCATGTTAAAGGTAAAGACTATAAGACCATCTCCAAGCAGATTTGTGTTCCTGTGACTACAGTTGCAAATACTATTAAAATATTGTTAAAAAGTATAAGGTCCATAGGCCTGAAACCAACCTCCCAGGATGAGGCCGCAAGAGGAAATGCAACCTCAGATTGATCAGAAGGAAACAAAGAGCCAAGGAAAACCTCCAAAGCCATTCAAGCTGAACTCCAAGGTCAAGGTACGTCACTGTCTGATCGCACCATCCATCGCATTTTCAACAATGGACTCCATAGAAGAAGACCCAGGAGGGCTCCACTATTGAAAGAAAACATAAAAAAAGCCCGACTAGAATTAGTTGAAATGCATGTTGACAAGCCGCAAAGTTTCTGGCAGAATGTCCTTCGGACTGATGAGACAAAACTGGAGGTTTTTGGCAAGTCGCATCAGCTCTATGTTCACAGACAGAAAAATGAAGCTTTCAAAGAAAAGAACACCAGACCTACTATGAAACATGGAGGGGGCTTGGTTATGTTTGGGGTTGCATTGCTGTCTGGCATGGGGGGGGGGGCTTGAATCTATGCAGGGCACACTGAAGTCTCACAGCTATCAAGGCATCCTGGAGCGAGAATACTGCCCAGTGTCGAAAGCTCAGTCGCAGGTCATGGGTCCTCCAACTTTTGAGATAATGACCCGAAACGTACACTGCTAAAAGCACTCAAGAATGGCCATACAGAGAGAGCTTGTTGACAGTAATTGCTGTTAAAAGATGGTGCAGCAAAATATTAAGCTAATGGTACGATTTTTTTTTTTTTGGAAGAGTACCAACAAATTTTGTCTACAGATGTAAACGGATAAATATTCAATGTCTTATTTTAAGATGCAGTTACTTGATGCAATAACAAGGTGTATATCAAAACAAACACAGTAATGAGGCAGCTATCGCTTTCATTTCATGAAAGTGGCATTATTTTTCCATAGCCACCCTAAAGCGATGCTATACACATTCCCTTCTGTTGGAGAACTTGCCCAGGAATAGAATAACTTAAATACCTGTTTTTGGAACTTGTTGGTCATTAACAAAAACAAGTATGAAGTTTGCTCATAACACCTGATTTAGAGACATATGGCAGTTTATTCTTAAAGGTCTTTTTTTAATCTTCTTTCTAGGTAGTGTGACTTAGAAGTCCATCAGTTGTGTCAATCCTCCATGTCGCCTGGTACATTACCATCCTTATCAGAACCCATGTCTACAGTCATCTGAGAGTTATTCCCAATCATGATGTAACTCGCGTTACTAATAAGGATGTTGGGTTGCCTGTCTACATCAATTATGTGCTGGGGTGGGTTTGAAATTGGCCCAGGTATATCGGAATATTGCGGTGTTTGATTCTGCTGCCGCCTTCTCATGTAAAGCTGCCTCTGCTCCTTCTTCAGCTGAGAGACCTCCATCTCTTCATTCACCAGAGCTTTGCTTCTTTTAATCTCTTCCTTCAATCTCAGCTTCTTTTCTTGCTGTGATCTGATACGCTGGTCTTGGCTCCAAAGGTGCTTCTGCTTCTTGACCTTTTCTGGTGCCAACGCCTTCAACGCCATCCTACCAAAGGAGCGGCTACTCTCTTCTAGTGGTACATATATCCTTAGGCACTTGGGCATGTCCTCAGGAGGTAGACGATTCTTGCTGGGTAGCAGGGGAATGACGGAGTTGTATTTGTGCTGATTATCAATGGAATTCATGAGAGCAGCATTAGTCTGGATCTCCTGCAGCTGGGTGTTGAAGTTGCGTGAAAGTAGAAGGATAGTAAAAGCAGAGTTTTCAATGGCGTCATCAATACATTTCAACTTAGTTTTCCCAGGAACTAAAAAGTTCTGGCTAAAGGTGGACCCCTCACCAATGCCTAAAGCTTCCAGTTTTTCCTGCAAACTCTCAGCCATTTCCATGTCCTCTGGGGCATGCAAGATCACAAAAGAGAAAAATTGTGCTTCATCCTCTACCTCATCCTCTTTCTGTTCTTCTGGGTCTTTCCTGTTTAGTTGGGGTGAGGTGCTCCTTGAAATGATTGTGGCATATTCAGGTTTATTCTTCTCAGTGATGGTAGTTTTGACAGACAATAGGGCTTCATTGGGTTTCTTTAAAGAACTTCCCCCATTTAACCCAGATTTTGCATTTGTAATCCTGGATGTCATAGTGTCATTGTTTTCAGATTTCTCTGTTACTTCCACAAAATCCCACACTTTCCTGTGAGATGAGGAACAAGGTATGGGTGTTCTCTTTATGCATTCTTCAGCAGGATTATTCTGCAGCAATGCTCCAGAAAATGAATGAATACGGGAGACATCCTCAATATGTGAAGATGTCATCTTCAAATCCTGCAAGGCTTTGCACATTCTGTTTGAATCAAATACACCGGTGGGGGATGCACTGACCTCTAGGTGACTGGGAAAAGAAGTTTCATTAGAAGAACTGCTTCGCAGGGAGGTTGGGGAACTGTGCTCGTCTGTTGGTACTAATGGACCACACTGGCTACCTTTTATAGGTATGGCTGAGCTCTTTATGTTCTGTCCCCTATGAGTTGGTGTTCGTAGATTGAGTTGAGATTGTAGTGTTCTACCCCATGAAAATTGACCACATTCATGAGAAATTAATTCAGGCCCACAAATCCTGGTGGCCTCTTCCATCAGTTGCTCTAGCGGCCAGTCTTCCCTTCCTTCTTGGCTTGAGTTTACATTTCTGCAAGCCTCAAGAGCAGCTCTGTACGCTCTGTCTCTCAGCGACTCGCTACACAGCCTCTCCTCTGCCAGAACCTGAAAAATCCTCGCCAGTTGGGTTAAGGTGTCAGTCTGAGACCCCACCTTGGGGTGCTGGTCTATTCTGAAGTCTTCCAGTTGACCCTGACACTTCGTTACCTGTTCAGCTAGGTATTTTGCCATGCCACTGCTGCCCAGGGCCGTGAGTTGATCTAGTGCATCTTGTCCCTTCCTCAGCTTAATCAGTGACATCGCGCACACTAGCATTTCAGCCGGCCCGCTGCTCTTTCTGAAAGTGAGGCTCTGTAATTTCTCTTGTGAGGCGGAGGAAAGAACCTCAAAAGCATCTTTCAAACTCGTCCCTGTAATGCCTTCCGTCCTCTTCTCTGCATCCCTTTCCGGGTCACTCCATTCCCCCTTCTCAGTCATTGCCCTCCTCCGATTTGGTCAGGCAGGCATGGACACACCCTAACGGTTTTAATGTCAGATGATGCTTATTCCAGAAGTCATGATTCTTCTTTTATCGCCATCATCAAGGTTCTGAAAGACTGCTAAATGAAAAGCAGAAGAGCAGGTGAATTAAAACTGTATATGCTGCATGTATAAACATCATCCATTCATCACTGCAAGAACCGGGGGGGGGGGGGGGGGGGGGGGGGGGGGGCGGGGGGGGCGGGGGCCGCACCGGGGGGCGGGGTGAAGGGAGGGAGGGGGGCGCGGGGGGGGG
>JAODKN010000035.1:3521298-3531586 GCA_026774425.1 Petrocephalus zakoni | reverse complement strand
CACACACTCACATATCTTTCTGGGGACTCTCCCTTCATTTCTATGGGAAATCCCTAACCTCAACAATGACAACCTTAAATGTAAGTAATCAAACAAAATCCAAGACTTCTGGCATTTCTAGTATTTTATTGCAGTCATAGATTGTTATAAAATTGAGTCCCTCCATAATTGTTATAAAAATTATCCAGTTTTTATCACATTGTGAGGACATTTGGTCCCCACAATGTGATATATTCATGCCCACACACGCACAACTTTGAGACACTAATTATTGTGACTGTATCGTTGGACTGTGGGAGGAAACCTAGGTAGCACAAGGCGGATACACAAACTCCACATAGAGAGTGGGGGCAGGATATGTCCCCCAGGCCGGGTGGGTCGGCTGTCCTCTGAGCTGCTCCACATAAACATCAACTACAGCAACACCCCCTCAATTTCTAATTCCAGTTCACAGTGAGATTCTGCATTAGTCTTTAAAATATTTCACGTTTTTTAGACTATTCCTTAAAATACTGAATATCTGCCTGCAGTAATATTTGCACCAAAGAACAAGCTAGCCCGTTAGTTTAACCACAACTAAGTATAAGCATGCAATTCTAATTTCTATTGGACTAAAAAAAGAAATTATGTATTTAATTACATTTACATTTTTATGAGCTTGAATGGTTAAAAAATGTACCCTGCTACTACATCTAATTAAAAACATTGGTTACAAGTTCCAATTAACTTAAATTGAAACTTAAATTTGAATTGAAACAATTACGAACTGTCTAAAATGTACATTATTATGAAGCAATAAATTGAAAGGGTATTAACGCGCGAATGGGTGTGTTTAGGGTTTACGGACAGATTATATACGGTTATTAATTTGACAAAATATAAGTGCAAGAAAAGAATGTCTGACATTTAATCGATACATTTTGCTTGTCCAAAACCTACCAGTAACTGTAGCAGAGAATTCACCATTGACGAAGATCTCAGTCCCCAAGCTGTCAAAGACGCGCATAACGCGGCGGCTCGGATCCGCACCCGGAAATTCCTTTAACTCGTCAAGTGACGCGAATATGCGCTGCACATTGGCGAAGTTCCTATGCTTAATGGGAAATCATTAAACGGAGGCTGTACCGGATTATTACTTTATACCTGCAGTGTACCTACATGTATTTTTGCGTTCTCTAAGTATCATTATATTTTGGACATGGCAACGACGCAAACTACTGTTGTTTATTAATAAACTTAATTAAGTTCATAAACCCAGATCCTAGTGAGGGTAGTTTCATTTGTGAATCGGATTTGCGCAAGCGGTTCACCATAGGTGGCAGTGTATCGAAAACGGCGAACTCTAAGGTAAACGATCGACAGACTGCAATCATTCCGTAATGATCGAGTCATGTATATTCCGGAGCGACTAGGTTTAAAACTGACGTTAGTTAATGTCTGAATACCCGAAAAGAATACAAAAAAAAATAATAATATAGACAGTTTTTTTTTTGTTCTTTCATCATCTGTAGCTTCTGGAGGAAACTGGTTAATGTGAATGCTCTCAGATATGGACCGATCGAGTATAATTTTATCATGCTCATAAAACTGAATCTCTTTCCAAGTAATCAGCCAGAACTCAAGGATCAGTGATATCTTTATTGTTCTCAATGGGCAATTTGTTGTGCAGTCAGCAGTATCCACAAGAAAAATAAATAATAATAATTATTAATTAATAATAGACGCTTCACACCACCTCAATATTCATCTCTCAGCCCTATCAAAATAATATGGCCGTGCTATTCCGTGGTCATGAAGGGTGGATGTGGTGAAAGGCTGTTTAGTGTTATAAAATCCATATTTGGCATGAATAAAAAAAATGTCATTAATATAGTGGACTTGTCACCTTTGAATTTCATGAAAACTAGAAAACTGCAGTGAATTTAAAGTACAGGGAACTACGTGGCTGACATGTGGCCGTATACTTCCAGGGTTGGCAGTTTGAATCCCAGCCCTGATATGTGTTGGTGGGGTTTGCGTGTTCTCTCCATGTCACGTGACTTTCTTACCACAGTCCAAAGATATTTACTTTGGCTAATCGGTGCCTCAGCTGATAAATACTTGTTTATTATAGTAGGTATACACTGACAAGAAAGGGTGGTAAGACTTACTTAATTCGGTTTAATTGTGTTACATCTTTTTTTCTGCAATTTCACTTTCCGACCCAATCTGATTTTGAATTCACACAATTCAGGCGCTAGTATCATATCCTGTAGTTTGTGAAACTTCAGACCATCTGCATATGTATAGTGAACAAACCAGGCACACCTTGGATATAATGCCAGTCCATTGCAGGGCACACATACGCACACGCTCACAATCTATTTAGAGCAGTGTTGCTCAAACCAGTGCTCGGGGACCACCAGATTACCTGAGAGTTGGCCACCATTTAGCCTACCCGCGGGGGAAAACCTGCATATCTCTGGGAGAGCATGCAAACTTTGCACGCATATTGGTATCTGTAGACATTAAGTCGAATTTTGAATTTTGAAACCCCTAAGATACATATGTGTGAGTGCAGGTGAATGTCATTGTGTCTGATGTTCAGATTGCCGCGGCATGATACTTAAATACACTCACTGCTCACTTACTACATCCATATACTACTTACTAAATACCATATCACATTAGCTGGATGAAAAAATTATGCCATGTTTACCATTGTAATAGGGGCCATTAACATTTTCATTTACCGAAGTTCCACACAACTTCACACTTAGATTGTTTAGCCTTTTTTGATGATTGAACGGATTGTATTTTTTGTTAATAACGACTGAAAATACAAAAACACAAACGGACAATGTATACCCATTACAAAGTATAAATATACAAAATAACCTGATAGCCAACCCAGACCGTCGTCACATTACGCACAAATGCTAATATCACGATTGGCGTATGAGTCCGCCTGTCAAAGAAAATAACCAATGAATTTTTCGGAAATTGGCCCACAGCTACTTCCTATGACTGCGGCTGTAGCCAATGGCAGGCCAGGCTGGTTTGAGACGGCAGGAGGCCGAGATTTCCTGTGTGCGGGATGTTCGCAAATAATCGATCGAGTGGATTTTGAGAGCGAGTCTAAGCTAATAAGATACTTAAGTAACGGAGCAAAGCTCGGAGCAGGAGGTAAAACATTAATTAACTGCTTGCTATACTCTAAATACTAGCAGGTGTGACAGCAACTGATGCGACAGACCGCGGTGTATTCGCGTTTTTGTTGACTTTTTTTTTTAAGGTAGGAATCAGGGACGTCGGTGGACGACTAGTATAGTGGTGTCAGTTTCTAAGCAGCATGTGTGATCTCATGCATGTACCTGTGACGTCTTAAATGCGATGCATGCACTTCGCTGCAATTTCATTTAATCTATAATGGGTTTTGGTGAGAGCAGTGTAGCTGCAAAGCTAGTCAGCCGAGCGCCGGCTGTGATATTGACATGAATTAGTCTGTCAGTTAAGAACGCAGCGTTAATTATTGAAGTGATGGAAGCTAGCTGGCTACTTGGGGGCTTTGTGCCGTGCGTGGGCCTGGCCCGTGGCTGAAAGGGCCGCTTTTGGCACACTAGGGCCTGTTATGTAGTTGTGATGTACTTGCAGTGGTAGTTGAGCATGTCAGCCTTAATGCTACTTAGCAGAGGTTCAGGAGACTCCAGAAGTTGGAGCATTGGATCTTATGGCCGGCTGGATGTATCTACAGCATAGGAACAATGCGTCATGCTCTTTCACCTAGGGGGGATGTTCGAAGATTTGATTAACATTTCCAGGTACATCATGCAATGTTGATGTATTTTAAGTAAATTCAATAGTAGCAACGAGGCACAGGATTTTTTGTATGTCTCGGTGGGGTGCAGTGTTGTGAGGTGCATACTTATGTTTGAATGAGTTTTTATGAGCTTAGATATGCTGTGAGTAAATACATGCCGATGGTTGTGCACATTTTTGACATGTACCACAGAGTAACTAAGTCTGGAAAAGCCGCAGTGTTTTACTATTTGTTAACTGTGGTTATGGGGTGAAGCAGTGTGAATGTAAACCCTCAGGAAGACTGAGCCGTTTCGGGGCTTGCAGGAGTATAATCAGCCGCATTTAGCTTTCGGGTTGTGTAGAAGCCTGTCATTATACACACTGAAGATGGTTACTTAGACAATGAACATGTCATAACCCAGGAAACTGTATAGTAAGATGTTAATTTGAAACTGAAAAATTCCAAGAAAAAGAAAGATAGTTATCAAGTAGCTGCAGTGTTGCTGATTGTAAAAATAATTCGGGATACCAACAGCTGTCCAATAAAGGCCTAATATCAGTGGAATACTCTGGATGTCCCGTGTGCTTCCTCTCTCCATTCCCCAAACTTACTGATAATCACGTTTTGTGGTAGCGCCAGTCTCCTCAGAAAAGTGAGGTGAGCTTGCTGCCCATTAAGTTAAATCCAAGCATTCACCACTTTCCCTCTTAGATTCACATATAGATCATTGTAAAAATGTCGCACAAGCTATGCAGCCCACTATTTGTCATTCCTTCTATGTAATGCAATTGCTTCGGTTACCTTTTCTACTGTAGAAGGAAATGCCTTAATTTCGGTCTGCTGACTCCAATGGATCTGGCCTTTTGTTTAAGCACAGCTATTCTGGCTATACAGGACAGTCAGGAATTGTATCTGTCCATTTGGTACTTGTTGCTTTTTTATATAGACTGCATTATAACTGCATGGTGCCTGAGAACACGGCTGCTTCCATACTGACCTAAACTCACTTAAGGCAAATTTCATGGGGTGCCGCCACTTGACTTTTTATGAAGTAATTGGCCATAAAACTTTGTGACGACTTAATAACTGAGCAAAGAATTCCATTCTGTCGGAGCAAAAGGAATAGATTCTGAATGATTTCACTACTGCTGTCCTTTATCAGAGGCCAGGGCTGATCCTTTCAAATTACTATTGACAGAAACATTCAAATTTAAACATATCAAAACCTGTTTTCTATAAGTGTAAAGTAGCCAGCTGATAATGAGCTTTCTATGTTTAAGTGCTTGAGACTACTGATAGGCCAGAGAAGAACTGAAAATACGATATATCGGTTAGCATATTGATATTGGCCGATATTCTTTAAAAATCAAGATATCGGTATTGGTCCAGTGTGTCAGTCTGGCTGATTTTTAGACTTTAATCAATACATAAAGTTAGCAGCACTGGACCCTGTGACATTTATGTAAGGTTTAATGCACGACATGCACTGTATAATGTGTTTTCTAATGCACGGCTGTGGAGGCGAAGAACTACCTTATATGCAGCAATCCAAAAACTGTCCTTTAAGCCTGCTTAAGTCAGTTATTAGTTTGAAGTTGTTCAAGTTTTTAGCTGCAAACATGTAAGCCACATGTGTAGTTAATGCACTCCAAGCTATGCATTATATGTTTTAAACACTCAGCTGTGGGGGCGAAGAAATGTAAATATACAGCCATTACTTTTATGAAATTAGCTATGTTAGTATTTAGCTGTACTAACTATTTACTGACTATTAAAACTGGGCTTGCATCTTGTTTAGGCAGGTTACACATGATGGTTAAGTATGACTAGGATACAAGTGCATTACATCAGTAAATCATTTTAGTATTACATCACTGACTACTGGTCCTGATCCTCATCCTGAAACACTGCTGTTGTCTATGCAACTTCTTTGTTTTTGTAGTTCCTGTTAATTTCGAATTGTTCTGCATCTGAAATTCTGAGTAACGTTGCAGTGTTTCCTGAGGGTCGAGAGGTATGGCGTGGTAGCAAAAAATATAAATAGCGATATATATGTGTTCTTCAGTTTGTGTGTGTGTGTGTGTGTGTGTGTGTGTGTGGTCGTCCCCCACCTCACTAAACACTTGCTCCATTTACCTACTTTGTTTTTATTTAACTTGGAAAATAAATGGTCTTTTTATTAAAGCTTTATAAGAGTGTCTGCTAAATGACAACGTAATATAGCCCATTAGTGCCATTATCAGCTGAACTTCGTAATGCGTGCAGGGGAGGTGGGGGTGGGAATCAGGCCTCCTAAGCGAGTCACCAAGGCATTGGATTAGATGATAGATTAGCTGGATAGATGTTTGTTTTACTGTGGATGCAAAGATATTGGTGTGTTGGGCTACCGTGGAAAAATGTTACCTGTATAAACACTCTGCTGGTTAGAATTAAACACTACAGTCACACATTCGTTCAGTACTCTATTGATTACATACTGAACACCCTTCCCACCAATAAGATTTGAAAATTCTACATTGCTATGGTGTAAAATTCATTATCTGGTCTGCCGGTCGAGCTTTCCTTTTCCACTGAATAAAAATGAATGACATTCCACTAATTTGCTTTTCAAGCTTCGATATAAGACAAAAGTATATCAGTATCGAAAAATTTCGATTTCAGTGCACCATTGTAAGGAACTTGTGTTTGATATGTTACTGTTAGAAGTAGACAATAGCTCTCATTGTGCAAATTTTGTGGTTTGTTTATTTTAAGATGACATTTGAACAGTCATTTGGAAAAATGTGAATTCTGGATTTCCAAAGGATGTAAGCAAAGGAATAATTGGGCTTAAAACAAATGCTGGCCCTTTAACACTTCACTGATTTATTTTTAGATATTGGAGTGATGTATTGTTGAAAAGATTATATATGGAAATGTATTTTGCTAATGAAATAAACAGAATCAGGTGTTATAGGTGTTATATATTATATAACACCTATAACACCTGATATATATTATGAGTCGATGCCTTATGTATAATTTCAGACAAATATTTTAGGTGGGTATGTCAGAGGGAAGCCTTGTGGCCTCACAGCTCTAGGGCTATGGGTTATAAGTAGATCTTGCAGCAGCTCGCCCTCTGTGTCTCTCTCGCTTTGGAAGGGGCAGGCTGTTCCTCACACTAGCATGGCTTTCATTTACTTACGTTTTAGGCTCCCTCATCACCGTAACACTGCTTTGGATAAGTGGTTTTAGAAAATAGATGGAGGTTTTTCCAATTTACTATTATACGGCAGTTGACATGATTTAATTTTGGCTAAACAGTTTACACAACTTCAGGCTGCCCTTGCATGTAGTCTTGTTTCCTGCATGAACAGTCTTTGTTTTGGATTATATTACGCGAGGATCTCCAGGTATCTGCAACACATGCAGTAATTTCCAGAATATGGCAAAAAGCTTAATAGGTTAATTTCACTGCTAAATGGATGATTGAACTTAATTGTGTGAGAGATTGTATGAAAGAATTCTCTATGCAATGCCGCTATGTTCCCTTAGCATGGAAAGCTAGGGGAGGGAAATGGGGATCTAAATAATAATTAGACTAATGTTTTTTTTCTCATTTAAAGTATTTTTTCATGGCGAATTAAACAGTGCCCTCTATGAAATGAGCAGAGAATGTCTGAAGACTGATGGCAGTTGGCCTGTGTGGGATTTGCTGCTTAATTTTTAATATAGTCAGAAGGGCTGAGCATTGATTTGATGGTTACATGAGCACATGCATATCTATATCACAGCTTTACTTTTCCCAAAAGTCTATACTGGCTTGTGGGTTGAATTTGTGTGAACTGAACTGTCCTTTACCGTTAACCGCCCGGCTTTGTCTTTGCTGCTACACTGTCTGTTCTGCCATGGTAGGCAGCATATATGGGGAAACACAGTGGATAAACTGTTAGAGGAATATTCCATACCTTCCATTACACTGTAATTTAATAATGTGTAAAATGTAAATAAAAGCAGAATGCCGTGTTTTACAAATCATATAAACTCATATTTTATTGAAAATAGAACAAAGATAACATATCAAATGTCATTGCCATGGTTCCATGTGTGTGGAGCTTGCATGTTCATGGTGGGGTTTCCTCCGGGCTCTCCGGTTTCCCCCCACAGTCCAAAAACATGCAGAGGCTAACAAACTGATCGTAGGTGTGCATCTGAGAGTGACTGGTAGGTGAGTGTGTGCCGTGATGGGCTGGCGCTCCATCCTGGGTTGTTCCCTACTTTGTGCCTATAGCATCCAGACCTAGGATGAGCAGAGAAAATGGATGATTGGATGAAACTAGGAAATTGAATTTGAATTTAATTCTAGCAACATGTTTCTAAAACGTTGGGACAGGTGCAACAAAAGGGAAGTTGTGGGGAAAGTTGTGTAATGCTAAAACGAAACACCTGGTTGGATATCTCACAACTAATTAGGTTAATTGGCAGCAGGTCTGTAAGATGATTGGGTATAAAAAGAGCCTCCCAGAGAGGCAGAGTCTCTGTGCAGTGAAGATGGGCAAATAGTGCAATGATTTAAGAATAATGTTCCTCAGCGTAATAGAATTTGGGAATTTCATCATCTATGGTACATAATATCATTAAAAGTTTCTGAGAATTCTGAGAAATTTGTGTACGCAGGGGACAAAGGGTTGTAGGAATGCCTATAATCCAATGCATATTTTGTTATTTGTGGAGAGACTCATAGCTGGTAATTATGTACTTAAGTTGGTTCATCCAACTTAAGTACTTAAGCTTTAATGATAAGTTTCTCTTTATAAACGGAATTAGAATCGGTTGTAAAACTGAATGCCGCTTTGGGATCTGCTTGTAGCAGGCTATGTGTGTGACATGAAACTAGATTAAACGACTCCAGTAGCTCGACATCTGAAAAGTAACACGTACTCGTTTTTTTCTATTTTGGGCTGAGGTAATTTATCATATTTATGAAGCCTTCATCCTCAACTATGGAAATGGGCTGGTCATCCAGGGCCATGAATTACATAAATTCCGTCATAATTCCTTTGCTCTTTTCACTGCTCATACCAATGAGAGACAGGAGAGACTCCTGGCTTGTAGATCGCCCTGAACACGCTCTGCTGGCTTCACTTTTGGCAGCTTTCACTCTGCTAGCTTCGTCAGACTGAGCGTGCGTAACCGGAGTGAGCGGGGTGTTCTTTGCGTTGTGCTGATGTTGGTTGGCCTGCTGGTTAAATAAAGGAGTGACCCGATCGTCAGCTAGACCCGTCCAGTTTTATTCCTGGCAATTACAGAAAAATACATTCACCGCTGATATACGTTGGGGATAAACGGACACCTCTCCTCCGGGCAACAGGAAGGGATCACTAGTGGGACGGGGAAATATAATGGGAAAACAATGTATCTGAATGAAACCCTTGATTTCAATGATTAAGAGGTGTGTCCCGATACGTTTGTCCTTATAGTGCAGGGTTGCCAACCTTGGTTAGCTGGCTGGAGTGAGATTTTCAATTTGAGACAAGTCTGCACACTCATGCGCACGTACAGTATTTACATAAATGGTTTTATTACGTTGTACTAATATATAGCCTGTCGGGTTTGTTGCAAACTGTCCCAATGTTTTTGATGCAGCTCATTTTAGGTTTATAACATAACTTGCCGTAAGATTTCCTGCGTGAGTGTGAGAGTCTGAAAGCATGAGCGTCACACCAGATGTGAGTGTTGGCAACCCTGTAGTGTAGCTCAAATTATTATTAGGCTGCTTAATGTTAGTTTTTCTTTGCTGTAATTGTGGTGTTTAGATGGTGCAATAATTTGGCTCGCTCCGCTACCAGCAACCAACTAATGTAACCTGCAGAAGTAACACTACAGAATAGTGAGTGGAAATAATGGCCAAATTGTTGCATTATGTTTAAGCCTGACTGCAGCCTTTACAAGCGCTCAGCAACGGTTAAGAAAAGGCCAACTTATGATTAACTTTTTCATTTTAGTAAAAGGAATATTTTAGTTAATAGGCTACTATACACCAACCTTTACAAATGTTTGTAAATAATTATTGCTGGTTAAGAAAATGAAACAAAAATATTTTAATTTAATTAAAGGAATATTGAAATTGATAAAGAATGCAAAAATAAACATTGCATATTTTGGCAATTTTCTTCATTTATTTATTTTTTCCCCCAAAAAACATCATGGGAACATTGAATCATGAACCCAATATTGTCGATTGAACCAAACTGTGAATTGGGTGAATCGCTACTTGCCTATTGCTGTTATGAATGTGCAGGAGTGTGCAGAGACTTTTCCAGCACTGTCTCAGTCTATCTGCTTGAGTTAGATGTAATTTCATTGCAGCAGGGAAACTGAATTTGTTTTGAAATATTATAAAATATTAGGGATGCACCGAATATTCGGCCACCGAAAATCTTCGGCTGAAAATGGCCCAAAAGTGCATTTTCGGTTTTTGGCCGAAAGATTTTTATCACCGAAAAACACGGCCGAAACAGTATG
>JAODKN010000035.1:3469942-3483738 GCA_026774425.1 Petrocephalus zakoni | reverse complement strand
TAACGCATCCATTTTGACAGCCCTAATATATATATATATATATATATATATATATATATATATATAAATTGTAGTGTTTTTTGCCCCTCCACTCAAACTCCGCCACTGAGTAAAGGAAATTTTATGTATGAAAATAGATGACATTATTATTTTGAGAAATGTGACGAGTTTATATCAAATAGAAAATGACCTTAACGGTTAGCATGAAAAACTCAATTAGTGACTTTCTCAGATAGGGGAAACTTTGACATTGACAGCGCCCCCTGATTTGATAGAGTTGGGAATTTTTCTGAGGGGTGGGTTGTGAGGTTAATGAACTGGAGAGTGTTGATTCTGTACCCGGTTTCTGGTGGCACGTGCGGGCCGCTATTAATTTGCCATGTCCCTGATAATACAGCTAAATGGTTACTGTGGTGCCGCCCATCTCTGATTTTGGGAGGAGAGGACCTGTGAGTTAGACCCTATCCATAGCCTCTTCTTGAAGTGAAAGTCCTTAGAGCTCCCTGAAGTGCAGTCAGGCCCAGGCTGGCTTGCTCTGTTCTTTACCCATCCTCCCCTCCCCACAGACCCACAGAATCTCCAGGAGAGTATGCAAACCCGACACGCAGCCGGGGGCAGGATTCGGACCTCCATCACTACAGCCAGTCAATAAGCCTTTCTGCAAACCACTTTCATATCTGCTCATTGTATGTTTAGTTTAGCTCTGCATCTCACAAGTCTGAACTGAGTTTCCCCCTCTGACCCTGAAAATCCCGCTCACAGCCAGAAAGCCAAAGAAGAAAAAAAAAAATGAAACTCTTTCAGAATATTTAAGTTAATTTTTAACTGTAAGCTGAGAGATGGCCGCCCTGCATGAACAGCGGTTCCTTCTGCGTGGGGCGGGCTGACGCTCGGCCTGACCCCCCAGCACCATTTTTTTTCTACTTCCTCTCCGCTCATCCTTCGATAAATGTTGCGTTCAGCTGCAAACGGTTTTGGTAATTTATCAGCGTTGGTGATTTTCCCGTGACCGGTCGTAATACGAAATGTGCGGCCTTTTTAGCGCTCTTCAGAGGAGCACTTTTCTCATGTCTGCAAAACGGGAACGGAGTAAACGAAAAAGGAGGAAACAAAGAAATAGCGATAATAAATCTCTCCGCACTCCCATTTTCCCTCCAACTGTTCCCCTGTCCCCGATTCCCTGCTGTCGAATATAAAATCAGCCGACGCAACCGTCAGTGAAATATTTCAGGGCCGATCCAATATTTAGTGCCATTGTACATTTTCATAACTCTCTACAGGGGGGCAAAATGAAGTATCGACAGTTTTAAAAATTTAAATATTTTTATTGATTCATTCCAGGCCACAGCTGGACATGTGAAAAGGGTGGCAGGAGAATGAGGGAGATTGAGATTGAGGGTTAGGGAGGGGAGGTAGGCAGTGTGCACAGCATTGGCTGGCAGCCACAGACTCTCCCATTATATTGGCATCTGGTCTGAAACCTGACGAGGCAGATAGTGCTTTGGTTTGATCACAATTCATTGTGTTTCCAAATACACTAAATGAAAATAGACACTACCAGTGTGACATCTGAAAATGTGCATTTACTTATTAGTTAACCACCACGGGTTTTGCAGTCACAGGAAACACTGACTTTGCCCAGCTCAGAAGGCCTTCGCAATATGAGCTATTTTTGTATATCAATGAATGTCTCATCAGTAATGTAAATTCAATTGTTGTTGTTTTTAATATAGTATTCTGCACAGAAATACCATGCATACATATTTACTAATTTGCATGTTCTGTTTCCATTGCAGTTTTGCAAATTATACTGTTTACCATAGCCTCAAGTTAACAAAGACTCTATATTATAATATTTGAGTTTTTTTTCCCTTCTGAAAAATTGAGTGTTTTTGTTACTGGTGTTTCAGTTTCCATCTTTGAAGTAGAATGGGTGTTATGGGCTCTTTGAGTTAGGGCACTGTTCCTGTAGTCAGAAGGTCACTGGTACCTGGGTCAGGGACACTGACGTCACCATAGGACCCTTGAGCAAGACCCTTAACCCACAGTAACTTCAGGGATTGTGTGACCCTGCCTTCTCAAAAACTGTGCGTCATTTTGGACAAAAGAATCTGATTAGGTAGGTATTATGCTCAATATCGGATGGAAACACCATGACAGATAGTTTGGGTAGCTGTATCAATTGTCTGTCTAGTTGGATAGCAAAGTGTTTTTAAGTCTAGGTTTTAGCTTAACTGAAGACATTAATAGAATTGAGATGTGAAAACATACCTCGGGGAGTTAAGGTTGCGATCTTCCCAAGCATGAAGCTCCTACAGATTGTTTGGGGTAGTGGCAAATGAGGAGACTACTGGCTTTTCTTAAGTATCTCTCTGTGTTTAAAGGGCTTTGGAGGTTTTATTAGGAACAAGTGAAGCAGATCAGGCAGAGCTTTAAAGCAAAGCTCTCTGAGAGATTTATGGGGGTTGTAGCTGCAATATCTCTGCCTCTTCTGCTGTTTTTTTTCTGGGTATGATTTGCAGCTTCACAGATGAGCATTTTTGGATCAGTGTGACTTATTGGACATATTTGCGTTTTTTATCGTATGTTTTTGTATCGTATCGTATGCTTTGTGCCACCCATTAAACAAAGGGGGCTCTTAAGGGAAGGGAATCTTCATCATGAAACTAACTGGTTTAAATGTATTTTACTTATGACATGCAGGGAGAACTGCATTATCAGCTGGGTGAGGGCAAGACCTGTTCTGTGCATAGCAATGAAGTAAAAATACGACATGGTTGTGCCTTTTCACTTCCAGCTTAAGATCTTAGACAAACACAAATCCATGTCATGAAAGATCTGGCTTTTGAATAGCGTCATAATGCTCATGACAGAGGCTATGAATGTATGAAGCTATTGCTCAGAACATACGCGTAGAAGAAGTGAAAACACTGTGTATTAGCGTAGTTTCATTTCATTCCAGTTGAATGTGGTCAATATAAAAGGTGGCGTATCGTCCATGACTGTTTGTAATGGGATTGTTCGAAACTGGGAAAACTTCTACCAGGATCTAATGAGCGTTTAGATGTTAATTATTGAGCCACTTGGAATATTGATGTCTGTGTTAGTAGACAAAAAGGAACATTTGATATGTGAGCACCAGCGAGGGCTGAATAATTAGAGCCGTGCCTAATTGTGGTTTTAAGGTTGATTTCTAATGTATTATCTAACTGCAGGATGTGGAGAGTGTGACTGAGGGGTTTAACTGTAGTTTTAAAGAGAAACTGGAGACTTGAGAAAAAGACATTTCTGCCTCTTCTGTCATGCCATGGAGTTTTACATTCATTGTATTAGAGCAATTATAACGGGTGGTGTAGTGGTGGATACAGTAGGATAAAATGATTTGTGGTTCATGGTGAAATATATGGATGTTTTTGGAAAGACAGTAGCATAGTAACTAGTAAAAATAGTAAAACGAACTAGTAAAATAGTACCTTTTTGTTGACCAAAAATCACAAAACAACGGACATTGCTAACTGACGTTTAAATGATTTCCTGGGAATATGGGAATGCAGATTTAAATTTTTAAACAAAAAGAATGTTCTGCTCCATCCCATGGGCATGAAGAGAAAATCTGTAGTATGCTGGCAATATGAAAAAGATCTCAAAAAAAGGTCCCGAAGATGTACTGTGGAACTAATAATGGATTTCATGTTTTGTATGTTTTCTAGAAATGTCTTTACTGCCACAAAACCACAAAGGAAACCCGTGGTGCTTGCATCCAGTGCTCCTTTGAGAACTGTTCCACCTCCTTCCACGTGACTTGTGCACATATCGCCGGGGTGCTCATGAAGCCGGCTGATTGGCCCTATGTGGTGTCCGTCACCTGTCATAAGCATAAGCTGACCAGTCACAAGGTAGGTGGGTGTGTTGTAACTACACAATTTTTAAAGTATTTTAAGTACCTAGAAAACTTTTCTCCAGTTTTACTTCTGATATAATCATTGACACGTAAATTCAACATTTGATTCTCCCAGCGAACACCTGATACTGTAGAGGATATTCTAACTATATTATTTTGCACAAACCATTCCTAGCAACCTCCTTGATTTTGGATCTGGTGATGCAAGCTGAAGCAAGATTTCTAATCAGTGTAGGAATGTGAAATGTTTTCCAATGGCAGTTGGCACTCAGTTTAAGTAAAACAGCACTTCTCTGATCTCCAGTCTCTGCTTGGTGGTCAGAAATGAAAGGCAAAGTTCTATCAAGTTTTCACAGTCCATCTGACGGCCTGATCCACTTCATTTATGGATTGGTCTGGAGATGCACTTCAGCGGCTGTTTAATCAAATTGGAGGGTACATCTTTATGGCTGCGTCCGAATTCAGGGGCGATTTATCCTTTGAAGGACACGGTCTACGAAGACGTGACCTTTGTAAGCTGTGTTCTTCGAAGGTTGAATGGGAAGCATTGTCAAATGGGACAGTCTGGCTGTCACCAGGCATTCCTACCCTTGCCTGAGAGTCATGGGGCGCCCCTCTTGGCGACTGGCTGGGACACACCTACTTCACCTCTGCGCACTGAATCTTGGGATGTGTGGGCTGTGAAAGAGCGATCGGCTGGATCCTACGTGACTCGGCAAAAGGAGGCTGCATTTGAAGGAGCCTTCGAAATGGGGCAGCCTTGTTGCACCGTTGCATTCGGTCTATGAATGTAGCCTCAGAAGGATGCAGCCCCTGAATTCAGACACAGCCTATAGGCATAGGAGTCTTGCTATAGCTGTTGGAGTTGCGTATAGCTATTTGGTAACTGTATCTGTTCCCGGATGTATAGGTAGATGAGTAAGATCAGTACATTACTTGTTAATTAAGAATAGTGTTTTTATTTTTCTTCTTTATTGTCACCTAGTCGCGAACACGATCTCGGGAACTATCCTTGGGCCAAGAGGTGATTGGGAGGCACCGTAACGGCTGGTTCTATCCCTGTACCATCATCGGCTGGGCCGAACAGACGCTCTATGAGGTCAACTATGACGATGGCTCCTACTCCAATAACCTCTACCCAGAGAATGTCGCTGTGAGTGTCACTGATTCCTTAGTACTGTGTTCTGCTGTGTTTTTTTGTCATGGCTGTGTCATTAGACATGGGTGTCTGGTTCAGACTGAGCTTTGGCCAAATCCCAATCCCTCTTCCCTCTTTACAGAGCCAGGACTGTCTACACGACGGAGCCCCTGAGATTGGAGAAATCATCCTTGTCTACTCTATAGATGGTAGTATTTTGAATGCCTCTTTCGTGAGGGAGCATATCCACAAGTTCTACCAGGTGAGGCCAGGACCTGTCCTCCCTCCAGTTGTTCATGTCCTCATTATCTCGTCCTACTCGACAAAATCCTTCAAGGTGTCGGAGGTTATCAGCTTGGGGGCTAAGTTCTGGATTTGTGGAAAGTATGACGTGGTTTGGCATAATAGTGATTGAAAATTCTCAAGTGGGTCTGAGCTGTGGAGGGATCCTACAAGGCGTGAAACCATCACTCGCTGGCCTCATACTTGTCCATGGTAGCACAGCACAGATTCTGCAAGTGTATTCCAGGCACAGCTGATGGGGTTTATGAATGTTTCGTGGCAATTGCTGCATGTGTTGCTAAGAGTACAACACACAAGGCTGTGTAAGATAGATGTGTTTACCTGCTGTCGATATACAAGGGGGTTGAGGAACTCGTGATTACAGTGTGAGGATCCCCCAGCACAGCTGTGCTGATCGACTCAGTTCTGAGTGGTCTGCAGGGACATTAACTCGCCCTAGTAAGCATGAGTCTCGGGCCCATGTTGAGTCGTCCTCTACATTCTCAACAATTTTTCTGAAATTTGCTTTGGTTTGTTGCTTAGGATGGCACAATGGCTCAGCGATTAACACTGTTGCTTCACACCTGCAGGGTTGGAGGCTTGAGTCTCACCTCTGCTCTGTGTGTTGGGAGTTTTTTTGCATTGTTTCCCCATGTAAAATAATAATAATGATAATAATGATAATCCAGGAGAATAGGGTGCCCCCAATTTTGCTATTCATGACAGTAAGCTTGGCCGTGAAGGGCAGGCCCCTCTTGCAATTATACTGATTTATATGGATCTCTCTGTGTCACTTATCTTCTAGGCTCTCGCAGGTATCTTGTATCTTGTTGGCCCTTTTTGTTGATTTTTTTTGTGATTGTGCTTTTCAGCATAAAACATCTGCACAGTGATATAATCTGAGTCAGTGGAATCGCAAATTGCACCTTAGCCACATTGCCTCTTGCTGCGTGCCCTGGTTGGCCCTGGGCCCTCTGTCTTGGCACTCCTTCCTCTGCCAGATGGCTTTGTCCACCGTTACTTTAATTGAGCTGGGTATTTTATCGGATTAATTCAGTGGTACAGCAGCAGGTGCTGCTTGTGGCTCTCTCCCTGCAGCCCGGAAGTCAGCGGCCCGCTGTTCTGATGCCTCCCTGTTCTGCTCCCCAGGTGGAGTTCCACGACCACACACAGATGACCCTGAAGCGCGTCGATCTACACAGTATGCAGCAGGAGCTGCCTAAGAGGGTCAAGGCTCGCATGGTGAGCCCTCTGGGGGGACCTGAGCTGCGACTGGCCCCCCTGGGGACGTCAGGCAGTATAGCACTGCAGCGAGCTTTGAAGGTGTGCAGGGTTACAGTGGAAAATGTCTCCTGTGTTTGACTCTTTTCCCCTCGTCCTCTTGCAGTCCTTGGGTGAAGCTGTCCAGCAGCCTCCTGCCGTCTGCGAGGACGAGGCCCAGTCAGCCAAGCGGCCCCGTCTGCCCACCCCCCCTATGGCAGTGGCCGCCCCCCTGCCCACCTCGGACTCCGCCACCCCACGCATCTCCTTGGAGTCCAGCCTATCCCGGGCCGCCACACCCAATGCCGTGGGCTCCCCAGTTTTCACCGCGGCCCACGCTCCCGTCCCTCCTCCCACCCCTGCTCCCGTTTTCGGCAGTTTCCCTGACCCCACCTTAACGCCTAGCTCCCTCCCCTGCCCCACCTGGCCTTTCCCCAGCTTGGCTAGCTATGCCGCCCTCATGCATTCCCAGCCGCAGGAGCAATATCCTCGTGACTCCAGCTACATGCTCTAAACATTGGTGCCTCACAGCGCCCCCTGGCAGCAGGCCGGGGCGGCTTCCTGACGTCAAAGTGGGACGGCTGCCATTAGGTGGCATGTTTTATCTAATGTTTCTGTTGCTGTGGTCATTCCACCCCCAAAGTGATGAGCTGCCCCCCCCGCCTGTTCCACAACTCCCCCTTTCTACTTACGACATCACTGAGGAATCGAGACGAACGCGTTTCGCTAGCATTAATCATTTTATCACGAAAAAATGAAAAACAGAGGAGAAACATTAAAAAAAGACAGTGGGACGATTTATTAGTCAGTGTACAGTTTCAATAATGTATTTTTTTGTGTGAGCCTTTTTTAGGTGAATTTGGGGGGATTAAACAAATATTAAATATTGTTAGCTCAGTATAAGTGAAATATTTGTACAAAGGATCACATGACAAAATTTTTTTTGTGCAGTAATATTGCGAATTGCGTACACACTCTTGTAAAGAGGTACTGGCTGTATTATCCCCTGTCAAATCTCCCATCTTTTAAAATGGGTATATACTTTTTTTCCGTTTATAGGTTCAGTTTCACTCCAGCACCAGTTTAGATGGACATGTACAGGCTTGCAGTGGAATGGGATGGCAAACGGGAGACGTGACCCTCCTTCTGCAAGGTGCTCCCAAGCCCTGTGCTCAGCTGTATGCGCTGAAGTGTTTTTTGTGTTGGCAAATTGACTTCATCAGTAGCATATTTATTTATTAGTGATATACTGTATAATATGAAATGACAGCACTGTGGTTACCCTGGTTACCCTCTGCCTGTTGGGTTCTGGTCTGACTGCAGGCATCATGTCTCTATTTATTTTGTTTTTGCCTGTTAATACAGAATTTCACGTCTCCCTCGTCGTTTTTGCGGCCCTCTCTCCCGCTACCCCCCCCACCTCCACTACGGTTTTGACCACACTTTATAAGACTGATTGCACTCACCAGAGTCATAACTGCAGCTACCGCCAACTGCGCCATCGGCACCCGCGGCCACGGCGCGGAAGGATGCCGGATCCGCGGGGAGGCCTTTAGTCGGCCCCTGTAGCGTTTCCTCTGCTGAGAACGTTGTGAAGCCCTGCTGGACAAACAGGGGAAGGGCAGAGTGGCGAGTCTGCGTTGGGCGTGAAATGGCATGGGCACAATGACATCAACAATGTGACGTGAGGGCCAAAAGCTGCGCCACGTGGTAATAACATTGCCGACAGACAGGGGGCGCTGATGCTCACTGTAGTTTTTGACACTCGTTTCCCCCCATGCACCTGTATCATGTCTGTGCCCTGTATTTACTCAGTTCATATGTTTATTATTTCTTTTAAATCCTTAATTTCTGATTATTTTTGTGCATTGAGGTCTTTTTACTGTTACAGTGGGTGGGTCTGAATATCTAGTGGATGCAAAGATTTATTTTTTATTTTCTCTGGGGTTTCTTATCATTTTTTCAATAACTTTTGTAACCATGAAAAAGCATCGAAAAAGTAAAGCAGACTACTTATGTTTTTTTTTTTCAATGTCAGTGCTGAATACAGATCTAAATATTATTAAAAACCTAAGTGAGACCTCTGTGTTGTTTAGTTTTATGTCCTAATCGCTCAGACATTAAGGAACTCTATTTGGAATTTGGTTTCTTCTTTATCTGTTACTCTTGTAAGTATTTGTTAAGGGACCTGAAAAAAACATCTATTGGGTTTGCAACAGGAAGGTCAAGCATGTGATTTTACTGCAGTGTGATATTGTTGCACACCAAGTTTTCTTGTGCAAGATTAATTTATATTTCTGACATTAAAGGACTGCGTTTATGTGTACGTGTTTGTCAGAGGACTGCAGACAAATCTGCTATAAAATGAATCCAAACGGCAGCGCTTTATAAATGGACAGTCACCGCTGAAGCTTTGCTCTGTAGTTCTGGTGTTATCCGAGCATAAAGCACGGCCTCTTGTGGCATTTAATTGGACATTAATGGCTGCACTGAAAAAGTTGTCGACTCCCATAAATGGTTTGCCTCATTTTAAATGGAGTGGTGCTGTCATTTTTTGGTGTCTGCTGGCGATAGCTTTGCTGTAGCTTCACAACATTTAATGGTTGAACAGTCCTGGGACTTGGTTCAGGCAGAGACTTGACACAGGCGTTGCTGTTTTGGGAATGTGAGTAAGCTTGAAGTAGTCAAATGTATGTGTGTGAATGTCTATATATACAGCAGGTGTACAAAATTATGGAAATGACACACCTTCGAAATAACTAAATCACAATGGTGAGTCAATTAGGTTGAATGACAATTATTTCCATGTGTAAAGAGCCTGAAGGTTTGCACTTCGGTGTGTGTTTTCCAAACTACATGAGCTCCAGAGAGGCCAAACTGCCAGTGCCAGAATTGTAGGTCACAGAAATGGTGACATTTATTAATGTGTCAAGGGGAACAGTTAAATACCCCAATAGCATATTCACACGTGGACAAATTGCAGACGTGATACGATACGGCGAGCTGCCACAGAGGAGTCAGTAGGCCCAGTGATTGCTCTGCATGAGGCCATTTTATAGGACCTACGGTGCAAACACGCATGGTGGCCCTGTAATCCATGGCGGTAATATCCCCAAGCACACTTCTACTGCTTTTATGAACAGTGGGATGGAGCCAAATGCCTTTTATGGTGTCCCCACTCATCAGATCTAAACACTGTTGTACTTTTATGGGATGTTTTGGTGTGCAGTTCAGGGTTTGAATGAGCGAGTGAGACTGAAGTAGTTCTGAGGGCGGCAAAGTGTGGCCCAGCTCCTTACTAAGGCTTTCATATTAATATATTGTTAGGAGTTTCATTTATTTTGTCCACTCCAGTATACAGCAGTATACAACTCTTTGACGCAATACTCTTTGCTCTCTGCCCCCTGGCTGCAGATAGTGGTACTGACTTGCTTGCATAGCCGGTCAAAGGCTCCTGCTTTGTTTTAGTGTGCGGGTCATTTTGCTTCTGCGGCAGAAGTTCATTGGTCCTCATTGTAAGCAGAAGGACCCAAGGCACAGTCGCATCAGTGCTGCTCTTCATTAGCATTCGTATTCAGTAGCATTCAGTAGCATTTTCGTTTGCACTTGCCTTACCAGCTGGATGAAATACACACTGCAGTGTCCTTGTAGTTGTATAACTTTTTGCAAACAATACTGCATTTTTAATGAACTTTACTCCAGTATCTACCAACTCCAGGACAGCCCAGCAAAGGCCTGACCTAGGGTTGATGTATCCTATTTGTGAACTTATGTGCCTCTGATGATCTGGTGTCTTTAATGCCGTGACATGAATCTCTCGTCGGCTTCTTTAAATCTTCACCCCTCTCCAGGAGAAGAAGCAGTACACAGCTGTTGTGAAGCCGCACGTATGCCAATCAAGGAGAACTTCACCTCGAGCTATTTCTTGCTCAGGGACGCCATCCGGCCTGGGACACGCCACAGTCTTCAATCCTCTCTGTGCCCTGTTCCCCGGGGGATGCACGGTTCCAATCCTGCTCTGTATGTCACAGTTGAGTTGCCTCAAGCCTACGTGCTTAATATTTTTAATACAGCCCCCACCCTTAGGTCCTCCCCAATGGAGACGAAAGCAGTCGGGTGTAATAACCGGCTGCCATGCATCATCTGTGTGGTGGCGCTCAAGTGACAGCCAGAGACTTCCCCCTCAATATGGCTGCATCAAATGGCTCCACTGCATGTGGACCCGGACACAATTACAGTTAAAGTTCTGTAAAAGGTGCACACAAGCCGCTTTCTTCAGTGCCATTCTGGCCTCTGCTCCATACCCGTGTTCACAGGCTGAGATCTGATTGGCCAAAGATGCTTTCAAAATCACACGATGAAATGCCGAGTCGTGTGTTGCGCGGAGGGCTTTGCTGTGGGGTACGACCCCTCCATGCAGTGACAAGGTGGGGCAGAAGTCGAGCTTCTAATTGCATCTGGCACCAATTATACGGAGATGCGGGTGAAGGTGGTGGTGGTCATGGTCATGGTGGGTCCCATAGTATAGCAGTGTGTTTGAAAAGTTTGGCTCCCCAACTCTTCTCACTCTGTTAAGCCATTTAAAGGAAGACTGGTGTCCTCCATAGGTCAATGTTTACAGTTTTGGCTACTCAGAGCCCATGACTTTAATATTACTCTAGTGGCTGTTCTTCTTTTGGCATTTCAGCCTAAATGCATTAACATGCTCTTCCCTCTTTCTGCTTTACAGTCATGATGTGTGGCTCCCTACTAATACGGCATCTTTAAATCTAGTTTCAGATGCGATTAGCCTTTTAGCCTCTTACAGAAATTCACTCCATGGGTGTTTTGTGTAAACTCCCTCTTTGCTTTGCGAATCCTTGCTGCACTTGAAAATGAATTCCTTGCTTGTTGGAGGAAACGCATATTAAGGGCCTTAAAAGCTTTTAATAAATGCTGTGAACTGCTGTTAAGCCTCTTGTGTGACCACAACAGGGTTATCAATGTGACTCAGTCGTCATTTAATTGCATTTTCAAGAGGATGCATGCAATGAAATCATAAAAGCAGATGCCATTTCTGTGTTTCTCCAAGTTTCGTACTGCATTGACTAAGCTGATTGGCTTAGCGGTTCTTTATTTTTCCTGCAGGGTATTAGGTTAATTACCATCCTGGCGTCCGACAGAAACATTACTCCCCGCAATACTGCTAGTAGCCATGTAGTCCTCACTGTTACTCCATCAGCAAAATTCTGTGTGTTAATTTTGATCGTTATTCAAGTAATTGGAAAATATGCTATTTTGAATATTGTTTACAATAAATTAATCTGACAGTGATGTACTAATGAATGCAGTCCCCAGGTTAAGAACGTCTGATATATGGTCAACTCGTACTTATGAATGAACTGCCATAAAGTCTATTATATTAAAAATTCAAGTTAAAAACATTGCATGGCTTCAGCAGTTTGTCGGCTCGAGGTACGGTACTGTTACTGTATGTAGTTACTTTTATTATTACTGTATTATTACTATTATGCACTGTGCTATTACTATTCCAATTTGACTTAAGTGCAGGCTTAGGGAATTTATGTCGTTCTTAACCCGAGGACTGTCCGTACTGATCTTAAGTTTTATTAGACTATGGAGTATACAAAAACATCTTACTTATTGCATTATACAATTTTGCACTTGCTTTTCTTCTTTTTTTGTCCTTTGTTTCCAGCAGGTAACTCATCCACACTAATCCATGTGCATATTCATTCCCTGTATCCCAATCCCTTCATCTTTTTGCACTGTGAACCAGGAGACGCCAGTGTAGGAGGCCCGGGATTGAAAAGCAGAGAAGCTGTCACCACCCACAGCCAGATGAAGCTGTGTGTGGTGAGCAGCCGAGTCATGAATACCAGCCAAATTATCATCCCTCTCTCAGTAAAATTCAATTCAATTCAGTTTATTTTTATATAGCGCCCTTCACAAAAGAGTTGACCCAGGGCGCTTTACATGGGTGTGTTAGAATACATTGATACACATTGATATACATATAAAATAAATACTTAGAAATGATGGATGGTCTGAGCCCAGACTAGGGTATGCAGTAGAGCTGAAGATCTTTGTCGTGACCCAATGGGTTCGGTCGGGTTCGGGCTTAATTTCTATCATTTTACACGGGCTTGGGATGGGTTCGGGCTTGCGCTCTGGCTTGCGTGGTAAATGAGTGGTCAGGGGATGCGTTTTGATTAGCGAGAAAGATGCGAAAATGGATGCTGATGGGGTGAGACGGAGGCTAACCTCTGGCCATTACGTTCTGGTTGCACCGGTGAAAGTCTGAGGTGTGGAAAAGTTTTGACATTGTGCATAATGAGAATAATGAGCCAGTGTGTTATGTGAAATAGAGCTGAAGATCTTTGCCCAAACTAGGGCTGAACGATTTATGGATTTCACATCGAAATCGCGATTTGAAACAATGCAATTAGCAAATCGCAAAGGCTGCTAATTGATACACATTGCGATTTAGGATATGCATTATACAGCATGTCTGACCCAGGGTTTAAAACTGTCATTAGAATAGTTTTGCTAATTCATTCTGTCTTCCTTGTGTGACAGTCAGTCTCACCAATCAGAAGTACCCTGCTCCTCGCATGCCAGTCAGTCTCACCAATCAGTAGTGCCGTGCTCCTCGCATGCCAGTCATGCTCACCAATCAGAAGTGGCCCAAAGTGACTGCGTACACGCCCACAAACAACAGCCACGTGAAACCCAAGGAAAACGTTACATTCCCAGTGCAAAAAATATTGGTTCCGCTGCTGAGCCGTAAGTGAATTACCTACCTATTTAATAGTCAGAGATTGTCCACAGAAAGGTCCTATTATTAGGGGTACAAGCAGCGTTAGCTGCAAGATCCATAATGTTTTTATTACCGGAATTGTTTTATTTTCATTACTATATTTAACTTAACACAGTCACGGCTTTTGTGATAGTAGTTTTATGCTTCATTGATCTCTGCTAATTTGACCCTTGTGTACATGGGTCTTTCCGGAAGCATGTTGCTAAGGGTAAAAAAGTCGATCGCTGTTTGCAAACGCCTTACTTAAAATGTGCATGCAAAAATACAATTACTTTACCATGTTCAGGTTGCTAGAGAATTGTTCTATGGTTTATTAGATGTATGCTCTATATCATTTTTGTTAGAATAAATACATTTTGGATTCAATTAATATATTTCCAGTCTTATCTATGGAT
>JAODKN010000035.1:3428317-3460657 GCA_026774425.1 Petrocephalus zakoni | reverse complement strand
AGGTGTATATTTCAGCAGGAGCTCGGCGAATGCGTCCCCGGGGACCCAGTCAATATTATGGCATCCAAAGGGTTAACTAAACAGTTAATGTATTTAAGGTGGGGGGGAACATTGTAATGCATGGCACTAGCGGATTGGGTAAGCCTGACCCCGCCCCCATCCCGTCATTCCATGTGGAGCCCGCCCACGTGATAAGTGTCCAGCCATGAGCTGACTGAGAGGTGTGAAGGGTGTTAAGGGCTCAGCCAATGAAGGAGTCAGCTGAAAACAGTCGGGCTATAAATGCCCCACCATCTTCCTGTCTACACTTTATATGCTGAGCATTATAATGCACATGCAACAAATATTTATCCATATCTGAGTAAAGTTTATGTGTAATGCATGTGCTACAATGTTCCTTGTAGTAGATGTGCACTTTATATTTTCTGGTGCTGCATAACAATCACAGATCATTCAAAAATGACAGCTGGGAAGTGTTGGTGTCTAAAGCGACTGTCCTATGGGAGCTACTGTATCACATCATATCATCAGTGTTGCACAGAAATTCTGTTCTGCTGACAAACCGCCCTGAGAGACACTGTTTATCTCTTTGGCCTCTTTCTGTTTGAGCAACCAGATGTGGATTTTATTTATTTAGCTGAGAGGGACGCGAGGGATGGTCTTTCTCCTTTTAGCTATATTCTGATGACTGATACTTTAACTCCAGATCATTACGGCTTCCCTTTCGACGTATTTGTTTGGAAGTCTGAAGTGACTGTGTTGAAGGGTGGAGACACATGTAATGGAAGCGTAACTGGGGAATTACCATGTCTGAGCATCACCTCACCTTCTGAGATAACTAGCCGATTAACACTGTTCTCCTAACCATCAAAGTTCAGCAAAACTTTAATGCAAGAGCAGATCACTTTCAGAAATCTATTCTTTATTATATGGGACTGTAGTGCTTTGTGATTTAAGTTTTTTTTTTTTTAAGGTTTGCAGTAACAAATTTAATGTATTTGTTATAACGAGACATCTTGCAAGCTCCATTAGCATTCATTAGCCTGTTGGCGGTAACTGAAATGGCAATCATTACACGATCATTTTGGTGTCATTGGAAATTTACACCAAAAAAACTGACCCAGTAGGATGTTATACTCAAACTTTACAATGCAGTACAACTAAATTAACATCATCTGAGAATATGTGGATTCATAAACTGGGGTGGCGTTGTGACTCATTGAGTAACACTGTGGCCTCTCACCTTGGGGTTGGGAGTTTGTAAACCAAAAAATAAGCCGTTGGGCTAAATCACCCCTGAAAAGTTCCGTTTACTGGTTGGATGATGCATTCATAAACAGAACATGAACAAAAAATGCACTTGTCTGCAGTAAAATAAGCCATTAGGTTTATTTGAGCCATGTGTGAACTGCGCAGCATTAGGAAACGAGTTCCCGAATCATGAGAAATCGCATCACTTATGAAACTGCAGAAGTTGGGACATTCTGAATGCGTCGTAAAAGCAGATAATAAATCAAAATGGCAGAAACTCATGAGGACACACGCTGTAAACAAGCACCTGGCTTGTGGCCTGCTTCGTCAGTCTTGTGATTTTTATATCCCTGCTGCCCGAACGGCCCGTGGAATGATCAGCTGCGGCGATTATTTTCTTAGTTCTTATTCATACATGTCAGCCCAAATACAGAAGGGGCCTCACTGTCCCCTCCGGAAAAGCCGGAGCGGTTCGCCGGCGATGCCCTGCACCGCTAGCGGTACGACTTCAAAGCGGCGGTAATGAGCGGCTCTCGGGAAGCCGGGCGGCTGACACTCACGGGAAGTGAAGGTGGGCGGGACATCAGCAGCTTTGGCACGCGGCATCTCCTCCCACCTCTGCCAGCAGTATGATTAGATGGCTTGGCATTCTGCTAACCAGCATCTGAATATAAAAACTCCTAATTTTCCTGTTTTTTTGTTTTTTTTTTTTCTTGGCGATGATGTCATTTTATTTTGTGAAGTGCACGGGTGAGATGATTGATAACTGCAAGAGTTTCATTTGGTTTGTTTTGCGCTGTGTTCCGATTCCACACTGCGGCTGCACCTTCCATAGATTTTGCACCGGAGACATGGAGAGAAAGTAACGGAAATGTCAATGAAATGTCAAATGCCTTCTGGCCTTCCCCGTTTCACTTCTCTGGAAATGTAATATTTCTGTACTGTGGGGATGGGCCTAAACAATGCTAGGCGAAAAGAACTCGATAGAATTCGATATGCTGTAGCCTCCACCAACTGATGCTGTGAGACAACATTAAGGTGCTACAGCATGAAAAGGTTTGAGCTGACAGGGATTAAGAGCAGCTATGATGTCATTTGTATCTTAAGATGCGCTACATGTTGGGAGCTGTTATGAATGTGTAGCTCTTAGGAGTCCTTTAATGAACTCGTAAACCGTGACCTTCAAGGGTCGAAGTGAGCCTCCCTCTCCACAGCATGCCAAAGTCGTACAAGCGTGCCAGTCGAACACATAGTAAATTCCCACGGCAGCTCACAGCATTTTGCAAAATATGTTTCAGGAATCACACATCAGCAAGGCTTTTGATTTGCATGTTGTAGGGAGTTTGTTTATGATTTAATCAAATATCGATTAAAGCTCTTAATAGAAAGATAAGAACATGCTGTCCCAATGCAGCAGTATTTACGTATTGCTTAGCAAACATTAGCTTTGATTATTGAGCCATAGGTGGAAACCTCAGCTTTATATTATGGCCCCATATTGTGCAATGCTCCAGTCAAGCATTACTGAAGATTCCGAAGAGATGTGCGGCAAACATTTAATGCTTTTGTCTACGTTGATGAAATGCCTATGCGCCTGGTCAGTGGCCAACATACTAGCAAGTCACAGGAGATACTCCTTGCTTTATCTAACCACTAATATGCTGAGTTTTTCCAAAGCCGCCTGAAAAAAAAGTATATCATGTATCATATTGCTCTTAAAATTAGAGCTTTGAATGTGCAAAATTTTAAACACAGAGATAACCATATTATAAAAGGATTAAACTACGCTCTCAACCTTTTTCATAAAGCCTTAAATATTTTAATGTCCGCCAGTTGCTAAATGGTTTTACGAAAGGTAGTAATAGAGGAAATTGGGAACCATTCGGAAGTAGAAGATCTGTGTGGAGACGATGCATTTCTGGCGTACGTGGCCTGTCATTTATCAGCAGCCTGTAGGTGTCAGCCGTGATCCAAAATGCAGACGGAGATGGGTGTCGCGCAGCTTTCAGTCAGACTGACAAAAACTGCAGTGCCATCATGCAGCTCCCCTCGTATGGAATCAGCCTTGCACGTAAAACTCTATGATTACTGCATAATATTGATTCCATTCGTATATTACATTCATGTTGTTATGTGGTCAGAGGAGTTAGGAGTAAGCTGTTAGCAGAGAGGTGTACGGAAAATTCAGGCAAATAAGTTCCTGAATGAAGCACTGCATATGAATGAATGAGAGGGAAACATCCAGCATGACAGTGGGCCATAAGTAGGTAACTCAGGTCCAGAACGTAAAACTCCAGACCAAGATTTTGCTTTAACCAACCAGCTGAATACTCTGTGACTGTGACTCTTTATACTCAGCTGGACACAGAATCTTGGTCTGAATTTTTTTTTTCTTTACCTGAACTACCCACCTCTGCACTGGACGAACAGTGGTCCCTGTGCATTACAGGTTAATCTGACCCCTTTGGAGCCATTTGTTTGTTGCATTAGACACACTCTGTGAGCTCAGGATTATAGCAGATGTACTATATATTTGCAGTGGAAATGTATTCTGAAATGGTGATTTGATGTTCGACTTTACGTCCAGAGTGAATGGTGACGTGTAACTAGTGCTGCAGTGTGAAACTCAACACGGCTGCGCTGTCTTGTGAGCTGCCGATTCCCCTGCTGATATTATAACCCGGCTTCCATCCGAAATATGCAGGACACCGCAAGGTGCCTTAGCTACACGGAAGATGTAATCTTTGCTACTTCATCTCTTATGATTGGACAGCAAAAGCTTTCTCAATGGGGAAGCGTATGTAACATTCTGGGGGAATTTATGAGACATTTGTAGCAATGACTTGGATAAACTAGGTAGCAGAGACATCAGTTAGCAGAACCTGATATAAAGGAAATCACATCATCTCATAACAGCTACAGTTGTGATGGGTATTCGGTGTTGCGGAGAAGTATGCAATTGAATATGCTGGATGCTGCCTTACCTGTTTGGGTGTAAAAGCCAGTACTAATCAAATACCTAATCTGCAATCCTTCTTGTATGGCTTATAAACATTTGAAAGAATACGATCCATGCAGTAGTAGCGCAGAATGCCTCTTATCAGAGATCATATTCCTCAATAAAACAAGCAGAATTAGTGCTGTCTCAGGACCATACGCAGCAACTGCAAAGTGTAAAGGAAAGAAACTTGATATTATCTGAAATAGGCAGCAAACTATGCTCTGATTCTGCTAAGGTTAA
Source organism: Petrocephalus zakoni (assembly GCA_026774425.1). Lineage (NCBI taxonomy): Eukaryota > Metazoa > Chordata > Actinopteri > Osteoglossiformes > Mormyridae > Petrocephalus > Petrocephalus zakoni. The sequence continues at coordinate 3,456,165 of JAODKN010000035.1, read as the reverse complement.
GGGCGGCTGGTTATCAGCCCCATTCTGGGCAATGTGCAAGTATCCCTGGCAGCGTGAGGAGTAAGGATGTGAGAGTCTGGCCTCAAGCGCTGGGGCTCAAGCCACGGGGGGGCTGCGTAATTCAGCCTGTCATATACACTCTGGCCATTCTAGGTGTTTGTCATCTGGTCATGGACCATCAATGGAGGTCGAGTTGGCAACAATGACAACATGTAAAAGCCCCAAAATGGCAGTAAGGTCAGCGATATTACTGGATTAAGAACGTTTGCATAAAAGAAAACCAAAAACCTGTGTATGACATGATGATCACATGAAGATTAGGCTTCAGGGGAAAAGGTAACTTTGTACATTATTGTATAGTCTACTGCAAGCAGCCTACACACCTACAGTACCTGTGCAGTTTTGCAATAAACTGCTCTGTGCACATAATGGCTCAGTGTTCTGTACAAATACATATTATAAGCAAAACCAGGCAGACGAATCATATAAGTGCTGTTTTGGAAATGCACTTCGGAAAGCTCATCTCACACAGACACGGGCAATTTGGTTTCAAGCCCATATAAGTGACAAACATATAATATTGCCGTTTTGCAGCGTGTTTCACTTTAAAAGCGAGGGGCTCAACGAAAATACAAGCTGCAGTAACATGCGGGATGGCGCGCTAATTTCCCTGGGTATAGGAGGCAGATCCTTTGAAGATGCCCAGCCGTTCTGCATTTGCACCTATATCTCCCTTTACTTAATGATGCTGTTTGTCTAATAGGCAAGACTCAGATAATCAACAGCAGGCAGCTTCCCTCCCCCACTCCCTCTCTGCTGCTCTCCAGCACATACCCACTGTCAGGCTCACCAAACGCCCTACATCTTTCACATACCATTGACTCCAAGCCAAAAAAAAAAGAAAATGTATTGTGTATGTTGGTCTGGAGTATTAGGCAGCGTGCTTGGGGATATTGACATCCGTGGGCATCGCTGTGACGGTGAATCTGCATCCACCTACTTGTGATCCTGCCAAAGGCTGCTTCCTTCATACATTTTTGCACCTTTTGTGGATGATGAAAAGATTTAAATGCATAGAGCCCAGATTTTCATTATTAGAACTGGAGATCAGACTCTGCATTCAGCGGCCGGGATGCTGGCAAATTGAAGCAAATCAGAGAATCAGAGAGAGGGTTTTATCCAGCTGTAGGTCAGAGCCAAAGAGCTTTGTAGTTTTATTCAGCCATATCAGAGTTAATGAGACTTATGTATTTACACATGGCAAGTTAATGCCTTTAATCGAAGAAGTTCCCCAAAACTTCAACAAAAACAAATTTTCTGCCCTCTTCTAGTGGTGTGATGTACTATTGACCAGCCCAGCACTTCATCCAGCACATACCACACTGACCTTAAACTGTAGGTGTCAAGTAACACGGCCGGCCTGCTTCGGGGTTGCAAATAGAACATTGGGTCTCCGTAATTAAATTCTCAGAGATTTCACTCTTTCGGTTCTGCCGAGATCGCATTGAATCACATGGCAGTTCAGAGTGTGCCAGTGCTTTCTGAAGCAGCGAGGGCCCACATGCGTGGAAGGAGGGGGACTGAGCAGAGAACACAGTATTAACTTAAATGACTCATTTTACAGGCCATTTTTTTCCACCGTCAACATAACAGCCATTTTTATTAGTGTTCAGTGGCTTTGTGGTCATTCATTAAAAAAGCCTTTGAACTGCTTTGCTATGGCAACAGAGAAAATTTAGTATCACAATCTATATAAGACTAAACCAAAGAAGGGTGGGTGGGTGGCATTTATAAACAAACAAACAATTTTTTTTTTTTTAAGAACGAGCCAGTAATACTGTGAGTGTTACCTTTGCTCTGCGGCTCTGCATTGACTGCGCCTTCTGTTCCCACCTTCTGCCTAAACTCACAGGCCTTTGTTGATTTTTAGAAACATTACAATAGGATCAAAAGAAACTTTTAAGTCTCCTTTAAATCCCATTAGAGGCCGCTTAATTATAGCTGCAGAGAAGGCTATTACCTAAATGATATGTTTGGATGTTTTGCCTCTCTTTAATTGTAACACAGATTCATTTGGCTTTGCTAATGATGATGCAAGGAAATATTATGTCAAAAGTGCCAATTGTATGTGCCTGCGTCCTTAGAATAGTCATTACAGCGCATTCCTCCACAGCATTGCAGTCATCTGCAGTCACAGACTAGGCTAATCAACCCTAAAGCAAAAATATAGATTTTCCCCAACATTCTTGCACAGTTTTCATTTTTCTGCCTTTTTTAGCATTAAATCCTTAAATCAAGTTACAGGCAGTAGCAGAGTTATTGGTTCTGGCCTGTGTCACCCACAGCATAGATGACAGGAAGGGTAATTCTGCTGTAGGGGTTGGATTCAGAATGTTTCTTTATGTTTCTATAATGTTCATAGAATAGACCATAGATTCTTGAATGCAATTCTGTTCAAGTTCCTTGACTTCCTAGGGTGGAAGTGTCCGTACATGTGGATTGCATGTAATACTGTTTCATGTCAGGGCCACAAAACAGTGTATTCTACCTAACTTATAATACCATGATGTATATATTGTCAGCCTATCTGCATACCAAGTCATGACCTCTTCCAATACCTCACTTCACTACTGTATGTCAAATTTCCAAATGCTGGTGGGTGAAAGGTTCTAGTGATGTTCCATTGCTCCCACATCACCAGGGCTGAATCGCATAAACCAGGCACTGCCAGGAAAGGCTGACACAAGGTATGGATGTCTCAAAGTTGGAGGAATTCATCCCAAAAGAAATATTTTCCAGGCTTTCAAGGCCTCCATCCTCCACAGCCTTATCCTGTCCTTGCTGCACAATGTGGCCCAGCAGTGTGGTGAATCGCTCTCATCGTCTTCCATCCATCCATCCATCCATCCATCCATCCATCCATCCCTCCATCCATCCCTCCATCCATCTTTCTTCAAATGCCACTTATCCTGGTCATGGCAATAGTGGTTGGCCGTGGCAGGCCTAGCTCAGCACCAGGCACTAATCTGCGGAAAGCCCTGCATAGGATCCTATGTTATTGTTACCACTATTTTGCCCAATACTGGTACTTTTCATTTGAAGCCATTTTTTGTCTAAAAACAACACCAGCCATAAAAAAACACATTAAAGATGACTACAATCACATAGCCACATCTGGCACATACAATGGAGTCTACTGTAGATGCTATTTACTCACCATAGCAATCTGCCGTCACAGAATATCCCAGAGACCACATACATACTCAAACCGGGGCTGTAATCCCTATAAGGAAGCCAGGAGAAATGTTGGCCTGAGCATTACTGTAAGTGCATATGGATATCACAATCAAGCAATATGGCCAGTGAAGCGAATAATTTAATAAAACAATTAAATTAGCATGTACATTCCATCAATCAAGTACTAAAGTATATTAAAAGGCTAAATGAGAATGACAAATTGGAAATGTATTACTTACATCCAGGTGTAGATTGACTGACTGCAGATTCCAGCAATGAGTACTGAGTAATGAGTACTGAGTAATGAGTAATGTGAATTTCCCCACGATAAGCATGAGATTCCCTGTCCCATCCAGCCAACCCCACTCCTGACTCTCTTCTCCGTTATTGGATGGGCGTACCTGGAGCCTGCTCGGGGAGAAGCATCACCTGTATAGATGGACAAGACAGGGAGGTGGGTGAGGTGGAATCTCCTTTAACATCGTGAAGTAAGCTCCTGGCTGGGCCACATAGCTGGGCCTCACTTTGGATAATGCAATGCCAAGATAGAAACGTTTCTCTGACTTAGGAACACCATATCTGTAATAATTTGTGTCTAAAGTCGTATTTAAGCCTAGTATACACAAGCACATCTATCTGGCACAAAATGGAATCTTCAGTCTTATAAGTAAAATGTAATGTTTGCGATACTGTTTCGTTTGTGAATGTCTGACTGATACTTAGGCAGGAGAATCTGCTTGTTCCTATTAGTGTCTCTGTTGTCCTTTTTTCTTAGCTGGCTGGTTTGGACTGAAGCAGGGTGGAGTGCCATTAAAAAAATGTGTCTGACCCCAGCAAATAACATCCCCTCAACCGCTGGGACTGTAAAATGAAAACGGAAACCTGAGAGACAAGCTCTCATAGCTCTGTGGTAAGATTTCAGACCCGCGAACCGGAGTGAGACATTGTCCTTTCCAATACGTCACACTTAATGCAGGGCTTAGTGGAGAAATCCTGGCTTTAAAATCACTGTCTGGACACATGACATGCTTTCCCATGAGATGAGGTTCACTGCGCATGAAAGACAGGATGCAGCAAGCTGGCAACCCAGCGCCCTCGGCCCGCACGGACAGCATTCTGTGCACAGTGCGCTGCTCACACAAAGAGTTTCCATGCCGAGACGCAATTTCGATTAAGGTTCATTTGCAGTGAGAAACTAATAATTTGGTTGTTGTGAATTATATCTGTGAAATAGGCTGTCAGGAATAGGCTGTTTATAACATATCGAGTGGTTTCAAATTGTCTGGAAAGGAAAATCAGTTGCGACTGTCACTAAGGATGCAGCTAGCTTTACATTAACATCAGTACCATATTTAACCTCTGTTAGATGGCAATACCTGACTGCAGCAATGTTAACAACAGGGGGCAACACAGAGCTGTGGAATTCTTCAGAGGTACTGTTGATCTTACATGACACACAATAATGACTGACCATAAAATATGTAGATGTGGGGTGCATTAAAATAACCACTAGCTGATGCTGCTCAGTGGTTGTGGTTTCATAAATGAAAATAGCTGCATTGCCGTATAAGCAGCGCCTGCACTAAGGGTTGCCAATGAACTTGACATTTTCATTGGCTATTTTATGTTTGGTGATTATGCTGCTGGTGTCATCATGAGAGATGGTCGTTTAAGAATGTAGATTTTTACTGTAGGGAGGTTTTTCTCTGGAGGTGCAGTTGGGCAGCCATAAAGTGCAGGAGCCTGTTTTGCATCAGCCAAATGCTTTTTACACCTGATTACCAGATCCAGAACCAAAAACCAGGGGATTCCAACCTGATTCACTGCAATTCAGTGGATGTCCTTGCAGTATCCATCCATCCGGCCAGCCAGCAAACCAGCCTCCTTCCAGCCACACTTATCCAGGCAGCATGGGGCTCAAGACTGGGGTACAACCAGCACACATCAGCAACACCATGAGCACTAAGCAGCAATGCAGTTAGATCCATCCACCCATTCACTATAACTGGTTAGCCGGGACGGGGCCACAGTGGTCCTGGAGCTGAGATAACAGGAAGCACAGAACATACACTTGAAGAACACCCTGTAGAGGGTGCCAGTCCATATGCTTTTAGACTGGAGAAGGAGATCCCAGAGGAAATTTGTGGGAAGAACGTACAAGAACTTCCAGTACAACATCCATTCATCCATCCATCCATCCATCCAAGTAGATTTGATAAAATAAAATAAGTTTCTAATTGATAGAAGAAACACTAAATCAAAAGTTTAATTTAGGTTAGCATTACAGTAGGACATTCTGTATTACCCAGAGTGCACTTATGCATACAACTAGGTGGGTTTTCCAGGAGTGAAGGTGTTGGATCCCCTGCCCCAGAAGCGGGAAATAAAAAGTGGGCATTTTGGAAGAACCTGGAAGTTCTTTGATAGTATTCATAGTGCAGGTGCTGGCAGATAGCGACGCTGACACCCCAGCAAATGGGTGCTTAAGCGCTGAGTATTTGGCTGGCATCTAAAGAGGCTTTGGCCAGGCAGGAGAAAGCATGGTGCTGAGCTGTCTCTGCATTAATTAGCCTTAAGAGTACGGGGACGGAGGTCAAATTTCTATACAAAGGGCGAGCGTCGGTGAAGTATATAGTCAAGGGTACGATAAAGCAATAAAGGGTTTCTTGTAAAATAGGCAAGGTTATGTGAGGCCAAGTTGGTCTGTGAAATGATGAGATTTAGTTAAACAGCACATGTTCAATGGTAAGATAAATGTAATAGAGGGTGATCTTGTAAAATCAGCAAAGTTATGAAGGGTTCAATGAGTACCCTCTTGAAGGCAGTAGGAGAAGAACATGTAGATAATGGCACAGTGAATGGGGGGGGGGAGGTCAGGGAAGATGTCCCACAGATACAGAGGGGGGCCTTTGTCCGGCTGGCAGCTTACTGGATAGGGAGGGGCTTGGCGGTAGATGTGAAGGTGGGGGGAAGGTTGACAGAAAGGGCAGCGGCAGATAAGAGCTGCATAGGCAGGTACTGCGGAGGTGCGATGCTCAAAGACCCAGCTGGAAGCTGTAGGCCAGGGGCAGAGCAGTGTGCTGGGTGCGGGCGTCTAATTAATCTTTGTTAATAGATTTATTGATAGACTATCAGAGGCAGACTACATTGCCACTGTGCATATTTTCATTAAATATTTGTTTTTTCATTAATGTAATTTTGGGAGGACGGGTTCTCAGTTAGCTGGCTTACCTTAAGCTAGAAGTTATGATTGTCCAATAGGAATGCTCCTTATCTAAACTATTATTGGCTATCATGACTTCTCGCTTTGAGTTAACCCAGCTTAACTGAGAAATCCTGCTTTATGGAGCACCCCCCTCTGAAAAGGAGGTTTAATAGGAACCAAAACCAAGGTAGGCCTAAGTGGTTAAGCAACACTGAGAGGAAAGGCTGTGAAGGAGTGGGGGAGATGGAAAGAGGCTTAGACTGTGTCCGCCGGGGCCTGTGTGCGGAACATGCCGGATGGTTTGGGCGTCTTGGGGACTGAGGGAAAGATGGCAGGAGATTTGGGAAGGAATGTGGGAATGTGTGGTCCTGCACTTTCCTGCACTCGTGTTCAGTTAGTTCAAAGGTTTTCTTTGCATTGTCAAATGCAGGCTATACAAATTTGTGCACCATAATCATGATTATTATAATAGTTTAATTAACCAATATTAGTATTAATCAATCAATCAATCAATATTAATCAAAAGAAATGGTGCAGTAAATATTCCATAAAAAGGCGAAATGCCAAAGAGCACAGCAGATATTGGAATGTGAAATACATTCTCTTCCATGTCTCCCGAACCTTCTTTGAGGGCAGAGTGTGTCATCCTAAAACAAGATTAAAAGATCTATTCACCACATCTCCTTTTTCGTCTCCTTCTATTTTTTTAAAAGTGCTTTATATAAAAAAGGCTAACCATGAAGGAGGTGGTTACTCCCTATGCTACACATCAAAGGAGAACAAATTTACCTCCGTTCTGGGTTTAAAATGAGAAGCATGGGGTCTCTAGCTGAGATGACATTATCATTTGTTTTCAGACTGAACTGAGGAGACAAATCGTTTGTACAATCCATAGCTTTGCGAGGGCAATGCGAAGCGACTGGAAAAAGTATTGCGGCTTCCATGGAGCTTTTATAATAAATTAGAAGCAAACAGTACATTAAGCATTCATAACCATTTCCGCAGGTGTGATGCTGTTCTTTTAATCTAATGCAGAATATGTCTTGGCACATCCTAAAGTGCCTTGTGCTGTTCCTGCAACCACACCTCCAGCCTGTTTTATTTTATTTTTTTTGCAGCTTAACTCTGTGGAGAGGGGGCTGGTGTAACTCCCTGTCTTTTCTGCACACCCCTTTGTTCAGATGTTTGTTCACTGTTCTTCGCTTTAGGTTCTGTTATGTCAAGAATATTGGTGTTTGTACCTCGTGTTTGGTCGTGCTCCGACAGCAGGTAAAGACGGCCGGCAAACTATTTTGACAGGTGCTTGGGTGAGTCTGACCCCAAGGCCTGTAAACACTGCTTTCCTGACATCCGAGTATTTTTTTTTCTTTGTGTTTTTTTTCTGCAAATTGTAAGGGATAACAGCAAGGACTGTAAGACTGGCCAAAAAATGAATGGAAGGCAGGACAAGGCTGCTAATTGTAACGTTTTAAATGCTAGAAGTTGCGTCGGTGCATTAGCTGAGTGCTATGCATGTAGAATCTTTACTGACAACATGACGCAGTACGGACTGAATGCACTGAGTTTCGGCTAAGCTAAAGACAGACTGTTTCACTGTCTGGAATGACTGCCAGGGTGTCACACTACCAAGAACACAGTCCCTTCTGGATTTGCTGGAATCCGGTAATATGGAAGGAAATCTGAAAGATGAAAACCGACACATTTTTAAGGACAGGAGTCCTTGCGAAACACAGGATAAAAATAACTGTCTTTACATTCTGTTCATATTACTGGAAAAGTAATTTATCTAATGCCACCAATACTTTCTTTAACAAACCTAGGATAAAGCAATTTTACTACAGACAAAATCATTTTCTATATATTGGGATTTTCTGGTCCCTAAACAGTCCCTACATTAATAAAGTAGTAAACCTTTAATTAAAATAATTTACATTCCTGATTCTTCGATAATTAACATGTTATTTATAAAGCCTTAATATAAACTGTATCAATTAACCTCTGACTCCTTCGGGAGTCTTTCCTGTATATAGCAAGAGGCATTTTCTTGATTGTACTCAGCATTTGTAACCCAGCACATATAACAATTTCCCCTGGGTATTAATAAACAATTTATGAGAGGTATGACTGTGACTCCTCAAGCGCGGCAGTCGCAGTGTAGCGCTGGTGTTTGAGATGCCTTGAAGATATTGACGGCTTCATGAAAACAGCGACGTGATGCTGTTATACACTTCTGTGCAGAAATCTTAGGCAGTCAAAAGAAAATTATGTTTAAATGATCTTCTTCTTGGTGTAAAACTATGATATTTCTGTAAATGTGTGTCAGAACCTCTCCCAAAATCACCCGAGTAGTTGCAGCAACCACCCAATGCACTCAAAACACATGTATTTATTGACTTGAACACTAACACACTTCTTATGGCCAATCAATACCCCATTGTCTTTTTAAAGTAATTAAATTGATTAAGTGCGATGGATGTGAAATTTAACAAACACGTGGAATGGCTGAGGTGCCCCTGAGGAGAGGCGTGGGAATGAAAATGGCACGATAACAGTAACTTGTTGGGGAACAGAAAAAAAAATCTCTGTTAGTTTTTATTTTGTTACTCTTAATTTGTGTATGTTCTAATGTTTGTGTTTTTTTTGTTATGAGAAAATATACGCTTACTACCCAGATGACCGGCTTGAAAGATGGCCTTGGTCGACTGTACATTGTGAATGTAGCTTTAAATATATCATGAAGGACTAGTTTTTGTTTCCTTTTTCGATTATAAGAAAAAATATGCATAGTTAATTGTAATAAAACAGTGATTTTTTTCATCGCTGTTGTGTTTTTTTTTATGTAAACTCATGTTTTGCAAAAAAAACTGTACGTGATGGATGGAAATTGAGATCATTTTTGGATTCAGCACCCTAAAAAACACAAGATTTACCAAAAATATCCCATGCAGCTGAATTTTTTATTTTTTTTGCAGACCTGTGTTATTGAATCTTGTCATAATTTGCTAAATAAGTTATGCTCGGTTGTACACCAAGTGAAGGTTCAATCGTGATTCCACCAAGAATCCACATGTTCCAGTCAGGTACGGTGATTGTATGCAACCTTTTGAAAGTTCTCCATATTCCTTCCTGACTGTAGCTACTGCTGTAGCTAATGCTACTACTGTATTTCTCTATTTCTATTAAGAGTTCTACACGGTCAAGACAATAAAAGGTTTTGTTCTAATCAATACAGCACATGTAGCCCTCAGTCTGATATCTTGTTCGTTTATTTCACATTGCCTATCTTTTGAGAGCCAGCTGGTACTTCTAGCAGTGCTCATTCTTCGTGAGCCTCTGACCTGCATTCAATGATATTGAACGTAACTTAGGAAAAATTGTTTTCATGCTTTTTCAAGTCTGCTTTATAGCAGGGCCAGGTCACCAGGCACCAACTTTCGAGGGGTCATCGTCATGCTGGGGGGGGGGCTGATGGTGATGCATGCCTAGGTCACCACATCGGGTAGGACCGGTACTACACTGTATAAACGAAGAATCATTTCCTATCTGCAAGCTATTGATCAGTTTTCCAAATTTGTTGGCATAATTTTGGTCAATATGGAACACCACCTATCTCCATTATGTGTTCTTGACAGTGATCTCTGTGATAATCTGAAAACTCCTCTCATTACCAAAGGTTCTTATGTCTGTCTAACTTCTTTAAATGTGCTTTTATTTGTGGATGATATCACCTTTATTGTGTGCAATCATTGTAATCATCTTATCTTTGTGTGGTCTTGGCGCTGGCAGGCATCCTTTGCCTATTGGTGTGCTTTAGAACATCCACTTGAGGCTGGACCTTCTATCTTCAGAAAAACAGCCCTTGTTTGCTTTGTTTTTTTCTTTCTTTGGTGATGTTTTGTAATGTTGGTCTTTGTCTTTCCTGGAAACTTTCCTTAATTTGTGATTCAGCTATTTCACAAGATCACTATCTTTCCTGAATGTCCGATTCTCTCTCTTTTGCATCTTCCACCGGGCCTTCTGTCATTCCTTGACTCTTTCACTTTGCAGTTCCTTTTCTCAGATTCTCCTTTGATGATTTCCCAGAATTCCATGCTCGGTTCCTCAGGTTCTCTATTGAATAGTCTCAGCTTCTAAAATCAGTTTCTGATGTATTCCTCAGCGGTAATGCATATATTCTACAGGTCACTTCTTAGAAACCTTGCTGTTCCTCTTCGGTTTCACTTGGATTTTGCACATAAATAGCTCATGATCTGTTTCACAGTTTGCGCCAGATCATGTCGTCGCTGTCTGAATTGAGTGCCCCCGGTGTCTAGTGCTGGGAAATATAGCCTATTTGATTTCTGTGGACTTTAACTGGTCTAGGTGTAAAAATGATGCTTCGGTTGCTTGAAGAATCTATTGGCAATGCATATCATTGAATTTGCAAAAGCTAAACATTCACTCACAAGCTCCACTGCTGAGGAAGTTCCTGTATAATTTTGAATTCAAATAAACTCATGACAAAAATGCCTGCTTCCCGTGATAAAGCCTAAGAAATCCTCCATGGGGGTGACAGAATGTATTGCAATTATTGGCGACACTTTACTTCAGGGAGCACAAATGATGTAGTAGCACACATTAACTTAATGTGTCAAGTAACCAGAAACTAAGTCTTTTTTACACACTGATTCTATGTTTGTTCATCATTAATAATCATATCGGTTCATGTTTTTAATGCAGTCACTATATTTGTTCATGATTTGTACTTGAGTAGTGACTGAGCTACAAAGTAAGTTGTGCCCTCTCAAGTAAAGCGTAACCCACTTGCCTTTGGCTTAATTTGAAAGGCCTGGCACATGGAACCTCAGCATCTTAGACAATGAATTAAAGCAATAATGTTTGCATGTTGAACCAAAATGGTATTTTCTTGTGAAAATGTGTAGTTTGAAGTGTTAGGACAGTAAAATGGGGGGGTTGTTATCGCTAATAAGAGAGAAAACATCCATTCTCAGGTTGTAATGGACAACCCTTAGCAGTAAATCAAGTGAATGTGAATCTTTTTCCAGTTATGCACGAATGAGGTCTCTAATGATTGGTGTAATGAAAGCTGGGCAAGGTTGGTATTGCTACAGAAGGATGCAGTGTGGTAAGAGATTCGTCTCCCCTGCTGTGAAATATAGTATTCATTAAAGAGCAGACTGCTCTGTCAGATGAACATCCCGAACTCACGAGTTTGTCTCTGGATGCTCTTCCCATATCAGACGGCGTCTGCTGCAGAGAGATTTCTTGTGTCTAATGTAATGGCATGGAGTCCTGTGTCGGGACGGTTCCATTTTAGGGGGGCTTTCATTTTGTATCTTTTATTCTCTCTCCCCGAGTTCCTGAGATTCCATCACAGTGCAGTGATGAAACGTGTTGCGAGCTAGTCTTTTCCTTTTTTGTGTTTCTGACTGGAGTAAGATGTTGTCAGATACAAAATTCTCCCAGAAGCATATAATTATTGAGGTCTCCCCACTAAATCAGGGGCCTACAATTCACAATGGACTGGTAACATCTAGAGGCATGCCAATGCTGGAGATATTTGATGCTTGCACATGTAGACTAGATTACATCTTTCAGTCTTTGGAAATATGGATAGATGGTAACCCTATAAAGGGAATGCCCCAAACGGCCATGGTAAATAAATACAGGGAACCACAGTGAAGATGTTTAACTGCTTTTAAAATTCTGGCCCGGAAAAAAAGGCTGATGTAGGGTCATAATGACATGTAGGACAGTGATTAGACCAGAAGAAGGAAGAGTGCATAGAAATGATATCATATATTTAACATGTTGGGGTGGCATGGTGGTGTAGTGGTTAGCACAGTTATATCACACCAGAGTTCAGAGTCTACACCATGGTTCCATGTTTATGGAGTTACACAATGCTGCCACAAGTTATCTCCATCTTGTCATAAGGTTTCCTTTAGGTACTCTACACCCCCCCCACCCAGCTGGAACCATCCGTATACTATATAGACAAAAATATTGGTTCTCACCTCGTTTCATTCTGACCCATCTCCACAGCTGTATAAAATCAAGCATATAGACATACAGTCCGGTTTACAGACATCAAGAATGGGTCATTCTGAAGAGCTCAGTGAATTCAAGCATGTTACTGTCATAGGATGCCACCTTTGCAATAAGTCAGTTTGTGAAATGTCTTCCCTGCTAGATATTCCACAGTCAGCTGTAAGTGGTATTATTGCAAAGTGGAAGCTTTTAGGAACAACAAAAACTGAAGTAACTGAGTGGGGTCACTAAGTGGTAGGTAAAATTCACCAATGCTCTGTTATCTCAGTAACTGCAGAGTTCCTGACTTCCTCCGTCATTAACCCCAGCACAAATACAATGTGCCGGGAGCTTTATAGTATGGGCTTCCATGGCCGGGCACCTGCATGCAAGCCTCACATCAACAAGCGCAGCGCCAAGCATTGGATGGAATGGTATAAAGCATGCTGCCACCAATGGACTCTGGGACAGTGGAAATATGTTCTGTGGAGTGACGAATCACACTCCTCTGTCTGACACTGATGGACGAGTCTGGGTTTGGCGATGCCAGGGGAACATTACCTGCCTGACTGCTTTGTGCCGCGTGTGAAGTTTGGTGGAGGAGGTATAATGGTATGGGGTTGTTAAGGCTTAGCTCCGTTAGTGCTTCAGCATACCAAAACATTTTGGACAATTCTATGCTGCCAACTTTGTGGGAACAGTTTGGGGAAAGCCATTTTCTGTTCCAGCATGACTGTGCCCCAATGCACAAAGCAAGGTCCATTAAGATATGGTTGGGGTGAGTCTGGTGTGGAAGAACATGATTGGTCCACACAAACCCTGACCTCAACCCCATCGAACACCTTTGGGATGAACTAGAACAGACACTGCGAGCCAGGCATTCACGTCAAACATTACCTCACAAATGCACTTCTGGCTGAATGGGAAAAAATTCCCACAGATCTTCCCACAATCCTGTGGAAAGCCTTCCCAGGAGAGTGACAGCTGTTATAGCTGCAAAGGAAAGACACACTCCATATTCATGCCTATAGATTTAGAATGGGATGTCATAAAAATTCCTGCAGGTGTAATGGCCAGGTGTCCAGATACTTTTGTCCATATAGTGTATGTATTCATATTCAGGGGCTCCATTTTTTGGGCATCTTTTACTGTTACCTCTGTTACCTTAACTACCCTTAATAATTTTCGAGAGAGTAAATCTTATAGGAATTTTGAGCAAAATGCTGACACATTGATTAAAGAGCCAGCTGAAACCTTTTGTGGATAGCAGTGTACATAAAAACTTAGCTGTGGTATCAATACAATTCTATTAGCTCATATGTTACGGGAGTTTTCAGAATCACCTAGGCCTCATGCATGTTTTCTTTGTGTGTCTGCAGCTGAATGCCTGTATACCTTCTTAAAACTTCTGATTTCTGAGGTAAATTTAGGGGCTACTTGAAGTGTATAACCTTACCTTTACTGTCGGCATTAAATTCACAAAGTACCCTTACATTTTATGAAACATTTGCCTATCCAGTCAAATCCATTATGGGGTCCCATTTGATGTCTTTATGTTGCTACACCTTTTTCCTTTAAACCAAAGGGTATTATTCTTTGACTTCATATCAGTTTTCCACTCTCCTAGGAGTATTATGACACATAATATAAAAAATGTACGATTGCTGGTATAACTGGCTATTTAATTCATGCTTTTGTCCATCTGTCTTCTTTTGTAGTCATGCCAGGGATTGGGTTGATGATTGTAAATTGAGTGGTATGCCTTTCGGCCTGTAGCGGTACTTAGGGGCCTGTAACAACCAATTTAAACACATAGAAAATATGAAAACTTCTCAGCAAATGAGCTGGACCCTGATTTAATCCTTCACATGTGAATGGAATGTGGCACCTGCTTAAGAACCATGCGGTTTACACCGTGTGTTGAATCAGATGAATTTGTTTTTTTTTTTCTTTTTTTCAGATCAGTCTCTTTGGTCCTTCCCAAGTTTCTTTGTATCTAATGCAATTTAAATCGTCTAGGTACAATTTATTAAATCTTATTAAACCTATTACATCTAATTTGATTTGATTCTTTATGAATAATTGGTTGGGATTTGTGCAACAGGCTTGCGAAACTGACCTAAAGTTTGCCCAATTAAATGAAATTCGGGAGGACAGACATCAGACAATACCCAGTCTTTTATAAAGTTCTGTACCTTGTGCTGACAGGTTCAAACACGGGTTCCCTGGAGAGGGATGAAATGCTTACTGCTACTTTGTGGGTCTCCTGTTGGAGCTGCCATTGGGGACCCCGACCCCCTCCTTCCTCCCATGAGGACCACCATACCTTTGATTAATTTCCATTTTATCTTCCCCACATGGGACCTGCTGGTAAGAGCTATCTCTTTTTAATGCGTTCTTTCCCGCCACAGTTTGCTCTGCCTTCGAACCCTTTTTCAGCTATGCCTGCTGCTTTGGCTGCATTTCCCCACCCCCCAAAAGCAGCTACCTGTCAAGCCCCCACTTGGTCCCTCTCACGCCGCCCCCCCCGTCCTCCTCACCATTTTCTCGAAGAGCGCCGGATACGTGATGGATATGGAAACCGGCCTTCAAACGTCAGCTCGGGATTTTGTGCCAGCTGGCCAGCTGGGAAGATCCTTACAGAGACAGAGAGAAGCTATGCACTGTCCCCCATGTCCCAGGCTGTCACAGAGGTGCAGTCAATTGGATGAAACGAGAATAAGCAAGTTGGCATATTGATGATGACAAACACACTGGCACACAGAAAACCACTATAAATTCCCTAGCTAACTGGCCCATTTATGCAACCTTTTCTAAATCGTACAAAGATGTCAGTATAGCTAGATTATTCATAACAAATGAACAAAGGGACATTTGGACTGGAGGTGTAGGTCTTCAAAGAGAATGTGGTCCTCTGTAGTATTGTGACTGCAAGCCCACTTTGGTCTCATTTGCCTGTTGTTTTAGTGATTTCGGGGGCCTCAAAAATTGGGGAAGCTATCGCAAACGTATCGCCCTGTTCAAGGCCCTGCGTGTAAATTACGAGGAGATGCACGGAATGTTTCCCTTTACCTGATGTTCTGAGGGATTTGTGCTTCCATCCGATGTCTTGACGGGAGTAGGGTGGGAGGGAATCTTGTCCGAACACCTGCTTGTTTTGCTCCGCTCCATTCCCAGCGCTGCGTGTTTACTGGGCCGTACGTTGTGTGCTGGGGTGGGAGATCTACGGGCTAAGGCCAGGACAGACATCTGGAATGCCTGTCCCGACGCAGGGCCCCGGTGTCGGCCTGATGGGGCATAATTGAACCTTTGGGAGGCAGGAGCATCCAGAGCAAGATGATTAAGATCCCCCTCGCTGTGCCGTGCTCAGAAATAACCCTCCACGCACCACTGCACTCAACACCTGTCTGCGAGCCTTGCATTTGGATATAAGCCTACATTATGTATAAACTACCAGCTATGGAGAGAGGATCTAATCTTGCTCAAAAATGAAAAAATGTTGTTAGGCTATTAACAAGTTATCATGTGGACTATTCTAGATCAGTGCTCTTCACTTCTTTTCTGGGAAGGTTGATGTGTTTCTAAAAGCTTGTTACTTTACGAGGCCTTCAGCTTTATGGGCTACTTAGGGCTGCCTGTGGTCTGGGAAAAAAAATATGACTTTATTTCTGCTCAGTACAATATTGCTTTTGGAACATTTTAAAGCTAATAAAAGTATGGTAGCTGATGTGTATTGGTGGGGGGTGGAACCTGTGTAGGCGGAAGAACGTCCACTTGATCTGAAGCCCTCTGCTAAGACCAGGAGTGCGGCAGGGGGCTATCCTACACGCACACAGGGCCAAAGGCGAGGGAAGTCCATGTGGAGAAGTGATATAACAATCCAGCAGAAGAGTGCTCTCTAGCCGAAGACGGGGGGGTAGTGTGTATTTTGTTTTACCAACTCATGTTTTTCAGTATTTCAGGACCTTTCCTTTGTTTTGGTCAGCTTTTTTTTTAACTTAATCTGTGCAAGGCCTCCAATCCTGGGATTTCCTTGGTTACCCCCAAGTTGTCCTACGTCTGATTATTCCATTCCCTGCTGTACTGTATCCTCTTAGTCAGATGCTGTCAGTCAGCTGGAGATGACGTGTATGATACTAACCCCAAGAAGACTTCCTGTTTCTCTTTTCCTATGCTATGGCATTATAAGAGGAAGCCATGTGAAGGTAAAGTAGGTCTAAAAGCTCTCTCAAGCATCTCAAGGGTCCTGCGTAAGTGCTTTGGCTGGAATTTCAGCATGGACACTTCTGGCTCTATAGTTCATCGAAATATTAATTTAATTGATACTGAAAGCCTCTTCATTAAGTATAAGTAAGTTAATGTAGACTGCAGTGGTGCAAGACTATATATTCAGATGCACATAATTGCTGCAAAAGATAATCATGTTTCTGAGAGGTCATAATGATTCTCAGCTGGCTTTAAAATCAGCTAATGTGTTGTGCTTAAAATAAACAGCCACGTGCCATTTCACCATTCGCACCAGCAAAACTCGGGGCTTTTCGAACCTCTGGCACAAACGAGCCGAGAAAGCAGGTGATATTTTTTCTTAGAGAGACATGTAAGATAGTATTACTATTGCGAAGTGAGTGCGAAAAGATTTTTGCAAATATGATGTCCTAGTCTACATGTAATTTGAATTATATATTAAAAGCACATCATAATAACATCTGGGTGATTGTGCGTGGAGAAAGTGCACATGATGCAATAACAGAATGAGTTTCTGCTCTGAACCACATCAAGACCCCTTTCCCGGTATTTTCAGGCGTCCACCAATTTGGTGTGTCATTTTCTGCAAAGAGTGCAGCCTGTATGTCTCCCTCTCCCTCAGCTCTATAGTGCTGTTATACTGTACCAAGGGAGCATTATTCTAACCCTTCTCAGCCACTGATTCCATCATCAATTGGCTGATGTTTTCTCTGAGCTATTAATGTCACACGTGGAAGCATAATGAAATGTAGTGGCCTTCAAAATTAAGGCAAATAAACGTACAAGGATGTGTTTTGGGTGGTTCATGTTATGTCCTCTAAGCATCACTTACAGAAGAAACTGCATCTTATGTTTACAAAATTTCAGCCAGTACTATTAATACTCGCGCTAATTCCAATGCCATGCTTGCCTTTACACCGTAGATGTACTGGATATCATAGATAATGTGTGCTTCTAAGCACAGATAATGGATCATTTAGCTACTAATGCTGGACACTCGTCTCTCTCTAGTACTGTTCAGCAGTTACTTTTTTGCAACCCAGTAAACTTACAGATGCTTGCCTTTGGCCATGACATTGCCTTAAAAAGTATATGTCATTCATAGCCAACTCCTTTATCAATTCCTTTAACTCCTTTATCAATTCCTTTATTTGCTGTTTGGAGATGTACAACAACAGGTGCATTGAAATTCTTCTCTTTGTTTGGCCCATCTGGCGCTCCATAGCTTGGGGGTCGCATATAGCACCCCCGGAGCGTGAGGCTAAGGGTCTTATTGGAAGGCACCCAGACATGTGACTGGTCTGCCTTAGCCAGGGCTCAAACTGGCAATCTTCAGATAACGGGCACAGAGACTTAGGCCAGTAGGCCACACACCGCCACTGAGGCATGAGAATGACAGCCGTGATTCAAAGTAATTAGTAAATGATCATCCTAACATGACATAAAAAGGGAGACAGAGAGTGACCCAGATGAAAGACACCCATGAATGCCTCCAGTGCCCCCAATAATGTGCTCTTGTATCTTGGAGCCCGCTATTGCTCACGAATTCACGAGCGTGATCTTTCTTGGAACACATGCTCGACGAAATAGAATTGTTTCAGCTCCAGTAGAACAGCAGAACGTTGTGCAATGTGGAGGTTCAATCTGGCCCTGTAGCCCAGCCTGGCAGGCTGCTGCTCTCTCCCACTCACCAGGGCCATCTGTAGGCCTCCATCTTCTAATTACCATGCATTCCGATGTCGCGTAAGGCACTGCCTGGAATGCGACGGATCATTCCGGCAAAGCAGATTTCATAGCTGCTTGGAGATGGCGTTTCCACAGCATTGATTCGGAAAATCTCAGATATGTTTTTTTTTTTTATTATTATTATTCTGCCAGCCGATAAATGCCGTTTCCGATTCGCCGAGGGCCCGGAATTAGCTTCAGCCTGCAAATGTAACGGCACACAGCACCAGGGGAATATCATTTCTGTAATCACCATAAAGGATCATGCTTCTCCATAATCTGTGTTTCATACACGATTACCAGGAGGGCTAATGCCATTTTGCCCACCACAAATGGAGAAGTGAGCCGTGAGAGAGGAGCTTTTTTCCCTAGTGTCGGATTTATTAGCGCTTTCAGAAAAACACGACTCGGGGCAGCATGCCGGCTTAGCGGGAAGCAGCATGGGCGCAGACCTCTAAGATTGTGGATTAGATTTCTTCCCTGACTCTGTGTGCGTGTGGGTTATGTATATACTGTATATGCCCCACAATGTGATAAAAACCTGTCCTTTTAACCACTTTTTTGGTCCCCACAAGGAGAAACTCAGGTTATAAAAGCCTATATTTTTCTATATATGCTACATCTGTACATACATATTTCTGTATGTTCATAATATATCATTTGTCTGTTTTGCACTATTTGTATGTTCGCCTGTGCTACACACAGTTGGGGTTAAAGTTGTCACTGCTGGGATTAGGGTTCTGCCCAGAAGAATGGACGGTCCCACAACATATAAACGCACACTACAAACGTGTATGTGCGCGTGTTTCCTCTGCCTCCTCCAATTCCTCCCCCACACTGAAGACATGCAGTTTTGGTGAACTGGTGTATCTAAATTGCCCTTTGTTTGCGAAAGTCTGTGCCGTTCCTTTCTGGGCTGGCATCGTGACTGGGGCCACCTCTGCTTCCTGGGATTGGTTCCAGACTCAGCACAGCCCTGCATTCGATGAGCAGTTATCTGTAATGGATGCTCATGACAAGTGTTGTCAATGGCCGAATGTAACATTGTCTCAGTGCGAAGAGACCTATTAGGTTTGAGGCTCCCAGCTAAACCGCCAGTAAGCCTCCTATAAAAGTGTCCCACGGTTTTTCCAGAAACATTTTTCTGGGTGGTTTGAGAAGAATCTCTCAATCTGTAAGTGGTTCAAAATCTATGTGAAAAAAAAATGCACCAACGTGGCTCCTAGATTGTTGCATTTTGGGAGCAGTCAATATGTCTTATATTGCCTGCTTTAACTCCTTTATGCACTGTAACGTTGTTTTCTGAGATGATTTCCTTTATTGGCAATCCGGTATGGGGCACACTCATACCTACTGGCAATTTGGAAAGTCCAGTTAGCCTCTGGACTGTGGGGAGAAACCCCACAACAAAATGAGGAGAACATGCATACTCCACACCCATGGAACCTAGACAGAGACTTGAACCCTGGTCCCAGTGGTGTGAGGCATCAGCACTAACCACTATAACACATGGATCTGTGCCCACTCTAAAGGAACTCAGGCCCAATAAGCCAGCGATTCAATATTATAACACTACTGAGAGGTATCCGTGTGCATAATTAGATCAACCAGAGGAAAGGTGCTGTTGAGAGGGAAGTACAGTATATTTTTCATTCTCTTTGTTCGTTTGGTCTTAGTAATGCAACAGGTCATTTAAAAAATACATGTAGTTGAGTCTGTAGTGTGATTTTGTCACCAAGTGAATCGCTATGGGATCGACCCAGCTGATTTCCTGCTGACCCAGCCACGCTATGATTTCTGGCTCCACTATTGGTTTTAAACTGATCTCATTGTCACTATCATGGCTATATAACTACTTTTTGTTGTAGTTTTTCTTCTTAATCAAAATTAAAATGTTACAGTATTGCTCCATAGCAGCTATATAATTCCCCACAAGAACATCATTGCGTAATATTTATATAATTTATTACTCTGTATTACCCAAAAAGCTTATATAGTTGTGCGTGACATCCAGTTTATCTGTTTTAGTTTTTAACTCAGTGCAATCAATTCTATGCCATAAAAACTGCTATAAAAATTGATTTGTCACTCCTAGTATGTCTGTCAGGCTGCTCTGACCTGGAGAGATTTCAGCATCTTCCCTAAGATGCTGTCGATTGCCTCTCCTGCATCAGCAGAGTCAGGCATCCCGCCGGCAAACCTTTACACCCCTTGCATGTTGGAAATAGACGTATATGTATTTGTACGCTGGGGTCTATGGTGCATTTTATTCTGACAGGTTCTGTTGACCTGTGCACTGTTGCTTCTCTCCCAAACCGCAATCCTTCCCCGCCCACAAAGCCTTGTGCAAAATATACACAATTTCACTGACACTCATGTAGCTCAGATATTGGTTGCTGTTATTTCAGTCAAAGCCATCTGTTTGCTTCTGTATGTTTGTACAATGAGCAATACAATAGCCCATCCATACATACATACATACATACATACATACATTTTCCATACCTGCTTGTTATATTTAGGGTTGTGGGGGTCCAGAGCCTATCCCAGAAGCTATGGTCACAAGGCAGGGAACAACCTAGGATGGGGCACCAACCTACCGCAGGGACAGCCTATAGCCACATGATTAAAAAAGAAAAAACATTAAGTTAAAATGACATTATTATACAGGAAAAGAAGGTCTGGAGCAGCTGCTAGTTTATGCTGAATATAAGAATAATTCCCAGTGAAACGTATTATCATGTTAAAGAAATGTATTTTCCTAGGAATTTCTACCAAAAAGTTGCTACCAAATGTCAGACTTTAGATTACTGTTAGTTATAAATATTACTTGAATGATGCAATATGATACAGACACAGATTACATACCCTGCAACAAATAAATCATTTTACTGTAAGACTCTTGGCTTTCCTTTTTGGTATGATCTTTTCAAGGCGTGACATTTTTGGATTTGGGAGAAAAACAACTAACCAAATATGGACATTTTCATACATTTTATCTGGCTCTGCTTAGACATCAGTAAACTGATAAATCACGTCTTTAATGGCCTGCATGTCTATATCAAATTAATACTATAAAGCAGTGTTTCCCAACCTGGTCCTCAGGGACAGCCAGTCCATGTTTTTGCTCCTCCCAGCTCCCTGCCAGACAGTCCACTTTTTTGCTCCCTCCCAGCTCCCAGCCAGACAGTCCACTTTTTTGCTCCCTCCCAGCTCCCTGCCAGACAGTCCATATTTTTACTCCCTCTCAGCTCCCGGGCAAAAACATGGAATGTCTGGCTGGGAGTTGGGACGGTGGAAAAAATGTGAACTGACTGGGGGTCCCTAAGGACCGAGCAGGGAAACAGTACAATAAATAAAAAGCTTTTGTTAATTTTTCACAATTTTCAATACCCCATAGTGCTTCGGACAACACAGCAAACAAAAGCCTCGGTGGCATTCTTTACATTCAGCTCAGCACGACGACATTCATTAGCTGTAAAATGCACACTTTCTGTTTGCGCCTCGTATTTTCCTCTGTATGGCTCTGGGAGTATTTTTATTCCGGTTGCAGCCACCATCGTCTATATATATTGATTGCCTACTGAAGCAGTATACGTCCTCCTTTGATACATATTTATTTATTTTACTGTGGGAAGGCCACGTGACGAATTGTGTGCACTGCGAGGCCAGAAAACAATCCACCCCATAAAACACACTGCATGAGTTTGTTTTCACCCGCTAAGCGGATTCGCCGATACTACGGATATTTATTTCTTATGTAGAACAAAAAACAGACCTAAGAGAAACAGTAATATCCCAGGTCTGCAATCTTTCTTTGGGTTTATCACAATTCAAATTCCATTTCTCAGCTGTGTAGCGTGTGCTATGTTTTTAAAAGCCTGCTGTTTTCTTATAATCTGTGACAAATATCTCTGCACTTTGGTCGAGGGAATGGATGGCATAAACATGGCATCAGCAAAGCCACTCCTTGTTAAGTTTTCCTTGTGCATCCCGTAACATACGCGGCTCTGGCAGTACAGAGAGGTACTTTGAATTCATATGAGATCCTCTCCCCGCATAAACATTACTTTGCTCTGGAATGGGTCAGAGGGGAGTATTCATGAGCTGTTTCCCAGAACAGTTGTCTGCGAAAGGTCACAAGCTTCTCAAACCACCAAGGGACATTACAGAAGTCACAGGCTCACATGCATACATGATTTTTGCTCGTCTTCATCTGACAGAGTTTTTAGCCAAATTATGTTGTTGTTGGATTTTTTTTTCGCATGTGGAGACCTAAGGTTAATATGGTGCAGAAGAAATGTAAATTATCCGGGACGCAGGCGTCAGATAAGACTAGATGACAGGACATTTTCCTGATTCGGTAGTGCATTAAGCACACACACACACACACACACACACACGTTTATACTCCTGTCTTTGTGGAGACTCCCCATTCATTTCTATGGGCATAACCATAATCCCAACATGACACCCATAACCCCTACCCATAAATAACCAAACAAAATACAAGACGTTTGGCATTTTTAGTTTTTTGATTGGATTTTTATGAGCATCTGAAAAATGTCACCACAAGCTAAAAATGGCAAGTTTTGCCGCACTGTAGGGACATTTGGTCCTCATGATGTGGCATATACAAACCCACACACACACACACACACACACACAGAAGAGAGAACGGAAACAAACAGTTTCCTCATTTGTTTTCATCCATCCAGCCTCTGTCATGTACAAAATCTCATTTCTTATTTATTTCCTCACTTCATAAGAGGAGAAAATAAACGATTAACTTCCAACTTGATCTTATCACTGTTTCGCTGAGTGTGCTGTGTCCGGTCCTCCGTATGCGGCTGACAGGCGTGGGGGGGCTGGGACTCGGCTCGCTGCTGGCAGAGGAATCCATTTATTTGTGGATGACTGTAGTTTAAAGGTTCCCCTGCATGCACCTTCTTTCTAAAAAGAAATATTATAATATCCTATAAAATCCTGTAATGGAATAAAACGGAGCAGTATAATGAACTTTTATTGCCACAACCAAGTTGCTGCTATTTTTTATTCTATATCTTCAGAATTTGACTGCTTTGCACTATTTGGATGTTCATCTGGGATCATTAAGGTCACCTTAACCTTAATCTTAAATATAAAGACAGTGAATCCTGATACCCTGTGCTGCCTGACCTGACCTGATCAGATCATGACCTGTTCTGTTCCCTTTTTGGCCAACAGGGGTCTCTGCTGGCCGTCCCATATCCTATCATTATTCCTAATTACCCTCACCTGTTCCCTATTACATGGGCTCTTTAATCATTTGTTATGGCCTGCACCTGTCCTTGCTGCAGCCTTCATTATTAGTGTACAGTCGTCCCTCGTTTATTGTGTTTAAACCATTCCAGACTTTACAGTGAAAAGTGAATTTCCGCAAAGTAGGATTCTTTATTTATAAATCGAATATTTTCGTAGTTAGAGTATATAAAACCTGTTTACGACCTTATAAATATGTTTTTTAGAAATGAAATATCATTACACTGATATTACCCAATATATTAGACAAAATAAGAGAAAATAAGACATATTAGACGTTACAAATATCATCATATTATTATTAATTACACACACACACACACACACACACACACACACAGAGTTTTTACACAGAACCACTAACCTATGAAAATAAGAGCAAGCAACTTGCCAGTCAGTGGCCGGGATAGGAAGAGGGTATAATTGACTCAGATAACCGAGTGCGCCCTGTATCAACTTTTTAATAACTATACAGTACTGTATTTGAAAAAACTGCGATACAGTGAAACCGCAAAACTCGAATCACGAATGCTTTATCCCTTAGCTCGGTCATAGTAGATGTTAGCATGTTTTGTGGTTCGTGTTACTTGTAGTGCTGGTCTCTGTCATGCGCCTCATGTTTAGGTTCAGCCCAAGCATGTTACTGTCTTAGGATGCTACCTTTGCAGTATGTCAGTTTGTGAAATTGCTTCAGTGCTAGATATTACATGGTTAACTGTGCAAAGTGGAAGCTTTTAGGAAGAACAGAAACTCGGCCATGAAGTGACAGACCTCGTAACGTGGTCCAAGTAAAAAAACTTCATGGAATTGGCTTCCATGGCGGAGAGGCTGCATGCAAGCCTTGCATCACCAAGCGCAGTGCCAAGCGTTGGATGTACTGGTGCAAAGCAGGCCACCACTGGACTGCAGTGGAAACGTGTTCTGTGGCGTGATGGATCACACTTCTCTGTCTGGCAGTCTGATGGATGAGTCGGTGTTTGGCGATGCCAGGAGAACGTTACCTGCCTGACTGCTTTGTGCCACCTGTAAAGTTTGGTGGAGGAGGGATAGTGATAGAGTCTGTTTTTCAGGGGCTGGGCTAGGCCCCATTGTTCTAGTGAAGGGAACTCTTAATGCTTCAGCATACCAAGAAATGTTGGACAATTCTATGCTTCCAACTTTTTGAGAACGGTTTGGGGAAGGCCCTTTTCTGTTCCAGCATGATTGTGCCCCAATGCACAAAGCGAGATCCATTAAGACATGGTTGGATGAGTTTGGTGTGGATGAACTTGACTGGCCCACACTGAACCCTGACCTCATCCCCATCAACCACCATTGGAATGAACTAGAATGAAGATTGTGAGCCAGGCCTTCATGCCCAGCATCCCTGCCTGACATCACAAATTCTCTTCTCAGTGAATGGGCAAAAATTGCAACAGACAACCTGGTGGAAAGCCTTCCCAGAAGAGTGGCAGCTGTTATAGCTGCAAAGGGGGAACAACTCCATATTGATGCCTATGGATTTAGAATGGGATATCATAAAAGTTCCTGAAGGTGTAATGGCCAGGTGTCCCAATACTTTTGTCTATATAGTGCATGTAATAAATGCATAAATATGTGGTGTGATGATGTGTGTTTACAAAGCCCTGTCTGTGCTGCAGTGAGGGCGGGGGGTGATCTGGGTTTACAAAGCCCTGTCTGTGCTGCAGTGAGGGCGGGGGGTGATCTGGGTTTACAAAGCCCTGTTTGTCCTGCAGTGAGGGTGGGGGTAATGTGTGTTAACAAAGCCCTGTCTGTGCTGCAGTGAGGGTGGGGGGTGATGTGGGTTTACAAAGCCCTGTCTGTGCTTCAGTAAGGGTGGGGGGTGATGTGTATTAATAAAGCCCTGTCTGTGCTGTAGTGAGGGTGGGGGGTGATGTGGGTTTACAAAGCTCTGTCTGTGCTGCAGTGAGGTAGCTGTCCAGTGGCAGGTGTGGAAGTGCAGTAAAACGTTCATTGTACTCAAAGCAACAGGTCCAGGATCTGCTCACACACTAGAAGTTTTTGTCAGCTGGGATGTGAATCTGCTGGAGGGAATCAACTAGTCTTGGCACGTCCACTGGTGCACGTCCGCTGGTGCACGTCCACTGGTGCACGTCCGCTGGTCCGATGTGTGCAGAGTCTTAAGAAAAAATCGCCAGATTTCGGTCAGCCTATAAACATGGGATTAAAGTGAAATATAAAGCAATTTCTTCCTTTTATAGAAAGAGGTCCTGTCTCTTTGCCTTTTGGCATCAGAGTCTGAGGAGTGTCAGTGTCTCAGGATAACCGCATTATACACCTGCTTAGCTGTGTAACGGCATGTTGAGAGGTGGTGTCACGCATTGCTGAGTCCCACCGCGGTGGCACCGGGGGCCAGTGTCCCCGCTCGCTCCCCCCCTGCAGCACTGACAGCCCGATTTGTGGTCCCCGCTGCCCTTTTTGTGTCCAAAGCTCGGGGGCGAGGAGCTGAGGAAGAGGCGTGGCAGAGATTAATCACATCAGAAAGGGGGGGGGAGCTGCCAAGGCCAGGGATAATGCCTCAAAGAATGTCACCCCCCCCCCACCCCAAATACATTTTTGATGTGCTTCAAAGTCTTGCCAAAAAAAGTATGCTTTTAAAAAGCTCAAGTGGAGAAAAAAATGGAATAAGTCCCTTAAGACCTCAGCTCAGTTGATGGGCCTTTTCTCTCTTTTTTTTATTAGTAGTGCTATTATTATTTTTAATATTATTATTTTCGGTTATGCAAAGCTCTTTGGAATACTTGCGAAGTGTGAAATGTGTTTGGAAAACAAATTCTCTTTGCATCAGGATAGGAAGCATTAAATGTTATTCTGAGCACGAGTCGCTCTGCAGGGTGTCATGGCCGGGTGGGGCCCCCCCCGGTCATTCTGTCGTTTTAGCTGCAGACACCCAGACAAGCACTCACCTGGGGAGTTTTGGCTGCGCCTCCGGTCTAATAATGACCGCTCCCCTTTTGGGGTAGGGGGTGCGAATGGACGACTTCTTAAGCGAATACACCGCAATGGAGACTCCAGGCGTGAGCTGTCCGCCTGTTCCTGTTCGTTAACGCCGACTCCCAACAGTCGATAAAACCCTGCTGAAAATACTCTGGGAAGATATTCTCGCAGCCCGCTTTGATAGCAGTGCGAGAGGCCCCTCCCTTGCGTGCAGGCTCAGTCCACACATTCCCTGCCTGGTAAAAGCTTCTCCTTTGTCAGAGCTGAAAGAGGCCAGCCTTAGTCATGCGGACTTCTCCTCTCGACGGTATAAATCATGTTATCGCGCGGGAAACACGCGACCCCCCCCTTTCACACGCACCCAGGCGAGCAGCCACCTCCTTCCAGCAGAAATAAAAGTGCACTTTTTATTTAATTTCTTTAAACCACTGCACTGGAATCTTGCCTTCAGCCGGGCATTAACATTTCCATGGCGTGGTGCTGGATTGAGAGCGTTTCCACCCTCCGTTTGCGAAAGAGACCCATTTCAGTGGGCGAATGCTCGTGTAAATTCATACTGCAGGCAGACACTGTTGTAACAGCTGCACGAGGACACGCTCAGCCTGACTTTCTCAAGCACGTGTGCCTACAGAGCACATAGACGATTACTCGAAAGGCATGCATAAGACGAATAAGCGGATATTGCTAATATGCATTAGCGACACATTCTCTATGGCATTCAGACGGTACCATTAGCATAAATATGATATGATTTTATACATTATAAATGGCTTTACATAATGCAGGGTGATTCAGCATGCTATAGTTTAGACTACTTAAGGGTAATAAGATCAAAGCAGAGGGTGTGCAGGTCTGGCATAGCATGCGAGCCTCCCACACGGACGCCTCCAAATTTCCAGGCACAGGCTAGCAGAAATGCGTCACCCCTCTGCCTGCGTGCTGTCACATGACCTATGGTGCGTAGAGGAAACAATGCACATGGTGGACAGCAGGTAGGGCCCAATCATTAGCTTGCCTGTGGCGGGGGGGGGGGGGGGTTAGATAAAAAAAAAAAAAAACAAAAAGGACAAAAAAACCCCGTTGTGGGTTGCTTTGTGTTAATTATTGTGTTTTTAAAAAGTTTGGCCCTGTTTAAACACGGTTTTAA